>OX104062.1:26554650-26611995 GCA_944474145.2 Dicrocoelium dendriticum | reverse complement strand
CCGCTCTAAACAAAGAAGGATCTCCAGTGAAATTTTACTCAAAGTAGGTCAAAAGCTGGTCGCAAACAGTTTGCCATTTACCAAATCTATGGAAGCAGCAAGCTCAGAGTTTTATATGATGCTAGACCATAAGGTATGCGGCAGGTTAATTCCATACAATAAAATAACATCTAGACGCAATTTGATTTCAACTAGCACTCTTCGTCGGTTACAGCACTTTTAAAGAGCCTGCTCCAATTAGGTAGTATGTGCAGTTTGAAATGCATCGGGTACGAAGAAGTACAAATCGACAAGGATAATACAGTTTTAAGCGGTTTGAAAGGAGTGCATATGCAGAGGCATGTACGGATATTTAATAGCTACTAATATACACCAACAGGCTTTAGATTAGTGCTTACAAACATATCTGTTAACTAGTGTCACAATCTTTTCTGATCAAACGGTATTCAGAAGTGGTAAACCGCAACAATTTAATTGATTGTTAGAGGTTTGGATATAAAAATATCAAAAATAGCATTGAATTTATGCTTTGACTGGAGATCACCAAGATATTTGTACAGTAACAATTATATATCTAAATGTGTCGTATGCTGATATTCACTGTATGTCTGTGTTTTGCAGCATCCCTTCCTACGAACTTACAAGAGTTAATGAAATTAACACAACGTCGTCAGGTAAACGTTTAATTAACGGCAAGTTGAAGGAAGTAACAATAAATGGTAAAGGAGTTTCACTGTTGATAGAGTCAGATGGGGGAAAAGCTTCCACAGCATTCAAACAGATTTTATCGCTCGGCCATATTCAGAGTATGGCACCACAGGATGCTTAACTGACTGATAACAGGGAAAACGCGATGAATGTGGATGTGACTACTTAGCATGGCACCAAGCTTTGACAGAGAAAATTAGGCCAGCTTTATTAAATAATTGACTGAATGGCAATTTCGTATATGCACTGTGTGATTAGATCGTCCGGCGCAATCTCAAGGGCAACCGTTATTTGCACCAAGTGAAATTTTGTCAATTCGAACGCTACGACAGTAGCTGCAACTAATGAAAACTTGATTGAGAAAATATTTTGTTCACTAAATGGGATCATATTGCTATAGGGTAATCGCACCAATTTTATCATAGTGAGAAGAGTGGAACGCAGTGTTATTTAGGAAAAAATTAAAACCGATATCTAACTTCCACATGGTGAATCAAAAATAGCCAGACATGCACGGGAGCCAACCTTTTGTGATCATACACTCGGGTAGATCATAAAATGATGCTATGCACAACCTTGGCGACAGATTTCTATGCATCTCATTCTTAGAAGTAATATACGTGTTTGTGAAAGAGGCGTTCCGCGTTTATTATTAACTATGCGACTTGGACATTCTGGTTAGATTATTTATCCGTCACACTTTCACTCTCTCCTCTAGTCACTATGCCGCTTATTGAGATACACAAATATTTAGTCACAGTGTTTTGTCCTTTTTACTTACTGTCTACTACAAAATTCTACGTTTATTTTAGTACATTTTAAGGCGTTATTATCGAAGATTTTGCAACTAGCGCTTAATAGATGTACAGGTATGAAAATCCTTGTGGTCCGCTTGTGGTTTTCATTGGCTGGGCAACACATTTTTCACCACAACAAACTGAACAAGCCTCCCGAGCTACCGATTATTAAACAATTTAGAAATCAGGGGTTTTCTGATTGTCTGAAGAACCATAAGAAGTGTCAACATATAAGTTTTTACTTCAGACGGGTTGTTTGAAAAACATGAGAAAAGCTTACAGCTCCGGAAGAACGTTCAGCTTCCGAAATTATCTCACCTTTTTGACTCAGAAATGCTAAGTAAACAAGCAATTTAAGACAAATGTCCAGGTGGTCTCGAAAACACAACATACATACTACTGGAATAGATCATCCACAATTATTAGACCACGGCGATGTTAGACAGGGTCAACAAATTCCATATATCCTAGCCTCCAAACTGCTGACTTCGGCATAATCTCCGCGATGGTCATCCAACCTGGTGATTTCTAATGCACAGAAATACCCTTGGCAGGCTCTGTTATCCTATCCATCTACCCCATCCACATGGGAGTAGTGGTTCACCATATAACGTACGTGTCAATTGGGAACCACCACCGCATTAAATGTTCATGCGATGCAACGGAAAAATTGAACAATTATGAATTAAGGGCAAATGGTCAATGTTTGTCAAGTCCAATAGGCCAGTAAGAATTGAGAGATGAAAAAGTATGCCAAAAACAAAAACCGCTTCAATAGGCTCAACACATTTTTATATTACAACATGCATTGTGGCGTTGTTATTTTCACTTGGTAATAATTATTAATCCACTGGTCGTAATTTTGGAAACTCACCGCTTATTTGCGGTACGTAGCTTCCAGTTCACACAAGTAATAAAAAGTATTGCATAAAAAGCAACGCTTTGTCTTGTCTTCTTCTTCTTCTTCTTACAGAAATCATAAAATGTATTGCAAAGGAAGCATGCTTTGTCATGTCTTCATTTACATTTAATTAGCTTGCGAACAAAACGAGACAAAATAACAGAGCGCTCCAAACTAACACACACGAGCAGAAAAAGAAACTTAACGGCATTCCTACCGGCTATTTCGTACTGATGTTTAGACTGAGAACCACATAGTTTAGTTTCGTGGTTTTTGCTTTACGGTATCTGCTAAACCGTTGCACATTTCTTTGTAAGCGCCGATAT
Organism: Dicrocoelium dendriticum; assembly: GCA_944474145.2. NCBI lineage: Eukaryota > Metazoa > Platyhelminthes > Trematoda > Plagiorchiida > Dicrocoeliidae > Dicrocoelium > Dicrocoelium dendriticum. Next base: position 26,609,263 of record OX104062.1, on the reverse strand, counting down.
CGACTAACCTACATCCTTAAGAACTTCAGCCAAATCTGGTAAGACAGATAATGTGGACTGCTAATGTTACTAGTCAGTAACATGGGGATTTATTATGTTTTTGAGGAAAAGAACTACATTTAGGCACAACCAGATCGCTACCACACATCCAGGAAAGCGCTAGACGATGGTTTCGTTCCATTGTGTATCGTTAGTAGCGCGACCGCGTCGAAACATGCGCAAATCAAACCCTTGCCCTTATTGTTGCGAGCGGGCGACGTATGTCAGTGAGCCTTTGGTTACTTAGCTTCAAAAGATCTCAGCTGCACAAAATACATCCCCATACTGCTACCTAATAAGCATTATTTACCTTAGCAGCCTACACGCCACCTTGATTTGTGGCCGCTTGCAAAGAGACTCGTAGCCCTTGGGACCGGCCCTGCCTTCTACTAGTTCATAAATGTCATCCATGGTTCAGTGGCATAAGTCTCCGGTCCGTAATACTAAGATCAATGGTTCGAATCCAGTTGAATTCAGTGGATGGGAGCTAAAGACAAATTCGAATAGGGCATAACGACCCTCTAGTACTTTCCTCGGCGTGGTATGGCCTGTCCGCTTAAGTCTAGCTACGGTGAACTGTCCCCTATCGTTCGTAGTTGCCCTTCCTTGAAGCGTCTCGAAGATAGCAAGATCCTGTCTCTGCCAAAAGTAGATGGCATATTCCACGTGCAATTGCACGTTACAGTTAAGCATGTTTGGAAGATTAAAGGTTCAAACCGACTGAGCACTACGCGGAAGGAATTATGCTGTCGGTCACCGGTTCTCGACGACTTATCGGATTCTTTCGAACTTCCGAGCTAGTTCTGCGTCATTATACCCAAGTCACGCTCACATGAAGCCTTTTACAAGGGGCACCCTCTAAGCATATACACGCTCACCAGCTGACGACGCAGGTGAGTTCCTTGATACTTAGCCGTGTTCAAGTAAATAGTAAATAGATTTGATCACTTTTGAAAGCAATCCAGGTTACGTTGCAAAAAAGCATAAATATGCCACAACAACATTTGGTCTTCTGTTAATATACGAGTATTAACTTTTAGGTCAGGACAGGGTTAGTTCAGCCTGACTCTGCTCCCCATTATGTCTTTTCTCGTGCTTCTTCAGAGAACATAGTTAACTAATCATTTTGTAGTTCGTATAAGCCGATACAAAGTGACAACGATTAAGTTATCCAATCGCTTCCCACGTTGCTTCATTAGAAGCAGTTGCGCTAGATCAACATGGGAAATTTTCCAACAAACGGTCATCGTTTTGTGTTTAAGCCAACCTGTTTGCTGTTATTTTATATTATAGCGCATAATTTACGGACTATTGCAGTTAAGCTTGCTTGCCGTCTGTCTTAGTTAAGATGTATTGGTACGCAGAAATGTTTGGTGGTAAATTCCGTGGTCTTATGTGTGCAGATATCGTGTCTAAGTGTAGACAATGCGTATAGTGGTTGCTATGAGCAACTTGCGGCAGGGTGGTCAGTCCTGTGATTTAAGATGATACCGGGGTGATCACCAGATTGAAAATGTGAGGCGGCTGGCCCGGGAATATCCTAATAGTATTAGGGATGACAGCATTGTGGACTGCTCCAGGAAAGGCATCATCAAATGATGTGAGCGATAGCCCTAATTGAAGCAGAACACAATTAACATTCGGTGCTTAAAGGTCACTTAGAATTAAGCAGTCCCTGCTACATCCATAGGTATTTCGTGAGTTCATAAAGCAATGACGATTACCGGATGTGATTCCCTACACCAAAACAACCGTAAGAAACTTACTTTCGTCGTGCATTTGACCAAATGCATGTCCGTACCGCTATCCATGTTTTCCTCTATAGCATGTGCGTGTGTTCTGCGGTGTGTTCTGCGGTTGAGGATAACGTCAAACAAAGTCCTCGTTCAATAGTGATCAGCAAAAGAAACTTTCTGTCCGGGCTACCAATATCACCAACCGGAGTTTCCGGGGACAGCCAGGTCTCACTGAAAGTTATCCTGTCTCTGCACATTGAAATACGTCATTCGCAGTCCAAGTAGTAGCTTTGATCCTACGGCCTGGGTGGGACTAGGATCCGCCTCAAATGCACTCTTAGGAGTACCTGCGCAACACAAAAACACACAACATAAAGTGTGGTTTCACCGTTTGATCTACAAGTGTTCAACTCATCGGTGGCCATCCAGGTTTTAATAAAGTTATGATAAAATGCTTTCGCACAATATAAAAGGAATCTCTATTAAGACGTGAGGTCCGCCTTAGGAAACGATTGAACTTAGCCTCACGTTGGCAGACAATTTTAAAGGGAAGATATGCCCTGCATTCTACGGAGACGAAAGGCAAAGATTTTTGTTTCTCGGTTCTGCATCATTAAACAATAAGGAGACAAGCCGTTACAGCTATATTTAGTTATCCGGCGTACTGTCTGTTGGCGTTTTGTTATCAGTTTCTGGGACATTGACAAGGATCAGACACTGCTTAAATGGAGGGGATCTAACTCCTTCAGGAGTAGTTAGCATTGCTTGTTTCGGGTTGGTATTAACCATCATCAGCTGAGACTTCCTGTCCAAAGCCAGGTTAAGCTGTTAAATTGAGGCATTATTTTTATTCTTAAGGGCTTTACTTGCCTTATCCTGAAAAGGGCCTTGTCTAATGTGGAAGGATTCAGATTACAATGTACATTCGGGGTATTTGAGACAGACAGTTTCGGTGGTGGAAGTACAGCGGCCTGGTTTCACCCGCTGTTATCTTCGATCTGGTCACTGAGATCCCCTTTTCTTGGGGCGTTATTAGCTACTGCCCTCCTCCTGGTAGTCCCTAGGGCGCCAAAGTTCATTTATGTGTCATAAGCATTACGCTTATCCTTCTCACTAGACAGCGGTATTTCTGCCGTCGTAATGAAATCGGCATGGTTGTTCTCCATTGGGTGTAGAAGAACCAGAATCAGGTAGGTATAGCAATGGAACAGGTACCATTCCTTCAAATTGGACACAGGGCTTGTGCGGATGCAGTATATATACTGAAAGAGTGTAGTTACATCAAATATTGTTTTTTACTAAGCACTGCTAGACACAGGTCGCAGTGACAGCTAATCCCTTTGGAGGCAGTGTGCCGAAAACATTGGTGAAGATAATGAACAATTTCACAGAAAACTATATACATCCATCACTTGCAGAGGGCGCATTTGACCGCCTTTGTGCGGGAGGTAAGAAATTTACCACACTCCACGTACTTAAAAGTCAGACTTTTGTTGAAAGTTGATAAAATTTAAAGTTGCTTATTAGTGTATTATCAAACACCTTTCTTCACGAGAGTTCAGCTAAATACTCGAAAGTATGGCAAGCCAAACATCGAGTTGCCTCGTCAAGGCCTGATCCGTTCTCGGTACCGAAACGCTGTTCAGTATGTGGGCAGTACAGTCACGTTGTCGAATTCTATGCTATGTTTATTTCAGATGCAGGCATCAGTAAAAGGTGTAGAGGGTTTTACCGCATTTCTGGTGGTACAATACGCAATTTAAATCTAATGGAAAAAGAAGTTTGACTCTTTTTTTACCCAGTCTGCATAATGGCTGAGTGCATTCAATGCTACCTTCGGCTAAAATGCAAGTAAAATGTGCGACATTTTGACAAAGCTTAAATCCATCGTTCTGCATTTATATGCGAATTAATTGTAAACCCGATAAATTGTAAAATCTGCCTGGACGCTTTTGATGTGCCACAAATTTTACAAAATTGTTATAGTCCCCATTTCGAACGCTTGGAATTGCTACTGGCCTATTCTCACATGAATTTTCACAAAAGGTCTTGCTTTTCACAGTGAATGACAGCAATATAAATCTTATTTTACTTTAAATGTTTTAAGCAAAGAAAAATCACGGCGAAGCTCAAAGCCTAGTTTTGTCAATTTAAATTTTGTTTAAGGTCATCCTGAAAGAAATGTTATGACATATACCAGTTGCCATAAGTTTCGATCAGCTGGGTGCAATCTCAGAAATACCAGCGCCTAGGTCATGCGAGAAAATATTTCCTATACTTGACCCATAGCTTTCAAACAAATGTTGATTACCATGACGCCAGTTACGCCTGTGACACGCCATGACAATACAGCAAGATTCCCTATCCAATAGCTGCTAGGCTCAAAATTTGTAAGAGAAAAATTTACTATAATTTTATGGCTATGATAATCAGTAATAACTCCACAACACGCTGTTTAATATTGTTTCCAATTACTCTGAAAGTTGACAGTCTTGAACAAAGCAATGTATTTGACTAAACTGTTTGCAAGAAGAAGCGGAAATGGCGCATAATCAGCAGAGTCTATAGTCCCACAAAATTTAAATATCTCCGGGACATTAAGAATATTCCAATAAATGCTTTTGCACTTTATTTAAGTGCAGCAATTTGGGGGTCACACCTGCTATCTAAAGCTGTTTATAATAAGTATATTAGGGACGGTCAACAGTTCCTTTGCGGAAATAAAGTAGTTTTCCAATGCCTTGAATGTACGCTTGCATGGCATTCTTGAAGTGACTAATTTAGTTTTGATCAAATTCAGAAGCAAAAATATCCCGGTTCTCCAAGTAATACTTATCATTACATTGAGAGCCAAACTGTTCCGTGTCGGCTGCGAAATACCGTGGAAATACCAATACTAATACCTAATTTGAAGTAACAGTTTGCTGTACTAAGCAACGCTCTCTCAGTCTCCTTAATTGCAACCTCCGATACCGCACCCCGGACACAATCGATGAAGGCAAACCGACAAACTAACCTTTTGATCAAACGTTTGATTACCGGCTTTTAGCCACATCCTCATGGTACGACATATCTCACTTTCGAATGAATCGATTCTACTCCCACCTCCTTAGAACCCAAGCAGCCCAACTTGATAACTTAATACCAAGTAACTACTTCGTAACAACTGGCGTCAATCGAAATAATGTCTCGAAACTTTAACGGTTGTTAATGTGCGACAATAGGTTTTCTCATATTAGTTTCCATTGTGAATATTGCACAGTAGTGCCCAGATGCTAATTTGCTATTTCGATGTTCTGACTATAAATAAGTAACATGAAAATCAGCTACAGAACATTGGCATTTTTGGTTGCATCAATGGTTTTTCGAACAGCCTAGTACGAAAATAAGCCAAGCAATACATGTGGTTTATTTTGGAAAGAGTAGGAGAACTCTGAAATATCGGACAAAATGAAAGACAGCAATTTGTGTCTAACGCGCTGAATGGTCTGAGGCGAAAATGAGCATGCCCATTATAATTCGAAGGTAAGTTTAACAAAACTTAATGGACTGCAAACGCAAGCTAGGAAAATCTGCATTGGCTGATTCTAGACTTGGTCTAATGGAGTTCAGCATATTCTGCGAATGAGGTAAGAACAAATATTCAAGGGAAATGGTCTTAATTAAGCATAAACCTACACACGCATGGTGTTGTAGCTAACACCCGCCAAATTGTTTTCGTACTGTGATATGACAACGCAGTCAGTGTGATGTAATGTGAATGAATTAAATATAGGATTTGTTGATTATTAATATATTAACCGTGTAAGAAGACCAAGGGATATTTTCCATGAAACAGCAAGTAATAATGCAAGAAATTATAATCCCCAGCATTTTGTACAAACACAGTAATTGATGTGTTCAAGTACACTTAGTAAGGAGGTAGGTACCATTGTATTGGAAGCAACAACTGATAAGCACTATCCCTCTCAGGCAGAAAAATAAATATAATAGAATGATAGAGATGGCCAGTATTGTTTCGGCGCATTTAATTTTGCAACATAAGCAACATCTGTACCACGTGTGGTTCTTGATGATATGGTGAGTTAAATGAAATATTGTTTCACGCGGCCAGCATATCCAAGGATTTGGTGAGGTCATAATTATCCGATGTTGCAGATAGAGCGATGAACGTAGCGTTTTTGTTGAAGTACCTGTATATTTTATGGTATTGGTAGTGCAGTAGTTACTAAAACGAACCAGAAGCATACGACAATTATAAAAATGGTAAGAAGCTAGGGATGTGCACAATATTTTGCGCGAAGCAAGTCTGAAGGGGAACAACATCTTGGTAAACACAACAGGGAAAAAGTACGGCTGCGCTTTTTGTAAAATGTTAGTCCTAAATGGTTATTTCCACTAGGTATGAAGCACATTGACTGTATAAACATTTAACATTGAAAAGGAGCCGGTAGAATAAATGAAACACTGTATGTTACTAAAATTTAAACTTTGCTCAGCAACAAAAACTACATGTTGCTGTTGCCCTTAACAAATGTGTATTTCTAGTAGTGTCCCTCTGTACAAGGTAGGTGCCTTTTTCGAACAATTCCCTAAGAGTTTACTGACGTCCATCTCCACCTGTATAACCTTTTGCGCTGCGGAGAGATCCCTAGCTACTAAACAATCCGCTTAATATGATGTGACTTGGTCCAACTTTTGTATGAGACTGGACATTCTGCGTTGGCCTACAGCTCGGATGAATTGCCGGCGCGTGTGATAGCGAGTGATAGTGATATTTATTGAAAACCTATAAAATAATCAATATTTGACTTCATTGCATTTTTCCTTGCAAGGACGTTTTATAAATCGCCACTTAATACTATAAAGATAGGGTATTGCATTATTACGGCGGCTTCATGCATTTCATCATTTGTGGCCGTTGTTTCCTGAAAAATTTCACGAATCAGCATTACATTATAAGTTACTTCGTAATCTTTGGCAATTCTGTCTGGTTACTTTCTTAATATCCGTCTTAAGTGCAATATTATGTGGATGATATTGACAGTTTAGTGGGTATGTTAAGGGCCATAGCATATTCGAACATCGTATTATATTTGACCCATCTCTCCCAAAGCAGAATAAAAGACGCAAACGAATTTTAGATGCAATAAAGTATTTTCCATTCCTGTCACTTTCAATAAAATCATCGACTGCTCAGCTTTTGTGCGTTGCCTTCAAGTAAGCAAAGTATATCATTTTTTAACACTGGGTTAATCCTGATCATTGAGAATAACACTGAGATTGTCTATCGTATACGATAATATTTCGATCGGTATTTCAAGGAAAATATTTATGTCTTGGTAATTCTGTCAAATTATACAGAATGCAGTTACGTTTCAAGAGAATACTGAGTTCATGACTAATAATTAAAATGCCAGTACAATGGCATTTCTCATTAAAGAAAATTAAACTTATCCAACTAACTTTGCGATATATAATCTTGCGCTTGTGATCGTTTCTTACTGCACGCAAACATAAACTTTTAACGTTTACATTTACTTATATGTCTATTCGACAATGGATGTAATTACTCTTAAATGCTGACAATTATATAATGATGTCGCAACCATTTATCATGCCTTATGGGAATACTGATTGATGCAAAACGCAGAATCAAAACGTATTGCTTCCTGCTTCACATACTTCGTGTCATTTGGGAACCTACCGTAGATTGCTAGACAACTGTTGATTTTTTGTGTCTATTGGCCAATCAGTTTCATTGCTATCAAAGTGATGAACAAATTAAAAGTTCGAAGTTGGGGTCTAACTTAGACCGTTGGGAGAGTAGGCTTACAATAGTAATACAGCAATTATTTGCAAGTGCTGTTCTAATTGTGCTATTTCCTTATATTACATCATCATTTTGTTTTTGGCGCCATCGAAATACTTTTGCTTGTGTACACTGTTTACATTATCCTCTCACATTTATAGGGATTAGCTGCCAGCCATTTGAGTCACCACAAATTATGGTAAATTCAATTCACCGCAACATGCGCACTGCGCTTTTTGCCGCGGTCACTTCCACTTGCTCCATGTTTAATAAAGCATTCATCGCCTCAGCTCACCCTGTTTATGTTATATTTCCCAAACCGTATGATGAGCGCAACCAATTATGTTCCAAATGTCATCGTGCGTCATCAGACTACAATGTTAATTTTCAGTCTAGAAAAGCACAAAAAATTTGGTAATGGCTATGAAGATCTGTTTCATTGGACTTATCCGTCTTTTGCGAAAACAGCAGCCACGTTTTAGTTAATGGATTTTTCTTAAAAGCTGTTTTCGTTGCAAAACTCACTGTACTTCAGTTTGACTCCCAACGTGGGATGATTGAGCATATAATTATCACTAAAGCAGATTTGACGTTTGATATCAACAATTTAAAAATTGATCTTGTCTTTCCTTTGCCTAATGACGATAAACAAAAATGAATTGCTACGTGCCCTCTTTCTTAACTAACACTGTTGATTTGATGTAAACAAGTTGCCTGAAAAATCGACCAGACTACTTTATCTCCAAGTTCCGTAAGCATATATATTACATCACGAAAATTGTACTTCAAATATACTTGGAATCTTAACCTTACATAATTTGTACCACCCATTAACTGTTTAAGAGAAAACAATATATTGGCTGGTTTTCTCCTTGCCTCAAATTTCGTTGTTGGTGGTTCAGCATGCGTGAAGCATTTGCAGCAATTATCGCCGTATCATTTAAATTAGTAAAATAATTTCGCTTCGCAACCTAAATTTAGCGAGATGGAATTGTTGCGAAATTTGCTATTTGGCAAAGCCTGTATTGCCAGAAAGCAGCTGTTTAATTAACATGCAAATAAATAGTTAATGAATTAACTATTTAATTTGGTACCTGTGCACGACAAGGCTCAAGTAGTCAGGTTGACGACAGCAAACAAACTGATGGCAAAAATACTTCCTTGATCAAGTAAACAAACATACATGTTATCTTCCATTATCTCGGCACACATGATTTAGCATGAGCAGTCACACGGAAAACACTTTATCGAGCAAATGTTGGTTGATATGTTGCAAGGATGTTGTAAAGTGGCCGTTTTTGTGTGTCAGCACTCTGCTAGCAAATACTTCACCTTTGGCATAATATTTCACCGCAGAGGAGTAATAAGCGGTTGTATTAAGTTGGAAGAGGCACACAAGGCGTGGATTTATCTGAAAGAATTAGTGTTTCGTAATGGCGAAGGATCAGAGTTAGTGGCACCACACTTTGGCGCTAATCAGGCAAGTGTAAAAACCTATTTTCTGTAGTAATTACACGAGAGTCCCAATGGAGAAACAGGTTGAAAACAAGAACGGTATATCTTACACGATCAGTATTTTAAGGCAGTTGTGTTCATCACAGTTGTAGTTGGTGAAATAGGACATAGGTTGATAGTAATATGTTTTACAGTATACCCTGAATAATAATGGGTACGAGACACATGCTTGCTGGCTGATTCACAGCATGTTCAATATAGTATTTTAATAGAATCCGTCTAGCGTGTGTTCCCATAGGTCGTCACCAGACTTGTTTACCTATGGGCTTTCGGTAATAGATATGGTTTAAAGAAGCTCGATAGTAGTCACCTACTACATTAATGGTTAATGGTCTTCTGTTTCCCGTACATGGGTATCTGCAACTGATGTTGTAATAGCTAGCATCGGAACGGGAACTCTTTAGAATAATTGAAAAAAGAGTAGTGTGTAATGGTAATCAAGTGAAAGCGGATAAAACCCGTTCTGTCTTACGTCATAGGTGGACATAAAAGATTTGAAGTTGGTATTTCTAGTTAAGTATAAACATAACAGGGCCTGACGTGTTAAGACAGTTTAAATTTATTCTTCACTTCGCATAGTGTGACTGTGGGTGGGTACGGGGAGAGTTTATTAAAGATTGAAAGAGTAGACGTGAGAATTCGGTTCCTTTTCTATTTTTACCTGTGTTAAAAACGGAACCTTTTTAGCGTATACCAATGGACATCACAGACAGAGATTTCTCTGCCATTTGGTTGAAAATCTGTATTTGTCATATAAAGTTCGAAAAGTCACATGGCTTTTGGAAAGGTATTTATTAATACACAGAACACACGTTGTGATGTGTAATAGTAAACGTAGGAAAGCGGAGTATTCAAAATCTATGCATATTTGGTTGTGCGCAAATCAGTAGAGAAATTGACGTGGTGCAGATAAGTTGTCTATTGCAGAACCTACGTCTAACATAATGTAAGTTTCATTTGCGCGCTTCTTTTGTGGCACCGTACTGATGCTCCGTTTCGCTGCTCAAATTAATACACAACGTATCGGGGTGGGGGTGGATTATGCAGCGTGCATCAGTCGTCCGCAACGGCCCATGGGTTCTCTGAGCTCCTTTAGCCTGTTTATTTTCGCATACTCCTCCTTACTGGTGCTCCACACCCCTACCGCTCCAAAGTTCTTCAGCCATCGGCCTCCCACGCAGTATCTCCAATCTTCGAAACTGCTTATTATATGTCATAATTTTTACTTTCTCGTTTGTACCAGTGCTTCAGTTGGCTGGAGCTAACTCGCTGTCTGCTCAGCTGAGCGCTTGTTCAGATAGGCCATCTTATACCGACTACTCCATACGGTAAGTTTCACTTTGGTCGCACGTTGGTGGTCTTTGTATTTCACCAAATAATCGAATCGACTGGAAAGTCTCCGCTTTTTCTCATTTTGACTCGCGATTTTTCATCATCTGGTCCATAGCAGCCCTTAGACCTTGATTTGTTATCTTACCGTTGTTCATTCGTCTTCTTAGCAGCAACTACCCGATCGGCCATATACCCACCTCCAGAGCCACCGGTAGTAGAAATTTGCTGCCGTATATTAACCGGGATGAGACACTATAATACTGGATTGCTTGAACACCCGGTACTATTATTCCTCTTCGCCAATCCATTTACATTGGGATGGTAGGAAGTGCTTGTATCTTCCTGATGTCCAGTTACTCTGAACATGTACGGAACTCGCCACTTTCAAAGCATGGGCCTTGATCTGTCAGAATAGCTTTCAAAATCCCGCTACTCGCTAACAAGTGTTTCATCCCGACATGCTTTATCTTGCGAGCCCGTTAATATTAAATACGCTGCCGATTCATTCACCGATTCATTTAGCGGGTCAATGTGCTCAGGCATCATAATTATTTACTTATTTCTCCGTCTTCTTAACGAAATGGCCCCAACACTACAATTGACCACAACCAGCAATCTTGGACTTTGGACTCGAGAGCACAGGTTGTGGTGTTCATTGATTATCTGCTTTCAAAAACTGACACGGTTGACAGGAAAACACGTACGTATCGGTATTATTTTCATGTCTAAGCAAATAATATACACTTGTGTACCTGGGGTAAGCCATCTTCTAACAGGTCAACAAAATTTATCGCAATTTTTGCCGAACCAATGACACCGGGACAGTGTCGCGCCATTGTGTCTATACCTGAATGACAGATCCGTTCAGTTGTAGCGTTTTAGACGGCACGAACGACCCGATTTGCTGGCCTTTGTTTTCGTTTCCCCAGCTTGGTACAGTGTTTGTGTTGTTATCTCGCTCTTCTGGAGCCTATCTAGTTCTATTTAGCCCGCTAACTTTTGCGAATCTTACTTCAGCACTAAACCATTAAAACCAAAGACAACTCTGGGCAAATCATCCACCTTCAGCATACGCAATAAACAATAGGCATTCTGTTGTTTTCCCTTTTATATGTGTTTCATCGTCAGGCGCAGCGACCCTCTCGCCTAATTTCTAATGGAATCTTTGCAGGAACCAATCTACTCAGCTGTTTGTGAGCTGGTATTTGGTGAAAAACTGAACCAGCAATTACGGCCGCAAATCGTCTAGCGTTCAAAATCTTGCCAGCTCTTCGATCTTCAATGTCTAATACTTATGTTCCAATTATAAAGAAATGCTGCTAATATCGATTTTTTCATGGGTCTCCTCTGGCACCGCTCCGATTCCGACATCACTGGCGTCAGTGGCCACCGTGTACGTTCCTCCGGACACCTGTATATACAGCGTCAATTCTTGCCTCACTATCTCTTCCTGAATATTCACAAACACTCGCTGAGCTCCTTCCAATCAAGTAAGTTTCTTCCCTTCTATTAACACGTCCTACAAAGATGACGCCAAGCTGCTAGCATTCCTGATGAATTCACTGCAGTGTCCCGCACAGACCCAAGGTGCCCTAGGACTGCTTTTTGAAGTCAAAAACATAGTGCTTCTGGTTGCTAATACTTTCGTTGACTGGGGTCTGAGGTTACTCTGACCCACCCTGGGACAAAATGGTGTCACGAAATTGTGATTTAGATCTAGTTATTCTTAATTTCCACAGTGGAAACTTTTGCAACGTTGCTTCTAGATAACATCAATGTTCCGGTTCACTTTTTACTACCGCGTTGTTTCTATACAAAGCCACCTTTCTTAATCTATCCAGCAGGGGCTGCGTCAAACTTCGGGAGGGAATGGAACACCAAACAGTCCGAAAGGCCTCCTTTAAATCAATACAGCTTCTACAGAAAGTAAGCAACTCCTCTTAGTCCTTATGACTGGTATTCAGCTGCCAGTGAGCAGATCTCTGTCACAATATGACTTTCACAATATACCGAAATGTCGGCGACTGATGACGCTAGGATGAATCGACGAGATTTCGGTCAGTATTTTGAAATTTGTGCAAAAGCTTACTTTCCGCTGGCCTACTTCACTAAAACGGCCGGGAAGTTTTATGGGCTATGAGACGTTTTGAGTACACACACACACTCAAATGTGCACCTGTCTAGTCTCTTCAGCTTCACACTGTATTGATATGCATATAGGTCCATGCGGCCGATACGGGTGTTGCAATGGGGGAATTGGCGTTTGTAAGTAAATAACATACCGTGATGGTTTTCTTCCGTGCGAAGTTTGTCTTTCACGTCTAGGAGCGATTGCATGGGCGGACTGGTAGATAACGCAGCCACAAGCAAACACACCTGTTTCGGTCCTTCTCTGTAGCAATTTGTGTAGATCCTTATTTCTTCGTCATTCTTCCTCTTTTCTGGTCTATGATAGCCTCAGTGACATTAAAAGTCTGCTTCAATGATGGCATGTTTTGCAGCTGCTGAAAGAACGAAGAGATGGTCAAATTTTTGACCGCTGATGCCATTCCCACGCTCCACAATTCCATCTGTAATTATATCGTAACTACCAATCGCCGACACCTTCATGGAACACGAATAAATTTTCACTTCCTTTGTGTGTTTTATAAAGGAAACTTCGGCTTCTGTATAATTAAAACACCTCTCTATATTGCTGTTTACCCTTACCTTCGGTTTAATCACACCTTCATTCAACTCCTCTTGTATGCGCTCCAAACACGAGAGCAGTACGGTTTACGCCTTTCATTTACTACATAGGTATACTACGCCTTGATGGACTCTGCTTCTTCCAGTTTCTCTGTCTTGCATAATTGAAGCATCGACGATTTCGCCGTGTTTTCTGAATGAAAATTCAAATTTCGCAGATGTTTCGCTTAAACTATTTTAGTTGTTCTTCTAGATTGTACAATCCCCTCTTTTTGATTTGTCCTCCATTCACAGTACAGCTAATGCTTATGTGTCAAGCGTGCAAGTTCCATGACACTCGTCCTCTGGGTGACGCTCACAATCCCGCAAGCCATTATCGGAGAGGTACCTCCCAGAATCTTATGCACTAACAATTGCTGTCTTGGCGAGTCGACCGGTTTGCCCGGGGGGCCTATCCAGCAAGTCGCTCAGGTGGACCGCGAAAGCGAACGGATCCACTCTCGATCCAACCCAGCAGCTCTGAAAATCCTCATCGCATCTTGATGGTCGGCCGGGTTACCAAACCTCGCAATCAGAAGTCTCCTCCTAGGTACCTGTCCAAAGGTGTCAGGGCCAATTCACGCTGCTTCCAGAAACCCGTCTGCCCTACTTAAGGAAGAATCCCCACCGTAACCAGCTTCGTTCTATCCTACTGCACACCGATCGCCCCCGTTACCTCAAATCCCTCAGGAACTTCAATAGTCCTCATCTTCAAACGATCCTGGCCAATGTAGCTTTATATTTCAACTCCGGTTGATCACAGCACTAAATGCAGAGAACTCGACGATTCGCTCATTGGAAAATTTATGATGTGCAAACACCCGAAGTTAGGTCAATTTGTGCACTTTAATCGGCAATCCGTTTTGTTGCGCAAATTCATACACCAAACATCTTGGTCCGTAGGGATCCATAGTTTCTGTGATTTACTCGCGCATGCTCGTTTTTAGACATACCAATCATAAGTATTGCACTGATGTTCTCTCGTGGCTTGATGCCCGTTTTCGCAACTTACAGCCTGAATGTTTCGCAGTGATTACGCTCGCGTTTTTGTGTGTAGCAGTTGGGGCTGGTCTCCATTTGTATGAACGTGACTATGATTTAAGTCGAAATGACGTAATATGTTTGACTGCAACCTACGCAGGCATATCGGTTACATCTTCATTAATTTTGAACGTTCAGAATACGTTTCCCCTACTTGAACCCAGGAAATGTAAAACCACGCTGGACGTGTTCTGGTTCCGCAGTGTCAATCTGCGTTACCACATTCATTACTATGGAGCGACGTCGAACTGCTGGTGTCACCTCGACTTGGGATGAATTGTCGACAATAAAATTGTCAAAATCTGCCAACAGCGCCACCTCTACTAACCACCATAGCTGCCAGTTTCCGGTTCCGTTTTATTCATCCCGGGATTACAACGCCACGGCAAGCTCGTTTTGGGAGGCTTTGCTTGCCGACAAGCAAGCAGACGCGAAGTGCCATACGTCCTTCATAAGCTTCTGAGAAGAAATGTGCTGCAAGGGAGCACTAACCATAGAACGGCTACCTTCTAAATGGTTAAGTGATTTGAAAGAGGCATGGTCAAACTAAAGAGAAGAGGTGCCCACAAGTACATTCGCGAATATGTAATAATCATGAAGAACAATAGAAAAGGTTGCATCAGGGCTGTTGGTCCACAACTACGAACGGCGCTAAAATCCGCAATTAAATACCTGGTAAAAACAAGAGGAGGCGACGCAAGTTTGCGTTGAATTAAAAGCTACAGACTCACTTGAGGATGGATAATAGCGTGTTCCACTGACCCCTCACTGCAACTGTATAGGATATCTTGATCCAAGAGCCCGACACCAAATTCAGGGATGTGCTTTTCCCAAAGAACATTTAGCAGGTTTAGAGCAAGCTTTGAAATCAAATAGATTATCTTAGAAGCCTCAGCAACAAACAAGAAAAACAGTTGTTCCAATGATAAATCGGAATAAAGTAACTCAGGAGAAACAGGAAGCAGAATCACGAAGTTGTAATCCTACCAGGGGACAAACAACGCATGAAAAGCATTCTCACCAAGGTTGCGCTACGCTAGGCTGCTCGAAATGCACTGGTGATGTTCCCTTAACAAATGTTGGAATGTCTGCAACAAACTTGATGATCTTAGTGAATAGGTTAACTGCAAACATTATGCTTAGTGTCATAGGATGTATCAATTGGAGTCCGTGTTCTGAGGGGCGCTAGCGTGAGAAAGACTAGGAAATTCGCAACCCAGACTCCACTGGGTTCATCGCTTCATCATGTCAAAAACTGTATCAAACCAAAAGTGTTACTCGCCAGTGTAACCACAGCCCGCCTGCGGAGAAGTTTGACCTGCAAAACAGGTTCCAAAAGATGGCCTCCGTACCCTTTGAAAATATATTTCAGTACCTGTTCGTGCAATTAACGCTCGTCGTAAGAGTCGGTGTTCTGACACGGGAAATACGTGACCCGGTCAACGGAGCCTGTTGTGTGATTTACGACAATGAGTTGTTCATATGTTTTTCATGCACCAGATACTTGACGCCAAACACGCTCGCTGCTTACGCGGTGTTTTTACCTGACATGTCAAACTGCGAAGGCAGCGATGGCGTAAAAGAACTAAACTCTTCAGATCTGTTGATCTGATGGTCCATGTTTCGCAAACGTGCAGTATGTTTGAAAGCAACGCTTCGTTGTATTATCTGCACTTTATGGTGGTATGGATATCGTGCCGTTGCGTCGGGATAGCGGAGATTAGAGAAATGGCCAAGAGCTTTCGCTATACATTTGGTCGTGTCTTGGTTGCTCCTATTGGTGCCGCGACAGCTGCCTGAAAAATTAAAATTTCTTTGAAAATATCCAGCTGAGCGCCACCGATGGTCAACGCGGAGATAGGACCCCGCTAATCTTGAAGAACGGTGCATTTCGATATGCAAAGCAGAAACCGTAACGGTAGACAGCCAAAAATAATTTACCGAGTGATGCTTGGCACCTTTGTGAGTTGTCACAAATACCTGCAATTTTGTCAGAATGCTACAAGGCAAATATTTCATAGCTTGGGAGAAGTCGCACGACTAGTAGATTGTTAAGTCCCTGTTTATAGCTTTCTAACATTCGTTATCCGGAATTGCACTTTGCATCTACCCTACATTCTTTGACCAATAGCATTGCACCCACTCAGCACACCATGTGATCCACACGCAGACGTCAAAACAATGAAGTTTAGCCATGAGCACAGTGCTTCCGAGCACTTGACAATCGTGAGCAATTTAGAAAGCAATTTAACACATCCACGGATAAAACACGAATACTTATTTTGCATCAAGACACGTCATATACAACTGGACGACCGCACAGCTGATCTTGCACGACTTTATCCACGTGCTCAGAGCTCGCCGCTGCCGTCGTACGCATCTAAGCCGGACACGAATCATACTCACAGTTTTCATACAAGCACACGCGATGTGACCCTTTGTTTTACGCATCCACATTATCTGTGCGTAGTAACGTTGATTTTAGTATTCAACATTCTTATGTTGTAACTAGTCCTTATTGGCACTACTAAAGGGAAGTCCAAAATGCAACTTCCATAAATTCATTGATGCCGAATGTAAGAATGAAAAGTGACAGTGGGTTAGCTTTTTCCAATACTATGGAGGTACTGAAGCGCGGTAGGAGTTTAGTATTATCCCTTGCTCTGGCCAAACCACGAGTGTACAGCGCTCTCATGCTAGTTGCAAATTTACCGGACACATTTCCTGACCAGATAGTCGGAAGGGGATCATCCATCCAGAGAATCAAAATCGCCTTTGACTTCGAGGAACATGACTAAGGGGCTGTCAATATATATGGTGGTGATCCAACCATTGACCTAATGTAAAGAAGTTGCCAATGCAGCACCGGATTCGCCGAAACCTGGCTATCTGCTAACAAGCCTGTCTTCCACTGGGAACATTGGGCCTATGGATAACGAAGGAAGCAAAGTGCTACAAAGAAATTATGATCATACGGTTTCTCCTCTTATTCCCGCATTCTGAAGTTAACATTATTAGAAAATTGGGATCGAAAGGGGTCACTCCAATCTGTTAGGAGAAGCTGCTTCTCTCATAGCCTCAGTAGTAACTTTTGTAAATGATCCTTAATAGCTGGTCGGTAAAAATTCAACAAACGCTAAAATTAGTCTATCTGATCTTCTGCCTCAATCGATTTCAACGGCACGAACTCGCGTTTGACTTTTATGCATGAAGGCGGATATAATGGGATTATCTAGAAAGAAAGGTGATCTACAGAAGAGAGACTACGAAATTTTTTTTGTTGATTAGAAGTTTTTCCAGGTCTGCGACCCAAAAATTGGCTGATGCTGAGTTTGAGATTGCTGGAATGTCACTCATCAGGAACGACCGACCCAGCAGAGCAGGTGGCGTCCTTCTCTTCCACCGCAGCTGTTGTGTCCTCAGGGGTTCGACTTAGCAGCTTTTTAGATTGCGCCGCGCGAGTCAAAAGATAACGGACCGGACGAGAAGTATACTTGGGAGACAGAGAACAGGCCGACGTGGGATGGAAAACACACCAAATCGCAGCTGTGTGCTAGTTTGCATTTATCGATCACAAAGAATCACGGGACTTGTGAGTGGCATAAAACAAGCAATAAAAACAAATGTTCTGCAACACAGAAAAGATCTAATCTGCTTGTAACTGAGACTGTTCCGTTTCTTGGGGAAATTGCACACTTACCTTCCCGAACAAGTCAATTTGTTTCGTTGCTGAGCGCATTTGACTTTGGTCCGTGTGAAATTCTCTATTTTCCATGCAAGTTACAAGATTTGGTCAGTGGCCGTTCGAGACCTAACAGTAGCTATCCGCAGTGTGCGGTAGTTGATGATCTGGAAACCCGTGTTACCGACTCACTCTGGTACCGTCTCCGACTAAGACACAGCTATACATGCCTCGTAGCAATCGTTTACCCGCAGCGTCCAATCCGGAAATGAATACCTGCTTGATACGTGCCTTGAACAGCGTAAAACGCAGCAGACACAGCCACATCATTATCTACAGGGAATTACCCATACCCGATCTAGAGGTATCTGTATCACCCAGTGAACAGTCCAAAGCAGGCTTGTACGAACTTATCTATAATATTGCCTTACGCGATAAGCAATGATGCTGGAACTTACCTGGTGGTGCGATGGTTTGCGGGCTTCAGAGATCCACCTAGTTATGCTAAATGGTGCTTTTAGGCACTTTCAGAGCCACGCACACCAGCTTGGTCAATGGATAGAAGCCAGGCAAACTCAGCCTCCTGGTCCTTCTTGTTAGTGATTTGAATGAGAGTGGATCCTTATTACGTAAAGCGGAGTCATAGTAGCCCACCTTCACACCCTCTGCCTCGCGGTCAGGTTTTTGAAACAAATGCTTTGGTGGAGAACCCTAATCGTTCTCCTATCTAGGCATACACAACCTAACAGTATCCTGCCCACGCAATACTACGAATCTTTATCAAACATTGGTTGATGCTCTGGCAACCGCAGAGGATAATCAAATGTGTCCTATATTTTGTATCGAAAAGCGTGGACAGGGGTTTGGATGATACTGCTCAAGCATACCCAACTTCTTATTCCTCCTCTTAGGCTTTTTCACGCTTACCGCCCTGTCTCAGATTCACTCTTATCCCACATGTTTGTAAACCCATATTCTAACCCTCTCTCACCTTGACTTGATAGGTTTTTACCTTTAGTTTAATTCACATGTGAAATCCGAGCGTCATTCCTGCCCCACCGACAAGTCCATGTGCAAGCATGCGGCCAAGCCCAGTTCACCTGCCTGGATTTGAAGCGCTCAATCATCCTTCAGGTTTGTATGCCTCAATGTACGCAAATTGCCACAGATCGGTCAACAGGCAGCAATCGCCCGAACAGCAGAGACCCTCTCGATCGATATCGGGTGTTTATCAGAGACCTGCCAGCAATAGTCGAGCTCTGTGCTCAAATTGCGATCCCCTTCGGGTGAAACTAACATCATATTCTCATTACGCCTATCCGGCTACGATACAGCACCGGTCAAGACGGTGTTGGTATTGCCCTGAGTCCCCGAGCTGAAGCTACTCTGGTTGATTGGATTCCAATCAGTAGCCGGTTGTTTGCGGTCCGATTGGCTGGCTCATTCAAAACCGCGAAGTTGCGTGGGACTAACAGGTGTCTATCCGTTATCACTGCCTATGCACCGACAAACTGTAGCGATGACTCGGTAAAAGACGACCTCTATCGTCAACTGAACGAATTCTTCGACACAGAAGAAGCTCGGACACAGTTGAGCTGGCTGTGGGATCGGAACGCTCAAGTTGGAGAATTATCCACAGATGAACTGCATCTGGGCGGTCAACATGGTGTAGGCTCCCGTAATGATAACGGTGAGTGGTTACTTCATTTGTGTGAGGATGCTTGCTTATTTCTTGCGAGCACAAATTTCCGACACAGCACCCTCAGGAGGCTGACTTGGCACCCATCAGCCTCGAACCAGCCTTGGATCCAAATCCATACCATTGCGATAAAATACCGATGGAGAGGCTGCGTCCAGAACCGTCGCTAGATTTGGAGCACATGTGTAGACACCAACCCTGCAATTGTATGTGTTGACGTGCTGATGTGTTTTGACGGATATTTTGGGCGCATTGACGTCAGTCAACTGGAGAAAGCAGCTGTTGTGAATGAGACTGCAAAGAGCTCCGGAAAAATTCCGTGCTGAAGGGAGACCGCGAATCCTGGTGGCCACATCGTGCTTCAGAGTTGGAAATATCCGCTGCACTTAGTAACCATCGTAATTTTCTTCCGGCAGAAATGGGAAACGAACTGCAGGAGGCATGGTGTTGTTGAACAAATACGTGATGAAACTAGACAGCCTCTCCACAGCTTGTCAACACGCTTAAAGCGTTGGGCAGAGCACTTTGAAAGGCAAGTTAATCGGTCGGAATTTTTACATTTCTCGTCGGCCACTGATCGTCCCGCTCCTTGGGTTGACCTTTAGGATCCAACCTCACACTCAGAAGTCTAACTTGAGATCGCACTGTTGAAGTTAGATGATCTACCTCCAACTCATTTTAAATTCGGGGGAACTGTAGTTGTGGATGAATTATACGTGTTACAAGTGCAACTGTGAGAGCAGGAAACTGTCCCAACCGATTGGAGCCGCTCCGTCACAGTGCCAATTTTCAAGAGGCCAACGATCGGAATGCAGCAACCATAGGGGAATCAGTTTGATCTCTGTCGCCGCCAAATTGCTTGCCTCTGTCATCCTTCACAGAATAAATGGCACCCGAGCAAGCCAGATTTGTGAAGAGCAAGCCGGATTTCGTCGAGTTCGTGTTTGCTTTGATCACAGCTTTAATTTGCGTCTGTTGTTGGAGCACCGTCACATATATTGGCGGCCCACAGTTGTCTTGTTCCACAATTTCATAGGTTCATTCCATTCGATGGATCGGTGTGCACTTTGGGATTGTCTACTCAGGTAAGTTGTCCCTGAGAAATACGTAAATATCCGCGGAATATTATACGCACGTATCTCAGACAGAATGAGGGCTTGGGGCAAGTTGTGGTCGCTCTTTAATATCTCCAGCGGTGTGATACAAGGATGCCCGCAGTTTCCTTTTCAAACTCGCTATTTACAAAGTCCTGAATATGGCGTTCACAGGACACGACTTAGAAGGTGTGGATCTGCTCCCAGGAGAACGACTTTTTGACTTGGAGTATGCTTACCATATGACCCTATTCTGTGACAGCTCACAAACGTGCCAAGCATCACTGTACAGATTAGTACTGGTCGTCCGTCACTTTGGAGTATTGCTTCGCAACCTCGCAATTCAAAGCTTTCCTCCAATATTGGCCTGAACAGCCTCCTAAGCTTACCCATGGTGGGGATCAGTTAGAAGCTGTTCAACAATTTATCTACCACGGAAGTTGTATTAGCGCACGTGGGATTAAATATGAGAACACGAGCCCTATAGCGAAAGCACGATGCGCTTTTGCTAACCTTCATCAGTTATGGCGCCGGTGCGAAATCACTCCGGCCCTGAAGGTTAGAGTGTACAATGCAGTGGTATTTTCGACCTTAGTGTACGGTTGTGAAACTTGGTCCTTTAGATCAACAGACAGAGAAAGTCTAATTACGTTCGAGCACCGACGCTTTCTCATTTTTGTTCACAACTTGTGGGAATACCGCGTGAGTAACGAGCGCGTTCGACGCCTTGTTTATGACATAGGAAAAGGAATGGAACCGTTCACCACCGTTACTTCATGCACCATGCGCCGATGGCTCGGCAACGTGTTACCCATGCCAGCCCACCGACCCCCACTACGTGCGTTGTTTGCGCGCCAGGATGGAAGAAGAGTAGGGGTGGCCAAGCAATGAATTGGTCGAGAGGAATGAAGGCCGAAACTTCTGAGCTCGCCTCAGTTGTAGCGTCTCGAATCCCTGGTTGGGGTCCGAAAGACGGCGAACCTGTCTGGTTGGACACACTTGCTGACATGGCAAGGAACCGAGCTCAGTGGCGTTCGTGCCACCCACCCACCCCATCCCTCTTAGCCTCCCCTTCCAACCACGAGCTCATTATTTGCTTTAATTAATTTCGCATAGTATTTTTTGATGCACGGTAGCCGGCTGGTAGCTTACCGGAACGATGCCCATCCGTTACCGTTAGCTCAGCCGGCTTTTTTCTCCTTTTTTGTGTATTGCAGCACAGAAGCTGAGCTATTCCCACCTCTAGCTAACGTGTATAATGATGATGAAGATGCGCTAATATCCTCCTCATGGGTTTGTGTTGCTTTGCTTGAACTTTTGCAACCTTTTGGTGTCTGATCGGTCACCTACACACTCAGTGGATGTTTGCTGGCTTACTTTTAGAGCTCGACGAGGACGTGCGCCAACCATCTGCTGCTCGGCTGACCAATCTAGACCCGATGACATGCTCACTTTCAACCGGGGTGGATTACGCCTGTCTGGCACTCAGCGAAATACCGGGTGGCGTTCCATTGACCATCTACCTACCGGCACCGTAGCATTACCACTCACCAGCAAATTAAGCTCCAGCGCACTACCCAGGTGTGGCTGCCGTGGTAGAAAACATATATCGTTGCTTTTGAGACTCCAAAAGGAATGGCAACAAAGGCCTTGAATGTTCTCTTTCATATACTTTATCAACATTAAATGATGTCTCTAAGACTGTACAGCAGTCGACATTGCCTTTGCAGGGATCTCAGAAAGGTTTATCATATCCTGAAGAATCCAAACCACAATTGTCGACCGCGGCTGGAACTGAACTACAACCCTAACCTAAGAGGTCGTCCTCTAAAACTTGAAATACAGTATAGCGAGATTGAAGGTTGTATAAATCTATTTTATATCCGTGTGTTAGACTTTGAACGCTCTCTCAAATTAGGTCCTCTCTGCTCCCAAGCAAGTGATGTTAAAATGTGACTTGAAAAATCTTTGTCTCATTTGCGCTTCATTTTATAACTTGTTAGTCATGGGACTGCAAAAGACAATCAAATGCTGTGTTGACAAACAACCAAAAAAGGAATTTATGGATTTATACCTCACCTTGTTTGCAGACGACATGAAGATCTGGAGAGAACTCGACGCTCCTGACTACTGCGATGTACTTCAGCAAGACCTCAACCGCTTGTCCAAATGGTCTGCAGAAGTTCATCTCTCTGTCGACCTAGCCAAGCCTGTATTTATGAGCTTAGGGAACGGTGCTGACGGCCGAACCTACAAACTTGACAGCCAAACACTAAATCCCACACCCTTTGTAAAGGACTCAGGTATACTCACGCGCTGCGATTTGAAGTCCGTGGACAACCCGATCAGGCTATATCCTAAAGGACTGCACATGCTTTGAGTGCTCATACGTAGCCCCCTCACATAGTTTGAAGGGGTTATCACTCACCTCTTCTCTACCATCATTAGACCAATGCTAGGGTGCGGTTGACGCGCCTACATTCCGATTAACCGAGGCGATGTACAGAAGAGCGAACGGGTCCAACACGTTGCTACTAGGCTCATCCTGAGTGTAGGTGGCTTGCCGTATGGAGACCGGTGCAAAAGGCTAGAATTATACACCATATCCGGGTGCGAGTCAACCTCACTATGACCTACCGTATTCTACAACTCGGTGACATCCTCATGCTGAGGTCAATGATGCAATTACCACGGACATGCAGCACAAGCGAACACAGACATAAACTTTCGGTGCTTGATGTAAACCGAGTTTCTAACCCACACTGCTTCGAACGGAGAGTGGTAAATATTTGGAACGCTCTGCCTGCACATATGGTGGAGGCTACATATGTACAGCAGTTCAAATCGTTGTTGGATTTATACTTTTCCACTATTCGATTCAGAGAAAGATTACACACCTACCATAACATCTCACATTTGTGAGTCCTTCAATACTGTGTGTCTGATAAGTTAAATGTTACCTGAGAAGGAATACGATATTCACTTGTGACAATTTTTATAGCCACTTGCATTATATTTCAGGGATTGTAAATAATTTATTTATACTTGCTCCACAATACAGGATTAGTTATTCAGTAATATGGGACATCCCCGCTATTCTACATATGTTTATGACGTATCCAACAAAAGGTTTTTCACTTTATCTCACATGTTCTTTTTGCAAGAATTTCTATCCCATGGGACTTGTTAAGCATTGGTGTATTAATAATACGCCATTTTTTCATTGTTCGTATATTTTGACGAGTTGATACTCAGATTTCAACCCTTGTCGTATATCGTCTTGATAACATCAGGTAACCTGCTGCCCTTTTCACGGATCAGCGGCAATAACTTGTAGTTTTTATCATTTGCTGCAGCTGTTTACATCTCCTACACGCAATGAGATCATCAGGTCTCGCCTTTACTCTTCAAGCTAATACGCATTATTGCCTGGATATCATTTCCAGTTTTATTGTTTTATTTCCCGCTGGAGTGTGTCTGTGTGCATTAGAAAGTTACTGACTGCGATGGAACCACTGCTTAGGCAAAAAGCTAAAGGCTTAAAAGATACACTTGAGTGGTCATGCTAAATATCGCAAAATATTGCAAAGTAGCAGTGAAATGTTAGTTCTAACCCCTGTGCTCAACGTGGTATGCACATTAAAAATGTAACTATAACCTAACTCTCAATAATGTACGACAAAGAAGACGTTTGTATAAGACGCGTCAACTGATGGACACATGCATGAGATGAAGAAGACTGGTCTATGTCAGTGGACCCAATAGACACTTATTTATGGCAGTAGGTAATAAGTCATGTAAAGTTTTGCGGCATTATGAATGCAAGTTCCACACGCGCTTTGAGCTCCATCAGTTTGGCAGCACCGATGACGGACACCTAGTTCGATTCAATGTGGACTAATGTAGAGCACTAAACCCACGGCAAATTTGGTGTACTCCTAACAACTCGGCAACCAGGAGCTTCAAAGTTCTTCTGGCGAGAAGGAGCTTGGATGTTTGGCTCAGGTTGACGTTGTTCCTACTTGTTGGAATCAGGTTGAAGGGGCGTCAAGAAGGGATATCCAACACGTAGGAAATCGGTAGCGTGCATCCGGACAATTCGACACCTTCGATATTTCCACAACTTCTGGTCTCATACATACGGCCGTATGTGGAATATGCAATACAGGTCTGGGAAACACGGCTGAGGAGAGATCTCACCAACTTCGATACCCCCAACGCCGGCTATCAAGAATTTCAAGTATCCTTGTAATTTGGATATGAACGAAGCTACAAGTAATTGGGCTCTTCAGCGGACAGAATCGGCGACTGCGCGGGGATATCAAGTTAAATTACCAGATTTTGAGAGATCCCAACCACACTTGCCGCTATTTTCTAGAGCTGACTGACAACAGTAATCTGCTAGTACACCATCTCAAGCCGGCAAAACAGCAGCCATACGCGTTTTCAGTACTTGGAATGCCCCACCGGAATATGACCTATGTGCTCCCACACTAGCAGAGTTTAAAGCCCGAGCTGACCGTGCACTTATTTCGCCGCACCATCTTACATGACCCATTATGCATGAATACAAACACAAGTGTCCTTGAGCAATTTCAGTGGCGCTCTAATCACAGATTTCACTCTTCTTTTGCACCTCTGTTATATGTACACCAGAAAGAGACACGACGTTCACCAACATCCCGTTTGCTATCATTCCTTTTTGAGTTAACTTGGATTTACATTTTATACTACGTGTACTTCATTGAGTACACTAGTAGTAACCCAATGTCGTTAAGGATTTTTTTCTATTCAGATGTTTCACCATAACTATCCTCTAAAAACTGTTAGGCATTTGCAATTTTTAGCGAAAAAGATCCTTGTTCCATTGTTTGGTACATTCCTCGTCTGGCGAACATGTGCAAGGAATAAAAGCCAACAGCATTCCAACCAAAACTACAGATGTACTAAAGCGATGTTTGTTCCCTGATTGCTGTTACAACTGAGCCCCAGCATGGCACGTCAAAATAAGATCTCCACGCAAACATTAGTATGGACATTTGAAAACCATAGGGATTCATAGTCTTTGCTTCTTTTAGTACAAACAGATGCCATTGTTGGTTTCCCAAGAGTTTGGTTTCTCTAAGGCGACGATACATTACCTCAGCCATGGCAGCCAACCTGATTTGTATTATCCATGTACGGAGGTAATTATGCACCAATAAGCTGCCTAAATATCGAGGGGCCGACGCGTTTGAATACCTTCTTGGTGATTTTCAGCTTGCCACAAACAGCCAAGCTAATTCTCCATCAAAAGGCACAGTTACAGTTCACTGGAGACATTTGAAGCATTTGTTTGCTAGGTTACTAGCAACATACTAGCTGTCGTCGTACATCTATACTCCATATTTTGCCACATTGAACTAAAGTATACTTAGAATCAACTGTTCTCAAACTTTATTCAGATCGGTTCAAAGTATTACAGGATATTCTGATGTTTTTATTTATGTACGTATTGTAATATCATCGATATAGCCTAGGCAGTTCAAGCTGATGAGGTGTCATATTATTGATATACATGAAGAACTATCGCGCCTCCAATGCCAATCCAAGTGATACTGCACTCTAACTGGACGAGTTCTGCAAAGGTTTCACAAAGCTTACCTGCAATCGATGAATTAAAAGAAGGCTTGTGACCCTCCGAAAAACAGGTCTACTAATACTAATGTTCAGAAGATTCGAAAGAATACTTTCATGGTCTATCCGATGGAATGTTATTGAGGAACCAAGATAAATTGCATCAGCTTCTGCACCTGTGTCTGCTGCTTCTGTCTAGCTGGATCGTCCCAACACTGTTTTCGTAGTGCACCGTAGATCTCATCAGAAGCACTGATGTTCTTTTGCAAGATAGGTAAATTCCCCAGAGTAGGTTGTTAGTGTATTGGCAACAATCGATTCTATGAGTTTTAGAAACATAGGTAAAAGGGTTACGGGACAGCTGTGAGCTGGTGTGGAACGACTACGTGCCATATGAATTGTGGGCGTCATCCCGTGTTTCCATATAGTGTGTATGCGCATTTCAACTGAGGGCATAATCCCAGGGAAAATATTAGAAACCAAAGCCAACTAAGCGCACCGGCTTTTTTCGGTGATTGTCGGACGTGTATATCGCAAGGAATAAAAAATAACACTGGAAGTTTAAACGCGGTAACTCAACGCAACTAATTGTTAAATCAATATGGTGGTGTGATTGCTCTACATAGGGTAACGTTACGGGTGATGGCACAATCACCGTTGTCAGACGAAACGTAATCTGGCCACGACGGCTGGAATAACTGGACTTTCTATTGGGCTCACAGACCCAGATTATGGAGCCGAATAATAATCGCCACTGCCATCACTAGTTTACAACACCTGACTGCAAGTGTGTAATGTCCGCATATCATGTAAATGGGCTGAACAGCCATTTTGCGCGCTGATTTGATGATTAGAGTTGATCAAATGTAATAACACCGGCTCCCTATTGGCTTTTTCACGCCGCTATAGAGCCACGCTAACCATGGTTCCCAGATTATTCGAGCACTATTTTGGTCGTTTTCCCAATGTCATTTACCCATTATTTTAAAGGAAATTTGTACACACTAACTGGTTGAAAAAATAAAAAATAGGATGTATCCAAAACGGAAGAAGTTTCTCGCTAATTTTATAGTTGCACAAATAAGCAAATCTTATTTCAAAGCCATTACCCAAATACATTTGCACAGTTTAATCAACAAAAGTAAGGGTACTCGTTAATTATGTTTCAACAGCTTGCTATAGTTCAAAGTCATGGAAAATATGCCGTATGAAAAACCAACTTATCTTTTGTTTGAGTTCCCATGAACAATAATGTTTAGTAGCGAATGCATATCATTTGAATGAATTCCGTCAAGGATAACCGTATGTATTCCTGTTATGTCATTTATGTTATGCCCTATATCAAAGCACTGCATTAACTGCTTATTCATCGGATTATCGGATTTCAGAATCATACCAGGGCTTGCGTGTACCAATGATTTCGAAATTAATAATGCAATATGCCGAATGAAATTCATGAACTCCAATTGCTAATGCACATAGAGTTTGAGTATCAATAAAGTAAGCGTGTCTGGTTTTTGTTCACAAACGGACAACGCATGTAAGATCTGCCTTTGTAAATCGGCTAACGGGTTTCGCCGACACACTGCAGGCAGGCGGTGACCTGTTCACTTTTAGAAAACGAAATAACTTTCTACTTTGTGTGTCGCGTGTCCTTTCTTAGCCGTCCAGTCTAAGTGAACTGCAATGTAGCAAATGAAACAAAAACCAGACAGGATGTATCCATGCGTAAAATGAGTACGGCAGCTTTTACTGCATGAGTCTGATGCAAAGCAACGGTTGCTTTGAAAAATCCATAAGCTGTAGCATCCGACAATAAAATTTCCTTACGTCATTAATGGTAGGTGGTGTGCTAGAACAACTGCAGATCATATGCGGTTAAGCTTTGTCTTTCTGATGTATAGGAAACCGTTATGCACAGTATTCTTTTTCTCAGACATTAGATAGCACTTCAGTCACTTTCCATCCTAAGATTCCTTTTCAAGATTGCATCTTCCAGGCCGAATGGCCATAGCATAATAACGACTGTAAATCTGCCGACAGAATGACACTTGCTACTTAATTGTCCCTTTAAACTAAGGAGACTTGACAACCATGCTAGCATTTAAATTAATAGGTCGTAAGAGAAAATATCTGTACCATACATAAGCTAAAAGGACTCTGGTAAAAACTGATGCCACAGTGCATAATTTCAGTTCACAAACTTGTCAATTTACCTTCATGTTTTTAGCTTAAAAGCATTTTAGATCGTAACCCAGGTGGTATTTCAGTGTGAGAACATATTTTATGGAACAGTAGATTTTAATTTAACATTTTGTCAGACTTGCACTAGGTATGATAAATTTTCATTCGTTTTTGTTTTAAAGAGTTACCCAAACAGAAGCTCTCCGTAGGAGGTTTCTTTTTGCATACTGAAGCACTTGGTGGGAACAGGTAAATCATTATGAATGTCAAGGAAAAAGCAAACCTTACCTCTAAAGAGATCGCAAATTACGAGCTAACGAAATTTGATTTCTGTTGAAAAAAGCAGAAGCCCAATCAGTAACCTATGCAATTAGCCGTCTAGTGTATTGCTTCATTCCTATACAGCGACCAACCTATGCCAAAAGATGCATAATATAGTACTGGTGGTTAAGATGTTAAGGTGTATCATATTTCATCCATCAGAATTTGAAATCAAGTGAACTCTACAAAAGAGCACTCATCCTGTTGTTGTATTAACTTTTGAGAAAGAATGAGTTACTGAATGTAATTTGCTAGTAATCTAAGATGCAGACTCCAAACATTATGAAGCTGACTACTTCTTACCGATAACCTGGCAGGTACCTATGTGTGCCAGGGAACATTTATCGCCGTACTGAACTGGAAAACCTAAGCATAACTTCCACGTTTTGTTGAAGTTAAGTTAGTTACATCCGTTTGCCAACTGTGTACTGTGAATTAGATGAAATGTAACATCTAGTTTCCAACATTGCGATAAAATACATGCAGCGAGAACAGTAGGGTTGATAATGCCTGCAAACTGAATTGCAGCTTTTCAACACTCAACACAAGGTAGGCATTTATTACTCTTCAAATGATGGTAAATGACTCGCAAATGCAACCAGCTCCGGGTGTGGTCACATCAATTAGAAAAACTAACCAGTTGCAATCCATCGAGCTTTGAATTTACCCATGTCAACAACCACGCTGCTGCTGTAAAAATAAACGGCGCTTTGAACAACAGTAGTTTATTTGTGCTGTACAAGTTGCTCAAAAGCACACTTTGATAACAAAATTATTTTGTTGGGATAAATAGTGTGTAGTTTGTAGATGCGTTCCAATTGCTCCAAATGGTTACGCCATATATTTTAATAAAATTACACGGTGTTTATTGGTTCTCCTTTCAGTGTTGTTGGCGTCCGTAGCCGTTGTTGATTTTGCTACCATACTAACCGCTGTAACTTCAAACGCATCTTATCAACATGGTTTTCGTTAACGTTTTTCTCACGGTTTTTTTCTGAAAACCTACACGTGATGTGTCAGACTTCCTTTGGTGAAAAGTGGTCTGGAGTACTCCTTCTAAAAGTTTAACTGCACAACAACTACGGTCACTCGTTTAGTTAGCGGAAAAGGGCTGAATTTCCATCAGCATCATTATAACTGGTATGAATTGTGATTTAATTGGCAAACACTTCAGGCAACATTAGCCGGATGGCAATGGCCTCGGTCGTCATTGATAGAACATTCCTAAATTTTTATAGTAACGTTTTGGTGCGGCGTAGAAAACATTGAATGCTTCGGTGGTCATAATTTGATATCCTCTTTGGAGCAAATATATAAATAGGGCTGTTGATATATCTTTCTCTTCACTCGCATAAGCTGCTTGGCAGTTTTGTGCTATTCTTTAACCAAGCTACTTGTCGTGTGTCTAAGTTACCTTGCTTCACAGGTGCAATCAAATTAATTTGAAACAAAGGATCTCTAGAGTACCGAGAGTCGATCTTCAAGATGTTGCGTAATAAAAGCGCAACTTCTGGACCTACATGCGGGTAGGCAGCAGGGAATGAATTGGCTAATGCATTTAGGAGTCTCCTGTTCAAAACTTCGAAGGCGACAACTCCATTAAAAGGGACAGAAATCTAAACAAAATTGTAGGAAACAATACCGCTTTTCTCTTTAGTCACGGATTACAGATTGCCTTCAAATAAATGGCACGTAGAAACCACAGTAGTTTAGTGTCCAAAGGAAGTAATCCTTTTCGTTTTCCAAAGTTTCAGTATTACAAATATTGTTAGCACATTAATATGAGCCATGGACTAAGTTTCCTTAATACTTCAAGGATACTAAGCTGCGCGAATGTGTAAGGTGATTATTTTAAGTAAACTTTCGATAGATCCCTCTCTGGAGTAAGCCGTCCTCACGTCAGCTTAGCAGCATGTTCGTAAAGGGCTAGTTTGCCATATTTTTTTAAATTCGCATCTAAAATTCAAGGTGGGCTGGGAACAACTGATTGAACTAACAGATGAGCTACAGTGGATTTTGCATCAAAACTTATAAATGTGTCATCCATGTATCTAAAGTAGGAATCAAATGACGAGATAATTTTCGGAGGTGTTTGTTATAGAATATATCGGAGATTTTGGCAACGGGAATATCGTCAGGTAAAGGCCCTAGGGGCATTTTCAATATAACCCCACATTTCTGTCTATATTAACATCATAAAAACATGAATTATCTCTAGAACTTACATCGAAAGATCAATACTTTCATGTTAACTTATTTCGGGTACCAACATTTATATGGTTTTCTATCATGTAATCATAAATTAAATTAACTGGTTTTAGCAACGGCACATTTTTGAAAAGTAACTCGAGTTTGAAGACAACATCAATTTCCCATCTGCTCTCAGATATTCCACCAGTGTAACAGTCATAAAAATCCTATAAACCATGAAAACATTTTATTTATTGATCAAGAGATTCCTAATTGCAGTAGTCAAGTGGTTCCCTGCTGCTAACCCGCATAGTTTTTAAGAAACTGACCTATTTTGTACCGAAAGCCTTGAGGATCGACTGTCGGTACTGTAGGGAATATTTAGCCTACATCAAGTTACTTGCACCCGTGGTGCAATATACCTTGGACACACGACCGGAAACTTGGCCAAACGGAGAGCAGAACATTGCCCAGCAGCATTATGGAAGCGCACATTTGGCAATGATAACAGCTCTATTTCGGAACATTTAGTCCAAATCGAGTTCCAACCTTTTCTACGCCGCACTGAAACGTTTCGCGAAAGGAGTTAGAATTGTTTAATAATGACAGCCATTGCGAGCTTGAAAATACAACCTGAACTGTGCAACCACAGGACGTTGGTTATGTGCCTTGGTTTTAAATTGGTAAATTGCAATAACTTCGGTAATAATTCTTGCATATATTTATGATAGCTTCTGGTAGCATTTTGTAGAAAGATCGAACATTTTCGTAAGAATAGTAGCTTCACCAGGCATCTTTGTTTGTCCGTTATTAGAATTATTGCTACATCCAAGAGCTGTTTCACGAGCGCGAAGGAAAATGGTTCTTACTTTTTCTATTACCAGAACTGAAATATCTGAAGTGAAGTCAGTAGTTGGAAAAACACTGTGACAAAAGTTGCAACAAAATACTGCGGGTAAAAGTGACATTTATATACACTGAACAAACAGAGGCGTCTAGATGTGAAAATAGATTTAAGAGTAGCTAATGTTTGTCTAGTCTTAACACGATCTATACAGCCTCTTCGGTTAAATTACTTGATCGGATAAAATAATACTGACTCAAATGCACGTCACTTTTGAGAAAAACGTTTAAAAAGCAGTAGTTAATACTCGACTCTCACAATCGACTACAGCATTTAAAATCCTTAGTGTTGCCAAACAGTTTTTCTTATTTAACTAACGTTGTCGATAATGCAGTTGCAGTGAAGGCTTGTTGGCAAACACCGGCACGAATACAGTTACGCTAAGAGGGGGTGAATTACATCAGTCAGCATTATCTAGGCAATTTATTTGCAAAAGCTCCTATCAGTATGCACTCGAATGAACCAACTTTCCTCTCTAAATTGCTACCACAAGATTATGTTACAAAATCGAAATTTACATGCTGAGGTTGCTACGTATTTTGTCATCAACCTTAAGATATTGTGTATGATAGTCCTCGTGCCAAAGAAAATGGGTGTTCACCTTAGTAAACATCAGCGAAAGGGAAGACCTGAGACGGATCTCGAAGTGACACAAGATAAACAGAGGACTCCAGAGAGCTACGCTCCCAAAGGTTCGGTACATGTTAACAGGTACATTTAGGGTGATAGTTACGGCATCAGCAACTGAGGAAATGCTATAAAAGAGCCAGCTAATCTGTCCAGCTCTACACAAAAATTTTACAAACAAAACATATTTTAAAAACAACTTCAAATTTATTGATTTTAACAAATTAGCAGAAACCTTATGCAGGAAAGTTTGCTTAAAATATCCGTGAGGAAAGCAATTTGGTTTAGAATCACTTACTCAATTATAGGTTTTACACAACATAATCCAAACAAGAAGATTGACAGGATGTGGTTTATAATTATTTAAATGAGTTTTGTCCAGGGATTAAATACTGCATCTTCCGAAAATGTAGCAAACTAACTAAAATCCTAACCAACTTTAAACTTTTCCGCGTTAGTATTAGAAAAGCTCGGGCACACTGATTAATTATTACAATATGAATGCAGTTGTAGCTAAAAATGGTCACTTCATTGTGCCCGACCTAAGTATTAAGTCTTGTAAAGCTACCAGCGGCTTATGCATACTTGGAAAGAAGTCGGTTTTCAGGATGTCTTGCTAACACAAAGCAAAATTCTTCAAATATTTCTACCAAATCACTCGAAAAAACAGAAGCATGCTACTTATTGCTGTGTACTTGCTTACTTTTTCCTGTTATATTTTCCTCCACTCTTACTGTCACGCTGATCGTTACTGTTAAACCTGCCATTTTTCTCGATTGTTTGCTAGTTTTTTATTTGGTAGAGAACTGTTGTCAAAACACTGCGTACATATACAGTCCGAGAGTTATGTCGACGTTAGTTTTTTGTTAACATTCTTTGCAACCTTGCACTTGGCACCTGTGGTAGAATTTGGATGCCACCTGGAACGTTACATAACTAGGCATTGATAACTTTTTGTATATTGCTAAAATTATGAAACGCTTTAAATAGGGCTTCAATGTAATCAGTTCCCGAACTGCACTTGACATAAGTGAGCCAGTTTTCTACGGGGTCACTGTTTGTCAATATGAAGGAGTAATAGCATATATCTACAACAGGTATGATGGGGCGCATGGGAATGCTCATAGCTCCAGTGACTGGATTCAATTTTACCTTTCGCCTAGAAAACGCTATCCATTAGACAAGGAAACAAACTAAAGTTAATAGGTCTGCTTCCAGAAAACTACACCTTTTTCTCTCGCATATTTAGGCATTAAGGGTTGCATAATATATCTGGTCGCACCAACACTGTATGACCATGCGCATCTCAATGATATACCACAAAGAAACGTTTGTACAGATTTATATGTGAGTTTGTATCAACCTTGCTGGTTCCTCCACGTAAAACTATTCATTAGTCGGTTAACTCATGATCCTAGCAGCTTACATAGCTAAAGAAATAATCAAAAAGCGGTTTATTCATCGATTTGTTGAAGCATAGTCAAACTGTTGTTTGAAAATTGTGTAGCTTAGGATCGTATAGATCAGGATAAT
The DNA here is from genome assembly GCA_944474145.2 of Dicrocoelium dendriticum. NCBI lineage: Eukaryota > Metazoa > Platyhelminthes > Trematoda > Plagiorchiida > Dicrocoeliidae > Dicrocoelium > Dicrocoelium dendriticum. The sequence goes on along the minus strand of OX104062.1, from coordinate 26,575,211 downwards.
TCTCGAATTTCTCAAGGCAATTTTCAAATTTAGTTTGAGGTAACTGCTAAGCTAAACTTTTCAAATATACTTTGAAGTTGTTCATAAAAATAAACTCAGTCAAATTTAAATGTTTAAGTTAAGTAATACGGCCATCCATTGAGCCGTCTACTTAAGAAATAATTCAAAGCAGCTTACTCTCCGAAAGATTTGTCCACAGTCCTATGCCTTATCTGAACATGTGACCATGTGGATTAAAGTAGGCAAGCCATTACCTCTTTACCCATATAGCCGCGTTCATATGTATGAAGTATAGGCAGTCAAGCCATCTGCTCGGTAACAGCGAACGCTTTTTGAGTCAATCTATTTTACGATACGCCAGTATGTGTATGGCAATATTCCTTACATGGTGCACTTACTAGATTGGAATTTGAAATCCGTTACCTGAGAAGATTGGTCCAGTTGTAGCAATCAGTGAACTAAAGGCTGGTACATGGTTTATGAAGGTAGCGGACTAATACCATGACCGATAATAAATGCTGAATTGGCTTGCGTTACTAAAGTACAAAAAAGGTTAACGGGTTTTCCGCTCATATTGTACGGCGTGTGCGCCGGGAATAGTTATCGGCTCATAGTCTAAATATATATAGGACATTCCCAGAGATAAGTTTAGTGTTCATTCATCAGTTGCATGCATTTCAAAGGCATGGAATCTGATCTCAAAGGGCACCGAGTTTTGCTATATGTTCTTTGGTTTTTAACTATAGGAAAGATAAGGGAATAGTTAACATTACATAACGGATGAAAAGAAGAAAAGCGGTAAATGAAAAAATAATGGTTTATTTTTTGACAATGCGAGACACGGTCTGGACGGATTGTGAATATTGATTGTCAAGGCATGTTTTTACTTGCTTACGTAGAAAAAGGTTCTTTCTTAGTCATTCAGCGGTTCAACCATTTAAGACAGACAATGTATTGAATTATGGATATTGACTGACGTTTTAAATCCCTCCGTAGTTTGTTTGCCGATAGCTCAGTGCAGGAAATAGAATCAATTGGAAATGCGTGAAGAAGTGTTGTTTATAGCTAAAAGGATGATCCACGCGAATCATGTTTGACAAGTTGGACAGGTATAAAGTAAGGATTCATGACCAAATATAAAATGCTCACAAGCCCAAGTAAATCCATCGAATTTGATATCGGCGCCTAAAATTACAGATTACATTATGCAGAGCCATATATGGCAATGTCCCGTTGTACACACGAAAATGACTACTTGTGGACATCAGTTGATAAGAAACAATGATTATAATATTGAGTGATGTCATGAAAATTTGTGATGAGCTTGAATGATGGAGAATGATACTACATCCTAGATATAGCTTAGACCCTACCATATGCCCTATGGCTTTACCTAAACTTCTGCACCTGATTATTCTTAGATTTATTTTTAATAACGAATAATTTGATTACTATATCTTGGCCAATCTTTGAATTTTAAAGCCAGGCTTGTGGTATGAATTCGTTAGTGTATGATATCGAATAAAGACATATTAGTTCTCGTCCACCTTATCCATTTCGATTTAAGTTGCACGGACTTGAAGCTCTATGTATAATTTTGCAAAGCTGATCTCAACAAGCGTTAAGTGAATAATCTCTTTTACTTCTCTAATTCCTGTCGATCACTTATCCGTGTATCGCGTTAGATTACTGTACAGTAGTATGGTGTAGGTCTGGTTTTTGTTTGGCACAAGACTGCTATGAAGTCTTGCAGCGTGAATGAGTTGAAGTCTAGTCCCATGCTTCGACGGGCTTTAGCAACGTCATCTGCCGAATGATGTACGTAATTTCCCTTTTTAATAAGGTATACCGCCTTGTGCACCCTCCGTATGCCCATATTGTTCGTTTACTAAAGACCTAGTAAAAATGTTGGTATTAATGGAAGCATGTCTTTAAATTCGCCCTGTATTCGCACATCAAGTTATACACATATATTACATACTGGCCTTGCACTGAAATACTTATTGTCGCTGATTTCATTCCAATAAAGCTTCACTTGTTTAATTGCTTTTGCAAAGAATGCCACTGAGTTGCTCACATTACGACATATCCTTGGTAAAGACCCAAGTTAAAATATTGCCTTTGATGTTACATTTGTTTTATGACAATGCAAGATGCACAAACAAATTTATCCTGTTGCATAGTTAAGACTACTCTTTAGGATTTTACATTCGACCACCACTAAATGCAATTTTTTTAATACAGCGGATCACTTACAGTTACTTGGCTAAGTAGAGCAATATGTCGACTTGACTACCTGGAACGTATACACTGTAAATCTGTTAGTGAACACAGCAAACCCACAGCATTAGTTAAGTAAGGCGGGCCATCATATCCAAAGGAACATGGTGGATGCCCTATATACTTTGAGTAATCCTATGCAATTGTAAATCCTTCCAAGGAACAACCTACGGGAAAACATATGTAAATCAGTTTACTTCATTTTACAACCGTATTAATTAGCCGCAATAACATTTGCAAATTTAACGGTAGTAAATATATCAAAAAAATTTGTTTTTTCATCATTTCTTTAAATGTAAATTATAGATATGACAACGCTCTTATTAGTCGTTACATTACGAATTTACTATAGTATTTTCATACACAAAAATATTTGTAGTTAGCAAAGCAGTTACCCTGTGTATAGGATCATAGCTGCCAGAATAATCGAATTCTCCTTCAGAAGTTGATATTGCTGCTTACAGCTAAGATAATACGTTGTGTAATCTACCGGAACAAACCTTGGGAGGTTCTGTCAGAGCCCAAAGGCATTCATCAATCAGTATGCGGTACATGAGCAATATAAACAAATTTCTAAATTTTAAGCGGCTTTATTTCATATCTGGTTTAATATCAAGCAATTAGCCAACATTATGATTTCGTTCCTAACCCCTCTATTAAAAGCCAAATAGGTGTTCCTGTTTTCAAGTTCTTATAACTGTTGTATCGGTGTTCGGCTCGCCGCAGTAGGAATGATTTACAAGTTATATGAAATTTGACACTTATGCATGCGTCACTAAATAAATGTAGGATTATTACTAAAAAAAATTATCTTAGCAATCTCTTCATAATTAGCCCCAATGTTCCAGAGGTGAAGATGGACGCGATAATGGTGCCAACTAGCCAGACTGTTATCGAATTTTCCAATGAAATTTTGATTGAATTACTTGCAGTGAAGCAGGGTACTGTCTGTTCTGAATAAGAAGTTGGGTTAAAAACCGGATGGGATGAATCACTTAGGTGGATGGTAAAGCAAGGGATATTCCTGACGTGAACGGATTTCATGACTTTATGCAAATACTAAACACCTCAAAGCAAAGTGGCGCTTTGCCTAACATCTGCAACTTACAAGGCGTAAAGGTCTTTCGAAATGTGTCTGATAAATAAATTCATCAGTAAAATTACTAATTAGTTAAAAGGTGTTGTTTCTAATAGCAAAGCTTTGGTATTAATTACGGGAAACGAGTGTATATTCAAGTCAAGTACGGATGTTCTTTCGATGTCATTCGCGCATGGTTTTTTGGGTTAGGTACTGTAAATAAGAAAGCTGTATCGCTATATAAGAAATACGCATTTTGAGGAATTTCATAATGTTTCCTAAAATACGAGATAGATTTTTATAATTTGTGATTAATTTAAATGCGTTTTTAAAAGTCTTGGCACTTAATTGGACCTATTAGTTTATGCTTGATTGCTGCAAATTCTAGTGAACAAGGATTGCTTAAGGTTAAGAACTTCACGTACATGAATGCAAGCGGTAGCGAAACAGCACTTAATGATCCTATGCAATTAATCTTAACGCAATGAAGTGATTGCAATTTATGTAGACGATCACCGTATACGTATTCACGGGCTGAGGAAGGCAGGTTATTTTGAGTTTCATTTCACACTGCCAAATGACAGCAAAATTGACAAAATACTGATATCATAACAATCAGGAGAAGCGATATAATCCATATAAATTTCACAGGGGATAAGCTGACGGTTATCTAAAGTGGATTAAAAGTATGCATAAACTTTACACATATAGAAATATTGTAAGCATTCTACAGCAGCTTATTCGTTGATGTTGCACCCTTAAGAAGCATTCGACATTCAGAAAGATACATGCATTTAAGGAAATTTGCTAAGTATCATTTCGTGCCATTTCTATAACAAAGCAACTTGCGTACATATTTATAACCATGCTTGCCACACCGCGCGTATTGGGTATGTGAGACGGATGATTTTAAGATAAATAACTAATGCAGTTGGATAACAACTAAATTCTTATCCGGTATGTAATTTTTAACAGTTTGTTTGCTCATTTTTGTGTTGTTAATTTTGTAAGCATAAGTTATCAAGATTAAGAACACGTGGTCACCCATATGCAGTGAGAGCATGGGTTATATCTGAACACCTTTGGTTGCGGTGAGTTCGATGATCTCGTGCAATTAAGTAACTGTAAAAATCCATGAATCAATAATGTCCCATAATAGCTATAAACAAGAACACAGAAATCTACGCGCTCATAAATAAATTTTCGCGCGGCATATAAATTTTATTTAAAAAAGACGCTAGGCTAAATTTGCATCACCTAAAACTCACGGAACAAAAACCGACGCCATTCAAAATTATCTGTACAATTTTAATATATGTTATACTGCGCAAAAGAATAGAAAATATAATATCAATTTACATGATACATAAATTTGACGGCTTGCCACAATTAACGCTTACTTAAGACTAATGTGCCAGAAGTATGAAGGTAGATGTGCAAAACCCTGGCGACCGTAGCTCCTAAAGTATACGACATGGTAATGTATAGGTACTGTTCTTAAAGTTCAGAATCACCCTAGACAATTTTATAAAGGCGCCTATTTACAGAAAAAAATATTAGCTAAAGTTAATCTTCTTGCGTGATAGATACAGTCTCTGCCTGGGAAAATCAGCCGACAGTTTGTCACATGGATTTTCCCCGCTTATAGTATTCGTTTGCGATGTTTGTGAATTGGTGGTTGTGCGTTTGCTAGTTTCTACATTGTGTCGCTTTTCGGTTAAACCACCGTATCTTCGAGGCGGTATAAGTCCCACAAGGGAAGACAACCAGTTGAATATTAGCACCAAATACAACCATGTGTCGCATGATTTTTATTTCTAATTTAAGGTGGATCTGCGACGGCATACTTGTTGACTATAAGCGACAAAAATTAGGAAGGAGTATAGCGCTCTAATTCCTGATTTTGTTTAAATTGCTTGTTTGAATGTTTGCTAATAAAAATTGTTGAAGTTATTTGCAGCTCTTTTACGATTTCATATAAACAAATAAATTGTATATTCCTCTACTATACGAGAAGCAGTTGCTTAAAAAACAGATCAAATATTGGTACAATCTTTCCATGACATTGCGTTGATACATTTTCAGAAATAATCAAGGGCGCAATTGCAGATTAGGTAACACAGAGCAATCCGAATCGCTCTGCTACATTTTCCTGTCATTGAATCAAGATTCTTCCCAATCATATGACAGATGGTTGGGCCGAGTAAAATATTTAATGAAAGGGGCCTTTGTCCAAAATGTTATGTGTATGTGTTTCGGAAAGTTATTCAGGCATCATGGAAACCGTTTCCGAATGTGGTATTTAGGGACTGTGTCCCAAACATACTAATCGTATTTTGGACCGTTAAATGCTTACTAACGCCAAGCTTAAAATTCCAAAGTGTATAGCACGTTGTGATATCACTTGAAAGTTTATTCCAAAGCTTTGAGTATTGGGTTAGAAAGAAACCTTCTGTGATTCCAGTAATAAATATTGGAATCATGACATTTGCCTCTATGTTACGTATTAGATATCTGCTTTTTAAATATTTGTGGACTACGTTTTCAAGACTAAAAATTTGACAATTTATGATTCTGTAAAGAAAACATAGGTTTAGCTTCAATATCCGAAGACAAACTGGGTCAAATGTAATTTTATCACATCGCTCTCTGTATGTGAACATTGAGGAATATCCACATAGCTTTCTCCTGAAGCGTTTCTGGACCCTCTCAAGAGCCTGCTGGTCAGCTTTTCGTAGATTAGACTGTACGATTGAGCAGTATCCTATACACGACAATAGATATGTTTTAAAAAAGTGATATGCGAGATTCCCTAAAAGTAATGGCAGATATAACCGATGGTCTTCGTGGCTTTCGAAGCTTGTGAGTCGCAGTGTTCAGAAAAGCTAAACGTGACTGAAAATCGCACGCCCAATTCGCGGACTGCCCTGCATTGCGAGATATGTGCGCCTTGTTGTAATAAACTGTCTGGCGGTACTAGACATTTGTACGACAAAAGAGTATCCTTGTCCATGGCAAATGATATCTGCCACAATTGGCACCAGGAGTCAAGGACAGATAGGTCATCATAAATGATACGTACGGCACGGGCTTGTGAGTAGCCAAGTTTAAAGTTATCAGCAAAGATAAATGTAACACCGTTTCTTGTTTTCTGGAATATATTGTTGATATAAATTAAAAAAGTAGAAGACCGCGAACACTTCCTTGAATCACTCCACTAGTGATTGATTGTTTTCAGTTTAGAGAAATGGTCGCCGATGCGCACCACTTGCTGTCTACTATTTAGATATGAAGACAACCAAGAGAAAATCGGTTCTCCAATGCCTATAGCCTTCAGTTTGCTTAGTAACCTTCTGTGAGGCACTCTATCGAAGGCTTTTTGCATATCCAGGAACATGATTACGACACTGTTTCCGTTGTTAATGGCAGCCGTTGTGTAGTTTAAAAAGTCGGTCTGGCATGTTCTGCAGGGTCTTCCTTGCATGAAGTGGTGTTGCGAATTACTGATAATGTTAGCGTGGTTCAAGAATATAAATAGTTTATCTTTCACTATTCTTTTACATTATTCTAGATACGATGGGTGTGTGATTGACGGGACGAAGCTTTTAACCTCGTAGGCAGCGCCATTTTATGTCTCGGGGAAAACAACAGAAGTTTTCCATTGAGTAGGGTATATTAAGTTTTAAAATAGAGTGTAAAGTTATTGAGCAAAAGCAGAAGGAAGTCAATATCACTATTTTTATTATACAAGGGTGGCTCCCATTAGGGCCTGCGCACGTTGAGAAGTATAAGCGAGAGACTTGACCAGTGATTTTCGCTATAGTGAATTCCACTGTGCATAGACTATCATTGCTGTGCGGCATGATAAGTGTTGTTGTGTCTGATGATTTATTGGGCATACATTCGGCAACATAAGAACTGAAAGTTTGCAGATACCTCCTGGTGCGTGGTAGTATGTTCCATCAGAGATGGTGATAAAATTGATATTTTTGCTACAACGCAAACCCTGGACACGGGATGGTTTGGCCAGCTCAGCTGTTTTGCTAGGGTCGTTAAGAGCTTTATGCGTTTCTAGAATGATAGTTTTATCACCTTGATACCACTGTCCTTCTACGAGCTTCGACTGCTGTAATAGTAGCGCAAAGTCAGCAGTTAACTTGAATTTCTGCCGAACCTTATGAAGCTTTCCTGCTACCTTCGAAGCTTGTGATCAGATTTAGGTTAATTTTGGTAAGCACATTTTAGTGGTATTGCTAAATAGATGCAGAAACCAAGTATACTATAAAACAGGTCCGTCACAAGTTGAAGACATAAAGAGACGACGAATTTATCCAAATTCATCGAACGAACCAGGTCCTTGTAAGAGTCCCAATTGACAGAAATGAACAGACGACAATGCGTTGGGTTCGGCCATGCGTATTCTTAGGCGGCATTAGATCACGCGATGATCGCTCCCCTGAAATTCATCAAAAACGTTAACACTGATTGCAGGTATGTCCAATAAAAAATAAGATCCAGAATACTTTCACGTCTGGTGGGTTGGGGGACGTGTTGCTGCCAACTATTCATTTGGATACAGGAGATAATATTTTGGTATTTCAAAGGAGCGGTTCCTATTGGCCATGAAATCGAAGGCAGTTTGCAATCACCTCCAATAATCTTATTTAAAAATGGTAGGCTAGGGGCGAATTCAAACGCAAACATCAAAAGTACTAGATCTTCTTGATGGCAGTTTAGCGCGCTGTATATGCATCCCATAAGCAGCGGCTGCTGATTAACAGATATCGTAAGCCAGAGTGATTCCTCTGGGTTCTCGAATACTACTGCTAAGAGCGATTTTTCAAATAAATAACACGGCAACCACCTCGAAGTCCAGGCCGACTTCTTCTAAACTTGTTATATCCGAAAATATTTAACTGCTTGTCAGACTTGCCATCATGGCATAAAGATTCAGTTATAAATAGTATACCAGGATTATTCACCAAAACGAACTATCGTAGTGTGTGGTTCTTAGTGTAGGGAGCGAATTTTTACCAAAATACTGAGATAGATGTGAGATATGAAGAAGATAATTTAGGTTATGCTAAAACACTGGGGGTTCAAGCCGTGTGTGCCTAGACCCAGGTTAGAAATTGTTGAAATAGTGCGCGAATTGCCAACGGCGGAAAATGATTTGGTGGTGGCGACATCGGAACGGGTTGAGTCTGAGTATGGCCCTCTAGAAAATGGTTCCAGGGAAAGTGTCCATGATTGTTAGCCTCTGGGAGTTGGATAGTTAGGTTGCGTCTTCTGCATCATGTCAATAATAGGCTGTCGATTACGTAACGCATTGGTATGACTCAGTGGGTTGCTGTCATTTCCATCTATGGGTATAATCCACTTACATGCCCCGATATACTAGGCTTCAATATCCGCTTGTGTCAATCCCTTCACCAACATCAGCATGATTCGTGTGCTGCGTTGATGGAATCGGAAAGTGGTGGTACGGTTACCCCTTTTGTAATGCGCGAAGATGGCAGCTCGTCTTCCATAAAGTTATGACCAATGGATGTACGTTTATCCAAACAAAAATACGATACAGAGTCGCCCAGTGACGCTCTTACTAAATCTAGGTCAACCTTCCTTTTATTATCGATCAACCTGACTGGATTCATCGATATTCTAGGTAAGATTGGACACTTGTCATAACAGACTTTAGGCGGGACATGACAGTTCGGGGGTTGAGGTAGCGGTTTCGCATGCACTTGGGATTGAGCAGGTAAGGCAGTTATTCGTTGATCCCCTTTGTTGTCACTTCGCATACAAGAAAGTGTATTATGTAAACCTATATGACTCCCAGAACTGCTTATCCTAGAGAAAGCACCATGCACATTACTAGTTTTTTGCATGGCAGTGGTTTTGGCCTTGGTCAGCTTATCTTGCTTAGCCGGGAAACTACGGCCTAGTGGAGGTCCTCCAGTAATAAATTTTGCATCTGACCTTGATCTTGGCTCCAAAATGAGAGAAGTAGGTGTTTTACCCGACACGGCATCCACTACAGCAGAGTGGCCCACATATATTCATGTGATTCCTTGTTAATTTCAAAAAATCACGTCATCATTAGCCGCTTCGTCCCTATTTGCAGCAAGCGGAGTATTATCCTCAAATTTGTGTTGACAACTAAGTGGAGCAATATAAACTGGATACGGGGCGCCGTAAGGCTTTTGGGTATTCTGTTTCTCCTCAGACGTTTTCCTTCTTATCTATCGTTGTAGCGGGATTCTGTCCCCCATTATTTTCAAACTTTCGAAGCTCGTATTAAGCACAATGAGATTGTGCTTTTGAATGAATCGTTTATTAATAACTTCATTTGGAAACTGGAAAAGTATGAGACAGACGTAACGCATTTCCTTTTTACGTAGTCTGATGCAGCTGGACCAACAAGTTTGCGTACCGCATGCAGTGAGAAGCACTATTTGAACAGCTTTTAATGGCAAATTTTCTGGCACATTAAAAACCACCGCACAGCGGGAATAGCGTACTCGATTGTGTACTTCAATCGAAATGGAGTCTATCAGTAAACTGCAATTCAAGATGTTAAATCTAGCAATATTTGGAGCGATTCAAATAAGACAGCTGGACTCCGCAAATGTTGCAATATCCATGTGAGCATGTCGAGTTTGGATGCAGGTTTAGCGTATGCAGTTTCAGCTACTGATGGAGGTTTTTCAATTGTCTTTCTCAGGTCGGCATGTAGTCCAAGGGAAATTCCTACAGCGCACACACTGCTTTGGGTATTTTCCTTACTAATGCTTCCAGTCTTTTTGCGATACACCTTTGTTCGCTGTATCAGATTTCGAACCAAAATGTAAGAATACTGGCCCATAATACCTTTTTTCCTCATCGAGCGCGTCCTTACTGTAGACATGATAATGAAACCGAAGTAAGATGCACTGAAGCACAATCAAAGGAGCTTAGACAATGGGTGCTAACTTTTGATTCTTAACTGAATATCCAATATAATATAATGCTGGTAAAAATGGCAACTCCCGTAAACTGTGAGATGTAATTGTGAACAAAAGGAACGTATCGCAGTTAACTAGTTGGATCTCCGCCTCCGAGCTGCACACGCTGTTGCTTTGGAAACGCGATCTCTCCACCAATTCCAAAGGTGTTGTTGTTGTCTCATCTTACTAATGACTCAGCGGTTAGCATTCGGGTCAGCACAGGCGGTCCTCGTGCCAGGTCATAAGCGGTTGCAGGTGAATCCAGACAGGCCTCAGAACGAAGCAAAGGCTATCGATCTGGTCAGAGTGGTTCTAGTGGTGTGTGGCCGGTTGGTTGATTTGAAGTGGTAGCATCAGTGACTGCGACACAAGTGAAAGACTAGCGGTAGATGCCTTATATGGCTGCCTGTATCTGCCTTACGCAGCTATCGATAAAAGCAGTCGTGTAGTTGTTAAGGAGCCCTTATGTTGGGATTCCAAAAAGGTCACAATTTATGGTGTAATATTCAAACCCGAAAGAAATTCCTCTTTTACTTCCACAGAGAAAAAGTAAAATGTAACAATCGGCGGGAGATAGTGGTCTGTAGTTCGTGGATTTGAAATACGCTGCGAGTTGGAAAAAGCATGTCAAGCCCGTTCGAATGAGCGTAGCAAGTTAAGCAGTAAAATAGCTGCAACCCCTGGTATGCAGTTGAACAATTGGCAAATGGTTGAAGCACGCATAATGAGTATCGAAATGTGTATCAAGAACATCTAAGTTACGCTTGATAAGGAGAACATGATTTGCTCTAACTGTTTTGCTTAAGAGTGAAATGACGATACTACCCCTGAAAGTGTAACTCGCATTGATGGTAAGATGCCTGCAATAAAATTGCTTGGTTTGCAGGAACATAAATGCTTCCAAAAGCTTAATATCAAACTGCTTCTAAGTAAAACATACAATGGCGCTCGATAACACGTGATAAATAATAGACACAATAGGGATTGAAACTGAATGTGCCCCCTTCATTTGCCTCCAAGTATTAAGTAGGTATTTCAAATTTTCCTAGCTAATTTGTACATTCAACGTTAGCTTGAATCTTGTAATTAACTTACTTTCCGTTATCCCGTAAGTTCGCTATACTAGGGGTCATTTTAATAAGTCCATTGGTTAGCTTCCAAAGCAGTTTGAACTCCAATAACTAGAGAGGGGTCTATAGCAACAAGTAGTCACATTACCCGCATTATGCGGCTTCTTGCGGCCTGCAGCAGAAGAGGGAGGAGACTCAGCAAGTAAAGAGAACATTTTATTTAACTCGATGATTCAACTTTAATTTACACGTTGATGATCCAATCATTCCCTAAAATAAATCTCTCGAACATAGTAAAGTTCCCGGTGTTTGCGCGTAACATTTATGTGCAGACACTTTTAGTTCAGCAGCTACAGCAGAGGTTGGCTGGCCGATTCCATATGGTTTGGTCCAACTCCCGTCGAAATGGCTTGAGACCTATAAAATGCACCTTTATGAATCGCTTTTTATAACTTGCGGATAGCTTTGTTATACACGTCGTATCGGACGACAACAGATTTACTACTTCGGTTAACTTTCCTAGACATTCTTTGCGTTTGAATGCGCTGTGGTCAAACAACTTCACCAAATCCTAGGGGCAAATCAAGTATACCGTGGCCGTAGTAGTCAGAAGAGTGCCCATATGATTTATGATGATTTTCAGAAAAGCTTGATTTGCCTCTCGAAATGAACCTAGTATGCTACACTCGTACACCGCTACGGAAGGCAGCAAGTGCGGCATTATATTGTGAAGTAAAACGAAGTCACACACAAAGGTCTTTCCGTTCACATTAAGTCTGGTATTTGTCCATTTGAGGATGGAACCGCACTTCTATGCGCATGAATTTGAGTGACATGGTGTTGTGCAAAATAGTGGAGAGTTAATGGCAGAAACGTCTTTGTTCTACCACCGGTAGGGTGAACCAACTTAGGAAAGCTTCCTAACTGTTCAGGGTTTGTGGTTGACAGCCACCATTTCGTTTGCTTCGTCTTATGTAGGGCTGCTCGGATGTCTAATCCTAAAATGCGGTATCCCACCTACACCACTTCTTCCTGTATCTGCTTATACTTTGCTGCTTTGAGAATTAGACCTTACTTGATCAGCCTTTTCGGTATTTCAGTCACGTTATTCATGTGCACTTACATAGCTTTTTCATGCCAGATAATATCGTCTATATAAACGCTGCCCTTCATTTTATTCAATCCATGCAACTGTTCTACATCTGGCACTGGAAAGTCGCAGTGGCCTTTAAGAACCCAACTGACACATTTCATAATTCAGGCAGGACAGGAAACACGAAGAAAGTGTTTTATTTCGATTGTTGTCTGCGTTCCCTGGCTGTGAGTAAACATAAGTTACATCTAGTTTAATGAATCTAGTTGAGCCGTCAAGTACGTCAAACAAATCCTTGATTCCGAAGACGGGGAAGCCCCTGCCGAGTTAACAAATTGGCAGCTCCGTACATTATATAGAACCGGTTTACTTCCATCCTTCTTGCACGCCAGGTCGTTAGGTGATGACCATGATGAATTGTAAACTTAAACGATTAGTTTCTTAAACATATAATCGATAACATTTCTGTGCCTTACAATGCAGTGAGCAGCAATCCTATTTGGTGAATATCTCTCGGGTTTAGCCTAACCAGTATCGACGGTGTTATGCAAAACATCGGTGAGTAAGTTCTGTGCGCTTCTGCAAAATGTATCCCAGACACTTCAGTGTAGGATCATTAGGAAGTAACTTTAGTGGGTGCATCAACTCGTACGTCCATGAGTCGGATTCCATGACCTCAACAATTACGTTCCCAATCAAACCATACCTTCACAATGGGGTTCAGTGCAAAACTACAGGAGTCGGCGAGCAGTCGTGATTTTACCTAACCTAACCGACATCACGGTTCAACCAGCGAAGGAGGTTGTTAGTTGCAAACAACGGACGCTTTAGTATCCGTAAAGATGACTGCTTGCGCCAGCGTAGACGTACGCGTGACCACCTTGTCCCACTGACGGTTGTCAAATGGCGCACGCTTGGTTCAGATTTGCATCAGTTTAGTAGCTTAAGCATGCTAGTTTCTTACACGCGCGGATGAAGAACAACCAGACAAGCAAAAATAGCTCTTAAACTGAATGGCAAGTTCTTCAGGATATTATCCTTTACTTATTTACTATGAAATTAGCCTCCTGCAATGACTTGCTTGACCTTTGAAAGCGACATCTTTTGGGTTGCCATTTATGGGAACTACATTGATGCCGTTCGTCCTTTGCTGTCCTTGTCACATATCTTGCATTTCATTGACATTAATGGCATGGATCAGTAAGCTTTATAAGATGGTATACTCATAATTATTGGATTTTTCTGTTATAAATTAAGAGCTTCTTGCAAGAACTTCCAAACTAATATTCATTCACAGGCTTAGGAATGCACCATACTGCAGTTTCTACATGAGATTTAACATAGCTACTGCCAGTAGTATATAACAGGTCCAACCCTGTCCTCTGCAATATACGTTACCGACACACACTATAGACTAATTCGCGCTGTGTCGCAGTTAGATTGTAAATAATGGCGGTCCGAAGCTGTCCACCGTAGCCCAGTCGCATAGGATGCTGAACTCCCTCAAAAGGGATACGCTACATTATCAGGGAAGAACGGTCGAATATTCGCCCCATGTTGTCGGTGACATGCGCGAAGCTAATGGGAAAGCTGCGGTAGCAGATGTGAGTTGTCCAATAGATTAACATGTCATATATTTCTGCATCGAATGCTCACTAAATGTAATATTATCAAATTATTTACCTGTCAACAAAGGCAACAGCAGAACACCACGTTTGGAAGATGCGAACTGCCTCATGAATAGCTTAGCTTATTTTGCATCTACTTGGAGAAATAATCTGATGCTGTGAAGGACCAGGGCATGCAAGGACAAGCTCTGTAACTTACTAAACAACCATACATGTCTGCTCGTGCCTCCATACTGACGGAATCGCAGTCGTGCTCAATGGTTATCGTTTATTGCATTTGTGTTCACGTATTCGACCACGAAAGTGTCACCAGTTGTTAACTGCAATACAATATTCAATTCAGGGGCGAGGCATTAGTTCATTATTAGCAAAACGATTGCATGTTAACCGATTTCTTCCGCTTCCTGCGGTTCTGTAGCAGCACAGGAACGTGAGTCTGAAATGCGCAAGAGAAGAGTCCTCATATTAATTTTTAACACTTAGTCAACGCGCCTAACTTTACATTTTCCCTAAGGGAACAAGTAGGTTTTAAGCATAAATATAATAGGGTTAAAAAAGCTCAATATCGTAACATAACCGGCTTGGTGTTAGCCAAAATGTTATGTGACATTTTCTGTTGGCAAAAGTAGTTGTAGCGGAAGGTCATACCTCTTTTGTACACGTAGCTCATGCTTCAAATTGCGGACGTATATAACCTCGCAATAAACAGAAGCTGATTGCAGAAGACTGGTGTGATGCATTTAGATAACAAGTATATGAATTTGAAGTCATCCCCAGAAGCAGTGTGGTCAAAATAAAGTGGGGTGACAGAATAGAGCTGCTTGAAAATATCATCTCATATTTAGGTAATAATATTTTCATTTTTACTTTGCTTATCATCTGCAGTTTATCCATGAGATATAATATCAAATATTTAAAAAATCCGGTAATTTATTATTTGCTAAATTTGCCGCTAACATCATATGATCTCAGTTATGTAAACGTTTGGGTCAGACGAGTGCTTACACGAAAAGAGGTATTAACCCATCACTCATATTGTCCTCACTTTCTCGATGCTGTATGTCACCGGTTGTCGTTTTAGGCAGTAAGATACCATACTTCGCTTTGAGAATAAGGTTCATTAGCTTGGCAAATATAAAAGCTAGGTAGTTATGATTAGCCAAATGTTCCTCACGGTCAAGTGCAAAATAAGTGTTGCGCTATGCCACATAGTAGCTCCACGTTTCAGGACTAAGCCATGCTGTGAAAGCATACAAACCTTCTTGTCTTAGTGACATATGTTTTCGAGTTCTGCTTCTGATGACCGACGGTAGATTGGTGAAACAAACTCGTCTAAGTTCTATAGTGGCTAAGATCAAATTACTGATGCGTACTTCAAACTGAAACCCAGTAATGTCAAATGAGTTTTGCATTACATAGTCCTCATCGATCATCGTAACCATTTTGGTCAGGATACTGCAGCGTTCGACGGAACGACTTGGTTCCTTTTGTTTCCGTGGATATTCAGAATAGTACAAATAGTCGTAATATACTGTAATATGTTCGCTATGCCCTAATTAGTTGTCTAAGAATTATCCGTCGATTCTGAGTTTCCAACTTGTTAGTAGGTCGAATGCCAGTTTGTTATCAGATGTGTATCTGGTCTGTGAGTCCATATCGTTGTGCAGTGAAATATACGAGACAACAGCCGGAAGTCCGGAATTGAAAGCTTTGCTGTGAAATACCGAGGCGTCCAGGGTGTGCACTTTAAACTAGCCTGAGATTGAAAGTTGTGATAAGGCGAGAATTCCGAACTAGAGCAGAAAATTAAGCACTATTAGCGATTTTCACAAAGTAGTTGTCATTTTAGACATAAGGCGCACGGCAGCAAAGAACATCGCTTACCCGTGTATCTTTGTCTTCCGAATTACCGTATGATAATCCGTTGTGAGAATAAAGCATAATATCACGTCCTCTGTGCGAAGGAAGCGGCGAAAAACTGACATGTTCTGAATGGCCATCATGACTTCCGTATGTTATGAAAGCAAGTAGGTTCCGGTTATTGAAGTTTCTTTAATAGTTGGTTTCTGATGTACCCGAATTTCTGCAAGATGGTTTATAAATTCTCGCGATATCGTGTATATAGAGTAAAAGCGATTCAGTTTTACTTATTGAACAGAAAGCATTGGTTTGTAAATGAGAATGCGCCGACCGTTCAACATCGATAGCTGGCTAACTTTCTTAGTATTCTAAGTGGTATCAAATGATCTTCACCCGTACGGCAACTCATTTTCCACTGTGCCTGCAGTGTAGATACGCGGATGTATATAAACGACTTTACTTTTTACAAACACGCTACGAGTACGCTGCTCGATTGAAGCCCCCTCTTTCTTTTCTTGCTGACCTAAAACTTTGCATCAAACGAGAGTGTAATTTGCCGATTTCCCAAATGGTTCAGTTGGTTATTTCTCCTGTAATGACCACCAGGATTCGAATTACCGAAGTTACATCTGCTTGGGTTGAAGAAATACCGTACGCTTCCTTGGGCCGCATTATTTATTGCTTGTTGATATCCGCAGCATTGAGAGAAAAGCGGTGGCTCAAGAATGAAGCGCAATTTATCTTGGTCTTGAACCGCGGGTTCACACGCCTCATGTTTATGGGATTGTGAGACGCAGCGAACCGAAATTGGTCGAAATGCGGCGACTAAAATGGTAATAGTTTACGCTTTGATTTGCTCTCTGGAATCCGCCTAATGAAACGTATATAAAGGCGCTGACAAATTGGTTCAGTTCCGGAGACCAGCTCTCCAAATCAGGACGAGTAATACCTTATCGACAAAGTTTATCAATACATAAATAATCCTGGCTTAACCAGTGTTTTAAGAACCTGGTTGACGTGTGGTACTCGTGAGGTTGGTAGGACTAGTCGGAATGCCGGAAGGCCTGTTTACTATTTTCCACTTTTTCCTTTCAATGAATACGCCTTTGATCATGAAACCCCGGCACATAGTCTGATGAAGTCATCCAGTTGCACTTTAATGTCTTGCTGCGATACAATAGTCGTAATTTGGATACTGGGGGATTTGCTTCGTATTTGTCATGTGTGCGGCAGCAGAAACCGCAGCTTCGGCCTTTTAAGTACCCTTGGATGAACGAATCCCAGTTGTCACTGCTATATGCTTTTTTCCAGGTTGCCCAAAGGAAGTGTCATTGAATTTCGTACACAAACATACATTTGAATGCATGAGATTAATTAAGTATAACCTGCCAATAGCTAGGACAAATGTGTAAACCGGTGACAGTCAAACGTCAATTATAGGTCGAGTCATGTAAAATAATAAAATGAGCACAGTTCTTTGTCCTAAACAAAATATATTTTAAAAGCACAGCAAGAAAAGGAAGGCTGATCGATGCATACATTTCTTATTGTCTCCTCAGTATACTTAACAATAACCGATATGCATAGATATAGCTAGCAGTGGGTGCAACCAAACAAGCTTGAGGTGCAGAATGAACGACGGAAGTTCACACGTATGTCCAAGGCAGCTTTACGCTGACAAATATCTGAAAATCATAGAGACGGACATTGGTAGATGCATACATTTCGTACTGTCTTCTTAGTACAATAAGCAATACCCGATGATAAATACTTGTTTCTGAACACACAAGGTTGGCTTCATCCGGCTTGTATGGACAGCCTCAGCCAACCGAAAGAATCAGGGATTAGTAGGACCTAACAATACTTTAAATGCGTATGCTAACTCTATCCGATGAGCAGGCTCCCACAGGTGTTTGCCTATAAAGTAAGCCGGAGGTCTGCGCGAATATGAAATCTGATGAGTGTAGACAATAGCTACTTCACGCTGAACCCATCTTTGTACATGCTCCTTTATTCGGGAATTTATCTTTCTATGCTTATGTCACAGATACAAAGTACGAGATGCTAATAAAGCTGGTGGACGTCTTAAATGCACCGGATTACTTATACATACCTGCATATGTTCTGAAGCGCAGCTAAGCAGTCTGAAGAAATCAGTCTTCGTTCCTACTCAGGTCCTGTTTGCCCCCGTCAAATCACCTAAACACATACAAACTAGTGACATGGTGTCCAGAGTACACTCACCAAGACTGGAAGTTATTTATATTTTTCCTTAGATTGTCTACTTGCAATAATTGATACAAAACTGCCGACCCACAATTTGCTGCAAATATCTTTCGCAGCTACATCAAAACCCAAACCTTTTATTTCTCGACGGTATGACAGAATCTTTTCACATAGGGAAAATTCGAAATTGAGCTGGATTTGTATATCTGCCCTCGATATATCGATCGAAATATTTATAGTTTATGTTCATTTCAGTTTATTTATATTTAGGTTATTCAAGGTGAAGTCCGGAAGTATGTGATGGGGTTAGATTCCCCGGCAACTAATATCCCCTTGATTTGAACCAGCGCAGTCTGTTTAAGCACATGCGTGTTAGAAACCTTATATATACCAACGGCCTTTCAACTAAAATCTCTAAATCGTTAGAGATCCTCCTCACAGTTTACAGACGGACGAATTATTTCTCCCTTGTTTCATCACAGCGACAAATCTTAGCAAGTAATAACTTCTTTAGGAAACCAAGTAACGGAGAGAAGAAAGACATGAACTATTGGATAACAACAAGGAGCAGAAGTTTACTTAACTTATAAAAATTTGAAACCCTATGGCGAGTGCAACTTGCTTCCTCAAGCTTCGTAATGTATCGTTTATTCATGACTATATCTCCATGACCGAGATTCTGAAAATTACGTGTGTTAATACATCAACAAAGCCACTTCTTCCCGTTCGCTTGATTTAGCCACCATAACTTCAACTCTCCAACGTTGAGAATGCACATCGAGATAAAAGGAAATAAATGCAGCTCTTTAAAATATTGCAACTACGTAGGCCCCGTTGCTCTTCTTCAATGATGCTATAATTATGGGGCATATATTATCTCTTTTATATAAGCAGGCAAAGTACCTACATTTTAAAAGATAGTCGCTCTTGAACCATGTCGCAAAAGTTAACCAAATTACGGCATTTTAAATTACGGCACTATCAGCCAATTCACATAATTTTTCAAAGAACTGACAGAAATCGGCCCACAAATACTAGCTCCCTTCCAGATACGTGGCTTGCTTATTAACACACATTATTTTTACTAAAAGAGGGACTACGTGTGAAATGTTACCCTGCCTTTTTCAACAAGCCCATCATCGGTGGTAACCTCTAAATACATACAGATAGTGTCTGATCATGGGACTCACAAAAAGCTTATAAATCGAGTGGCAACATTTAGAAGTAGTGACTTATTGCTATAGTGGTTCAGATAATCCTTGTCAAACCGAAAACAAGTGTTTCGGATGAATGATAAAAATGCACTGCCGAGACCATTGCTGTTTTTTTGTTCATGCCTACTAGTCTTTTCATTTAATCTATTGGCCAAATTTAACGTAGTACAATGCGGTTTATCGAACTATTTGCTGACAATGTGAGAATCGTGTACACATTTGATGTCACTGACTGGGGCCAAACTATGAACGCCATTACAAGTGATTTAAAAGTCATGGAGTTATTGTGTACTTAATAATACATGCAGTTATCAACGGAAAACCGCAGCTTCTCTCTATATTGTTCTACAATTGCCACAAGAAACTGGGATATGCCTGAAAAGCCAACAATGTGCATCAATACTTTGAAGAACATAGGCTTTTAATACTCATGCTAGAAAACTTTATGGAGCTCAAGATAAATGTAGTTTCCAAAGCCTATTGAAGCAATGAACTATTATTTTGGGTTTGGAAGCCAAAGAACCTGAATGTGGTGACAGCTGGGGGTGAGAGTTAGCTACGTTACAGTCAATGTTTCGTCTGCAGTGCTCCCGGACGCGATGGGCTTGCATCCTGCTACTAACCTGCCTAATTATATTACATATATGCGGACGTCAGTCTACAAAATTCGCAATGATTTCCTGTGATCCTTAATTACGCTGACGAATTCATTAAACATAAGCACAAATGCAGTGTCACATTACCACAATTTATCCATATGGTTACACGTACAGAAGGTTGGCAGAATCCCATTCCGGATTTGCCGGTCACTGCGGCTGCCATAGGAGAGGGACCAAGGATGCACCATTCACAGTTCCATCCACACACTCCCAAGTCCAATGCAAACACAAAGGGATAATACAGGGAGGCATGTGGATGGAAGCCATGTTTCATCCACGCAGTCTTCAACACGCAGAACAGGAGAATTCAGGTCTAAATGCCGAGTCCTTTTTACCAGACGTACACAGGTAATGGCGTGGACATAGCCCGTTCCACCCCGGAAGAAACCTTGCATCGTCATGATGACCGTGAACACATCACTCTGCAGTAACCAACAACTGTGTCCTGGTGCCATTATAGACCAGGC
>OX104062.1:26515719-26554577 GCA_944474145.2 Dicrocoelium dendriticum | reverse complement strand
CAACAAGTATGCCGTCGCGTTCTTATGGAAAACCACCAAAATACAGGAAGAATAACAACGCAACACATGGTTGTATTTGGTGCTAATATTCAAGTGGCTGACTTCCCTTGTGGACTTACACTGCCTCGAATTTACGACGGTTTAACTGAAAAGCGATACAATGTAGAAACTACCAAGCGTACAACAACCAATTCACAATCATGGCAAACGAATACTACAAATGGGGGACAATCCAATTCGGCTGATTTTCCCGGGCACAAACAGTACCTAACAACCAGGAAGATTAACCTTAGCTAATAATTTGTTTCTGTAAATGGCTGCATTGTATAAAATTCTCCAGGGTGATTATAAACTTTAAGAACAGTGCCTATATATTACCATGTCATATAATTTAGGAGCTATAGTAGCCAGGATTTTGCACAACTACCTTCATACGTCTGACACATTATTCTAAACTAAACGTTATTTGTGACGAGCAGTCAAATATATGTATCACGTAAATTGATATTATATCTTCGATTTTTTGCACATTATAATATATATTAAAATGGTATGGATAATTTTGAATGGAGTCGGTTTTTGTTCCGTGAGTTTTAGGTGGTGAAAATTTAGCCTAGCGTTTTTTTCAATACAGTTTATGTGCCACGCAAAAATTTATTTATGAGCGCGAAGATTTTTGTGCTCTTGTTTTTAGCATATTATGGGACATTATTGAGACACGGATTTTCACAGTTATTTGATTGCACATGATCATCGTACTCACCGTAATCAAAGGTATTCAGATATTATCCATGTTATCACTGCATATGGGCGACCACGTATAGTTAATCTGGGTAAATTATGCTTATAAACCTACCAAATCAATAATGAGACACTAAACTCTTTACACCATTATACACCGGACAAGAATGTAGTTGCTATCCAACTGCGTTAGCTATTTATCTTAAAATCATCTGTCTCACGTACTAAATACACGCGGTTAGGCAACCGTGGTTATAAAAATGTATGCCAATTGCTTCGTCATAGAAATGGCACGAAATGATACTTAACAGATTTCCTTAAATGCATGTGTCTTTCTGAATGTCGAATGCTTCCTAAGGGTGCAGCATCAACGAATAAGCTGCTGTAGAATGCTTACAATATTTCCATATGTGTAAACTTTATGCAGACTTTTTATCCACTTTAGAAAACCGTCAGCTAATCACCTGTGAAATTTATATGGTTTATATCGCTTTTCCTGCTTGTTATGATATTCGTATTTTGCCACTTTTGCTGTTATTCGGCAGTATAAAGTAAGCCATAACACACTATATATTCCTCAGCCCGTAAATACGTATATGATGATAGTCTACATAAATTACAATCGCTTCATTGCCTAAAGATTTATTGGGTATGATCAATAAGTGCTGTTTCGCTACCGCTTGCATTCATTTACGTGGTGCTTAAGCTTACGCAATTCTTGTTCACTAGAATTTGTAGCACTCAAGCATAAAGCAATACGTCAGATTAATTGCCAAGACTTTTAAAGAATCATTTAAATTAATCACAACATATCAAAAATCGATCTCTTATTTTAGGAAATATTATGAAATCCGTCAAAATGCATATTTCAAATTTAGTGATACAACATTCTTATTTACAGTATCTAGCACAAAAAACCATGCGCGAATGACTTCGCAATAACATCTGTGTTTTACTTGAATGCACACCCGTTTCCCGTAATTACTACCAATTCTTTGTTATTAGAAACAATTCCTTTTAATTAATTAGTAAATTTACTGATATATTTTTATTAAACATATTTTGCAAGACCTTTACACCATGTAAGTTGCAGACGTTTGGCAATGGCTACTTTGCTTTGATGTGTTTAGTATTTGCATAAGACGCAAATCAGTTCACGTCAGGAGTCTCCCTTGCTTTAACATCGACCTAAGTGATTCACCTCATTCGGCTTTTAGCCTTAACTTATTATTCAGAACAGACAGTACCCATCTTCACCGCAAGTAATTAAATCCAAGTTTCATTGAAAATCTGATAACAATCTGGCTAGATGACACTAATATTGCATCAACCTTCATTTCTGGGACAACGCGGCAAATTAAAAGTAGAGTGCCAATGTAATTTGGTTTTAGAAACATACCTACATTTATTTAGTGACGCATACATAAGTGCTAAATTTTATATAACTTTTCAACCATTCCAACTGCGGCGAGGCGAACACCGATACAACGGTTATAAGAGCTATCAAAAAGGAACACATATTTGGCTTTTAATAGAAGGGCTAGGAACGAAGTCCTAATGTTTGCTAATTGATTGATATAAAATCAGATATGACATAAAGCTGCTGACAATTTAGAAGTTTGTTTATATTGCTCATGTACCGCTTCCTGATTGATGAATACCTTTAGGCTCGGACAGCATCGCCCAAGGTTTGTTCCGGTAGATTACACAACGTATGGTCCTAGCTGTAAGCAACAATATCAAATTCTGAAGGAGAATTTGATTATTCTGGCAGCTATGATCTTATACAAGAAGTAGCTGCTTTGCTAACCACAAATTTTTTGTATATGAAAATAATGTAGTAAATTCGTATTGTAACGACTAAGAACTACGTTGTCATATCTATAATGTATATTTGAAGAAATGATGAAAAAACAAAATTTACGATGCTTTTACTACCGTTAAAATTGCAAATGTTATTGCGGCTATTTAATAACCTTGTTAAATGAAGTAAACTGATTTAAAATGTAGTTTTTCGTAGTTTTTACTTAGAAGGGCTTACATTTGCATAGGATTGCTCAAAGTATACAAGGCATCCAATATGTTGCTTTGGATATTACTTAACTAATGTTGTGGGTTTGCTGTGTTCCCTAAGAGATTTACAGCGTATACGTTCCAACTAATCAAGTCGGCATACTGCTCTACTTAACCAATTAACTGTAAGTGATCACTGTATTAAAAATAATACATTTAGTGGTGGTCGTCTCTAAAATCCTCATAAGTTGCCTTAACTATGCAACAGGATAACTTTGTTTGCGCATCTTGCATTGTCATAAAACAAATGTAACATACAGAACAATATTTTAACTTAGGTCTTTACCAAAGACATGTCGGTAATGTGAGCAACTCAGTGGCATTCTTGTAAAAAGCAAACAAAAAACTGATGATTTAATGGAACGAAATCAGCGACAATAAGTATTTCAGTGCAAGGCCAATATGTAATACATGTTTTTACCTTGATGTGCGAATATAGAGAGGATTTAAAGACATGCTTCCATTAATACCAACATTTGTACTAGCAAACCAACCACATATGCATACGGAGGGTGCCAAAGGCGGTATACATTATTAAAAAAGTGAATTCGCGTACATCATTCGGCAGATGACGTTATTAAAGCCCGTAGAAGCATGTGACTATTCTTCAACTCATTCACGCTGCAAGATTTCATAACAGTCCTGCGCAAAACAAAAACCAGACCTACGCCATACTACTGTATATTAACCAAACGCAGTACACGGATAAGTGATTGACAGGAGTTGGAGAAGTCAAAGAAATCATTCACTAAATGCTTGTTGAGAACAGCTTTGCGAAATTATACCTACAGCTTTAAGTCCGTGCAACTTAAACTGGGTATGGATAAGGTGGACGAAAACTAGTCTGTTTTATTCGATATCATACACTAAGGAATTCATACCACTAGCCTGGCTTAAAATTCAAAATCGCCTACGATATAGTACTCAAATCAGTCGTTATTCAAAATAAATCTAAGAATAATTAGGCGCAGAAGTTTAGTTAAAGCCATAGGGCTTATGGCAGGGTCTAAGATATATCTAGGATGTGTTAGCACTCTTCGTTATTTAAGCTCATCACAAATTTTCATGACATCACTCCATATTATACCTATTGTTTCTCAGCAACTGCTGTCCACAAATAGTTATTTTCGTGTGTACAACGGGATATTGTCATATATGGCTCTGCATAATGTAATCTGTAATTCTAGACGCCGATATCAAATTCGACGGATTTCCTTGGGCTTGTGAGCATTTTCTATTTTTTCATGAATCCGTACTTTATACCTGTCCAACTTGTTAAACATGATTCGCGTGGATCATCCTTTTATCTATAAACAACACTTCTTCTCGCATTTCCAATTGGTTCTACTTCCTGCACTGAGCTATCGTCAAACAAAATACGGAGCGATTTATAACATCAGTCAATATCCATAATTAAATACATTGTCTGTCTTAAATGGTTGAACCGCTGAATAACTGAGCAAGAACCTCTTTTCTTGTAAGCAAGTAGAACATTTTCTTGACAATCAGTATGCACAATCCGTCCGGACCGTGTCTCGCATTGTCGAAATATAAACCATTATTTTTTAATTACCGTTATTCTTCTTTTCATCCGTTGTGAAATGCTAACTATTCCTTTATCTTTCTTATGAGTAACAACCCAAGAACATATGGCAAATCTCAGTGCCCGTCGATATCAGATTCCATGCCTTTGAAACGCATGCAACTGATGAATGAACACTAAACGTATTTCTGGGAATGCCTTATATATGGAGACTTTGAGCCGATAACTGCTCCCGGCGCACACGCCGTACAATATGAGCGGAAAACCGGTTAGCCTATCTTGCGCTTTAGTAACACAAGCAAATTCAGTAGTTAGTATCGGTCATGGTATTAGTCCGCCCCCTCTTTAAACCGTGTACTAGCGTTTGCTTCACTGATTAATACAACTGGATCAATCTTCTCAGGTAACGGATTTAAAATTCTAAGCTTGTAAGTGGACTTTGCATGGCATATTGCCATGCACATACTGGCGTATCGTAAAACTGATTGACTCAAAAAGCGATCGCTGGTACCGGGCCGATGGATTGACTGTCTATAATTTATGCATATAAACGCGGCTATTTAGTTAAAGAGGTGATGGCTTGCCTACTTTAGTCCACATGGTCACATGGTCAGATAAGGCATCGAACTGCGGACAAATCTTTCCGAGAGTAAGCTACTTTGAATCATTTCTCAAGCAGACGGCTCAATGGATGGCCACATTACGTAACTTTAACATTTAGATTTGACTGAGAATCTTTTTATGGACAACATCACAGTATATTTGAAACTTTTAGCTTAGCAGTCACCTCAAACTAAATTTGAAAATTGTCCTGAGACATACGAAAAATGTCCTGGTCTATATGATTCTAAGCTACACATTGTTCAGACAAGTCAGATCGGCTATGCCTCAAAAATCGATGAATAAACAGTTTTTGATTATTCATTTACCTATGTAAGCTGCTATGATCATGAGTTAACCGCCCAATGAGTAGTTATACTTGGAGTAACCAGCAAGTTTGATCTAAAATATCATATAAATCTGTACAAACGTTTCTTTGTGGTATATCATTGAGATGCGTATGGTGTCGTTGCGACCATATATAACATGCAACCCTGTGAAATCTACAGATACGCGAGAAAAGCTTGTATTTTTTAAAAATAATACCTATTAACCTTTAGTTTTTTGCTTGCTCTTTTCGAAAGTTGGTTAAAGCGGTACAAGTTTAATCTAATGGATAGTGTTTTCTAGGCGAAAGTTAAAACTGAATCTAGTCGCTGGATCTGTGAGCATTCCCATGCGCCCCATCATACCTCTTGAAGATATGCGCTATTACTCCATCATATTGACAAACAGTGACCCTGTATAAAACTGGATAACTTATGTCAAGGGCAGTTCGGGAACTGATGACATTGAAGCCCTATATATTGCGTTTCATACTTTTAGCAACATACAAATAATAACACTGTCCAGTTGTGTGTAACGTTCCAGGTGTTATCCGAAGTCTGCCACAGGCGCCAAGAGCAAGGTTGCAAATAATGTTAACAAAAACTAACAATGACAAAACTCTCGGACTGTATTGGTACAGTGTTTTGATTACAGTTCTCTACCAAGTAAAAACCAGTCGACAATCGAGAAAAGTAGCAGATTTATCATTAACGATTACCGTGGCAACAGGAGTGGAGGAAAAATAACAGCGAAAGTCAAGCAAGTACACAGCAATAAGTAGTATGCTGCTGCTGTCTTGAGTGATTTGGTAGAAATATTTGAAGAATTTTGCTTTATGTTAGTAAGACATCCTGAGGAGCGACTTCGTTCCAATTATGCATAAGCCGCTGGCAGATTTACAAGGCTTAATACTTAGGCCGGATACAATGAATTGTCCATCTTGAGCTAAAACTACATTCAAATTTTAAAATTTAATCAGTGTACCCGAGAGTTTCTAATACTAATGTGGACAAATTTAACGTTGGTTAGGACTTTAGTCAATTTGCCACCTTTTCGGAAGATGCAGTATTTAATTCCTAGACAAAAACGCATTTAAATACATTATAAACCACATCCTAGCAATCCGCTTGTATGGATTATCTTGTGTATAATATATAATTAAGTTAGTGATTCTAAACGAAATTGCTTTTCTGACGGTGATTTTAGGCAAAATTTCCTGGCAAAGGGTTATTTTACATTTGTTAATATCAATAAATTTTCAGTTGTTTTTAAAATGTGCTTGTTTTGTAAAATTTTGATTTGGAGCTGGACAGATTCTCTTACCCTTTATTAGCATTTCCTCAGTTGCTGATACAGTAACTATCACCCAAATATACCTGTTAACAAGTACCGAGAATTTGGTAGCGTAGCTCTCTGGAGTCATCTGTTTACCATGTGTCACTTTGAGAACCAACCCAAGTCTTCCCTTTCGCTGTTGTTTTCTAAGGTGAACGCCCATTTTCTTTGACACGAAGAATATCATACACAACATTTTAAGGTTGATGACGAAACACCTAGCACCCTGAGCATGCAAACTACATGTATTTAATATAATCTTGTAATAACAATTTAGAGAGGAGATTTGGTTCATTCGAGTGCATACTGACAGAAGCTTTTGCAAATTTATTGCCTAGATAACGCTGACTGATGTAATGCACCCCCTTCTTACACATTTAGCACGATCTTCTCTCAGCATAACTTTACTCGTGCCGGTGTTTGCCAAAAGTCTGCACTGCAACTACATTACCGACAAAGTCATTTAAATATGACTAACAGTTTAGTGACACTAAGATTTATTTTTTTCAATATGCTGTATTCGTTTGTGAGAGTTGAATATTAACTCAACTGTTTTTAAGCATTTTTCTCAAAAAGCGATGGGTATTTGAGTCACTTTTAATTTTACCCGATCAATTCATTTACCGAAGAGGTTGATTAGATCAAGTTAAGACTGGACAAATATATATTTCTTTTACGTCTAGACGCCTCTGTTTGTTTAATGTATATCAATGCCACTTTTACCCGCAGACGTTTGTTGCCACAATTTCGCCACAGTGATTTCTAACTACTGATTTCACTTCTGATATCCCAGTTATGGTAATATAAAAAAGTAGGAATCATTTTTCATCGCGCTCAGCAATTAAGACTTCGTGAAACAGCACTTGAATGTAGCGATATTTCTAATTATAGACAAACAAACAGAGATACCTGGTGAAGCTACTATTCATACCAAAATGTTCGGCCTTTCTGCAAAATGCCACCAGAATCTATCATAAATATATGAAAGAATGCTTGCCGAAGTTAATGCAATTTACCAATTAAAGACCAAGGCAAATAAATCGTTTGAACCAACGTCATCTGGTTGCACAGTTCAGGTTGTATTTTCAAGCTCGCAATGGCTGTCATTACTAAACAATTCTAACTCCTTTCGCGCAACGTTTCGGTTTGGCGTAGAAAATGTTGAAACCCGATTGGACTAAATGTTCCGAAATAGAGCTGTTGTTATTTCCAAATGTGTGCTTCTATAGTACTGCTGGGCAATGTTCTGCTATCCGTTTGGCAAAGCTTCCGGTCTTGTGTCCAAGGTATATTGCACCACGGGTTCAAGTAACTTGATGTAGGATAAATATTCGTACAGTACCGACATTCGATCCTCAAGGCTTTGGGTACAAAACAGGTCAGTTTCTTCAAAACTATACGGGTTAGTAGCAGGGAACAACTTGACTACTGCATTTAGGAATCTCTTGATCAATAAAGCACTATTTATTCATGTTTTAATGATTTTATGACTTTTACACTGGTGGAATATCTGAGAGCAGGTGGGATATTGATGTCGTCTTCAACGTCAAGCTACTTTTCAAGAATGTTCAGTTGCTAAATCGGTTAATTTTATCTGTGATTATATGACAGATACCATATTAATATTGGTACCCGAAAGATGGTAAATTGCAGGTACTGATATTTCAATGAAATTTCAAGAGACAACTGACGTTTTTAGGATGATAATTTAGACAAGGACGAGGGTTTACGAAGAAAACGCACTTAGGGACATTACCTGACAATATTTTCCCTGCCAAAATCACCCACATATTCCCAACAAAGTCCTCCGAAAATTATCGCGTCATTTGATTGCTACTTTAGAAACATAAATGATACCTAAACCAAATAAATAAGTAAACTTGGCTATTTACCGCAGACAGTACACGGCCGCATAATTGGGAGCGATCATTATGTAAGTTTTGATTCAAACACCACTGTAGTTTATCTGTTAGAGTAGTCAGTTGTTCACAGCCCACCTTGAAGTTTAGGTGCAAAATTTAAAAATGGAAAACTAGCCTTTCTGGACGGGCTGCTAAGCTGACGCGAGGATGGCTTACTCCAAAGAAGGATCTATCAATAGTTCACTTAAATTGATAACTTTATACATTCGCGCAGCTTAGTATTGTTGACTTATTAAGGAAACTTAGTTTTTGCTCATATGAATGCGCCAGCAAAGTTTTAAGTACTGAAACTTTGGAAAACAAAAAGGATAACTTCCTTTGGACGCTAAACTATTATGGTTACTCCGTTCCATTTATTTGGAGGCAATCTGTAATCCGTGACTAAAGAAAAATTCATTAGTGTTTCCTACAATTTTGTTTAGATTTCTGTCCATTTTAATGGAGTTGTCGCCTTCAAATTCCTGAACAGGGGACTCCTAAATGCAGTAGCCAATTCATTCCCTGCTGCCTACCCGCATGTAGTTGCAGAAACTGCACTTTTATTAAGCAACGTCTTGAAGATCGACTCTCGGTACTCTACGGATCTTTTATTCTAAATCAATTTGATTGCACCTGTGAAGTAACGTACATTGGACACACGACCAGTAGCTTGGCTAAAAGAATAACACAAAACTGCCAAGCAGCTTTTGCGACCGAAGAGTTAGTTATATTAACGGCCCTATGTTAAACATGTACTCCAAAGTAGACATCAAATTCTGACCACCAAAGCATTTAATGTTTTTACGCTTCACCAAAACGTTACCATTAATGAATTTGAAAGCTTCTACTAATGACGGCCGAGGCCATTGCCATCCGGCTAATGCTACCTGAACTGTTTGCTAATTAGATCACAATTCATACAAGTTATAATGGTGCTGATGTAAAATCCGCCCTTTTCCGCTAACGAAACGAGGGACCGTAGTCGTTGTGCAGTTAAATTCGTAGAAGGAATGTTCCATACCACTTTTCACCAAATAACGTCTGACACATCACGTATAGGTTTTCAGAAGAAAACCGCGCGACGAACGTGTATCTAGCCAGCTTGACCTAGGCGTCGTACACTCTTCGGCTTTACACTCCGGCGACAACTGGAAGAAGGTCGCAAGCAGAGGTTTCCGCATGTTGTGGTTAATCTGAGGTTCTTTCGGAGTCTTGACGGGCGGCATCTTTACGAGGCTGTTCTCGGCTTTCGTTCGCCCTCATCTGGAATACTGCGTCCAGGCTTGTCCGCCCTGCCTCGTCCGGAACAAAATGGAGCTGGAGAGGGTTTTACGAGTGGGTACTAGGTTAGTCGAGGGATTACGGGGACGGACGTACCCCGAGCGTCTACTTAGTTTGGGAATGCATTATATGCACTACCGAAGGCTTAGAGGAGACCTAATCCTAACCTACCGTATCTTGACTGGGAAGGTTGGTCCATATTTATCTTGGCTATTCAGTCCCGCTAGATTGTCTGTTCTACGCGGTCATTCGTTGAAGCTGGACAAACCGCGGTCCGATCGGATTAGGGCGGAAATCCGGCTGTCACGCCGAGTTATCGACCGCTGGAACATGCTTCCGGAAAGTGTTATCAGGGAATCTACGGTTAAGGGGTTTGAGCGGCAACTTGACGCTCTTGGGTGGCAACACGAACCCTTTCCATTTTCCTGAGTAACGCATCTTCGTACTTCGATTTTCTTTTCTCTACTTTTCTTCACGTATTGGTATTATTTCTTATTTAAGTGCACTTCCCTATTCTGTACCTTCGATTTCTCTTCCTATCCTTTGCTTATTTCACGTGACTGCCAAAGCAGGGACTGCTAGGGCAGGAAACGTGGGCATTAACTGGTTGGCCAGGGTGCGATACGGGTGTTTCCGTTTTAGATCCATCAATAACTGAGCACTTCATCAATTCCTGGCTCAACGATCCACTCAAGATGGAACACTCACGGGATTCTCCTATCGTTCCAGTCCCCATCTGAACTGAACTGAACTGAACGTTAACGAAAACCAAGTTGATATGATGCGTCTAAATTTACAGCGGTTATTATGGTAGCAAAATCAACAACGAATAGGGATGCCAATCACACAGAAAGGAGAACCGATAAACACAGATTTCATTGTATTAAAATATATGGCGTGACCACTTGGAGAAATTAAAACGCATTCACAAAATACACACTACTTATCCAAACAAAATAAATTTGTTATGCGCAGTGCGTTTGAGCAAGTTGTACAGCACAAAGAAACTACTGTTGTTCAAGGCGCCGTTTATTTTTACAGCAGCCGTGGTTGTTGAAATGGGTAAATTCAAAACGCGATGGTTTGAAACTGGTTAGTTTTCCTAACTGATGTGACGACACCCGGAGCTGGTTGCATTTGTGAAGCATTTACCACCATTTGAAGAATTATAAATGCCTATGTGTATTGAGTGGTGAAAAGCTGCCCTTCAGTTTGCAAGCCTTATCAACCTTACCGTTCTCGCTGCTTGTATTTTATCGCAGGGTGAACGGCCAGATGTTACAGCTTATCTAATTCACAGTACACAATTGTATGGGCAAATGGAAGAAACTAACGTAACTTCAAAATAGCATGGAAATTTTGCTTAGTTTTTCCAGTTCAGTACGGCGATAAATGGCCTTTGGCACACATAGGTAACCGGAAGTTTATCGGTAATAAGTAATTTGTTTCATAATGTTTGGTGTATACATCTTAGATTACTAGCAAATTTCATCCAGTAACTCGTTCTTTATTAGAAGATAATACAACAACAGGATGAGTGCTCTTCTTTAGTTTTCATCAGACTTCAAACATTGATGAATAAAAGATGGTACATCATAACATCTTAACCACCATTACTAAATTATTCATCTTTGGCATCTGTTGGTTGCTCCATAGGAATGAAGCAACTGTTTAGACGGCTAATCGCATAGGACACGGATTGGGCCCGTATTTTGCGATCTATTTTAAGGACGAGTTTTTGCTTTTTCCTTTCCATTCATAATTATTTACCTGTTCCGACCAAGTGCTTCAGTATGAAAAAATAAACCTCCTACGGTGAGCTTCGGTTTGGGTAACTCTTTGAAATAAAAGCGAACAAATATTTACCTTACCTTGTGTAAATCGAACAAAATGTTAGATTAAAATCTACTGTGTTCCATAAAATCTGTTCTCACGCTGCAATACCACCTGGGCTACGATCTAAAGTGCTTTTTAGCTTAAAAGTTGCGGGTGAATTGACAAGTTTTTGAACTGAAATCATACACTCGGGCACCAATTTTTACAAGAGTCCTTTTTGCTTTTGTGTAGTACAGATGTTTCCTTGTACGACCTATTAATTTAAATTCTAGCATGGCTATCGAGCCTCCTTAGCTTAAAGGGACAATTAGGTAGCAAGTGTCTTTCTGTCGGCATATTTACAGTTGTTATTATACTATGGCGATTCGGCCTGGAAGGTGCAATCCTGAAAACGAATCTTAGGATTAAAGTGACTGAAGTGCTAGCTAAGGTCTGAGTAAAACAATACTGTGAATAACAGTTTCCTAATTATCAGAGAGACAAAGCTGAATCGCATATGAGCTGAAGTTGTTCTAACACCACCTACCATTACTGACGTAAGAAAATTTTATGGTCAGATGCTACAGTTTATAGATTTTTCAAAGCAACCCGTTGCTTTGCATCAGACTCAGGCAGTAAAAGCTCTCCTACTCATTTTACGCATGGATACATCCTGTCTGGTTTTCGTTGCTTTTGCTACATTGCGGTTCACTTAGACTGGACGGTTAAAAATTAGCACTCGATAGAGAGAGTATAGAGTAATTTCGTTTTCCAAACTTGTACTGGTCCCTGCACGCCTGCAGTGTGTCGGCGAAACCCGTTGGCCGATTTACAAAAACAGATCTTACTTGCGTTGTCCATTTGTGACAAAAACCAGACATGTTTACTTTATTGATACTGAAACATTATATGCAGTAGCAATTGGTGTTCATGGATTGCATTCTGCATATTGCATTATTAATTTCGAAATGGTTGGTGCACGCAAGTCCTGGTATGACTCTGAAATCCGATTATCCGATGAGTAAGCAGTTAACGCAGTGCTTTGATGTAGGGCATGACAGAAATGACATCACAGGAACACATACGGTTATCTTTAACGGAATTCATTTAAATGATATGCATTCGCTGCTAAACATTAATGTTCATGGGAACTCATACAAAAATATATTAGTTTTGCACGCGGCGTATTGTCCATGACTTTGAACTCTCGCAAGCTTTTGAAACATAATTAACAAGTACCCTTACTTTTGCTGATTAAGGTAGCAAATGGATTTGGTTAATAGTTTGAAATAGGATGTGCTTATTTATGCAACCAGAAAAGTAGCGAGAAACCTCTTCCGTTTTGGGTACATCCTATTGTTTTTATTTCCAACCAGTTGGTGTGTATAAAATTTCTTTAACATAATGGGTAAATAACATTGAGAAAACGAGCAGAAGACTGCTCGAATAATCTGGGAACAATGGCTAACGTGGCTTTATGGTGGCGTGAAAACGCCAGTAGATAGCCGGTGTTATTACATTTGATCAACTCTAATCCTCAAATCAACGCGCAAAAATGATATGCGTACATTACACACGTGCAGTTAGATGTTGTCAACTAGGGATGGTAGTGGCCATTATTATCCGGCTCCAAAATCTGTGTCTATGAGTCCAAGAGAAAGTCCAGTTATTCCAGCCGCCGTGGCCAGACTACGTTTCGTCTGACTGCGGTGATTGTGCCATCATCCATAACTTTACCCTAAGTAGAATAATCACACCACCATATTGATTTAACAATTAGTTGCTTTGAGTTACCGCTTTTAAACGTCCTGTGTTATTTTTATTCCTTGCGATATGCACGTCCGATAGTCACAGATAAAAGCCAGCGCGCCTTCTTGGCTTTCGTTTCTAATATTTTCTCTGGGATTATCCCCTCAGTTGAAATGCGCATACTCAATAAATGTAAACACGGGATGACGCCTACAAATCCTATGGAACGTAGGCGTTCCGCACCAGCCCACAAATGTCACGTAACCCTTTTACATTTATTCCTAAAACTCATAGAATTCATTGTTGCTAATACGCTAACAACCTACTCTGGGGAATTTACCTTTCTTACAAATGAACAACAATGCTTCCGATGAGATCTACCGTACACTACCAGAACGGTGATGCGACGATCCAGCTAGACAAAAGCATCAGACACCGGTGCAGAAGCTGATGTGATTTATCTTCTCTCCTCAATAACATTTCATCGGTTAGACCATGAAAGTACTCTTTCGAGTCTTCTGAACATTAATATTAGTAGACCTGTTTTTCGGAGGGTCATAAGTCTTCTTTTAAATCATCGATTGCAGGTTAGCTTTGTGAAACCTTTGCAGAACTCATCCAGTTAGGGTGCACTATCACTTGGATTGGCATTGGAGCCGCAGTAGTTCCTCTTGTATATCAATGATACGACACACCTCATCAGCTTGAACTGCCTAGGCTATATCGATGATAGTACAATACGCAAATAAATAAACACATCAGCATATCCTATGATACTTCAAACTGATCTGGATAAAGTTTGAGAAAATTTGATTCTAAGTGTACATTAGTTATATGTGGCAAAACATGGAGTACAGATGTACGACGACAGCTAGTATGTTGCTAGTAATTTAGCAAACAAATGCTTCAAATACCTCCCAGTAAACTGTACCTGTGCCTTTTGATGGAGGCCTAGCTTGACTGTTTGGGGTAAGCTGAAAATCACTAAGTAGGTGTATCCAAACGCATCGGCCCATCGATATTTAGGCAGCTTATCAGTGCATAATTACCTCCATACATGGATGGTAAAATAAGGTTGCCTGCCATGGCTGAGGTAATGTATCGTCGCCTTAGAGATACCTAAATATTAGGAAACCAACAATTGCATATATTTGTATTAAAAGAAGCGAGGCTAAGAATCCCTAGGGTTTTCAAATGTCCACACTAACGTTTGCTTGGGGATCTAATTTTGACGTGACATGCTGGGGCTCAGTTGTAACGGCAATCTGGGAACAAACATCGCTTTAGTACATCCGTAGTGTTGGTTGGAATGTTGTTGGAATTTTAACCTGCACATGTTCGGCAAGCGCGGAATGTACCAAACAATGGAACAATAGATTTTTCGCCAAAAGTTGTAAATGCCTCACGGTATCCAGAGGAACCTTCAAAACTTCAAACTTCAAAATAGAAAAAAATATTCTTAGCAAAATTGGGTTTATATGAGTGAACTCACTGAAGTGTACGTAGTATAAAATGTAAATCGAAGTTAAATTCAAAAGAAATGATGACAAATTTGATGTTGTTATAAGTCGTGTCTCCTCCTCGTGTACAGATAACAGAGGTGCACAAGAGGAATAAATCTCTGATTAGAGTGCCACTGAAATCGCTCACGGACACTGGTGTTTATCCATGGGTAATGGATCATGTAAG
This sequence comes from Dicrocoelium dendriticum, assembly GCA_944474145.2. Classification (NCBI taxonomy): domain Eukaryota; kingdom Metazoa; phylum Platyhelminthes; class Trematoda; order Plagiorchiida; family Dicrocoeliidae; genus Dicrocoelium; species Dicrocoelium dendriticum. Next base: position 26,539,523 of record OX104062.1, on the reverse strand, counting down.
ATGGTGCAGCGAAATAAGTGCACGGTCAGCTCGGGCTTTGAACTCTGCCAGCGTGGGAGCACATAGGTCATATTCCGGTGGTTCATTCCACGTTCTGAAAACTCCTATGACTGCTGTTTTGCTAGCTTGAGATGGTGGACTAGCAGATTACTGTTGCCAGTCAGCTCGAGTAAATAGCGGCAAGTGTGGTTCGGATCTCTCAAAATCTGGATTTTAAATTGATATCTCCGCGCAGTCGCTGATTCTGTCCGCTGAAGAACCCAATCACTTTAGCTGCGTTCATACGCAAAATATTAAGATCCTTGAAATTATTGATAGCCGGCGTTGGGGTAGCTAGACGTCGGTGAGATTTCTCCTCAGCCGCGTTTCTCAGGCCTGTATTGCATATTCTACATACGCCGTATGTATGAGACCAGAAGTTGTGGAAATTTAGAAGGTGTCGAATTGTAAAGATGCACGCTTCTGGAGGCCTACTTGCTGGATATCTCTTCTTGACGCCCATTCAAGCTGTTTCGAACAAGCAGGAACAACGTCGACCTGAGCCAAACATCCAAGCTCCTCGCCAGAAGAAGTTTGATGCTGCTGGTTGCCGAGTTGTTAGGAGTACACCGAATTTGCCGTGGGTTTAGCACTCTACATTTGTCTACATTGAATGGAACTAGGTGTCGGTCATCCGTTCTACTACGTTGATGGAGCTCAAAACGAGTGTGGAAGTTTCATTCGTAGTGCCGCAAAACTTCACAAGGCTCATTACCTATTGCAACAAATGAGTGTCTATTGGGTCCACTGACTTAGACCAATCTTCATCTCATGCATGTTTCCACCAGTTGACGCGTCTTATACAAATGTCTTCTTTATCGTCCATCCTTAAAGAGTTAGATGGTAGTTACATTCTTGATGTGCATACCTCGGCGAGTCCACCGATAAGAACTAACATTTCCCTGCTACTTTGCAATATTTTGTGACCTTTAGCATGACCACTCAATTGTATATTGTAATCCTTTAGCTTTTTTCCTAAGCAGTCATTCCATCGCAAGCAGTATATTTATAATGCACACATACGCATTCCATCGAGAAATAAAACAATAAAACTCGAAATGACATCAAGACAAGAATGCGTACTAGCTTGAAGAGTAAAGGCGTGGCCTGATGATTCCGTCACGCGTAGGAGCTAGAGAGAGCATCAGCCCATGGTAACAGCTGCAAGTTATTGCCGCTGATAGGTAAAAAGGGCAGCAGGATACCTGATGTTATCTATACGATATGCGACGAGGTTTGAAATCTGAGAAGCAACTGGCCAAAATAATCGAAAAATGAAACAACGGTGTATTAAGGTTAAAAAAGCAATGCTTACCAAGTCCCATGGGATGGAATTGTTTGCAAAAGAATACTCGGGATAAAGTGAAAAGTGTTTTGTTGGATAGCCATATACATATAAAGCATATCGGGATGTTCGCCTATTACTGAGTACGTAATACGGTATGGTGGAGCAAGTATAACTGAATTCTGTACAATGCCTGAAAATATGGTGAAAAACGTTATAAAAATTGTCACCCGCGAATATTACATTCCTTCTCAGGTAACGATAAAATAGCTGACACGGTATTGCAGGACTCACATAAGTGCGATGTCATGGCAAGTGTGTAATCGTTCTCTGAATCGAATAGTTAAAAAATATAAATCCAACAACGATTTGAACTGTTGCACAGATGTAGCATCCATCATATGTGCAGGCAGAGTGTTCCAAATATTTACAACTCACCGTTCGAAGAAGCGTGGGTTTGGAACTCCCTCTATATCCAGCACCATAAGTTTATGTCTGAGGCCGCGTGTGCTGCATAACCCTAGTAATTTCGTCACTGGCCTCAGCAAGAGGATGTCACCGATATGTAGAATACGGTATGCCAAAGTGAGGTTGACTCGCACCCGATGGTAGAATAAGTTGTAGAAACCTAACCTTCTGCACCCATCTTCATACGGCAAGCCACCTCAGTATGAGCCTGATAGCAACGTGTTGGACCGGTCCACTCTTCTGCACCTGGCCTCGATTAATCGGAATGTAGGCGCGCTAACCGTACTCTAGCATTTGTATAATGATGGCAGAGAAGAGGCGAGTGATAACCTCTTCAAACTATGGGCCGAAACTAAGTTTGAGCACTCAAAGCATGTGCAGTCCTTTAAGATAGCTTGTTCGTGTTGTGTGCCGGCTTCAACTCGCAGCGCGTGAGTATAACTAGGTCTTTCCCGGAGGGTTCGGGATTTCGTGGTTGGCTGTCACGTGTGTAGGTTCGACCGTCAGCACCCTTCTTTAAGCTCATAAATACAGGCTTGGCTAGGTTGACGGAGAGATGAACTTCTGCAGACCATGTCGATAGGCGGTTTAGGTCTTGCTGTAGTACACCACAATAGTCGGGAGCGTCGATTTCTCTCCAACTCTTCATGTCGTCTGCAAACAAGGTTAGGAATAAATCCACAAATTCATTGTTGGTGGTATTTCAACACATCATTTGATTGCGTTTTGCAGCCCCTTAAAAAGTTATAAAATAAAAAGCAAACAAGACAAAGCTTTTCAATATGTTTTATAATGCTCATTTTTAGGGAGCGGAGACGACCAAATTTGGGGGAGCGTTCAAAGGTTAACACATGAAAGAAAATAAATTTATACGAACTTCAATCACTCTATACTGTATTGTCAGTTTCACAGGACGACCTCTTAGGTAAGAGTTGTGGTTCAGTTCCAGACGCGGGCGAAAAATATGGTTTGCATTCTTCAGGATCTGTTAAATCATAGTGAGATCTCCCTACAAAAGCCGACGTGCACTGCTGTACAGTCTTAGAGACCTCCGTTAATATTGCTAAGACAGTTAAAAGAGCCTATTTAAGTCCTTTGTTGCCATTCCTTTAGGAGTCTCAAAAGCGAAGACATATGTTTTCTTCCAAGGCAGCCACACATGGGTAGGGTGATGGCGCTTAAATTGCTGGTGAGTGGCAATGCTACGGTGCCGGTAGGTAGACTGGCAATCGAACGCCACCCGGTATGCCTCGGAGTGCCAGAGAAGTGTAATCCATTCTGATGGAAAGTGAGCATGTCATCGGGAGCAGATTGGTCAGCCGAGCAGCAGGTGGTTGGTACACACCCTCGTCGAGCTCTGAAAGTACAGTTAACAAACATCCACTGAGTGTGCCAATGACCGATCAGGCGACAACAGGTATCAAAAGTTCAGAAAAAGCAACGCAAACCCATGAGGAGCATTTTGGTGCGCATTCGAGCCAATGTCGGTTGTGGTATTGGACCGAGGGAAGAAACCTGCGGTTTAATGGACGTGCGAACACTCGAGTCAGTCGTTAAATCTACCAACAAATTCGAGGTATTTTGGACAGAATGAACGTTGCCAGCAAGCGTAAAGCAATTAGAAATGAAGCCGGCGACAGGACGAAAATAAATAGGATAAGCCGGGGGAGCAGACTGTTAAAACTAGTGCATTAACACTATAAATATACAAGCCTAACCATAACAAAGGACTTCGTGATTTCTGCCCAGTCTCCATGGTTTCCAGAGGGCTACTTGACGGATACAATATTCCAATTTTGGTCGCACCTAAGCGTTAAGCATTTAGAGGAAGATTGTGAATTCAAATATACTGAAATTTCTGCGAAGAAGGCCAAATTGTGGACAGCCGGTACTTGAGGCATTCTCTGCTTGTTTTGAGCATCGGATATCTCCTGTGCCGGAACACCCAGGTTACGCGCGTGAGAAGCCTTTGAAGAGGTGTAGTTTCCAAGCATGTAAACGCTCAACGGCTGGGGACGCAGATGGATCATCTCGCACTTAGCTGTGTTCAAATATAGCAGGTTCTTCGTTGAACATCCCCAAATCCGATTTTGGTCATGTTAGAGTAAATCGTTATCTTCATTCTTATTAATTGCCCGCCATGTCTTGACATCCTTGTCGAAAAGCAGGAAAATTAAAGAGATGTCTCTTGTCAGGTCAAGGATAAACACAAGGAGCAGGCGCGTTCCCCACACCGACCGCTGTAGGACACCATATTCCACCTCCAACGGGTTAGGGAATGATCCCCTAACAGACAATTAAAGACTATGTTGTTGAAGAAAGTTGCCAATACCACCAAGTCAGGACCTTTTTTCCATGGCTCTGTAGACTGTAAAGTAAGATGTAAGTGGTCGAAAGCTTTGGTGAAGCCCAGGGAGATGATATCCATCCCGATCCCAATTACAGCCACTTACGTTCAACTACGTCGTGCAATCAGCAAGATGGTGGTGCACTGCCGGTGTTGACGGAAGCCATGCTGCTCCGGTGCTAAGCTTTTGCTTTTTTCCACGTAATCCCCTATAGCCTCAGGACGACTAATTCCATCATCTTCACCAGCACAGGGAGGAGAGTCACAGGGCGGTAGATTGCAAACGATTGAACGGCTACCTTCATTAAAAATTAGCGTTATAATGCCACACTTCCACCTAGTGGGGATTTACTGTTCATTGAACCACCTTTGAAAGAACATTGACAGTAGTTCAGGTAGCTTATTGGCATCAGCCTTAAGAGAGTTTGGGCAGAAGTTTATTGCTCTCAGGGTGCAATGAGCCTGCAATGAGAGTAACATACTTGGGACAATTGCTGTGTTGATGGTTACACGTGTAAACCACGGCGTCAGTTATGTGCTGGACGGTAAGTGACACGGACAGCTTGCGCATTCAAAAATTGGGAGGTACTGTAGCCGCAAATCATTAAAACTGTTTTTATCGACGTTTTCTACTCTACCGTCTGTCGTGAAAAGCGAAGGAATACCGTGATTTAGTTTGCAAAGACACTTGACGTGTCTATACTGTAGTTTGTGGTTTGCCGGAGAAGTTTTGGTTTTGCAGTGTTGACAAGTTACCATATTTTCGCGGAAAATACCGTGCGATAGCTGAAACAAATCAGGAAATCGCCCCAATTTTCTAAGTAGAGGTTAACCTTGTAGCCACACTATGTTGTATCTTTTATTGCTAAGCATTTTCAAGCCCTGCTGCTTGAAATGGAAGGCATTTTCGCTGGACGGTCTGACTTGGTCTCTGATGTTCTGTTGACCATGCCGCTGATGATTTTAACGCGATTTTTGCGAAGGTTTTCAAGGAGAAATTTGTATGAGCATTTCTATGCAGATGCTGCATCGAGTTCGTTTAACACGTGGTACTGTGTGTGTATAAGAGTTAGTTCCGGGTGTTCAGATGAATACTGCATAACCAACATAGTTAGACTTTTTAACTACATGGTCGCTGAGACCTAATGGCGTCTCCATCAGTAACGTCAGTCATGGGGACTTCATTCATAAGCATAAGGTCAAGCATTGTTTGTTTTGCTGTCCTGAATCTAGTTGGTTTAGTGAGCTTATTATATCATCATTATATACGTTATCTAGAGGTGGGAACACCTCAGCTACTGTGCTGCGGAACATAAACGTAGAAAGAGAAAACATGCAACTGGTGCAAGCCAGCTGAGCTACCAGCAACGGATGGTCACCGTTCCGGAAAGCTGCCTGCCGGCTGCAATACAGCAAAAAGTTAATAAGCAAAATTATATAAGGCTAAATAGTGGGATAGTGGTTAGAAGGGGAGACTAAGAGGAATGGATTAGGACAAAAGAAACTCACAGCACGAACGCCACTGATGTTGGATCCTCTCCATATCAGCAAGTGTATCTAGCCAAACGTGTTCATGGTCTTTCAGACCCCAACCAGGGAGCCGTGAAGCTCCAACCGAGGCCAATTTCGAAGTGAGGGCCTTCATTCATCTCGACCAAGTCATCGATTGGCCACCGCACCTCTTCTTCCATCCACACCCTCCGGCGCACAAACGACGCATGTAGCGAGAGTCGGTGGGATGGCATGCGTAACACGTGTACGAGCCATCGAGCCTGGTAGGTGAATTAACTGTGTTGAGCGGTTCAATTCCTTTTTCTGTATCATAAACAAGGCGTCGAAAACACCCGTTGCTCAAGCGGTGTTCCCACCAGATGTGAGCTAAATTGCGAACGAATTGATGATCGAACGTAATTAGACTTTCTATGTCCGTTGATCTAAAGGACTAGCTTTCACAACCGTACATTAATTTCGAACATACCACTGCATTGTACACCTTAACCTTCAGGGCGGGATTGATTTCGCACCGGCGGCATAACTGACGAAGGTTAGCAAAAGCGCCTCGAGCTTTCGCTCTATGGTTCGTGTTCTCATATTCAATCCCTCGAGCGCTGATACAACTTCCATGGTAGTCAGATTTTTGAACGGCTTCTAACTGATCTGCACCAAGGGTAAGCTTAGGAGGCTCGTCAGGCCAAAATTGGAGGAAAACTTTGTATTGCGAGTTTGCGAAGCAATGCCCCGAAGTGACGAACAGCCAGTAGCAGTTACAACATAAGAATGTTGAATAATAAATCAACGTAAATACGTACAGATAACGTGGATGCGTATAATAAAAAGTCACATCGCGTGTGATTGTATCATAATTGTGAGTCCAATTCGTGTCCGGCTTAGATGAGTACGACGGCAGCGGCGAGCTCTGACTACGTGAATATCTCGTGCAAGGTCAGAAGTGCGGTCGTCCAGTTGTATATGATGTGTCTTGATGAAAATAATATTTATGTTTTATCCGTGGGTGTGCTAAAACTTTTTCTAAATTGCCCACGATTGTCAAGTGCTCGGACGCGCTGTGCTCATGGCTAAATGTCATTGTTTTGACGTCTGCGTTTGGCTCACATGGTGTGCTGAGTGGGTGAAACGCTATTGGTCAAAGAATGTAGGGTAAATGCAAAGTGCAATTCCAGATGACGAATGTTAGAAAGCCGTAAACAGGGACCTAACAATCGACTAGTGGTGGGAATTCTCCCAGGCTATGAACTATTTGCCTTGTAGCATTTTGACAAAATTGCAGGTATTTGTGACAACTCACAAAGGTGTCAAGCATTACTCGGTAAATTAGTTTTGACTGTCTACCGTTACTGGTTCTGCTTTACATATAGAAATGCATCGTTCTTCAAGATTAGCAGGTTCCTATCTCCGCGCTGACCATCGGTGGTGCTCAGTTGGATATATTGCAGAAATTAAATTATCCAGTCTGCTGTCTCGGCACCCATGGGAGCAACAATGACAAGACCAAATGTATAGCGAAAGCCATTGGCCATTTCTCTAATGTCCGCTATCCGGGGCAACGGCACGATATCCATATCACCATAAAAAGCAGATACTTCAACGAAGCGTTGCTTAAAAACATATTGCACGCTTGCGAAACTTGGTCCATCAGATCAACAGAACTGAAAATGTTAGTTCTTTTACGCCATCGCTGCCTTCGCAGTTTGACATGAAAGGTTAAGATGCCGCTTAAGCAGCTAGCGTGTTTGGTGCTTAGTATCTGGTGTACGAAGAACCTATGAACAGTGCAGTGTCGTTAAATCACTCAACTGGCTCCGTTGACCGGGTCACGTATTGCAAGACGAACGTTAATTGCGCGGCAAGATTCTGAAATATATTGTCAAAGGTATGGAGGTCATCAGTTGGAACCCGTTTTGCAGGACGAACGTCTCCACAGGCGGGCTGTGGTCCCACTGGCGAGTACTTTTGGTTGGATACAGTTGTTGACATGATGAAGTGATGAACCCAGTGGTGTCTGAGTTGCGAATTTCTTAGTCTCTCTCTCGTTACCGCTCCTCAGAACACGGTCTCCAATTGGTACATCCTATGACACAAAACAGTGTTTGCAATTAATCTATTCACTAAGATCATCAAGTTTTTGCAGACATTACAACATTTGTTAGGGGAACATCATTAGTGCTTTTCGTTCAGGGTAGCGTAGCCTTAGTGATAAGGTTTTTCATGCGTCGTTTGTCCACTGGTAGGATTACAACTTCATGATTCTGCCTCCTGTTTTTCCTGAGTGACTCTATTCCGAGTTATCTTCGGGACACTTGTTTTCGTATTTGTTGTTGAGGCATCTAAGATAATCTGTTTGATTTCAAAGATTGTTCTAAGTTTGCTAAATGTTCTTTGGGATAAGCATCCCTAAATTTAGGGTCCGGCTCTTGGATCAAGATATCCCATGCAGTTGCAGTGAGGGGTTATTGGAATACGCTATTATAGATCATCACTTGAGTCTGTTTAGCTTTGAATTTAATGTAAGCTTGCGTCGGTTCTCGTGCTTTTACCAGACATTTAATTGCGGATTTTAGTGCCGTTCGTAGTTGTGCACAAACAGCCCTGAGACAACTTTTTCTATTATTCTTCATGATTATTACATATTTGCGAATGCGCTTGTAGGCACCTCTTCTCATTAGTTTGGCCATACCTCTTTCAAATTGCTTTGCCATTTATCAGGTAGCCGCTCTATGGGTAGTACTCTTTGCAGCACATTTGTTCTCACAAACTTATGAAGGAGATATAGTTCTTCGCGTCTGCATGCTCATCGGCAAGCAAAACCTCCTAAAACGAGCTAGCTGTGGCTTTGTAATCCCGGGATGATTAAAACAGAACCGGAAACTTGCAGTTGTGCCGATCGGTATAGGTTGCACTGTTGGCTGAGTTTGACAATTTTATTGTCGACATTTCATCAAAAGTCGAGGCGACACCAGTAGTTCGACGTTTGTCCATGGTATTGAATAAGTTAGGCAGATTGATACTGCGGAACCTGAACACTTTCGGCGTGGTTTTACATTTCATGGGTTCAAGTTGGGAAACGTATTCTGAACGCTCAAAATTACTGAAGATTTACCCGATAAGCCTGCGTAGGTTAAAGTCAAATATACTGCGTCATTTCTACTTAATTCATAGGCATATTCATACAACTGGAGACCCGCTCCAGATGCTTCTCACAAAAACGTGATCGTAATCACTACCAAATATTCAGGCTGTAAGTTCCAAAATAGTGCATCAAGCCAAGAGAGCACATTGGTGCAATACTTATGACTGGTATGTCTAAAAACGATTGTGTGCGAGGAAATCACAGAAACTGTGTGTCTCTGGGGACGAAGACGTGGTACGTATAAATTTGCGTAGCAAAACAGATTGCCGATTGAAGTGCATAAAAGGACCTTGCTTCCTGTGTTTGCACATTACAAATTTTCCAATGTGCGAATCCTCGATTTATCTACGTTTGGTGCGTGATAAACCAGAGGTGAAATATGAAGCTACATTGGACAAAGCCGTTGAAAGTTGTGGAACATTGAAGTTCCTGGGCGATTTGAGATCACGGAGGCGATCGGTGTGGAGCAGGATCAAGCGAAGCTGGTTACGGTGGGGATTTTTCCTTAAGTAGGCAAACAAAATTCTGGAAGCAACGTGATGTGGCCCTGTCACTTTTGAACAGGTCGCCACGAGGAGAGTTCTGATTGCGAGGTTCGTTAAACCTGCCGACCACCAGGATGCAAGGAGGATATTCAGAGCTGCTCGGTTGGATAGAGAGTGGATTCACAGTCCACCTCAGCGACTTGCTGGATAGGCACCCGACCAAACTGGTCGACGAGCCAAGACAGCAATTGTTAGTGCATAAGTTTCTTGGATGTCCCTCTCCGACAATGGCTGATCGATTCGGGATTGTGAGCGTCACCCAGAGATCGAGTGTCATGGAGCTTGCGCGCATGGCACATATGGATTTGCTGTACTAGGAATAGAGGACAAATCAAGAAGGAGCGCTTGTACAATCTAAGAGAAAAAGTAAAATATTTTAAGCAAAACATCTGAGCACTTTGAATTTCCAGTTGGAAGACACGGCGAAAGCGTCTATGCTTCAATTATACAAGGCAGATAAACTGGAAGCAGCGAAGTCGATCAAGGTGCGGTACAACCCACGAGGGCTATAAACCGTATTGCTCTCTTGTTTGTAGCGCATATAAGAGACGTTAAATGAAGGTGTGGTTAAACCGAAGGTAAAGGCAAACAGAGGTATAGAGAGTTGTTTTAATTGTAAAGCAGCCGACTTTTTCTTAATTAACCACACAAATGAAGTGAAAACTCATTTCTGTTCTATGGTAGCGCAGGCGATAAATGGTTACGATATATTTACAGGTGGAATTGTAGAGCGTGGGATTAGCATCAGCGGTCAAAAATTGACCCTCTCTTCGATCTTTCAGCAGTTGCCAAATAGACAATCATATACGCAGACTTTTCCAATACCAGTGCGGCTAGCTTGGACGATAAACGAGGAAAAGCGATAAAGAAATAAGGGGCCATACCAATCGCTGGCAGAGAAGGACCAAAACAAATGAGTTTGGTCGTGGCTGCGTTATATACCTGTCCACCCTTACAATCGCCCATAGACATGAACGATATACTATACACGGACGATAGCGATTACGGGTATGTTATTTGCTTGAAAACCCCAATTCCTCCATTGCAACACCCGCATTGGCCGCACGGAACTAGATGTATAAAAATACACATTGAAGCTGAAGAGATTAGACCGGAGAAAGGAGGTTCAGTGCAGGTGTATTCGAAGCGTCTAATGGCCCGGCCGTTTGGAAGAAATAGGGTGGTGAAATGTCAAATTTTGCGCAAACATCAAAAGACTGATGGGAATCTCGTCGTTTCATCTTAGTGTTATCAGTCGCAGATATTTCCTTAGATTGTGGTAGTAAATTATTATACAGATCAGCCTAATGACAGCTGAACCACAGACATATGGAACAAAAGAAAGTGATAACACACTGTAGAAATTGTTAGTGCCTTAGTAGGTTACTACTCGACTAGTTGGCGGATTGAAAATATCAGAAGGTATGCACTAAAAAAATGAAGTATAAGTATTGAGGCGTGCTCGTTGTGTATCAACACAGTAAATATAAAAAGGAGAGGCCGGTCCTAAGAGTACAATGTACGAAACAGAATTTAATAGTGTCACTCAAAAATAAAGTTATGAGAAAGTGGTGACTTACCTCAGAGCAGGAATCCTGTACGTGGGGAATTACAGGTCGCGGTCAGTCCGGTCGTGTGACGATTGTCTTGTCGTCGTGAGCGTTACGCTTTTCGTGACAGTTGTCGAAGCATAGTCGGAACGGTCGTGTGGCGTTCGTTGTAAGGAAGTAACGCTGTAGTTGGTCGGGAGTTGTTGTTTTCCATGTACTATATTGTTTATATAATGTTTGTTGGCGTTCAAATATGTGGGCCCTAAGTGGTAAGATATGTGAATGTAGGTCAAGAGGAATTTAAGGTAAACAATGTGAGAATGTGGTATCCAAGACTAGCTCGAAAAACTGAAACAGGTTTGTAATGTTGCCCTCGTTTGTGATGTGGGTCAAGCGAGACTTAATTACACCGTGTGAGGGTGTGGTATACAGGGCCTTCTCGATAAGTCTGTAGTAGTTTTGTTATGTTGACCTCGGATTTAATTGCACGTGCACATGATGTTAGAACCTTCCGTTCCGAAGATAGTGCAACAGAATAAACGTTCATTTGGAATGGGATCTCACAGTTGTGTACCAAATTAAACTTGGTCTTTCTGACTTTTTGGTTTTTCACTCCCCTTCTAAAGTTTGACCCTGCAGCTTTTGGATAGCTTAAGGAAGGTTTCCCTCTATGGAATCAACGCTGTTGTAAAAAGTGAATCGTAACCGGAACACTATTTGACCTAGAAGCAACATTGCAAAAGTTGCTACAATGGTAATTACGAATAGCTAGGTCTAAATCAGACTTCCGTGACATCGTTGTGTCACAGGGGTGTTCATATTGAGCTCAGGTCCCTTTAAGCTAAAGTTTTGACAATGCGAATGACAAATTTAAATTTAACCCTCGTCCTTGGGCACCTTAGGGCCGTGGGTTACTACATTGGATTCGTCATTAATGCTAGCAGCTTGGCTTCATCTTTGTATGAGCTATTATCATAAGGGAAAATATTACTTGACCGGCTGGAGCTGAGCGAGCGTTTGAGAATATTCAGAAAGATATTGGAAGGCAAGAACTGACGTTGCATATGCCGATGTCCGGAGGAACGTACACGGTAGCCCCAGACGCCATGGACGTGGGAGTCGGTGCGTTGCTAGAGGAAAAGCATGAATGACCAAATATACTAACAGCATTTTTCTATAATTGGAACTTACGTATTGGAGACCGAATACATGGCAAGGTTTTTAACAGTGGGTCATCTTCAGCCATTTGGTCAGAGCAGTGAGAATACATATGTTGCGATATGTTAAAGCATGTATAAAATCTGTTATCCGTACAGTTCACGCGCACACAAATGGAGGTTCACTCACTTGGACTGAAGTGCCGATTGCCGCCAAAATCTATAGATACGCTGAACACGCAGGCTAAGTTTGAGTATTTGAATGAACAGCTCAGTGACCATACGTCAAGATCAATGGAAGATGGGAGTTGGTTCCGGGCAAAATTAGTACATATTGCGAACCAATACTTGAACACGCCGATAATCCAGAGATGCTGTCTGAAGGCCGAACACTATACAGCGATCAAGGAGTTAAAACAAATGGGACAACTAATGTTTCTGTAGCCGGATAAGGGATCAGGCATTGTGATAATGGACCGGTCTGACTACGCTGCAGAGATGGAATATATTTTGTGGGACAGACAAAAAATTCCAGTTAGACAAGACACCAGAAAACAACAGATTAGTCGAGAAGCAAATGACGAGGAAACTGCAGATTGTCATACTACATGGTTACATCAATGCTTCGCAGTACAAACGGTTGAAACCGACCGGCACTCAGACATCAGAATGAGGGGCGCCACAAATTACACAAGGCAGATAACCCACTGCGCCCGATTATGTGCATGAACTACTCGCCGTATTACAACGTTGCGCTGCAGCTAGCGAGAATGTTGGAGCCAGTACGCAAACACCTGACTGCATATTGTCTAAAGGACGCCTTTGAATTGGTCGAGACACTGAAGCATATGTCGCTAGGTGCGGAGCACATGTACTCAATAGACGTCGGCTCCCTGTTCACAAACGTGCCTCTACGTGAGACGGTTGAAAATGTGTGTTATTTCATCACGAGTCAAAACATGTACGTTAGCCTGCAGCTGGAGTATTTGAGGGATATGATGCCATTGTGCACGGAAAATATACGGTTCGAGTTTGAGGCGAATGTTTATAAACAAATCGACGGCGTCTCCATGGGTAGCCCTCTGGGACCAGTACTAGCAGACAATTTTCTCAGTTTGATATAAAGACAAATACTTCCAGCATTTGTGAAGCTACGTTGTACAAGCGGTATGTGTAGGACATCCTATCCTTCACCACCGACGAACATTTTGCGCGGTTGCTGACAGCTCCGAGTTCAATTCATCCAAACCTATCGGTGTCCCATGAGTTGGAGCAACATGAAAGTCTGCCATCTTTGGATATACTCATCTAGAGAAGGACTGATGGTACACTGCAGCGCACGGTTCACCGTAAGTCAACTTAATGTGGGCAGTACCTTCACTTTTCCAGATTTGCTCCGGTCGCATAGAAACGTGGCCTAGTGGAAACGCTTTTCTACAGAGCCAGACGAATATGCAGCCCCGAAATGTTGCGAGCTGAAGAATAATTTTTGTTCAACACCTTGGTGTCGAATAGGTATCCTGAGAAGTCGTTCAGATCCACAGCAGGCTTCACAAGAAGAAAATACCGGTGTTAACCGCGGAGAAAAAGAATGTTTAGTTGTTCTTGTCCTTCAAAGGAGACCACATATAAAATGATATCGGACAAAAACTCCGGTCCGTCCGTCTTTACGCGCAACTACGCGACCGCCCGGTTGTGACTCATATATACAACGCGAAGTCTTTATCTTCATGACCGTCAGAGCAACTCATCAGTCAGTTCGGCCTCTCTCGTCGTTTACCAGTTAACCCGCGGTTGCGGTGAAATTTACATAGGCAGAACTGACCGCCAGTTAGCTCAGAGGGTAGATGAACATGTGCCGAGGTGGTTGGAACAAATGATGACGCAACAAAACGGAGTAAATCCGTGGATGAACAGGAGTCCCGCATCGTCTATTACCAAGCATTCTTTGGCAACCCGACATCAGGTGAACCCGGAGACTGCGTTCAAGGTGTTGTTACGTAACAACAATCTGCTAATCTTGGCAATTAGTGAGGTCTTGCTAATTAGGGCTTATCACCCTGTTTTATTTGCAAAGAAACTATCGAGACAATCAATTAAGTTACCGTGGTCTTGATTTTAACATTTGATTGGTGTACCAACCTTTCCCCTGTATATAACTGTCCATGAATCCCGCGTGTATTGTGGTTGCGACTGATGAGAACACACGAAATGTTAACATATCGCAACGTATGTCTGCTCACTGCTCTAAACGAAGGTTTTTAACGCTAGACGATTGGCGGACGTTATTGCTGGTTTAATTTGTTCACTACCAACCAGCGCAAAAACAGGTGAGTAGATTGGTTCTTCCAATGAGCCCATTGGAAATTAGGCGAGATGGTCGCTGCGGAAGGTATATCAAACAGAACACAAAGGAATGCTTATTTCATATTGCGTATGATGAACGTGGATGAGTTAGCTAGGGTTACTTTTGATTTTAATGGTTTAGTGATGAAGTAAGATCCACTAAAGCTGGCGGCTGAAAAGGAACTGCACAGGCTATAGGACAGCGTGATATTAAAAAAGATTTTGTAGCAAGCAGGGGAAACAAAAAACCAACATCTGCAATTCGCGTTCTTTAAAAGGCTGCAAGTGAACGAATCCGGATTTCTGATGTAGACACAATGGCGCCACGCTCTTCTGGTGGCGTTGACTCTGTTAAAATCGCGATAAATGTTGGTGACCTGTCAGAAGATGGCTTACACTAGGTACGCTAGGTCATAATTTTTGCTTAGACAGCGAACTTTAAGGCCGGGCATAAAAATTGCACTGATATGTACGCGTTTTCCTGTCAACAGTGTCAGTTCTTGAAAGCAGATAATCAATGAACACCACAACCTGTGCTCTCGAGTCCAATGTCCATGATTGCAGATTGTGGTCAATTGTAGTGATGGAGCCATTTCCTTAAGAAGACGGAGAAATAAGTAAGTAGTTATGATGCCTGGGCACTCGACCCGCTAGATTGAAGCGGCTGCCTATTTCGTACTAACGGGCTTGCACGATAAAACATACCGGGATGAAACACGTGTTAGTGAGTCACGGAATTCTGAAAGGTATTCTGACAGATCAAGGCCCATGCTTTGAAAGTGGCGAGTTCGGTACATGTTCAGAATAACTGGACATCCCAAAGTAAATGGATTGGCGAAGAGGAATAATAGTACCGCATGTTCAAGCAAGCAAGTATCAATGGGTCTCATTCCAGTTAATATACGGCAATAAGTTTCAACTACCGGTGGCTCTGGATGTAGGTACATGGCCGATCTGGTACTTACTGCTAAGAGGAGGACGGAAAAACAGAAACATAGCGAATCAAACGCCCAAGGAACAAATGATGAAAAATCGCAAGTCGAAATAGGAAAATCTTCCGGAGACTTTCCAGTTGGTCAATTTGTGAAATACGAAAACCACCAACTTACGACCGAAGTGGAACTTACCGTATAGAATAGTCGATCGATGATGGCCTATGTATACTATCGCTCAGCGGAGCAGGTAGCGATTTTACTCCAGCCAACTGAAACAGTGGTACGAACGGGAAAGTAACAACTACGGCATGTATTAAGCGGTTTCGAAAAGCGGAGATACTGTGTGGGAGGCCAATGGCTGAGGAACTTTGGAGAGGTAGGGTTGTGAAACACCAGTAAAGAGGAGTATACAATGATCAAGGAGGTGAAACTAAATCAGAGAAAGCATGAGCCTTTGTGGACGACTGACGCGCTGCACAACGCACCCCTACCCCAATACGTTGTGTAATAATTTCAGCAGCGAAACGGAGCATTAGCACGGTGTTACAAAAGAATCCCGCAAATGGAGCTTACATTATATTAGACGTAGGTTCTCGAATACACAACTTTTCTGCACCACGTCACGTTCTCTACTGAATTGCCCACTACCAAATTTTCATAGATCTTGAATACTCGGCTTTCCTTGGTTTATTATTACATATCAAAATATGTATTCTGTGTACTGATAGATACCTTACCACAAGCTATGAAATTCTGGAACTTTATATTACATATGCCGAGTTTCAACCAAAGGGACCAAACGGCACATAACGCCATGTCTGTGGTGTCCATTGGTATTCGTTAAAAGGTTCAGTTTTTGAAACTAGCAAAAATAGAAAATAAACCGAATTTATATGTCTATCCTTGCAATCTTTAACAAACTGTCCCCATACCCACCCACAGTTAAACTATGCGAACTGAAGAATAAATTTTATGCCGTCTCCACACGTAAGGCCCTGTTATGTTTATACTTAACCAGCGATACCAACTTCAAATATTTTTGTCCACCTATGACGTGAGATAAAAAGGGCTTTTATCCGCTTTTATTTGACTACAATTAAACACTACTCTTTTTCAATTATTCTACAGAATTTCCGTTCCTATGCTAACTGTTGCAACATCTGTCGCAGATACCCACCTAAGGGAAACAGAAGACCACTAAAAATTAACGTATTAGTTGACTATTATCAAGCTTCTTTAAACCATATCTATTACTGTAGGCCCATAGGTAAACAAGTCTAGTGACGGTCTATGAGAACACACGCTAGACGGATTCTACTGAAATACTATATTGAACTTGCTGTGAATCAGTCACCGCGCATGTGTCTCGTACCCATTCTTATTCAGGGTAAACTGTAAGAAATATTACTATCAACCTATGTCTTATTTCACCAACTACAACTGTGATGAACGCAACTGCCTTAAAATACTGATCGGGTAAGATACACAGTTCTTGTTTTTCGACATGTTCCTCTCTTGGGACTCTCGTGTAATTCCCACAAAACAGTCCTTTACACTTGCTTGTTTAGCGACATGGTGCTGTGTCACTACCGCTGATCCTTCTTCATTACAAAACACTAATTCTTTCAGATAAATCCAAGTCTGTGTGCGCCACTTCTTACTTAATACAACGGCTCCCACTCCTCTGCGGTGACATAACATACTAAAGGTGATATATTTGCTAGAAGAGGACTGACACAACAACTACTACTTCACAACATGCTTGCAACATCTCAATCAACATTTGATCGATAAAGTCTTTTCGTGTGACTGTTCTTGCTAAATCAGGTGTGCCTGGCTAAAGGAAGTTAACAAGTGTGTGTTTGTTTAGTTGAGCAAGGAAATATTTGCTATCGGTTTGTTTGCTGTCGTCAACCTGACTACTTGAACATTGTTGTGAACAGGCACCACAATAAAAATTTATTCATTAACTATTTATTGGCATGTTAAGTAAACAACTGCTTTCTGACAATACAGACTTTGCGTAATAGCAAAATACACAACAATTCCATCTCGCTAAATTTTGGTTGCGAAGAGAACTTGCTATACCTACTTATATGACACAGCTATATTTGCTGCAAAGGCTTCACGCATGCTGAGGTAAGGCGAACACCATTCGGATAAAATATTGATTTATACGATACATTTAAAGGGCGGTGGAAATTAGTTAAGGTTACGATTCCAAGTATATTTTAAGAAAAATTCTCGTGATGTAATCTATACACTTACGGAACATCAAGATAATATGCTTCGGTCGACTTTTAGACAATTTGTTTACATTAAATCAACAGTGCTAGTAGACAAAGAGAGGTCCACGCAATGCCTTTTTGTTTATCTTCATTACGCAAAAGAAAACAAGATAAATGTATAGATTGTTGATGTCAAACATAAAAACTGCTTTAGTGATAATTATATGCTCAATCATCTTACGTCGGGTGTCAAACTAAAGTACAGTGAGTTTTGCAAAGAAAACAGTTTTTAAGAAAAATCCATTCAACTCGAAAGTGGCTTCTGTTTTCGCAAAAGACAGAAAAGTCCAAGGAAACTGATCTTCCTAGCGATAAGCGAACGTTTTTGTTTTTCTTTACTGAAAATTAACGTTGCAGTCTGATGTCCAACGATGACACTTGGAACATAAATGGGTTGCGCTCATTTTACGGCCTGAAAAATAAATCACCGGCATGGTGAGTTTAGGCGATGTAATGCTTTATTAAACATGGAGCAAGTGGGAGTGAACACAGCAAAAAGCGTAGTGCGTATGTTGCAATGTAATTGTATTTACAACAACTTTGTGGTGACTCGAATGGCTCGCAGCTAATCCATATAAATTTGAGAGGATAATGTTAACAGTGTACACTAGAAAAATTGTTTCCATGGCGCAAAATAGAACTCTTGCTCCAATAGAATGCTATAGCAAAATTAGAACAACCATTGCAAATAATTGCTGTATTACTATTTTTAATCCTAACCTCCCCACTGTCAGATTTAATCCCCAAATTCGAACATTTACTTTCCTCACCATATTTATAGCAATGAAGCTGATCGACCAATAGGCATAGAAAATCAACCGTATACTAGCAACCTACGGCAGGGTCTCAAATGGTATGAAGTATTTGAAGCGTGAAGCAATATTTTTTGAATCTGGGTTTTGCATCAAACATTATTCAACTAATGCTGAACAATTGATTGCCACATCCTTATCTAATTGCCAGCAGTTAAGGGTAATTATTTACAATGTCGAATAGACATATAAGTAAATGTACAATTAAAAATGTAATGTTTGCTTGCAGTAAGGAGCGATACCAATCGCAAGTTTTTATATGGTAAAGCTAGTTGAATGACTTAACTTCGTTTTTTGAAAAATTCCATTGTACTGACACTTAACTTATTAACCAGTAACTAAGCATTTTCCTGAAAAGAAACTGCATACTTTGCGATTTGACAGAATTACCAAGACACAAATAGTATCCTTGAAATACCGATCGACATATTATCGTATTCCATAGATAAACTCAGGGTTATTCTCAGTGAGCTGAATAAACCCTATGTTAAAAGAATATATTTTGCTTACATGAAGCAAACCGTCAAAAACTGGGCAGTCGATGATTCTACTGCAAGTGCCAGGGAAAGAAAGTACTTTCTAATCTCTAAAATTCGTTCGCGTTTTCAATGCTGCTTTAGGAGAGATTTGTCTAATATACTACGATGTTCAAATATGCCATGGCTCTTAACATATCTAATAAACTGTCAGTATCATCCACACAAAATTGCACCTAAGACAGATAATAAGGGAGTAACCCGACAGAATTGTAAAAGGTTGCAAAGCAACAATTAATGTAAAGCTGATTCGTGCATTTTTCGGTAAACAACGGCCACATATGATGAAATGAATGAAGTCGCCGCAATAGCGCAATACCCTGTCTTTGTAGCATTAAGTCACGATTTATAAAACATCCTTGAAAAGAAAAATGCAATATGGTCAAATATTAATAATTTTATACGTTTTCAATCACTATCATCATCATTCGCTTTCATACGTGTCGGCAGTTCATCCGAGCTGTAGGCTAACGCAGAACATCCAGTCTCATGCAAAAGTTGGAAGAAGACACATCATATTAAGTGGCGTGGTTATTAGCTATGATTCGTTCCTTAGCGCAAAAGGTTATAAAGTGGAGACGGACTTCAGTAAACCCGTAACGATTTGTTCGAAATAGGCATGTATATTGTACGCAGGGACACTACTTGAAAGACACATTTGTTAAGGGCAAAAGCAACCTGTATTTTTGGTTTTACGGCGAAGTTTAAATATTAGTAACATACAGTGCCCCATTTATGGGAGCGCATCATTTTCGACATTAAATGCTTATACATTCAATGTGCTTTAGCTCTTGTGAAAATAACTCTTTATAAATGACATTTTACAAAAAGACAAGCTAGTTCCCATGGTTGGAGATGGTTCACCACAAGTAGTTCGCACCGTGGCACCTTAGCAATCTACGGAAACTTCGACCGTCGGTAACGTGGTACGCTCCTATTTCTGTTTTAGGTACCTACTCATTGTTATTCCAAGTCATCAATCGTGACCTATAATTGGCCATACATCCTACCTATTGTGTTTACCAAGATGTTCCTCCCATTCAAACTTGCTTCATGCAAAATATTGTGCACATCCCCATCTTCCTAATACTTGTATAATTGTTGTATGCTCCTGGTTAGTTTTAGTGACTGCTGCACTAACAACACCATAAAATTTACTTGTTCTGCAACAAGAGGCTAACTTCATCCCTCTATCTGCAACATCGGCAAATTCTGACCTCACTGGATCCTTCGATATGCTGGCCGCGTGGAACAATATTTCATCTAACTCACCATATCATCAAGAACCACACGTGGTACAGATGTTGCCTAAGTTGTAACCTTAAATGCCGGAAACAACATTGGCCATATCTATCATTCCATTCCATCCCTTCATCTGGCTGAGAATACTGTTGTTCATCAGTGAACGTTTCCAGGAAAATGATACCTACCTCCGTACTAAGTACATTTGTACACATCAATTACTCTGTTTGCAAAAAATGCTGGAGATCATGAATTCTTGCATTATTACTTGTCGTTTTATGGAAAATGTACCTTTTGCTTGGACCTCTTACAAAGTTAATGTACTCTTACTTAATTATTGCAACCTTTATCTTATTCACAGTAAATCACGCTAACGGCGTTTTCATATCACAGTACGAAAAATGTGGGCTGGTGGTAGCTACAGCACCATGCGTATGTATGTTAATGTAAAATTAAGCCGATTTCCCTTGAACGTTTGTTCATACGGCCTTTGTAGAATACACTGAATTCAATTTGGTAAAGTCTAGAATCAACCAATGCAGCTTTTTGTAGCTTGGCTTTGCAGTCCATTACGTTTTGTTAGGCTTAACTTCGAATTAGCATAGGCATTCAGCCCGTCAGACAAAAATTGGTATCCTTCAAGAAGTTCGATATCTCACAGTAATTCACTCTTTCCAAAAGTAACCGCATGTATTGGTTGGCTCATTTTCTCACAAGGCTGTTCGAAAAACGTTTGATGCAACCAAAAATACCAATGCTCTGAAGCTCATTTTCATGTTGAGTCTTTATAGTCAGAACATCAAAATAGCCAATTAGCATTGGGGCTCTACTGTGCAATATTCACAATGAAAACTAAGATGAGAAAACCTATTGTCGTGGATGAACATACGTTAAAGTTCCGAGACACTTCCTCGAATGACGCTGATTGTAACGAGGTTGCCACTTGATATTAATTTATCAAGTTGGGCTGCTTGGGTTCTAAGGAGGTTGGAGTAGAACCGCTACGTTTGAAAATGAGATATGTGGTACCATGCAGATGTGGCTAATGCCGGTTATTAAACGCTTGATCAAAAGTTAAGCTTGTCGGTTTAGTTTCATCGATTGTGTCTGGAATGTGGTATCGAAGATTGCAATTAAGCAGACTGAAAGAACGTTGTTTAGTACAATCACATATTACTACAAATTAGGTATTCGTTTTAATATTTACATGGCATTATGCAGCCGAGTCGAAACAGTTTAGCTTACAATGTGATAATAATTTTAGCTTGAAAACCGGGATATTTATGCCTCTGAATTTAATTACAACTAAATTAATCACATCAAGAATACAATGTAATCGAATCTTCAAGGTAAAGGAAAACTACCTTATTTCTGCAAAGGAAATGTTGACCGTCCCTAATATACTAAATATAAACTGCTTTAGATAGTAAGTCTGACCATCAAATTACTGCAATTAAATAAAGGGAAAAAGTGCTTATTGAAAGATTCTCAATGTCTCGGAGATATTTTAATTTTGTGGGGCTATATACCCTAATGTTGATAGGCCATTTCTCCATCATCTGCCCGGCATGTCGCTGATCGGGAAAGACAGGCTCATAAATGGAGGAGGGGTAATCCTGTACTACCGAAACGACTTACAGTGCGAAGCGGTGGAGGATTCGGACTCGCAGTTCCCCGACTCTCTTTGATGCCCGTTATAGTTAAAAGGCAGGGACGCTTGCCTTATCGTCTTGGTGTACCGCGCCCCTAACTCAACACCCGAAACCGACTAACATCTATTAGCTGCTTTAAGGTGCCAGTTTAAAACAAATTTACACTCACAAGCTTATCATGGGTGATTTCAACGTACATTGTTTAGAAGCCCCTGCCACGATCGGAGAACAATTCAAAACCGATTTACAAGTTCTAGTAATTACTGTTCCTCTTTACAACCACATCACTTTGCCCAATCGGTTTAGAACAAATAACAGGCCATTTTTGCTATATCTTGTGCTTACCAACGAGGAGCATATGATTGATGCATTGGTTTTAGACTGCCCGTTGGGTCGCAGTGATCACGCAGTCATCTGTTTCAAATTCGTCTGCTATGCAGTATATCGGAATGATAACGATGCGACTGTGCGAACCATCACAAGGTACGACCGCCTCGCCCAGCTTGTCAGCGCCACAACATGGTCTTTCCTCAAAGAAGTACCCCAGGAAGTCGCCTGGCTCGAGTTCGTCAACACATTCCGTCAGCTGATTGCACAGGCTTCAGAGATAAAAGCATACAGTAAGTGCAAATCAGTTTCTTTCTTTAAAAGCAGAACCCAAAAATGGATAAACCTACGCAGCGCAGCATGGCGAGTGTACAGAGAAGCTCCAGCACCATAAACTTGGGACAACTACGTAGCCCAACGTAACCACTGCACACAAGTGTTAAGAGAAGACAAACCCACCTATCAGCAGAACACCGCAAAAAGCTTCAGTGCTAACCACAAACTGCTGTACAAGCACGTTAATAGCCTACGAAAAGTGAGGCAAGGATTTCCTCCACTCAAGACGGCTGATGGCCCAACAAGAACGTCTATGGAAGCTGCAAACGCGCTTGCAGATGCAAAACGCCCCCACGTTTCAAAGAGTCTTGTCACCATGCGATCTACCAAGCTTTGAATTCTGCTCATTAGGACTAACCCACATCAATTTTACCGCAGAGGCTGTATTGCAAAAGCTGACTTCTCTACGCAAACACAGCTCACCGGGTATCGACACCATTCGTCCACAGGCATTGGGAGCAGCTGCAAACCAACTGGAAAGCTATTTAGCTCCGTTTTTCCAGCACTGCTTAGACCAGAACCAAGTTCCCCCCGTGTGCAAGCTTGGAATAATAATACCGATTCACAAAGGTGGAAGCAGAACTGATCCCTCCAACTATCACCCAGTAACCCTACTTCCTATACTCTCCAAGTTCATGGAATCCATATTTGCCGATGCACTGGTGTGCTATCTTGAAAACTGCAACCTCACCACTACTGAACAGCACGGTTTCCGTCTACAGCGGTTATGTACAACTAATCGACTCATTGCACGCAGTAGTTGGACCGAGGCAGCCGACGCTGGAGAAGGTGTTGATGTGATCTACCTGGATTTTTCCAAGACATTCGATGATCTAGACCATCGGATACTACTATCCAAGCTGCAGCGTTACGGTATCGGAGACCCTCTTTTAAGCTGGATCGCCAACTTTTATTTCAACGGATAGAAGTGGTCAGATTTTGGAGCTCATTTTCGGACCCCATACAGGTCGAGTGTGGTGTGCCGCAAGGCTCGGTTCTGGGTCTACGTTTGTTCTTGGTGTTTATTAATGAGCTTGCACAGGGAATCGCTTCAAACTTCCTAATGTTTGCCAACGATATCAAGATCTGGCGCAGGATCCAGACGAACACTGACCAACATTTGCTTCAGAGTATTTTAGATACGGTGTATCAATGGTCGACCCAAAACGTATTGCATTTCAAGGTCAGTAAATGCAAGGTGCTTTCCATCCGACATCAAAGCAGCTACTCATACCGTCTCGGAACGGATGTACTGCAATAATCAACTCTCAAACGTGACTTGGGTGTCCTA
>OX104062.1:26473407-26515332 GCA_944474145.2 Dicrocoelium dendriticum | reverse complement strand
AACGTTATTGCTGGTTTAATTTGTTCACCACCAACCAGCTCAGAAACAGATGAGTAGATTGGTTCTTCCAATGACCCCGTTGGAAATTAGGCTACATGGTCGCCGCGCCTAACGACGGAAGGTATATAGACGAGAACACAACATAATGCTTATTGTTTATTGCGTATGATGAACGTGGATGAGTTAGCTGGAGTTGCTTTTGATTTTAATGGTTTAGTGCTGAAGTAAGATCCGCAAAAGTTGGCGGCTAAAAAAGAACTGCACAGGCTCTAGAACAGCGTGATATTAACAAAGATTTTGTATCAAGCAGCTGAAACAAAAACGAACACCTGCAATTCGCTCCGTTCTCGGCGTCTTAAAGGCTGCAAATGAACGAATCCGGATTTCTGATGTAGACACAATGGCGCCCCGCTCTTCCGGTGACGTTGACTCTGTCAAAATTGCGATAGATTTTGGTGACCTGTCAGAAGATGGCTTACGCTAGGTACACTAGGTTATAATATTTGCTTAGACAGCGGGCTTTCGGGTCGGGCATACAAATGGTACAGATACGTACGTGTTTTTCATGTCATCCGTGTCAGTTATTGAAAGCAGATAATCAATGAACACCACAACCTGTGCTCGCGAGTCCAATGTCCAAGTCGGTGCTTGTGGTCAATTGTAGTGTTAGGGTTATTTCCTTAAGAAGACAGATCAGTAAGTAAGCTCTGAGCATTTGACCCGCTAGATTGAAGCGGCTGCCTATTTCGTACAAACGGGCTTGCACGATCAAACATGCCGGGGTGAAACACGTGTTATTGAGTTACGGATTTCTGAAAGCTATTCTGACACATCAATGCCCATGCTTTGAAAGTGACGAGTTCCGTACATGTTCAGAATAACTGGACATCAAGAAGATACAAGCATTCCCTACCATCCCAAAATAAACGGATTAGCGTAGAGAAATAATAGTGCCGGATGTTCAAGTAAGCAATATCAAAGAGTCTCATTCCAGTTAATATACGGCACAAATGTCAACTACCGGTGGCTTTGGAGGTGGGTATATGGCCTATCTGTACTTACCGCTAAGAGGAGGACGGAACAAATGAAACAGAGCGAACCAAAAGCCCATGGGCTTCTAAGGAACAAATGATGGAAAAATCGCAAGTCAAAATAGGAAAACCTTCCGGAGACTTTTCAGTTGGTCAATTTGTGAAATACGAGAAGCATCAACTTACGACAGAAGTGGAACTTACCGTATAGAATAGTCAGTCGATGTTGGCCTATGTATATCATTGCTTAGCGGAGCAGGCAGCGAGTTTACTCCAGCCAACTGAAACAGTGGTACGAACGGGAAAGTAACAATTACGGCATGTATGAAGCAGTTTCGAAGGTCGGAGATACCGCGTGGGAGGCCAATGGCTGAGGAACGTTGGAGAGCTAGGGGTGTGAAACACCAGTAAAAAGGAGTATACAATGATCAAGCAGGTGAAAATAAATCAGAGGAAGCATGAGCCTTTGTGGACGACTAAATCGCTGCACTATGCACCCCCACCCCAATACGTTTTGTGATAATTTCAGCAGCGAAATGGAGCATCAGCACGGTGTTACAAAAGAATCCCGCAAACGGAGTTTACATTATATTAGATGTAGGTTTTCGAATACACAACTTATCTGCATTACGTCACGTTCTCTACTGAATGAACACTACCAAATTTTCATAGGTCTTGAATACTCCGCTTTCCTACGTTTACTATTACATATCATAAAATGTGTTCGGTGTACTGATAGATATCTTACCACTAATTATGTAACATTTGGAACTTTATATTACAAATGCCGATTTTCAACCAAAGATAATAAATGGCACATAACTCCATGCCTGTGGTGTCCATTTGTATTCTTTAAAAGGTTCAGTTTTTGAAACTAACAAAAATAGAAAATAACCCGAATTCCCATGTCTATTCTTGCAATCTTTAAGAAAATCTCCCCGTACCCACCCACAATTACACTACGCGAACTGAAGAGTAAATTTTATGCCGTCTCCAAACGTAAGGCCCTCTTATGTTTATATTTAACTAGCGATACTAACTTCAAATATTTTGTGTCCACCTATGACGTAAGATAGAATGGATTTTATCCGCTTTTATGTGACTACAATTACGCACTACTCTTTTTCAATTATTCTACAGAATTCCTGCTCCGATGCGTTCTGTTGCAACATCTGTCGCTGATACCAACCTACGGGAAACAGAAGACTAATAAACATTAACGTATTAATTGACTATTATCGAGCTTCTTTAAACAATATATATTACTGAAAGCCCATGGGTAAACAAGTCTATGACCATAAATGCGAACACACGCTAGACGGATTCTATTTAAATACTATATTGAACATGCTGTGAATCAGTCACCGCGCATGTGTCTCGTACCCATTCTTATTCAGGGTATACTGTAAAAAATATTACTATCAACCTATGTCCTATTTCACCAACTACAACTGTGATGAACACAACTGCCTTAAAATACTGATCGGGTAAGATACACCGTTCTTGTTTTTCAACCTGTTCCTCTCTTGGGACTCTCGTGTAATTACTACAGAAACAGTCCTTTACACTTGCGTGATTAGCGCCATAGTGCTGTGTCACTACGGCTGATCCTTCTTCATTACGAAACACTAATTCTTTCAGATAAATCCACGCCTGTGTGCGCCACTTCTTACTTAATAAAACGGCTCCCACTCCTCTGCTGGGACATAACATAACAAAGATGATGTATTTGCAAGAAGAGGACTGATACAAAAACTATTACTTCACAATATCCTTGCAACGTCTCAATCAACATTTGATCGATAAAGTATTTTCATGTGACTGCTCTTGCTAAATCAGGTGTGCCTGGCTAAAGGAAGTTAACAAGTATGTGTTTGTTTATTTAAGCAAGGAAATATTTGCTATCAGTTTGTTTGCTTTCGTCAATCTGACTACTTGTACATAGTGGTGAACAGGCACCAAATTAAATATTGAATTCGCTAAATATTTAATTTCATGTTAGGTAAACAACTGCTTCCTGGCAATACAGACTTTGCTAAATAGCGAAATACACAACAATTCCATCTCGCTAAATTTGTATGACACGGGTATATTTGTTGCGAAAGCTTCACGCAAGCTGAACCACCAAAAACAACCTTTGAGATAAGGCGAACACCATTCGGAGAAAATATTGATTTTTACGAAACATTTAAATGGCGTTGGAAATTACGTAATGTCAAGATTCCAAGTATATTTGAAGTAAAATTCTCGTGATGTAATATATATGCTCACGGAACCCGAAGATAAAATAGTGTGGTCGAATTTTCAGGCAACTTGTTTATATCAAATCAACGGTGCTAGTTGACGAAGTGGGCTCCAAGCAATTCGATGTTTATCTGCATTAGGCAAAGGAAAGACAAGCTCAATTTTAGATTGTTTATATGAAACGTCAAATCTGCTTTATTGATAAGTATATGCTCAATCATCCCACACTGGGAGTAAAATTGAAGTACAGTGAGTTTTGCAACGAAAACAGCTTTTAAGAATAATCCATGCAACTAAAATTGGCTGCTGTTTTCGCAAAAGACAGAAAAGTCCAATGAAACAAATCTTCATAGCGATAAGCAAATGTTTTGTGGTTTTCTATACTGAAAATTAACATTGTAGTCCGATGGCCGACGATGGCAGCTGGAACATAAATGGGTTGCGCTCATCCTACAGTCTGGGAAATATAACCTCAACATAGTAAGCTTAGGCGATGTAACGCTTTATTAACCATGGAGCAAGTGGAAGTGAACACAGCAAAAAGCGTAGTGCGTATGTTGCGATGCAATTGTATTTACAATAACTTTGTGGTGACTCGAACGGCTCGCAGCTAATCTATATAAATTTGAAAGGATAATCTTAACAGTGTACACTAGCAAAATTATTTCCATGGCGCCAAAATAAAAATCTTGCTCTAACTGAATGCTATGGGAAAATTAGAACAACCCTTGCAAATAATTGCTGTATTATATTTGGAATCCTAACCTCCCAACTGTCAAAGTTGGTCCCCGAATTCGAACTTTTCCTTTGCTCACCATTTTAATAGCAATAAAACGGATCGGCCAATAGGCACACGAAATCAACCGTAGTCTAGCAACCTACGGCAGGGTCCCAAATGGTATGAAGTATTTGAAGCGGGAAGCAATATGTTTTGAATCTGGGTTTTGCATCAATCATTATTCAACTAATGCTAAACAAATGATTGCAACATCCTTATCTAATTGTCAACAGTGAAGAGTAATTATTTCCAATGTCGAATAGACATGCAAGTAAATGTACAATTAAAAAAGTTATGTTTGCTTGCAGTAAGGAACGATCACAATCGCAAGTTTGTATATGGTAAAGCTAGTTGAATGACGTTAATTTAGTTTATTGAAAATGCCAGTGTTCTGACACTCAACTTATTAACCATTAACTAACTATTTTCTTGAAAAAAAAGCATAATTTGCGATTTGAAAGTATTACCAAAACACAAATATTAGCCTTTAAATGCCGATCGAAATGTTATCATATTCGATAGATAAACTCAGGGTTATTCTCAGTGAGCATGATAAACCCGATGTTAAAAAGATGTATTTTGCTTAATTGAAACAAACCGTCAAAAGCTGAGCAGTCGGTGATTCTAATGCAAGTGCCAGGGAAAGAAAATACTTCCTAATCTCTAAATTTCGTTTGCGTTTTCAATGCTGCTTTGGGACAGATGTGTCTAATATACTACGATGTTCGAATATGCGAAGGACCTTACCATATATAATAAACTGTCAGTATCATCCACAAAAAATTGCACTTGAGACAGATAATAAGGAATTAACCCGACGGACTTGTAAATGTTGCGAAGCAACATTTAATGTGAAGCTGATTCATGCATTCTTCGGTAAACAGTGGCTACAAATGATGAAATGAATGAAGCCTCCG
Organism: Dicrocoelium dendriticum; assembly: GCA_944474145.2. Lineage (NCBI taxonomy): Eukaryota > Metazoa > Platyhelminthes > Trematoda > Plagiorchiida > Dicrocoeliidae > Dicrocoelium > Dicrocoelium dendriticum. The sequence continues at coordinate 26,510,362 of OX104062.1, read as the reverse complement.
TAATATTGCAATACCCTGTCTTGATAGCATTATGTCACGATTTATAAAACGTCCTTTAAAAGAAAAATGCAATATGGTCAAATATTAAAGATTTTATCCGTTTTCAATTGCTGTCATTATCATTTGCTCTCATACGTGCTGGCAATTCAGCTGAGATTTAGGCTAACGCAGAACGTCCAGTCTCATGCAAACATTGGACGAAGTCACATCAAAGTAAGTGACGTGGTTATAAGCTATGAATCCTTACGTAGCGCAAAAGGTTATAAAGTGCAGACGGACGTCAGCAAACTCGTAGCGAATTGTTCGAAATAGGCATGTATATTGTACAGAGGGACATCACTTGAAAGACACATTTGCTAAGGGCAAAAGCAACCTGTATTTTTGGTTTCTCAGCGAAGTTTAAATATTAGTAACATACAGTGCCCCATTTATTGGAGCGCATCTTTTTCGACGTTAAATGCTTATACATTCAATGTGCTTTAGCTCTTGTGGAAATAACTCTTTAGAACTGATATTTTACAAAAACGCAATCTAGTTCCCATGGTTGGAGATCGTTCACCAAAAGTTGTTCGCACCGTGGCACATTAGCAACCTACGGAAACTTCGACCATCGATAAATTAGTATGCTCCTATTTCTGTTTTAGGTACCTACTCATTCTTACTCCAACTCATTAATGGTAACCCATAATTAGCCAAAAATTTACCTATTGTGTTTACCAAGATGTTCCCTCATTCAAACTTGCTTCATGCAAAATATTGTGCACATACCCATCTTCTTAATTTTTTATAATTGTTGTATGCTCCTGGTTAGATTTAGTGACTGCTGCACTAACAACACCATAAAATACACTTGTTCTTCAACAAGACGCTACCTTCATCACTCTACCTCGGCTAATTCTGACCTCACCGGATCCATCTATATGCTGGCCGCGTGAAACAATATTTCATCTAACTCACCATATCATCAAGAACCACACGTGGTACAGATGTTGCCTAAGTTGTAACATTAAATGCACCGAAACAATATTGGCCATATCTATCATTCCATTCCATCCCTTCATCTGGCTAAGAATACTGCTGTTTATCAGTGAACGCCTCCAGGAAAATGATACCTACCTCCGTACTAAATGCATTTGTACACCTCAATTACTGTGTTTGCAAAAATGCTAGGGATCATGAATTTTTGCATTATTACTTGCCGTTTCATGGAAAATGTACTTTTTCTTAGACTTCTTACAAGGTGATGTACTCTTAATTAATTATTGCTACCTTCATTTTATTCACAGTAAATCACGCGGACGGCGTTGTCATATCACATTACGAAAAATGTAGGCTGGTGGTAGCTACAACACCATGCTTATGTATGTTAATGTTTCATTAAGCCGATTTCCCTTGAACGTTTGTTCTTACGGCCTTTGCAGAATACGCTGAACATAATTAGGTAAAGTCCAGAATCAACCAATGCAGCTTTTTGTAGCTTGGGTTTGCAGTCCATTACGTTTTGTTAGACTTACCTTCGAATTATCATAGGCATTCAGCCCGTTAGACAAAAATTGGGATCCTTCAAGTTGTTCGATATCTCACAGTAATCCACTCTTTCCAAAATTAACCGCATGTATCGGTTGGCTCATTTTCTCACAAGGCTGTTCGGAAAACGTTTGACGCAACCAAAAATGCCAATGCTATGGAGCTCATTTTCATGTTGAGTCTTTATAGTCAAAACATCAAAATAGCCAATTAGCATTCGGGCTCTACTGTGCAATATTCACAATGGAAACTAAGATGAGAAAACCTATTGTCGTAGATGAACATCCGTTAAAGTTCCGAGACACTTCCTCGAATGACACTGATTGTAACGAGGTTGCCACTTGGTATTAATTTATCAAGTTGGGCTGCTTGGCTTCTAAGGAGGTTGGAGTAGAATCGCTACGTTTGAAACTGACATATGTCGTACCATGCAGATGTGGCTAAAGCCGGTTATTAAACGCTTGATCAAAAGTTTAGTTTGTCGGTTTGCTTACATCGATTGTGTCTGGAATGTGGTATCGAAGATTGCATTTAAGCAGACTAAAAGAGCGCTGTTTAGTACAACCACATGTTACTACAAATTAGGTATTCGTTTTAATATTTACATGGCATTTTGCAGCCGAGTCAAACAGTTTAGCTCAAAATGTGCTAATAATTTTAGATTGAAAACCGGGATATTTATGCCTCTGAATTTAATTGCAACTTAATTAATCACATCAAGAAAACCATTTAATCGGAGCTTCAAGGTAAAGGTAAACTACTTTATTTCTGCAAAGGAAATTTTGACTGTCCCTAATATGCTAACCATAAACTGCTTTAGATATTAGGTCTGACCATCAAATTACTGCACTTAAATAAAGGGAAAAAGCGCTTATTGAAAGATTCCCAATGTCCCGGAGATATTTTATGATTTTGGGGCTATACACCCTAACGTTGATACGCCATTTCTGTGTCATCTTCCCGGCATGTCGCTGATCCGGAACGACTGGCTCACAAAAGGAGGAAGGGTAATCCTGTACTACCGAAACGACTTACAGTGCGGAGCCGTGGATGATTCAGACTCGCAGTTCCCCGACTCTCTTTGGTGCCGGTTGCAGTTAAAGTGCAGGGACGCTTGCCTTATCGTCTTGGTGTACCGCGCCCCTAACTCAACAACCGAAACCGACTACCACCTAATGGCTGCTTTAAGGTGGAGTTTACAACAAAAGTACACTCACATTCTTATCATGGGTGATTTCAACGTACATTGTTTAGAAGCCTGTGCCACCATCACAGAACAATTCAAAACCGATTTACAAGATCTAGTAACTACTGTTCCTCTGTACAATCACATCACATTGCCCAATCGGTTCAGAACTGGTAACAAGCCATCTGTGCTATATCTTGTGCTTACCAACGAGGAGCATATGATTGATGCATTGGTTTTAGACTGCCCGTTGGGTCGCAGTGATCACGCAGTCATCAGTTTCAAATTCGTCTGCTATGCAGAATGTCTGAATGATAACGATTATACTGTGCGAACCATCAAAATGTACGACCGCCTCGCCCAGCTTGTCAGCGCCACAACATGGTCTTTCCTCAAAGAAGTACCCCAGGAAGTCGCCTGGCTCGAGTTCGTCAACACATTCCGTCAGCTGATTGCACAGGCTTCAGAGATAAAGCATACAGTAAGTGCAAATCAGTTTCTTTCGTTAAAAGCAGAACCCAAAAATGGATTACCCTACGCAGCGCAGCATGGCGAGTGTACAGAGAAGCTCCAGCACCAGAAACTTGGGACAACTACGTAGCCCAACGTAAACACTGCACACAAGTGTTAAGAGAAGACAAACCCACCTATCAGCAGAACACCGCAAAAAGCTTCAGTGCTAACCACAAACTGCTGTACAAGCACGTTAATAGCCTACGAAAGTTGAGTCAAGGATTTCCTCCACTCAAGACGGCTGATGGCCCAACAAGAACGTCTATGGAAGCTGCAAACGCGCTGCAGATGCAAAACGCCCCCACGTTTCAAAGAGTCTTGTCACCATGCGATCTACCAAGCTTTGAATTCTGCTCACCAGGACTAGCCCACATCAATTATACCGCGAAGGCTGTATTGCAAAAGCTGACTTCTCTACGCAAACACAGCTCACCGGGTATCGACACCATTCGTCCACAGGCATTGTGAGCAGCAGCAAACCAACTGGAAAGATATTTAGCTCCGTTTTTCCAGCACTGCTTAGACCAGAACCAAGTTCCCCCCGTATGCAAGCTTGGAATAATAATACCGATTCACAAAGGTGGAAGCAGAACTGATCCCTCCAACTACCACCCAGTAACCCTACTTCCTATACTCTCTAAGTTCATGGAATCCATATTTGCCGATGCACTGGTGTGCTATCTTGAAAACTGCAACCTCACCACTACTGAACAGCACGGTTTCCGTCTACAGCGGTTATGTACAACTAATCGACTCATTGCACGCAGTAGTTGGACCGAGGCAGCCGACGCTGGAGAAGGTGTTGATGTGATCTACCTGGATTTTTCCAAGACATTCGATGATCTAGACCATCGGATACTACTATCCAAGCTGCAGCGTTACGGTATCGGAGACCCTCTTTTAAGCTGGATCGCCAACTTTTATTTCAACGGATAGAAGTGGTCAGATTTTGGAGCTCATTTTCGGACCCCATACAAGTCGAGTGTGGTGTGCCGCAAGGCTCGGTTCTGGGTCTACGTTTGTTCTTGGTGTTTATTAATGAGCTTGCACAGGGAATCGCTTCAAACTTCCTAATGTTTGCCAACGATATCAAGATCTGGCGCAGGATCCAGACGAACACCGACCAACATTTGCTTCAGAGTATTTTAGATACGGTGTATCAATGGTCGACCCAAAACGTATTGCATTTCAAGGTCAGTAAATGCAAGGTGCTTTTTATCCGACATCAAAGCAGCTACTCATACCGACTCGGAACGGATGTACTGCAATAATCAACTCTCAAACGTGACTTGGGTGTCCTAATTCAATATGACTTCGGTTGCTCCAGGCAATCCGAAAAGGCCTCGAAGATCGGATAATAACATGTCGGGCTGTTGAGGTGTGCGTTTGGACAAATAAGCAGCTCCATATTTCGAAAAATGCTCAGTGCGTAGGTTCGCCCCCGTGTCGAATATGCAATTCAAGCCTGGCATCCATGGCTAAGACACGAGCTTAATGCACTGGAGCAGCCGCAACGCCGGGCATCTAAGAACATAATTGGAATGCGCAATCATTCCTACCAAGAGAGGCTGCGACGACTGGGATTGTTCAGTGGAAGCTATCGCAGAATACGAGGCTACCTGATTTTGGCATACTTGATTCTGCGAGACCCACATCATGTGTGCCGCCCTTTACTGCAACTCAGCAGCAATACAAACCTAAGAGGCCACTCATTTAAACTAGCAGAACAATACAGTCGTTTGGAGTGCCGCAGCAATTTCTTTTCCATTCGTGTCTGTCACCCGTGGAATGCTCTCCCAAAATCGGTCGTCTCTACACCGACACCTACAGTATTTAAAAGACAGTTGGATGATGCACTCATCCACTTACACTTTGTTACTTAACACTACGTCTCCATTCTACACCTGGAGTTTACCATGGAAATTTTTGTTGTATCTGTGAATGCTGTGCATCTAAGAGGATCGCAGGACTGCAGCGAAGCAAAGGATAAGTCCTTATTTTCATATTTAAAGCAGTAACTCTTTCACTATACTTATCATCATTATTGTTATGTTGATATCCCCTGGAACCATTCAACGGGAGTTATAAAGCTTCGCTCCTTAACCCATATAATTTCATTGTTCAAATTCATTTTTCATTGTTCAAACAGTTTTGTCAATTACATTGCTTTGTTCGGGACTGTCAAGCTTTAGATTAATTGGAACCAATATTTCACAGTGTGTTTTGTTACTACTAAACGTTGGCCTTAAATATTATAGCAAATTTTTGTTATTTTACAAATTTTGACCCTAACAGCTGTTAGTTAATGGATCATACTGTATTATCACGGCGTGTCATAGGCGTAATTGGCGGCATGGTAACCGAAATTTTTTTGAAAGCCATGGATCACGTAAAGGAAATATTTTGTTCCATGTCTTAGGCGCTGGTATTTCTGAGATTGCGCCCAGCTGATCAAAATGTATGGTAACTGGTATATGTCATAACAGTTATTTTTAATAAGACTTTAAACAAAATTTAAATCGACAAGACTAGGCTTTGAGCTTCATCGTGATTTTCCTCTGTCTTAAATACTTAGTAAAATAAGAGTTATATTGCAGTCATTCACTGCGAAAAGCAAAACATTTGGCGAACATTCTTGTGAGAATAGGCTAATAGAAATTCCAAGCATTTGAAATGGGAACAATAACAATTTTTTGACATTTATGGTACATCAATATCCTCCAAGCAGATTTTCGCGTTTTATCCGGTGTACAATTAATTTACATATGATTGCATGGCGATGGATTTAAGCTTTTTCACAGTGTGGCAGATTTTACTTGCATTTTAGCCGAAGTCCGTATGGACTGTACTCAGCGTTGATGAATGCACGGTTAACAAACTGCGGGATTTACTACTGCTGCTAATGATGGAACTGTTTCAGTAAAAATTGCATCCCGTGATGTATTTAGTACTGCCTCATTTCGCTGCGTACATTTTGAATTTCCTTACAAAAAGGAAGCAGTCAGCAGTTTTGCCACAGTTTAAATGCGGAGATAATAAAAAAGTTTAAGTCTAGCCTGATTAGTCATAGCTTTATTCCGCAGTAAATTATGCAAATAATGATTGATGTAAATACACCTTCATATTTTCTCTCGCCTCCTCACCACTTATCTTTGCAGTACAACTGCCTAGGCTTAGCCAACGAGTAATGGAAGCAAATGTGCTTCTCAGCTGATTTTACGGTGGTGGCGAATTACAAACAAAAGTAAGCGAATTACATTCGAGTTATTTTTAAGAGTTTAACGTGTAGACGGACGGAGCCAATAAGTTGTGAATATAAACGAATTTTCTTCTACAATATACTTAGTAACCAATGCATTAGTTCAACAAAATTGTAAGGCAACTTTTCCTATTTCGAGTAGACGATTTGTAGCTGCAATGTAATTTAGCACATCAAAAGTACTTACAAGAATTAAAGAGCTTCGTCATAGCCTCAATTGTCGCAATATATTTACGAAGTGCCAAATATCAAGGGTGATCTATACGCCGTGTTGTGCTGGATTACACTGTGGTAGTTGCGATTCACTTGAATGAAACGTAGTGACTTATGGCATGACCATATACAGAGGCAAGCTGTTATTGATAGCAAGGCAACACCCAAAACATGCGCTCTTCATGCAGGGATTTGACGTGGAAAATCAACTGAAAATTTTCAAAACAGAAGTATTCATTATTGCCAACAATAAATTCATGCCATCAAGAGTATGCACGGGAAGCTTGATCCGTAAAACTAGCCTGTTGGTTTGCATCATCAGCATGCTTGCCTGGCTAGACTACTTCGGCACTGCTTTAAGTAATCCAGGTAAATGTGAACTAAAGACCAAATATAATGATGAGCGTGCCTTTATATATATATATATGTATGTATATATATATGCTTTTTATCATACGCTGCACAAGTAGCGATACGTTGGATCAAAACATGCAGTTTTGTGATTAATTTGACAGCATTTTAATTGATGTCTGTTAGAGCCTGTCAAAATAACAGGAAACAATGTGAACGTTTGCATAATTGACAAATGTAAGTATGACTGATGTGGTGGGAAATACAAAATCAAAATTTGGGAAGTCAAATAAACAACAAATTTTCCTAGAAGCCGCAGGCCTAATAAGAAAAGATGCAACAATATATGATATAAAAATAACAATTCATAAGTGCTGCTTAAGAATCGTTTGAAGTAAACGAAAAATAAATGTAAGCTTCTCCATACAAATGATGAAGGTTTTGTTAAGCACCGATCAGATTATATTTACACTTATATGTTACCCTTCTAATATGTTAACATTTCAGCGCTAGCGCATTTCAGCAACAAAAACCGTAGCGTGAAAACATATTTTAAAAGAGAGGGAAACGAAGAAATACTGCCACAAAGTTGTTCTTAGGTTATAAAAGAAAGAAAATTTAAAACTTTACCTGCACCACAGGCGAATGAGACTAACGTGTATGCAGGATTGTGCTAGCTAAACAGCGACTCTTAAACATGCTTCCACAAACCGTTATCTTGCTCAGCTCATATGTGTTATTTTGGTAGCCAAATTTCTAACTCACTTGGCAAGTTATTTAACTTCTACTCTCAGTAATAATATTCTTTGTGACACTGCCGTTCATTGGTGAAAGCTAACTGTCAATGATCGTTTTTAAATGCATTATTTTGCTGTCTTTATTTGGGCGTGTCAAATTAGAGTGTCAATATTTTACTTATATTCATCTGCTTTCAGATAAACATAAATGTTTGCAGTAGGAAATTAAGTGTGCATCTTTGTTGTCAAATTGCTTTGTATTTCAACGCCAAATCATTTCGTTAGCTTTTGTTGTGGTATTTTATTTCAGGTATCATCATCTAAACTCTCTTTCTATTTGGCTTTGGCACCTATTCACAAGTTGCTTATTCAAATTTCAGATCACGGCTGCTACTGCTGCGTAAGCTCAATCCCTTCAAAAAGCTATGATTTATGTTACATTTTCCGCCTGCAATTTTTCAATGTGTATCCTTTATAAACCGATGTCTTCGAGATAGATTGCAATTATAAACTCTTTTATCATTTAACTGTTTTCGCATTTTAAGTTACTGAATTGTGGTTTTTGTCAATCTGACGCAATCCTTGCGTGCAGTGCATTGAAATGCATTCAGAAATTAAAGAGTTCTCTAAATTTTTACGTAGAGGTCAAAGACTGCGAAGCGTATGCCACTAAACCATTGCATGTGACTGCCTCAATGCGTGATATTAAAAACAGAATGAGTTTGTTATCATGCAAACCAAGGGCAGAAATGGGGGCAGACAGGCGGGGTTCTAGATGCAGAACTTAGACGACAGCAATTGATGTGTAATTTAGATGCACAGTGTACCTAAATACCACACATTTTCTGCGAATTGTTAAGGTTATTAGACGCAAAAGTGGAAATAACACTTCAGGCTTTATTTTGTCTCTATGATCTGTTTATCATGAATAACAAAATTCAGATATAATAACCGTTGGGAACAAGTGATACTGAGTTCATCGACGAAGTAGTCACCGGTGCATCTGTAAAAGCAGTGGAGATCGACGTTCGCTGGCTTGGCAGGGGAAAAGCAATGCTCTTTAACGGAATAAACAAACTACATGTCGTCCATATGTCATGCACAACATTAAGAATAACTTTGTGCAGCATTAGTTTGCCACATGACATCTGACAGCAAGCGCATACTGCAGTAAAATATTTGTTTCCCTCAGTAAGCACTTAAGGTCATCTAGCACTGGTATGTGCATTTCAGAGAATAAAGTGACCAACACAAGGCCATTTTTGGGGGCCGCCAAGTTAAGTTAAATGAAGCACAAAGGTACATCACCGCACTAAACTACTACACGATTTTACTAAACCACCTGCAAACTAAAAACTACCTGATTGTTTGTAAAACGTTTACCAATCTGAAAACGCCAGCTGGTTACTTGTTTCAATCTCATTAATATTTACAAGCTATATTCCTATTTATTCCTTTAACTGATGTACCTAATCAATGTGTATGCAGTTGGTGTGAAGTTAAATATTTTGGAATTGTTATCGGGGAGTGCACTTCTGTGCTACTTGATTGCACAAAACTTCTTAAACTAGCGAAAGCTGTAGGAGGGCAAAAACGGCATAAACAATGGTATTCCAGTTCTATTTTATCTAACAAGTTTGGTGAGCATGAACACAAACCCAGTGGATTATACCATATTTAGTTACTTAGTAGATCATAGTCAGTCTTTATATGCCATGTATGAAAGTGTGTTCAGAACCCGAGATTTAATGTCTGCTTGCTTTTAGCACGCCAATGTTTAGGTCCAGTACATTGGCGAACTTGGTTTATTATTTGGTGATGTTGTAGATATCCGATTCCGATCCATATATCAGAACATTCAGTACATTAATAGGAAAATATTCGCATCTAGTACAACTTACTTGTATTCAGTCTTAAGTTTAACGGATAAATTTGTTATTTGAATACTTAGTCCTTCTAGACCCCAGTGCCTCTATCTTTCCTCTATATTTGTTTAACTAAAGTAAATAAGCCGACCAAGTGCATGCTAGCAACTACGAGGAGAAAATTCTGTTTTGTTCTGCTCTGCTGACTATAATGGGCTACAAATTCCAGTGCTCGATCAGTCAGAAGTGATAGATGTTTGCCGGTCCGTTAAACACTCGTCACAGTTAGGGTACTTGTGGAGCGCAAGCAGTTGGTTTGTCCATCTTATACAACAGGCCATTTGATATCCATGCAGCACAAGAAGATTTTGGCAATTTGATTAGTAACAAAGTGGTCAACATCCAGTTCTAATTTGTTGGTAAAATTTTCAACAAGCTAAAGGGGACTAAAAACACGACAATCGGAAGATATCTTAGCTAGGTGTTCACTAATTAAGAACAACTGTATATATGACGTAATGATCAAAAAGGCCTTGTTGATGGCTAGCAAACGTCTACAGGTAATACGGGCATAAATACAAATATCTTAAGTGACTCGATGGCCAAATTTTAAGCATGGCAAATATACAAATGATATTTTAAATGGAACAAATCAATTGAAAGAACTCAATAGAGGAATTGCCTTGATTGCTTACTACTATGAGCCATCCTGAAAACGTCCAAGACCAAGAAACAGTGGCTCGTATATATTTCTGTGATATTTCGTTGGCGGCGTAAGTTTGACACCAACACACTTGAACTGTAAAACTGTCACTTTCGAAGGGTTCTCAGAAATACGAGTTGGTCCACCAACAAATAACTAACGAGCAATACCATGACCAAAGTTACATCGCGCAGTCTTAGGGCTCACATGACGCTGTACTTGCGTTCGCGGAATACATCTGGGATAACAATGAAGCAAGGCAAGTCGTCACATAGCATGACATCCTATCCAAATAATTTCAAGAAACAAACTGGTCTTTCCTATACCAGAAGCGATCCAATGCCGCCTGGGGGTAGCTTGTTTTCCAGTTCACCGGGTTTTTGGCATATCCCTAGAAAGTGACCAAGTCTTTCATAACCAGTAGGACTAGAAAAGGCACGGCTTTAAATGATCCGAGCTGGCGCACTTATAATGCGTATCCGAGTTTGTAGTCCTGGTTGCTTACAGAAGCAAGCATAAAAAACCACAGCTATTAACATCGACAAGACATTAACTCGCTTCTTTCAACGAAGTCGTGAGGTACTGCAGGTTGCGGCAATGTATACATAAACAATGTTCACCCCAATTTACTTGAGTGTGTCTTGCGGAGTCCTCGAACTTCCATAAAATTCCTCTTCCCACGGTGCTATTTACATTTTCACAAGGTACTATAACAGAGACACTGATTGGACAACATGAGCATAGCAATGTCTTGATGGTACATTATCGCAAATTCCACCGAAATCTGTTTCGCAATACAAAATTTAAGACTGACCTGAGCAAGTTTAGATGAATATCAGGTCCTGGAGTCTCTGGCAGCCAGTGACCTATAGATGATGTTAACCAGCCTATAGCTGCTACTGCCCTAATCGCATCTGACGGAGCCGTCCTACAATTATTGGAAGATCGACTTCAACGTTCTAAATCAAACCGCACATAAAGCAGACTGTGAGTTGTCACAGTATTTTGTTATAACAGCGGTGTGCAATCGTTTCACGCTCGTTTCGAAACCTTTAAGCATGGGAAATACGGACCATATTTGTTCGAGAGAGTATAGTCAATTGGCTCGACGGCGACTCTAAATGTAGAGTAACTTCCTCATCTCTAGCTCAGTCGAAGCAAATGTGGCGTACAAAAGGCAGCGGAATATAGGTACCAGCAAGAAAGCACTTAAAGTTGGTGAGTTATAAAAGGAGCATTCCTTATCATCGAAGTGGGCACCCAAGAAGATTTTGCTTGCGCGCAGCGTCGCCCAAAGCCCGCAGATGACTTACCTATATTAGAGGGCAACACTAAACGTGCATAGGCATTGGTGGCGCAGGTTGCTTCCGTATATATAAGGGTGTATGCACCTATGTCGATTTTGATGTGTGTAGTCGATACCGAGCTCCAGGGCCTTGATTGCGATGCAGTAGAAGTCCGCAGTCTACATACCTGTCTTTATTGCACAAAACTTGCCGGACCTGATGGACATCAAACGCCAATTTTTTAGTCCTTATCGGCAATCATCATGCCTGCCGGGACGGATCTGTTCAACAGATCGTTGTCCAAATGTAGCTTTGGCGAGGGACTGGAAAGGCTGAGCAGCGTTGTGACCCACGCAATGTGGACAAGTACCGGCCGAATTGTCTTACCTCTGTATTGGTGAAGGTGTACGAGGCGATTGCGAAATACGGTCTTCTCCATCTGTTGGCGTCGAAAGATATGACGCCGGCACAGCATGGCTTCAGGAGGGGCAGCTCGTGCATCTAACATGCTGTTGATGCGACAGGTATTATGTTGCAAGCGTTGAATAGGCGGAAGTCAGTGGATGATATCTACATTGCTTTCATTAAAGCATTCGAAAAAGTGAACCAAGAGGTCCTGTTTCACCAGCTGGCTCTCCGTGGTTTTGGCGGCGCACTGCACCATTGGATCTGTGACTTCCTTATTATAAGATGGCGGGTTTAAGTGAATGACCAGCTATCGGAATGGTACCCGTCTACTAACTACTAATTAATGAAACAACACTTGGGCCCATCTTATTCCTGATCCACAATAGTGAAAAAATTAAGCTTCATCGGTCGCTCTGCGTATTGTTTGGGTATGACCTAACGATATGGAGGATTGTTGATTCTCTCCGTGACTGTGACGGCCTTCAGTAAGACTTCGACCGCTGATCTCGGGGGTCTGCAGAATTTACCCTTATGGTCAACATCGCCAAGTCCTCGTTTATGAGCCTGGGGTGGTGTAGTAATGCGCGTGCTTACACCCTGGCCAGTCACCAATTGCATCCCACTAGTTCCGTAAAGGATCTAAGCGTGCTCTCACGCTGTAATCTAAAGTCTGTCGACAACACATACTGGCGGAATGTAAACGGACTACCAGTACATTGGGCACTAAGGTGCAGCTTCTGCAGCTGATCAAAAAAGACTGCTAACCGTCTTTTCTCTTATACAATGACTGCTGATTGAGAATGATTCAACTGCGTATTGACCGATCACAACATGTAAGTTGCACAGACTGGAACACGACCAGCGTGTAGCTATCTGGCTCACTTTCAGTTTACTGGGTATTTCCTAGGAGGACCGATGAAGGAGACTAGGGCTTTATACCCTGTCAAATCGTCGGTTTCCAGTTGATTTCATTTTGTCGCACGGCATACTGCAACTGGGCCACTTCCCTACGTTGAAGCAGCTGCTGCACGTTCGCGCACCAAACAGCACACGTGTACAACGGCAATAACTAATGCTACCGTATTTAAAGCACATCGCTCACCCTCTATGCCTCGAACTTCGATTGGTGAAATATTGGAACAAATAGCTGGAGAGGTTGGGCGTGGTGTGATCGGGGCTACATGTCTAATGAGCGTATCAAACCCGAATAATGTGTAACGCAGTTGCAATATACTGTCACTGAGCAGGTATCAGCGAAGTGATTCAGAGCATGTGTCCAATCTGCCTACAATGGTGCAACACAGGTTTTTATCTGATCGCTCTCTATTCTCAATGTACAATATTCAGTTGACATCAGTTAAGATTGGAGTTAGCAGCACTTTCACCGACCACTTCGGCTCCAGCGTGATGTTAATCAAGAACCAAAGTTCTGGGAGAAAGTTTATTTCTCTTAGTTATCAGTACTCCAGTCTAACTCCCTACATTTCTCAGACAAAGTCAAGTTCTGACATTACATAGGAGCAGTGGAAGCGCAAGAGGTACCTCAGAGACATCGACAGGGTCCATAGATGTTTATCTGAAACCGGCTCCAGTTCAACGTGATGAAATTGAAAGTTATGTGCATACCTTATCAGCGTGCTGAGGATATTGAAAAGAATAGCGTTGGATACAGACTACACAGTAAAATGACTTTGGAACAATTATGCAGGATGGACTTTGCTGCGTCAAATAAGCTGGAAAGTTTTCGAGTGATCCTGCCAACACCTTGGACTCTTTCGGAAAGATTTCGACAATTTTGAGCCATCAATCATTCTGCAAATGTTAAGGCAGGCATAAGGTTTCACCTGGAGTACCAGATCCAAGCCCAGCTCCCTGTCCTGAATGCCATATCGATGCGCTTTAAGGTCCACAACGTATGGGAACCAACGTACTTAGGGTTTTCCCCGTTTCTTACCAACGCAAACTGAAATTGATAGCACCACTGAGGAGACTTCATCATGAGGCTACAATTTCAAACTTGCTGAATACTACAGTAGAAGTGATAGTAGTAAACACGTTTTCTTGCTTTGATATCCATAATATGGAACAACCATCCAACTCACAACATTTTGTTCCCAAAATTTACACTATTCAAAAACGACTTAACTGTACATTGTTTCATTTGCATTACAAGACACACTCTGTTACACCTAGGGGAAGAAATACTTCGATCAAAACTATATGCTCACCAAGACTGCGTAAATTTGCTGTGGACCAATCTACCATAGTATTAACTTGTTTAGAAACTCAATACCTGAATTTCGTTTTTTTCTTGTTTATTAACTTTGGTTTTATAAGTCTTGCTCCGTTCATTTTATGGAACTTGTTGAGTGATTGAAATGTTGACCGCAAATAATCACTGCTCATTGGCATTTCGTAAATTGTACCAGCGACTGCACGCTGCTGAAGGTTTGTACCGAGTTATTTGTCTTCACTTTAGCTTAAATTCGAAACTTACCACCTCTCTACCTGAAGAGTCCCAGCTTGCAGGTTGTCAGTGTTTTATTGCTATTACGTTGCATAATATTAAAAAGATGAACATTTGCTGGCATAAACGCACACACTTTAAACGATCGAAGGTGGAAATATCGTACGTAATTTCGAAATTATATCACATTTCCAATTTTTAGCACTCAATTAAGGATGCTAGGTGCCTGCGTATTTAACGATCAAAATGTGCACGTTGTACGTATTATTGAACAAAATAAATGTTGACCATCCAAGCAGAATGTGCACACAAATGCTTAAAATAGTATGCGTAGTTAAGTTGTCATCAAATATATGTTCAGGAAGACAGTCGTCAAACGTCAAGAGCACTGAAAGCGTCTTCATTCCTTCGAGTTTCCTCAGCGGCAGTGGCGCTTGATGTGACCACAGAAGTGATAATTCGCTACTGATGCCATTTTAACTACATTTAATACTTCTTTGTAATCATATATATTGGAATATGTTCTTTGTAATCAGTACGCTGAATTACCTAAGTTTATTTGGACCTTAAATTCATTGATTTCGTAGCTTATTGTGGGTGCTCCTCTATACTTTTATCGTAGAAACATACAACTTACTTCATTGCAAGTTACTTCACAACTAGTATAGTAAAGACGGACGTTCCCGTCCAGCGCAGCGCAGTTGCCTACAACATGGATCGGTAGCAATCGGTTTGGGGATTTTAGCCGCATATGGACCAGATGGATTTTGCAATGTTGGCTATTCCGAGAAGGGGAAAAAACTGTACACGTATTTTCCAAGCATATGCTAACTGTCATAGCGAATTTGGATGTGCCGAATATATATTAATCGAATACCTACTATTACTTTGTAATTAGAACACAGAGCAAACTGAGTATAATACCATAATAAGGTCAGTGACCTGAGCTTAAAAATTCGGAGGTTGATGATAGTCAAAATGATCTTCTTCTCGGTGTTAACGCGCAATTCACAGGATAATGACCTGCGCTAACTTATATATCGTAGCATAATCCCTGTAACCATTACTCTCATCCGTAGCTTAGTGGTCCTTACTACAAACCATTAACATTCATATTGCAGGTTCGAGCCCCAACAGTGTCATATAGGATGCACAGTGCTGACGATTCCCGTAAAAAGGAAATGGCCCTCCGGTGCTTTCCGGGTTTGCAGTCGTTGTCTTACTGGATACTGATGTGAATAACTGACACTAATATCATTTTAATTTCCGCAACAATTTGTTTTAATTTTTAATGTGAAGATTTTCTTAATCATAAACTATCACCAATTACCTAATTATAATGTGAAAAACGAAGGTAGGCTTTACCCGTCCATTTTGAGGGCACCTTGTAAATGCTAGTGAATGACAAACAAATGTTTATTGTTTTCATATGTAGCCGTTAGACAAAATAAGAAGTTATCAAAATTTTAGATATCTATTATTCAGCATCAATTTTAAGTCATCTGAAATGGTTTGTTAAAAAAGGGTTTAGTAAACTCAACAAGTATAAATGAACAAGTAATCATTTGGAAACAACAACTTTGTAATCAGTTTGGCTGTTATATTTCAGCTGTACTATATCCGCCTAATTCTGACTGAAATACGGATCAAATGCGAGTTAATCAGCCATCAGTTTGGATTTAGTTATTCCTTAAGTTCCTGTGGCCATTAAGTTTTAGGCCCAAATAAAGAATCCAGTAATATAATCTACATTTATATTTTAAGTTTTCTTCTACAAGGTCTCTGTGTCTTATTATATATTTTCCGTCATAAAGTGATCATCTTGCTAACCCGTTGGTGCAAATGACGAATAAATTTCAGGTCGAGCAAATAAAGAGTTGTATCTGGTGGCAATTAATAGTTTGCAAATGACCATGGAGTCTGAACAGACCTGTTTAGGCTTACCATTAAGTGTTTACTATTTACGAAAATGAATCCCTTTTCTTTACATATGGTGTCAAATTTGTAACACCTATGTCACCAAAAATTTGACATTCATTAAAAATTTGAATAAACGCCAGTCATTTACATCCTAGAATACTGTTTACAACAGCCACACACTACCAATTTGGAAAAGGGAAATTCAACTTCCATCTCGTACCTACTTCGGAAAATGTGTGATGATGACCAAAGTTTAATTATGGCCGTGCTGCATATACACGCATATGTGGAATGTGTTGCGATCTTAGCAATTAATTTGATGGAAATTAATAAAGTTTACGAAAATGTACATTCGGTTTTGTTTACTTCACCAAAACCTCACACGCATGCTCTCAATGCACAAGGTAAAGAAACCATTAAAGACAATGTTCAACGTAAATGCACAAACAACAGAAGCATGATTGAATTCTACTGGAATAATTGCACATTCTAGTGAAATGTTTTATTACCAAGAAAACTAGCTTGACAAGTTAACTCATGAAATGCTTTTTACTTTTCGATCAGGAAGCAGATGCGCTCACCACGGATACTCATACAACGTTCCGTGAGTTAGCGGTTATCAAAGAAAGCGTCGTTTTGCAAAGTGATGAGGTATCTAAGTAGTCATCCTTGTCAGATAAGACGATCTATTTAAGATAGAAGCCATTCTGACCTAATCACATCAGGCAGATAGATTTTGGATGATCGAGAATAAGTTGCCTTATAACATAATAATATACTTGCCTAATTTTAAGTTAGAAAATAATTATGAAATGCTGAAAGCAGTTGTTTGCCTATCCATTCAGTATGCTGCATTGTAACTTATTTGTTCCATGATGCCACTACACTGCTAAATTGCATGCATGAGCTTGTGAAAAATTCCATGGCACAGAACACATTATAAACTGCTGCCAAAGTACTTCAGTAATTGCAAGTTTAATTTTAACCCGTAGGCGACTTGACCAATTTACTAGCAATCTCCTGTCAAATGCTTT
Organism: Dicrocoelium dendriticum; assembly: GCA_944474145.2. NCBI lineage: Eukaryota > Metazoa > Platyhelminthes > Trematoda > Plagiorchiida > Dicrocoeliidae > Dicrocoelium > Dicrocoelium dendriticum. The sequence continues at coordinate 26,492,893 of OX104062.1, read as the reverse complement.
TCGTCAAACGAGCATTACCAATCCTATGTCCGGTAAGGATAAATAACATTCATCTACGTTTGTACACAGAAGTGCTGTTAGCTAGTTACTTTTTGCGCAGCACTGTAAAGGCTTACTTTCAAGAAAAGCATATCGATTGAGTAGAAGTGCGGCAGGAATCAGATCGCTGAATCTTTTGCCAGCGCGAGTATTACAAGTAACAAGTGAAGAGAAAGTAAATGCCATCAACACGTAAGGAGTATTATTTGAATGCTATGTACATGAAATACGTTATTTTATCTTGCATTATTTTGATGTTGTAATTTATGCATGGCTGCTCCGATGAAGACAGTGCAGTTGCAACCCGATCACTTAACCTTGTTTCCCAGGATGCCACTTTAATATGCGAAATTGTACACGACAGTTTCTGTCAAACAAAACCTGACCAGGACCACATGGTTCGAAAAATATTTGCCTGCTTGATCAATAGTTAGAGCTTAATGATTCCTGGGCTACACATCACTAACAGTCTTTAGTATGTACATCTTTATACCGAGCAAATAATAGGTGCTTTCCAGCTACACCAGAAGCAGATAAAGAGTAGATATTTGACTGTAGGAATATTATGAATTATGTTCTGTGTGGCTGCATGGCAAAGCGCAATCTAAATGCAGACCGCCTTTCTTATGGAATTCAACCCTGATCAACTTGACCACAGGACTGTAGCTGACGCAGCTAGAAATGCTGTGTTGCTCACCGGAAAACACTGCACACCACGACCCGTTTCTACCCAATTGATTTCATATAGTAGAGATAACAGGTCTGGAAGCCAGGCCCACCGGACGCCAACAAATTTAAATTATTATAAAGTACTTCATTACATTATCTAAGCACTAACTGACGCTCTGCAGTAAGATTTCATCAAAAGAATATTAACGAATCTGGTAGATAATTTATTACCAAATTGGTGAATTTCTTTGACTTTAAATTCCGCCGTATTTAGCAGTATCTTACAGCACGGCAAATAACAAAGAATAACACGTGTGGACCAGCAAAGCAATTTTCACATAACTGGCTTAAATCAGTTGCGCAGCAAAAGCAACACACGTAATAAAAGCATGTAGATGGTATTTGGATGAAAGATAAATTTATAACTTCGAAACTAAATAAATTTCCATGTAATTGCTGACAAAAACAATAAGGGAAAATTATCCCATTGGACGCAAATGCCCTTTAACATTAGCTTACTTTTCTTTCGGACGGTTTTGTAAGTTCAATTTTAATGTACGATGCCACATAATTTTGAGCACATGCTTATTAAATTGGTTAATAGCACATTCACAAATGCACGTTTCTTGCTGAAGCCTAATTGAATGGCCCAAGCCAAGAAAACAAGGTCTGAATGGAAAAATATGTGGGATTGCTACCACGAAATTTAATAATTATATGGTCCGAGCAAAGTGTACCTGAAGAAAGTAAAATCAGGCCTAATTTAAAATGCGCACTGAACGCCCTGAAGGTAATCTGTGTTTATATGCAGTTTATCAAATACGTCAACCGTCAGAGCGCTCATCAATAAATGGTTCTCGCCTAGCACTGATCTATTTCATGCTTATCTTTTAAATTAAATCAAGACTATTTAAAAAGTTACTGGTTTCATTTATTTTGCTATTGCATGCTATCGCCTGCCATTCAATGTACTGTAAGTTTTGCATAAGGTTGCAGCCAGATGTTCCTACTGACTTTTACTGTTTCTAAAAAACATTTCCAGGGCAACTGTTTACCTGAGCATCAATTGCAAAATGTTCACTAATTTTCAAGTATAATAATTTAGCGCAAACTGCTTAAAAAGTTCCGAGTTATTCAGCAAATATTAGCAAATATTGTTCGTGCTGCAAATTTGTGGATGATTCTAAAAGCTTAATGAATCTAATAAGAAACATCAGTCTTTTTCTTTGGATTGATTTTGTAGTTAAAGTGTAGTTAAACTCTGAAAATAGTTTCCGGTGAATGTTTTTAAATATCTTTGTGATCCCTTGCTCAGGATCATTTTGGTTATAATGCTACCTAGTAAGGTTGTTGTTCTCTCGCTCTCTACATTACATTTTGAATATTTGCTTTTAAGCTATTGTCATAAACATCTACATACATCATATATAACAAAAATAGCAATTTTGGAGTAAAAACGAGCACATGTTAAACTAAATGTTAATTCCTGGTACAATAGAAAAATACATACACTTTCATACAAATATAAAAATAGGTGAACAGCATATTAACAAAAGTATTCAAAATCTGTGTTCCTTTTGCCTTTACTGCAGTTGTGTAAATCAGCTTTTTGTAGAAGTCTCCAAACCTAGACCCCTATCATGTTTTTAATTTGCTGACCTTAATAAGCAAGCTGAACATTTAGTGCATTACGATGAAAAAGCGTTTCTAGCAATACTGTGTAAACTACTATATTCTTCTTGAATTATCAAAATGTGCATCGAGGATGTGGATTTTGAGGGGCATTCAAAATCGCATGAATCTTAATTAGATGCTCAAAAGTTTCGGCCATTTGATTATTTAGGAATTCGTGAACTACTGCAAAAGTCTGATCAAACCGACGTTCTTCACCTTATATATGTACTAAAACAATTCCAGTCAGTAGAATATCTGCTATAGCTGTGTCCCAACATGTCCCTAATAGCTATGGAAAATGAAACTAACGGTATGGAAATCAAAACATTGCTTTGAATACCGGTACTTTGGTAGGCACTTTCTGTTATTAGGACTTTCAGCTTTTTGGGTAACTTGACTACCGAAGTTATGTCAGCATTCAAGTTGACTTGATTAACGTAGGTGTGATGGAGCTCAGATAGCAGGAGCTGGTAAATGCAAACACAACGATGGAAACTGACGGCCACTACACCGATTTATACATATATATATATACATGTATAAGCATTGGGATATTGAGTTTGCCTCGTTCCGGATAGTAAGTCACTGCGCTCTACACTTGTGCACAGATGTTATTGTGACGCGGCTAGGAATGTCACAATCTTAGTGGTTCAACGGGTGTGAGTTTGCAGTTTGGGCTCTAATCAATCGTACTGTTAAACGTTTTGTTGTTGGGCTGGGTTTAATTAAAAAAAGCGTTTTGTATTTTTCGTGATTTTATTCTGATACACAATAATGAAAAAAGCTCAGCTTCATCGGTCGCTCTGCGTATTGTATGGGTATGACCTAACGATATGGAGGATTGTTGATTCTCTCCGTGACTGTGACGTCCTTCAGTAGGACTTCGACCGCTTATCCCGGTGGTCTGCAGAAGTTCACTGTATGGTCAACATCGCCAAGTCCTCGTTTATGAGCCTGGGGAGGTGTAATAATGCGCCTGCTTACACCCTGGCCGGTCACCAGCTGCATCCCACCAGTTCCGTAAAGGATCTAGGCGTGCTCTCACACTGTAATCTAAAGTCTGTCGACAACACAAACTGACGGTAAGTAAACGGACAACCAGTACATTGGGCACTTAGGCGCAGTTTCTGCAGCTGATCAAAAAAGACTGCCAACCGTCTGTTCTCTTATAAAATGGCCGGTGAGTGAGTAGGTTTTAACTGCGTATTGACCGATCACAACATGTGAGGTGCACAGACTGGAACACGACCAGCGTGTAGCTACCCGGCTCACTTGCATTTTACTGGGTATGTCCTACTAGGACCGAGGAAGGACAGTATGGCTGTATACCCTGTCAAATCATCGGTTTCCAGTTGATTTCCTTTTGTCGCACCGCATATTGCAACTGGGCCACTTCCCTACTGTGAAGCAACTGCTGCACGTTCGCGCTCCAAGCAGCACACGTGTACACCGGTACTAATTAGTGATACCGGATTTAAAGCACATCGCTCAGGCTCTACGCTTTGAGCTTCGAGGGGTGCAATATTGGAACAAATAGCTGGAGAATCTAGGCGTGTTGTGATCGAAATGCAGGTCTAGGGAGCGTTTTACACCCGGATAAGACGTAGTGCAGTTGCAATATACTGTCACTGCGCAGGTATCAGAGAAGTGATTCATAGCCTGTGTCCAATCTACCTACAATGGTGCAACACAGGTTTTTATCTTCTCGCTCTTTACTCTCAATATACAGTATTCAGTTGACATCAGTTAAGGTTGGAGTTAGCACCAATTTTACCGACCATGTTCAGCTCCTGGGTGATGGTAATAAAGAACCGACGTTCTGGAAAAAGTTTATTTCTTTTAGTTATCAGTGGTTTTTACAATGTGCTCCAGTCTAAATCCCTACATTTTTAGACGAGGTCAAGTTCTGACATTACATTAGTGCAGTGGAAGCGCAAGAGGTACTTCAGAGACCTCGACAGAGTCCATAGATGTTCATCTGAAAAGCGGCTCCAATTCAACGAGACGAAATAGAAAGTTATGGGCATACCTCATTAGCGTGCTAAGGAAATTGACAAGAATACCTTTGGCAACAGACTACACAGTAAAACGACTTTAGAACAATTGTGCAGGTTGGTCTTTGCTGCATGAAATAAGCCGGAAAGTTTTCGAATGAACCGGTCATCACTTTGGATGCTTGCGGAAAGATTTCGACCCTTTTGAGCCATCTATCACTGCAAATGTTAAGGCCGGCATAAGGCTTCACCTGCAGTACACGATCCAAGCCTGGCCTCCCTGTCGTAAATACCATATCGATGCGCTTTAAGATCCACAACGTATGGCAACCAACGTATTTATGGTTTTCCCCGTTTCTAACCAACGCAAACTGGAAATTTATAGCGTTACATATCAGCGCCATTGAGAAGACTTCATCATGAGGCTACAACCTCAAACTTGCTGAATACTACAGTAGACGTGATAGTAGTAAACACGTTTTCTTGCTTCTGATATCCATAATATGGAACACCCATCCAACCCAAGTCATTTTGTTCACAACATTTACACTATTCAAAGAACGACTAAACTGTACATTCTTTCATTAGCATTACATAACACACTTTGTTTCATCTAGGGGAATAAATACTTCGATCAAAACTATATGATCACCAAGAATGCGTTACTTTGCTGTGAACTAATCTACCATAGTATGAACTTGTTTAGAAACTCAATACCAGAATTTCGTTTTCTTTTTGCTTATTAACTTTGGTTCTATAATACTTGCTCCGTTCATTTTATGGAATACATCGAGCGCTTGCAATGTTAACCACAATTCATCACTGTTTATTGGCATTTCGTAAATTGTACCAGCGAACGCACGCTGATGAAGGTTTGTACCGAGGTATTTTTCTTCAATTTAGCTTAAATTCGAAACTCATCACTTCTCTACCTAAAGAGTCCCAGCATGCATGTTTTCAGTGTTTTATTGCTATCACGTTGCATAGTTTTAAAAGCTTGAACATTAGCTGGCATAAAGGTACACACTATAAACAATCGAAGATAGAAATCTCGTACGTAATTTAGAAATTATATAAGCTGATTTACAAATTTCAGCACTCAATTAAGGATGCTAGGTGCCTGCGTATTTAACGATCAAAATTTGCACGTTGTACATATTATTGAACAAAATAAATTTTGGCCATCCAAGCAGAATGTGCACATATATGCTTACAATATTATGCATAGTTAAATTATTGTCAAATATATACTTAGGCAGACAGTTAGCAAATGCCAAGAGCACTAAAAGCGTCTTCATTCCTTCGAGTTTCCTCAGCAGCAGTGTCTCTGGAAATGACCCCAGAAGTGTTAATTCGCTAATGATAGCTTTTTAACTACATTTAATAATTCTTTATAATCAGTATGCTGAATTAACTAAGTTTATTTGGACCTTAAGTTCATTGATTTCGTAGCATATTGTGGGAGCGGCACTGTACTTTTTATAGTAGAAACCTGCAACATATTTCATTGCAAGTTACTTTCCAAATAGTATAGTAGAGACGGACGTTGCCGTCTAGCGCAGCGCAGTTGCCTTTACCATGCATCGTTAGCAATCGGTTTGGGGATTTTAGCCGCATATGGACCAGATGGATTTCGCAATGTTGGCTATCCCGAAAAGGGGAAAAAAAGTACACGTTATTTCCGAGCAAGTGCTAACTGCCATAGCGAATTTACATGTGCCGAATATATCTTATTCAAATATCTAATATTACGTTATAATTATTACACACAGCAAACTGAGTATAATACCATAATATGGTCAGTGACCTGAGCTTAAAAATTCGGAGGTTGATGATAGTCAAAATGATCTTCTTCTCGGTGTTAACGCGCAAGTCACAGGATAATGACCTGCGCTAACTTATATATCGTAGCATAATCCAGGTAACCATTACTATCATCCGTAGCTTAGTGATCCTTACTACAAACAACTAACGTTCATATTGCAGGTTCGAGCCCCACAGTGTCATATAGAATGCACAGTGCTGACGATTCCCGTAAAAAGGAAATGGCCCTCCGGTGCTTTTCGGGTTTGCAGTCGCTGTCTTACTGGATCCTGATGTGAATAACCGACACTAATATCATTCGAGTTTCTGTGGCAATTTGTTTTATTTTCTATTTGAAGATTTTCTTAATCATAAAAGAATCACAAAATACCTAATTATCATGTAAAAAACGAAGGTAGGCTATATCCGTCCATTTAGAGGGCACCTTGTAAATGCTAGTGAATGACAAGCAAATTTTTATTGTTTTCATATGTAGCTGTTAGACAAAATAAGAAGTTATTAAAATTTTAAATATCAATAATCAGCATCAATTTTAAGTCATCTGAAATGGTTTGTTAAAAAGGGTTTAGTAAAATCAACAAGTATAAATGAACAAGTAATCATTTGGAAACAACCACTTTGTAATCAGTTTGGCTGTTATATTTTAGCTGTACCATATCCGCCTAATTCTGACTGAAATACGGATCAAATGCGAGTTAATCAGCCATCAGTTTGGATTTGGTTATTCCTTAAGTTCCTGTGGCCATTAACTTTTAGGCCCAAATAAAGAATCCAGTAATATAAACTACGTTTATATTTCATGTTTAGATCTACAAGGTCTCTGGGACTTATTATATATTTTCCGTCATAAAGTGATCATCGTGCTAACCTGTTGGTGCAAATGACGAATAAATTTCAGGTCGAGCAAATAAAGAGTTGTATCTGGTGGCAATTAATAGTTTGCAAATGACCATGAAGTCTGAACAGACCATTTTAGGCCTACCATTAAGTGTTCACTATTTACGAAAATGAATCCCTTTCTTTACATATGGTGTCAAATTTGCAACACATATGTCACCACAAATTTGACATTCATTAAAAATTTGAATAAACACCAGTCATTTACATCCTAGAATACTGTTTACAACAGCCACACACTACCAATTTGGAAAAGTGAAATTCAAGTTCCATCTCGTACCTACTTCGGAAAATGTGTGATGATGAACAAAGTTTAATTATGGCCGTGCTGCATATACGCACATATGTTGAATGTGTTGCGATCTTAGCAATTAATTTGATGGAAATTATTAAAGTTTACGAATACGTACATTCGGTTTTGTTTACTTCACCAAAACTTCACACGCATGCTCTCAATGCACAAGCTAAAGAAACCAATAAAATCAATGTTGAACGTGAATGCACAAACAACAGTAGCATGATTGAATTCTACTGGAATAATTGCACATTTTAGGGAAATGTTTTATTACCAAGAAAACTAGCTTGACAAGTTAACTCATGAAATGCTTTTTTTCTATCAGGAATCAGATGCGCTGCACACGGATACTCATACAACGTTCCGTGAGTTAGGGTTATCAAAGAAAGCGTCGCTTTGCAAAGTGATGAGGTATCTAAGTAGTCATCCTTGTCAGATAAGACGATCTATTTAAGAGAGAAGCCATTCTGACCTCATCATATCAGGCAGATAGATTTTGGATGATCGAGAATAAGTTGCCTTATAACATGATAATATACTTTCCTAATTTTAATTGGGAAAATAATTATGAAATGCTGAAAGCAGTTTTTGCCTATCCATTCAGCATGCTACATTGTAAATTAGTTGTTCCATGGTGCAACTACACAGCTAAATTTCATGCATGAGCTTGTGAAAAATTCCATGGTACAGAACACTTTATAAACTGCTGTCAAAGTACTTCAGTAATTGCAAGTTTAATTTTAACCCGTAGGCGACTTGACCAATTTACTAGCAATCTCCTGTCAAATGCTTTTCGTCAAACGAGCATTACCAATCCTATGTCTGGTAAAGATAAATAACAATCATCTAAGTTTTTACACAGAAGTGCTGTTAGCTAGTTACTTATTTGCGCAGCACTCTAAAGGCTTACCTTCAAAAAACGCATATCGATTGAGAAGAAGTGCGGCAGGAATCAGATCGCTGAATCTTTTGCCAGCGCGAGTATTACTACTAACAAGTGAAGAGAAATCAAATGCCGTCATCACGTAAGGAGCATTATTTGAAAGATATGCACATGAAATACTATATTATATCTTGCATTATTTTAGTGTTGTAATGTATGCATCGATGCTAAGATGAAGACCGTGCGGTTGCAACGCGATCACTTAATCTTGTTTCCCAGGATGCCACTTTAATATGCGAAATTGTACACGACACTTTCTGTCAAACAAAACCTGACAAGGACCACATGGTTCGATAAAATATTTGCCTGCCTGATCAATAGTTAGAGCGTAATGACTCCTGGGCTACACATCACTAACAGTCTTAATATGTACATCTTTATACCGAGGACTTATTATGTGCTTTCCAGCTACACCGGAAACAGATAAAGTATAGATATTTGACTGTAGGAATATTATGAATTATGTTCTGTGTGGCTGCATAGCAAAGCGCAATCTAAATATAGACCGCCTTTATTATTGAATTCAACCCTGATCAACATGACCACAGGACTGTAGCTGATGCAGTTAAAAGCGGTGTTGCTCACCGGAAAACACTACACACCACGACAAGTTTCGACAAAATTGGTTTCATAAAGTAGGGATAGCAGGGCTGGAAGCCAGGTCCACCGGACGCCAACCAATTTAAATTATTATATAGTACTTCATTATATTATCTAAGCAATACTTGACGCTCTGCAGTAAGATTTCATCAAAAAATATTAACGAATCTGGTAAATAATTTAATGCTGACTTTGGTGAATATTTAAGACTTTTAATTCCGCCGTATTTAACAGTATCTTACAGCATGGCAAATAACAAAGAATAACAAGTGTGGACCAGCAAAGCAATTTTCACGTAAATGGCTTAAATAAGTTGCGCAGCAAAAGCAACACATTTAGTAAAGCCATGTAGATTGTATTTGGATGAAAGATAAATTTATAACGTCGAAACTAAGTAAATTTCGATGTAATTGCTGACAAAAACAATAATGGAAAGTTCTCCTATTGTAAGCAAATGCTCTTTAACATTAGCTTACTTTTTTATCGAACGGTTTTCTAAGTTCAATTTTAATATGCGGTGCCACATACTTTTGAGCACATGCTTATTACATTGGTTAATGGCACATTCACGAATGCACGTTTCTTGCTGAAGCCTAATTGAATGAGCCAAGCTAAGAACACAAAGTCTGCATGAAAAAATATGTGGGATTGCTACCAAGAAATTTAATAATTATATGGTCCGAGCAAAGTGTACCTGAGGCAAGTAAAATAGGCCTAATTTAAAATGCTCACTGAACGCCCTGAAGGTAATCTGTGATTATTTGCATTTTATCAAATGCGTCTGCCGTCAGAGCGCTCGTCAATAAATGGTTCTCGTCTAGCACTGACCTATTTCATGCTTATATTTAAAATTAAATCAAGACTATTTAAAACGTTACTGGTTTCACTTATTTTGTCATTGCATGTTATCGCCTGAAATTCAATGAATTGTAAGTTTTGCATAAGGTTACAGCCAGATGTTCGTACTGAATTTTAGTGTTTCTAATTTAGCGATGTGGTCAAAACATTTCCCGAGCAACTGCATACCTGAGCACCAATTGCAAAATGTTTACTAATTTTCAAGTATAATAATTTCACGCAAACTGCTTAAAAAATTCTGAGTTATTCAGCAAATATTAGTAAACATAGTTCTTGCTGCAAATTTGTGGATGAGTCTAAAAGCTGAATGAATCTAATAGGAAACTACAGAATTTATCTTTGAACTGATTTTGTAGTTAAAGTTTAGCTGAACTCTGAAAATAGTTTCCGCTGAATGCTTTTAGATATCTATGCGATCCCTTGCTCAGGATCATTTTGGTTATAATGCTACCTATTAAGATTGTTGTTCCCTCGCTCTCTACATTACGTTTTGAATATTTACTTTCAAAATATCGTCCAAAATATCTATATACATCATATATAACAAAAATAGCATTTCTAGAGTAAAAACGAGCACATGTTAAACTAAATGTTAATTCCTGGTACAATAGAAAAATGCATACACTTTCATATAAATATAAAAAGGTGAACAGCATATTATCAAAAGTATTCAAAATGCGTATACCTTTTACCCTTACTGCAGTTGTGTAAACCGGTTTTTCGTAGAAGTCTCTAAACCTAGACCTCTATGACGTTTTTTATTTACTGACCTTAATAAGCAAGCTCAACCTTTATTGCATTAAGATGAAAAAGCTTTACTTGCTATACTGTGAGAACTAATATTTTTTCTTGAATTATCAAAGTGTGCATCGAGGATGTTGATTTTGAGGGTCATTCAAAATCGCATGAATCTTAATTAGTTGCTCAAAGGTTTCGGTTATTTTATTGCCTTGGAATACGTGCACTACTGCAACAAATCTGATCAAACCGACGTTCTTCACCCTGTACATATACTCAAAGAACTCCAGTCGGTATAATATCTGCTTTAGCTGTGTTCCAAAATTCCCCTGATAGCTATGGAAAATGAAACTAACGGTATGGAAATCAAAAAATTGCTTTGAATACCGGTACTTTGGTAGGCACTTTCTGTTGTTAGGACCTTCGGCATTTTGGGTAACTTGACTTGACAACAAAGCAAAGCAAATCAAAAGCTAATCGATATGATCAATGTTGCTTCCAGCACCACATACAAATCCAAAATTAGGTGTGGAGGTTTCAACGTACCACATGTTAACTGGACGCTGCCTACACTCAGAAACACGGCGGAGATTGAGGAAATTATCGCATTTATCCACCTCAATAGCTGGATTCAGCACGTTAGAGAGCCAACTAGAAGTGCTATTACCTTAGACCTTGTATTCACAAATGGAATCGCGAACGCTTATATATCCATTAATAATCCACTACCTGGCTGTGATCACAACACGGTGCTTTGTGATATGACTATTAATTTACCTAAACGATCAAGTAAAATGCTAAAACCCATTCGCAACCACCATCGTGTGGACTGGAACGCATTTATTGAAGTTATCAGTACCATGATTTAGAATACGTCATTCCTAACTCACAACCCTACTGTGGCTACAAATAAGTTTATAAACAATATTGCCTTTGTTGTGGATCTACTAGCAACTACTGTAAGGAGAAATACCCATAAACATAGTGGTGAACTCAAGCTTCTGTCCAAAGCCACAACCAAACTAAAGAAACTCAAATCGCTATATCGCAGGAACAACAGCTTCGCAACATGGTTACAAATACACGAGAACTTACTATATTTACAACGTCTAACCTTAACGGTCAAAACCAAAGAAGAAAGCCGGGTACTCAGAAATCCTGAGAAAGTACGTACGTTGATGCAACTACTCAAAAGAAGGAACCCTAAACCACTACAAGAAATTGAAAAGTTGGCAGTAGACGATGGTTTATTAAAGCTCCACATCTCCTGTTTAAGCGAGGCAGTGTACTCTAGTTTTGCCTCCTCTTTTGTCCCCAGCCTTCAGACATATCATCCACCACTTCTAGAAAGAACGAGCGAACCATACTGTAAAACCCTGTGACGTTAAAACAGGTGCAAATTGCCATCGCAGCTATAAAAACACTAACTCATCCAGGTCCAGATGGCATCTCCACAAATGTTATAAAACTCGGAGGAAAAAACCTCGCTCTATTGTTATTAAACATTTGCACACCTTTAATCACTACCGGCTGCTTTCCAAATACTTGGAGACAATCCATTATAATGCCTGAGCAAAAGGGTGGGCCGAGAAATAAAGTGTCAAGCTACCACCCAACAATTCACACCTCTGTTGCTTTCAAAGTCCTAAAGCAAATAGTCAAGAAGAACGTCGTGCAATATCTTACGAGACTGGATCTTATCAACCCTTCACAGCACGGCTTTCTGTCAAAACTCTCCTGCGTTACATGCTAGCTACAATTTCTCGATCGCATCACGACTATGATTGACAGAGGAATGACAATTATTATAAGTATGTTGGACATGCATAAGGCGTTCGACCGCGTGCCATACCAGCCAATGCTGTCTGCTCTAGAGTCATATGGAATTGGAAATCCGCTGCTTAACTGGTTCGAATCATACCTAAACTGTCGAACTCAGGTCGCTAAAATCGGTCAGCAACGTTTTACATCGAAGCCCATAACCGGCCGTGTCTTCCAGGGAATTGTGCTCGGACCAATAATTTTCCAAATCTACCTAAACCATATATGTGACCCGATCAAACATGGACATACATTTCTGTTTGCAGATGATATCAAACTGGTTTACTCATTTCATCCGGACCAACTACATATATATTTGGAGAACATCTGTGAAGACCTATCCGCACTTAATATAGCCATTAAGCGTTTATTAATGAATTTTTCCGCAGTGAAATCCTAAGTACTTGGGAACAGATGCCGCATCCCGTAAGGCTCGTTTATACCTGCCGGAAACGTGATCCCAACGTCTGATTCAGTTCGCGACTTAGGAATTAGGTAATCAAACTTTTGCAATATCACCGAACATGTAATTTATCGGGTTGTGAATGCAAGGCAATTCTGCAAATATATCACCAGAACTTTTTACCTACCTGAAGCACAATTTGAATCATTCTGGACAATCGTACGACCGACTGTGGAATATTGTACTATTGTTCACAGCCAATTGAGAAAGAAAGACAGAACGGTTCTGGATAATGTCCGACGATCATTTATCAAGCTGGTTATGGGGCACTGCTCAAACCTGACTTATCATGATCGCTGTCGAAAACTGCAGCTGGATCCACTTTGGCTGAGACGCTTATAGAACAACCTCCTTCTCTTCTACAATATTATAAACCAACCAATTTCCGCAGAGAGCACCGCACCCGAGCTACGGAAGACTGCATTCTACCCCATACGTAATGGCGCCTACTTGACATGTACAAACTTTCAAGTCATAAAATTCGGTCAAATTTTTTCTTAGTGAGATACACTTATCCGTAGGACAAACTACTCCTACAGGTACGCATGTATACAAGCCATGTCACGTTTCGAAATCTTTTTCAGACCTTCCTCACTATACCAAATGCTCTGAAGATATTTGACCCACAGCAAACACTTGAAATGTTGAAAGAAGTTGGTATAAATAACATTTGATAAGATAATCGCTTACAGCTAGCTTACCCACTACATGTCATTACATACAATAGCAAATCCTGTGTCTTTGCAGCCTAGTAGTCCCTTCCTTTATTATCTACTCTTGACGATACAAACATCCGTAAATTTTACATATGAGTTGCACGGGTCTACGACTCAAGGAAAAATAATCATGATACGAGATGCTATAAATAAACTTTTCTTTAATGTTGTGAAACCTGTTCACTTTACAAATGATTTCTCCAACTTATGGGGCCGTGTACCTTCCGTCGGTAAATATACAAATCGGTTTATTTATTTATTTATTTATAAATGATTCTCTTTTCCATGTTCCTAGTCCGGATGGTGTTGTCGATAAGCAGAGGGCTATTCCAGTCAACCTCCTTCGGCATCGGTCTTCGTTCCGCCTGGCATGCTTCCGTGTACGTAAACTAAAGCCGATCGGACAGCAAGCTTGCCTTGTGCGAAACATGGATCCTTCACTATGGATGTTTGTTTGCTTTTGGAAACATGCTTACGAGATCCAAGTACTTTAAACGAGATCTCCCACCGAGCACGGAGCCACATTTTACCTACGTCTATGTGACGATGCAGAAGCAGCTGCGGCATGCTTGGCTTGCTTTGGTGTAACGTTAAGTGGCAAAGCCAAAGCTGCACTACTGGACTTGTTCCCGATTAATAGCCGACTGTGTGCAGTCCGGCTTCGGGGAGCATGCATGCTGCATGGTGCATGCTGTCCGCCCTGGGTCGTCACAGTTGATCGACCCAGCGAAGTGGACGTTTGTCTTACGATTTGACACCTAAGATGATTCAACGCTGCCAGCTCAGAAAGACTTCCTTCGGAGCTGTTCAAATATGTAGCTCAGTTATCATTAGCCATCTAACCACATTATTCTCTAAAATCTGGGACGAAGAATAGGTGTCTTCTTCTGAGGCTACTCAATTATTGTCCCGGTTTTAAGAAGCATACTTAAACATCGTTTACCAATCACCGGTGGTTAGTCTCATTTCGGTTACCTTCAAGCCATTGTACTACGTAGACCATCTCTCATTCGCGATTCGCAGTACCTAGAAGAACAAGCTACGTTCAGATCCGGCCGCGGGTGTGTGGATCATATATTCACATTCCATCAAATCACGGATCATCGCCACTTTTACCAGAGGTCTACCATCGTTACATTCCCGGATATCCGTGCCGCATTCGACTCGGTTGATCGATCTGCATTATGGTACTGTTTCCCTAGGAACCGTGTCCCAGAAAAGTAAGCTGTCATTCTACGCGCACTGTATTTCCACATATCTAGCAGAGTGAAGGTGCGCGTTAGGCTTTCGTCGTCCTTCGTTGTATATAGTGGTGTACGATAAAGCTAATTTATATCCCCGTTCCTCTTTAATTTAGCGATTGAAGACGTCCTGCCGAGAGCCGTAGGTGGTTGCCAAAATTTTGGTATACTGCTATTAACATGCAAGCTAGCAACCGATTAAGATTATGCCTATGATATCGCCTTACTTATTGAGGATGCACAGAGCATGTAAACCATTTTAGACCAATTGGCGACTGAGACAACTAAATACATAATGTGATTTGCCCCATCAAAGGGTGAAGTGCTGCTTCAGGATTGTCACTCAAGTGTTCCCGTGCTTAAGCTTGAAGGCCTTCTGCTTGAACAAGTGGATAGCTTTGTGTACCTTGGCAGCTGTTTGTCTGCTGATGGTATCATTAAAAGGGATGCTTCTCTTCGCATCGCCAAAGCTCCAGCGGTATTTGTCAACCTGTAGCACTTGTGAAGTTGTCACGAAATCCCCTTATTGCTAAAGGGTCGTGTTTTCAATGCCGCCGTTCGGACGGTGTTGGTAAATGAAAGCGAGTCATGGGTGGTTCGAGTAGACGATATGTGCCGGCTCTCGTTCTTCGACAGCGGGCGCTGGAGGACGACTGCTCGCCTTTGTTTGCTACAATACGTTTGTACCACCGAAGTCAAACTTCATGTCTTAGGAAATACGCCAGGTTAGATAGCTCAGGCATGTCTTGCGTATGCCAGCTGAGCCTTTACCCTATCGGACTCTGTTTGCTCATGTCGGATTAAACTGGAATAGACCAGGTGATTGTTCACCATCCAACTGGCGACAGAAAATGAAATCGTGGACATCACGTTTTGCCACCATTGGATGCACATGTATGTCCGGTTGGCGATCAAAGGACGAGGACTGCTGATGGCTGGAAACAATTCAGGATATTGCTCTTTATTGAACCAAGTGGAGGATCTGTGTATATAAACGATTAGATTTGGATAGCTTATGACTGACGATTAAAGACGGCAAAACTATTAAAAAATGGCTTTTGCGAATTAACAAAAGTGCTCCGTTGATTTTGTGCTGCGATACAACATTTGGGCTGTGTTGCTCACATTCAGTTAATGTGCAGTGATGCTGATACGGTGTCCAAACTGTCATATTTTAGTAATTCCCTTGGTTATGTTTGGCTCTATATTTATTTGATAGACTGCTGACTAGACTAATACTAATATACTATTGCTAGTTTGTTGTTTGTTCACTGCCTCGTTAACTCTAATATGGTCGGTGAGTCTGCGAAGACGTTTCCTTCATAGATCTAGATCAATACGCAGTTATAAGGAATAGCTTTTAGCGAAACAAACTTCCAGAAATTCCCTTTATTTTACTGTATCCACTTACGCTAGCTCTTCAGTTTTCTACCTTGTTAACCGTATGGCCTCAGCAACTACGAAGAGAAGGAATTATCGGATCATTACCGACATGAAACTGAAAAGAGCGGCGACAGAAGTACAAATGACAGTCTTCACGTTAGAATTGGCCAATTTTCAAGGATACCGCCCATGGGATAGAGGGTGGATGACCTATTTATATCGCCAACTAATGTCTGAAGTATTCATTTAGACCGATGAGGATATGTTTACAGCCCAATTGATAAGCTCTGCACGCAGACGATAAACTAAATGATCGCTCCCACTTATGGGGCTGTGTACCGTCCGTCGGCAAATATACAAATGTATTTATTTATTTATTTATTTAAATAGACAACCTGCGCCACCGGTACACAAGTTTGTTACATATAACTGCAGGTACTGAGCAAAAATATATTTATAAACGAACCACATATTATCAAAAGTGATGTGCTCCGTGGGTCTTCAAAGGTGACAGACACGAATGGCAAATACATTTATGCGGCACTCCAAACGGCTATCCTGTATTGCTGAGTCACATTAAAGAGCGTCCCACATGATGCGAGTCGCGCAGAATCAAATATACCATAATCAGGCCACCTCGTGGTCTGCGATAACTTCCACTGAGTACAACCAATTGATTCAGTCTCATCTGTTATGAAAGATTGCGCATTTCTATCAGGTTCTTAAATGGCCGAAATTGTGGCTACTCCAGTGCATTAAGGTCGTGTAGCAGCCATGGATGCCAGTTTTGTATTGCGTTTTCGACATGGGGGCGAACAAACACATTGGACATTTGTCGAAATATGGAGCGGTTTATTTGTCCAAACACCCGTCGCAACAGCAAGACGTGTTTGTTCCCAGTCTGCGAGGCATAATCGGATTGCCTGGAGCAATCTAATTCATCTTTAACCAGGTGACCCAATGCACGTTTGACATTTGGTTGTTGTAATATAATCGTTCAGAGCCGGTATGAGCAGCTTCTTTAACGTCGAATAGAAATCACCTGACATTTACTGATGTTTAAATGTCGTAAGTTTCTGGCTGACCAGTGATACACCGTATCTAGTTCACTCTAAAGCAGATACCCGTCGCCGTTCGCCTGGATCTGGCGCCAAATCTTGATATAGTCGACAAACTTTAGGAAGTTTGAATAGATTCCATGTGCAAGGTCATTATTAGACCAATAAAGCAAACGTGGACCTAGAACTGAGCCTTGCGGCACACCACAGTCGACTTGTATGGGGTCGGATAAAGAGCGCCGAACTCTGACCGCCAATGGAGGTTGAAATAGGATGTTGGCAATCCAGCTTTAAAATGTCGCCAATCCCCTAATGCTGGAGCTCGGAGAGTAGTGTCCGATGGTCTAGACGATCGAAAGCTTTGGAAAATTCCAGGTAGATCTATCAACTCCTTCTCCAGCTTCAGCCGTCTTGGTCCAACTACTACCCGCGATTAGTAAATTTGTTGTACATGACCGCTGTCGACTTAAACCGTGCAGCTCAGGCATGATGATGTTACAGTTTGCCAGATAGCACATCAGTGCATCAGGCAATATGGATTCTATGAGCTTGGAGATTAAAGGAAGAATGGATACTGAGCGACTGTTGGAGGGATCAGTTCTGGTTCAACTATGGGAATCGGGGTTATAATCCCAAGCTTCCACATAGCGCGAAAATGATTCTGATCTAAGCAGCGCTGGAAAAACTGAGCTAAAGCGCATGACAGTTAGTTTGCTGCTGCTTTCGTTGCTTCTGATCAAATGTTGTCGACACCCGGCGAGCTGTGTGTGCCTAGAGATGCCAGCTATTGCAATACAGCCTCCGCGGTAAAAGTGATGTGGGTTAGTCCTGGCGAAGTGTCAACAAATTTTTGAAGAATTCTTAGTGGTAACTCCCACTGAAATGTGGAGGCACATTGCATCCGCAGCGCGTTTTCTGCTTTCGCAGCCGTCATTGGTGCAGGAAAGCGTTGCCTTATCTTTCTTAGGCTATTGACTTGCTTGCACACCAGTTTGTGATTAGCACTGAAGGTTTTGCGGTGTTCTGCTGATAGACGGTTTTGTCGTCTTTTAACATTTGGGTGCAGTGGTTACCTTGGCCTGCGTAGTTGTTTCAAGTTTCTGGAGCTGAAGCTTCTCTGTACATTCGCCATGCCGCGATTCGTACTGTCATCCGTTTTCGAGTGCTGCTCCTAACGAAAGGAATTGATGTTTACTTATTGCAAACTCTTATCTCTGAAAGCTCTGCAATCAGCTGGCTGCGTTTGTGGACGAATTCCAGCCAGACGACTTCCAGGGGTCCTTCGGTAAGAGACGACAAACTTGTAGGGCTGACGAGCTGGGCTAATCGATCGTAGCTTAAGGTGACCGGATAAATGTATCATAATACATTTGAAGTAACGTAATCGAAAGCCACCTAGGAGCATTGCTCCTAAAAAAGAGCTTTTCATACATATACCCTTTAAGGGCGATTCTGCAGCTGATATGTTATCCCGACGCCTGAAAAATGCTGTCAAGAAAACTTATTTCGCGGCCCGCTTGAGAATCGTTTTTCACAATAAGCCATTGCTTACAAAACCCTTGAAGGATAGACTGCCGCCGTTGACCCAATCAATGATCATTTATCAGTACTCGTGCTCCTGTGGTGAACGATACGTTGGTCGCGCGACGAGATGCCTATCTCAGAGGGTTCGTGAACACATCCCGGCATGGTTTTACAGAGGCGAAATGAGGTCTCCAGACAGCTCTATCATGTCGCACCTCCTTGAATGTGGCCATACAGCTTCAGAGAATGACTTCTAAGTCATTTACTCATTACCTGAGCACTTCTCCCAAGGATTCCGCAAACAGCTCTTATCCATGGCCGAGGCTATGTACATTCATCATCTAAAGCCGGAATTATGTGTCCAAAAACGATTTATACGGCCAATATTACTACTTTGGCCAACGGAAACCGTTACTTAGTTATTTGGCCGTCATCTTACCTACTTAATTACCTTGTACTAATGAGCCTTGTGTACACATATTTATTTAGTTTACTTGGTCTACCGTCTCCATATCTTTCTCAATTTCTCGATTTTGGTCATTCAAACAGTCAAGAGGTCAATCCCAGCCCCAGTTGACGCTATATCCACAATCATTGTTATGTAATGTTTGGGTCTGATGAGATTTACCGACAAGAATTCTTTACCCTGAAATGATTTCTGATATTGATTCATATTAATGAAATGGGAATCTTGGCTTTGCTGAAGATCAGCATTGCCCGTGATTCATTGAAACATTTGTATGTGTTTT
>OX104062.1:26399802-26472909 GCA_944474145.2 Dicrocoelium dendriticum | reverse complement strand
ACAACATGCAAAGCTAGAAATGCTTAACTTTTAAGCATTTTCCATTTAAAATAGCTAAAGCGGAAGATAATATATATATATGAATGCACAATTATTAAATTGCTTTCATCGGCCCAGTAATTGTACGGCGATACGTTATATTGCGCAATTTAAGATTATTTAATTATGATATCATAAATGTGCAGAAAACAGCCTCAAGGTTTGAGGGAAAAGACAAATTCGTTATTTCAAGTGATGCATAGATTACGTTGGTATAATTGAAACTAAAAATATAAGTGGTTCTGATAATCTTTTTCCAACGAGGTAGATCAGCATTTGCAAATTCATCAACATAGATCAGTAGATCTTTACTTTTCTGGTAAACGCTGCGCAAGAAATTTCGTGTGGATCCTACAGTCATCCTTCATAAGCTGACTAATGTGATGTCGTTTTTCGCTAAGCTAAACTTTTAAATAACTTTATAGTATCTGTGAAACAATTGCAGGCTGTTGACAAAGCATTTTTGAAATTTTAGGCAAGTGCTATCGAGCTTTAAGTATGAAACTTTTCTAAATATCGATTTTCATTTGCACTGTACATTGCCGCTCCTTTGTTATAATGGCATTATACAAGTACAGATGAAATGAAAAAGTAAAACTCATACATTGGTTGTTAATTATCGTTTACTTATAAAATGAAGCGCTTTGGGCAGTCCAGATAGATTGATTTTAGTTTCAATACCCTGAGTTCACAAATATCTTCCACGTATTAATTAAATTCTGCCAATTTCTTTTCGTAACTTGCATGAGGCAAAGAGCGTTTGAACAAGTGCAGAACACGTAGCTAAACCATTACGTCATATAAAAATAACAGTTTGTTAAATATAATTGCAATATTTTCCATTTACTATAACGCAGATCAAATGTTTTCAAGTAATCCCTGCTGTTTATTCTCAATTTAAAGCTATTTTTGATTCCTTATTATTTGTTCCCAAATATTCCTTGTGACTATTTTTAAGCATTTGTGCCTATTACATGACCTGTAATTATTTAGTCCTGTGTTTTGAATAGCTTTGTTTAATTAGGTTATCTGTTTCGCTCTCCACTTTATTATGTTTCTATCAAATTGTGCTTGCTACATATCTTTGTAATAAGAGTGAGATTTAGGCATCTAGATTGTATTGATAAATCTGTCGCTCCGGCCGAGCATTTTTAAGGTGAAATACGCTGATAATTAATTAGGAATGCTAAGGGTTAAATTAGGTAATCCTTATCTACTTTGCTAGTTGGTACTCAAAATGGATTGCTGATCCTAATTGCTTAGCGTAAAGAAAATTTTGAGCCTTTGATATAGATTCGTGTGACTGATATAGGGAAAAGAAAAAGATTTATTAATGTTAAAAGCACATAGAAATAACTAACGTTAGATTCGCATTGGCTATTTTAAATGTTAAGGTGCATGAAGTCATACTATTAAGAAAATGGAAGCGTAGTTCTATGCTACTATAACACCAAACAAAAAGATACCATCGGTGCTATTTTAAAGAACCTTTGAGCAATAAGCGTAAAATAAGAGCAGAACGTGGCACAATATCGGGGAGGTTAAATGGACTTGATATTTATGAAAACTTGTGTGCATTATATTAATTTTACGCTTAAACTTGCATAATTCTACCTGCTACACTGGCGACTTTACGACATTCACAGTACTACATTTATCACATATACATGGTTATAACCAGTTAAACATTTTGATTTATTTCACTCATTCTACCACTTCGCGAAATCAACAGCTGATACAAATGTTACTAAAATGAATTCCCTGTGATTACATGTATTTTTAATTATATAATGCAACAATTAGCTAAAGATTTGGGTACAAAACTGTGTCAAGATACATAGGGACTGATGTTCCTACCATAAGTAGTGTGTTTAGTAAGATTTGATTAATTTGAAGGCTTGTGTGTAAGTATACGCTAGATCTGGATTTGATCACAGCAACAAGATGCAACAATGTAGTGGTGTGGGCTACTATTCCAAGGTTTGCGGGATCGAGGCCTGCTGTCTCCACCTGATGAGATGAAATTACTTCGAAACGCGTTGTGGTTTTGCAGTGTTTTCCGGTGGGCAACGCCTCATTTCCATCTACTTTGAATACGGTCCCCGTGATCGCAGTGACTAAAGTTCATTGCAATGTAAATCACAGTCCATTGCATTAAGGTTGCGTGTCGCAATCCAGTCACACAATGTGTAGTCCACACTTGACCCTCCAATTAGTCAGGTACCGTTGTGCCAAAAGCATTGCCCACCGTGATCAGGTAGCCAAAGGGGTAGTGGTGTGCACTACTATTCCAATGGTCGCGGGATCGAGGCCTGCTGTCCACCTGATGAGATGAAATTACATAGAAACGCGTCGTGGTTGTGCAATGTTTTCGAGGGGGCAACACCCCGTTTCCATCTACTTTGAATACGGTCCCCGTGATCGCAGTGACTAAAGTTCATTGCCGTGTGAGTCACAGTCAATTACATTGAGATTGCCTGTCACAATCCAATCACACAATGTGCAGTCCAAACTTGACCCTCCAACACCAGATTGTAGTTCACCATCCAACAAGCGACAGCAAATGAAATCGTTAACTTCATGTTTTTCCAACATTGGATCCCCATATCTTCTCAGTTGAGGACCAAAGTACGAGGAGTACTGATGGCTGTAAACCATTAAGGGTATTTTTTCATTGAACCAAGTGGAATATCTGTGCATATAATTGATTAGATTTGGATAGTTAATGCTTGAGAATTAAAGACGGCAATACTATTAAAAATTGGGTTGTGCGAAATAACAAAACTGCTCCGTTGATTTTGTGCTGCGACACAACATTTGGACTGTGTTGCTCACATTCAGTTAATGTGCAGTGATGCTGATACGGTGTTCAATCTTTCTTCCTTTAGTAATTTCCATGGTTATGTTTGGCTCTATATATATTTGATAGACTGCTGACTAGACTAATATGAATATACCGTTGCTAGTTCGTTGTTTGAACACTGCCTCGTTAAATCACATATAGTTGATGATTCTGCAAATTCGTTTCCTTCAGAGATCTAGATCAATACGCAGTTATAATGAATAGTCTTTAACAATCCACGCTTCTAGAAATTCCATTTATTTTACTTTCTCTACTTGCGCTGGCTCTTCTCTTTTGTCCCTACTGAACTACATGGCCTTAGCAAATACGAAGATAAGGAATTCTCGGATCATTACCCACATGAAACAGAAAGGAGCGGTGACAGAAGTACAAATGGCAGTCTTCACTTACATGAATAGAATTGGCCAATTTCCAAGGAAACCGCCTATTGGATAGAGTGTGGATGACCTATTTATATCGCCAACTAATGTCTGAAGTATTCACCTAGACCGATGAGGATATGTTTGCAGCCCAATTGCTCAGCTCGGCGAGCAGACTATAAGCTAAATAGACAACCTGCGCCATCGGTACATCAGTTAGTTACATATTACTTCAGGTACTGAGCAAAAATGTATTTATAGACGAATACATATGATCACCAGTGATGTGGTCCGTGAGTGTTCAATGGTGACAGACACGAATGGCAAAGAAATTTCTGCGGCACTCCAAATGGCTACCCTGTATTGCTGAGTCACAATAAACAGCGTCGCACATGTTGCTAGTCTCGCGGAAGCAAGTATACCATAATCAGCTCACCTCGTGATCTGCGATATCTTCCACTGAGTACACCCCACTGTTTCAGCTTCACCTGGTATGAAAGGTTGCGCATTCCAATCAGGTTGTTCAACGCCCGAAGTTGTGGCTACTCCAGTGCATTAAGTTCATGTTTCAGCCATGGATGCCAGTTTTGTTTTGCGTATTCGAAATGGGGGCGAACAAACTCACTAAGTATTTGTCGAAATATGGAGCTGTTTATTTGTCCAAACGCCTGGCTCAACAGCCCGACGTGTTTGTTCCCATTCTGCGAGACTTTATCAGATTGCCTGGAGCAACCCAAGTCATCTTGAACTAGGTGACCCAAGGCGTTTGAGATTTGGTTGTCGTAATATATTAGTTCAGTGCCGGTATGAGTAGCTGCTCTAATGTCGGATAGAAAAGCTTTGCATTTACTGATGTTTAAATGCAGTAAGTTTTAGGATGACTAGTGATACACCGGATTTAGGTCACTCTAAAGCAAATGCCCGTCGCCGTTCGCCTGGATCCAGCGCAAAACCTTAATATGGTCGACAAATTTTAGGAAGTTTGAAGAGATTCTATGTGCAAGGTCATTATTAGACACCAAAAGCAAACGTGGGCCTAGAACTGAGCCTTTCGGCACACCACAGTCGACTTGTATGCGATCGGATAAAGCGCTCCGAACTCTGACCGCTAATGGAGGTTTAAATAGGATGTTTGCAATCCATCTTTAAGATATCGTCAGTCCTCTAATGCTGGAGCTCGGAGAGCAGTATCCTATGTTCTAGACGATCGAAAGGTTTGGAAAATTCCAGGTAGATCTATCAAATCCTTCTTCAGATTCAGATGCTTCTGTCCAACTACTACCTGCGATTAGTAAATTCGATGGACATGACCACAGTCCACTTAACCTGTGCTGCAAAGACGTGTTGATGTTACAGTTTGCCAGATAACCCACCAATGCATCAACCACTATGGATTCCACCAGCTTGGAGAATATAGGAAGATTGGACACTGAACGACAGTTGGAGGGATCAGTTCTGGTTTCACTTTGTGAATCTGGGTCATTATTTAAAGCTTCCACATGGCGCGAACATGATTCTGGTCTAAGCAGCGCTGGAAAAACTCAGCCGGATGTACTAACAGTAAGCATGCTGCTGCTCCCAGTGCTTCTGATCGAATGTTGTCGACACCCCGCGAGCTGGGTTTGCCTAGAGCCGTCAGAATTTACAAAGCAACCTCTGCGGTAAAAGTGCTGTGGGTTAGTCCTGGCAACGAGACAACAAATTTGGAAGTATGCTTAGTGGTAAATCACTCTGAAATATGCAGGCATATTGCATCTACAGCGCGTTTTCCGCTTCCGCGGCCGTTCGTGTTGGGTCATCAGCCGTCACGAGTGCAGGAAAGCGTTGCCTTATCTTTCGTAGTCTATTGCCTTGCTTGTACAGCAGTCTGTGATTAACACTGAAGGTTTTGCTGTGTTCTGCTGATAGGCGGCTTTGTCGTCTTTGAACATTTGCGTGTAGTGGTTACTTTGGCCTGCGTAGTTGTTCCAAGTTTCTGGTGCTTGAATGAAATAAAATTTGAACATCAATTTAACTAGCTGCTCCGCAAAGTGCTCTTTTCTATTTTATGTATTACGTCTCTAACCAAGGTGACAGTTTTACTGCTGACTAACAGAAGCGTTGCTCTACAAGGCTGTGTAGTAAACCTAGAAAATGGAACGCAGCAGTGGAAGTTTACGACCAGAAATCAGAATTGCTTTATATACTTGCATGAAATTCATGGCCATTTTATGTGACGTTAATACAATAGTTCTACATAATGACTTGCAATTAAAAGCTTGCTGTGTAATACGCAAACGAGATATCTACGCTGGGCGAAACGCAAGCTTTTGCGACAAAATCCTTATGAATTCCTTAACTTATCTAGAGCCAATTTATTTTCCATCTAGGGGGTAAACGACGACAAATTTTCGAAGAAGACCCGTATCATCTAACATAAAAGGAGAAGAATCTTCCTGAAATGAATCAGTTCAAGAATAACAATACAGAGAGTGAAAGGTTACCACAAAAAGAAAATCGATAATAAGAAACAAAGTTACTAAATAACTGATCAGGAAGTGTTTTCTGAAAGCCAAAACTTTTGAGTTCGTCAACAGTGGACCTGGCTGTAAAATGTGTGGATTGTCCAAGTACAATAGTGGTTAAATAATATCCTTAACTCACGTATCGTTACTCTGTTTACCATCTAACTATTTGTGTCTATTTCCGGTCGTCAAAAATTTTGAATTATGATTCGTCGGTGGTCTCATGGAACATTTCTCAACGCACTTAACTTATAGTTTCAACCTTCGCAGTTAGTTTATCTGTGAGATATGATGCCAGTATATATATGTTACAGCGAGCTTAAAATATTATCTATTCTAAATCGCATTACTTTAATTGGCGAAGCTTGACAACGCACTCATCTATATTGCTTTGTTATTAGAGATATCTTTATATTCATATTTAGGGAACGCTTAGTTCTATTATTTGGGCGTGCGTCCGTTTAACGCTCTGATTTATTGTGCGTCCTCTAGTCGCCATTTTGGCGCATACTACTGCGCTTGCACTCATGCGACTGGGACACACGAGTTCCACTGAACGGACTCAAGATCACAGCTTCATCCATTAGACCCACATTTACATCGACGCTGCATTTCTGGCAATACGCTTGCCGATTTCACACTCAATACCACCTCACTTTTATGTGCACATCTAGCATTTTATTGTTGTTCGAGTACGTTTTGCACGCTTTCCAGCCAGGCAGCAGTTTACAACAATCCTACAGTGTGCACGGCATCTACAGCTTATTGCAGCAGTCACTAGGTTTACATAAATTGCCACAATGGATTTCACCTTCGTCTTCGCTCAGTGACTGTGTATGAATAAACCCACACCCTGCGCACACAACGTGCACCCAATGCCTGCGTTCACAGCTTGCGCCCACAAGCAAGCGGCGCATTTATCGGACCGATAAACATTCGTCACCACATGCCGGACCTGTAAGGAAAGGGGCAAGGTGGACAGCCAACCAGAACGGTCCTGGCAGTAAGAAATCTTTGTAATCATTTTATGCTTTAACTTAGACACTGTAAGGTCGCTCTATAACATTTTCTTGACATTGTTACATCGATATGACAGTCATAATGCCGGATCGACACACATGTACTTATGCGGTTTCAAAACATTTTTTAGTAGCTCTTAAATCCCTCTAATTGACAAATTCCACTTGACAATCTTTACTGCAAATTCATCTAGGTTAGCCGGTTGATCCACTGAGCGATGCAGTGTAGTAGTCGAACTTCTCGAGAAACTGATGAGACATTCATTGGAGAGCCATCTGAGTAGATTATATCTACTGGCAATTTGCAACACGGATTCCGGAAGGGATTTTCGTGTTTGACCAATCTACTGGTGGCTCGCGAAAGTTGGGCGGATGCAGTGGATAACGGCCACGTGCTGCACGTGCTTTTTTTCGACTTTTCTAAGGCATTTGACAAGGTACCCCATTTAAGGCTCGCCCAAAATCTGTCCTCCGACGGGGTATCAGGCCGTGCCTTTTACAGGGTGACTCTCTTCCTGGAGAGTAGAGAACAGTGTGTACGGGTAGGCCCGGGACTATCGTTTAGGCAGTCTATCCTCAGTGGCTTGCCGCAGGGCTCGGTCCTTTGATCGCTGCTGTTCTCTATATATGTGAATGACCTACCCCGCGGAGCTTGAGGTACCATCACTACTATTTGGTGATGACCTGGAACTGTGGAATATTTTCGATGTTCCTTGGGGTTCCGAAGCTATTCAGCGAGCATTGGATAAGCGTAGGGACTTGTCTATTTTACGGTTACTGCCCATAAATCAAGCAAAGTGCTCCGTTCTTCGAATTGTTGGAGGTTGTCACCCTACGAAGTACTTAGTCGGTGGAGTCGAACTCCCCCGTGTATCTAGCCAGATTGACCTAGGAGTCGTACACTCTTCTGCTTTACACTCCGGCGACAACTGGAAGAAGGCCGAAAGTAAAGGTTTCCGCACGTTGTGGTTAATACGACCTTCCTTCGGAGTCTTGACGGGCGGCATCTTTACGAGGCTGTTCTCTGCTTTCTTTCGGCCTCATTTGGAATACTGCGTCCAGACTTGTCCTCCCTGCCTCGTCCGTGACAAAGTGGAGTTAGAGAGGGTTTTACGAGTTTGTACTAGGTTAGTCGACGGATTACGAGGACTGACGTACCCCGAGCGTCTACTTAATTTGGGAATGTATTCAATGTAATTCCGAAGGTTTAGAGGAGACCTCATCCTAACCAACCGTATCTTAACTGGGAAGATTGGTCCAGATTTATCTTGGCTATTTAGTCCCGCTGTATTTCTATTCTACGCGGTCATTCCGTGAAGCTGAACAAACCGCGGTCCGATCGGATTAGGGCGGAAATCCGGCCGTCACGCCGAGTTGTCGACCGTTGGAACATGCTTCCGGAAAGTGGTATCAGGGAATCTACGGTTAAGGGTTTTGAGCGGCAACTTGAAGCTCTTGGGTGGCAACACGAACCTTTCCATTTTCCTGAGTAACACGCATCTTCGTACTTTGCTTTTCTTTTCTCTACTTTTCTTCACGCATTGGTATTATTTTCTTAGTTAAGTGCACATTCTTATGTATACCTCCGATTTCTCTATCTATCCTGTGCATACTTCACATGACTGCCACAGCAGGGACTGCTAGGGCGGGAAATGTAGACATTAACTGGTTGGCCAAGGGGCGATACTGGTGTTGCTGTTTTAGATCCATTAATAACTGAGCATTACATCAATTCCTAGCTCAACAATCCACTCAAGTTGTAAAACTCACAGGTTCTCCTATCGATCCAGTCCCATCTGAACTGCACTGAACTGAATAGCTGCATTGGCTGAAAATAAAACTGGCTTCTGCAAATGGAAATTTGTTGTTGCCGGCCCAAAAACACTGCACAACTTTGACGCGTTCGATGTTATTACCTCACATCAGGTCGAGTTAGCATGCATCGAACCCGGACCATTGCATTGTTAATTGTCCCGCTACCCCTAAGGCACCAGGTCACGACTGGCAGCACTTGGCACAACGGTATAATGAATGATGTTGAGGGTCATTTTGAAGTACACATTATGTGGATGGATTGCGACGGGCAATCTCAATGTTGACCGCGATTCCCATTGAAGTGAACCTTGATTTTTCGATCACGAGGACCTTAGCTGATGCAAATAGAAATTGGGTGTTACCCGCCCGAAAACACTGCAAAGTTTTGACGCGTTTCGGCGTTATTACACAAAGAGCTCTAACCTCAGACTGTCCTACTGCAGACGACGGCAAGCTCAAATAATGATATTGTAAAACCTGCGATTATCTTCAATTAGAGTGTTGTAACAGGAGAGGTTAGTAGAATTCATTATTCTAAAATCCCAGTGGTTTTCAGTTTGACCGAGAAACTGCCGGTATAAGCAAGTCATAATTTCCTGCTCAAAAATGACACTCGGTGCAGTGATACAATGCTCTGGAAGCAAGTACAGCGTAAAACTTGTCCTGCACTAAAACAGCTTACTCATGTAGCAGAACATACTGTCTTCAAAACATTAAGGATATCGATTGAAAAAGTGCCCCGGCAAAAGGAATTCCGCCAAAGTCAACAAATCCCGCCCACAAAAGGATAGCGTCTGAGCACAACTTGCGAGCAAGCACTGGGCTTTTGTTCTTCCACAAGTTTTATTGATGATTAATTGAAAAGTGTTTCTGATTTTATTGACTTATAAGATTGCAGGTAATTTTCAGACAAGTACACTGGGTCAAATCGGAAAATCCACAGGATAAATGAACATTGCTAACCCAAATTGGTTCACTTAAAAAAATGACAAAACATGTCGCAAAACTGTGGGGAAAATATACTTGAAGGGAGTAGCGTAGTGCCGTATTCCAATCCCAAAATCACTGACCGGATTTGAAGGATACGCCAATGACTGTTATATCTCAGGGACTTACCATACTCTGTTCTGGAAATTATCCGCATATCAGCCCACATTGTGTTAACAAAGTGTTGACAAATAGAGTAATTTTTCTGTGTGACGGTCCATGTTGTGGGACAAAATTCTAATTTCGTGCTCTGCTGGCAATTACGAAGTGTATTAGATATAGCGAAATAGTTACAACATGTGGAAAACTTACAAGCGACGGTATTTGAATAGCAGCTTCCGACGAAAATCATTCAGTGCTAGGTGAAGCTGCGGCTGAATCCGGCAGATAATGCACCATTGCTAGAGGGCTCTGATGAGCATGCCCTAAATTTCAGTGCTCAGCATGCGTCTACGTTGTCGGCACATATCGGTTCCGTGCTTACAAATGACCAGGTATCTAAAATTAATTCGACTTTTATGCACTTAAATTATTCGACATTCTGGTCACCGGTGATGAAGATGTTCGCCAAATAATTGCATAGCTTGACCGCGATAAACATGCTGGGTGTGACTGGTTTCGTTCTCTGAACCACAAATCTCTTTCTGCCGATATATCGCCTGCCATTACTGGCCAGCTACACTGGTTGCTGTTAATAATTTAATCGCCAAGCAACTGGAAAGGCGCGATAGTAAAACCGTTTTCGATATTCGATGACAACGTTAAAGTGGAAAACAAGACGCCAATTTCTCTGTCATCTATGTTGGGCATATATGTGCCGAGAATATCAGGAATGCTATATATATATATATATAGTGATCACAG
Organism: Dicrocoelium dendriticum; assembly: GCA_944474145.2. Taxonomy (NCBI): domain Eukaryota; kingdom Metazoa; phylum Platyhelminthes; class Trematoda; order Plagiorchiida; family Dicrocoeliidae; genus Dicrocoelium; species Dicrocoelium dendriticum. The sequence continues at coordinate 26,462,459 of OX104062.1, read as the reverse complement.
AAAAGAGTACTGTTGGCAGGGTGTCACAACTCATCGTAAACCTGTACTCGGCTTTCAGTGTGGCAACAGACATCAGTGGCAGTAGTCTCAAGCGTGCGTGAATTGACTGCTTGTGATCCGATCTGCATCAGCGTCTGGATATTATAAGTTGCCAGAGTGAATTGACAACGGGCCTCTAGAAAAGGTTAGCGAGTACTAATTGGTGGTACACCCACGGACCTAAATGCGTGATCCGTATGACGAAAACACTCGCCATAGTCGACTTGATATTGTGGACTCGGAACCATAGGGGAATTACCAAGGATGGGGGATTGAACAAACGTGGAATGAAGTAACTAAACTGTGTTGCAGTGGAGCGCGATATGGCATGTACGGTCGCAAGCACCTAGGCGTAGGAAAGCGTTGGCAACAAGCAGATATAGAGCAGGAAGTCGCTGAAACATTGGTAAATAGATTGTGTGGGCACGGTACTTCCCGGTTGCACAGGCCGAATGACGTGGTTGACTTAGGGGATCCCATCCGGAGCCTTGTGTCTAAAGACCTGACCAGCAAGTCAGCGGGGCAATTGACGTAAATCACATACCGTTAGAAACCGGCTACCATGTTGAAGATAACACGGCTTTCGATCAGGACAAAACTACTCTGGCTGTTCTAGAAGCCCGAGTGAATCCACACGAAGACCAGAAGAAATTTCTTAGGCCAAAGTAATCATCGAAAATCATGAAGGCCGTTGACCGCCAGATGGCTCATACACCTTCAAAGAAACCGGTAACCATGGAGCTAGATCATCCACCCTTCGTTAAATACTCAGTTCTGATCGCAGAAGTGAGTGATCGGTGATCCTATAGCTGGTCACACGGGCTTTGGTTAGCGTTTTACGAGCTCTAGTGACAATTAAAAAGGAACCAGTTGATCAGGCCAGTATCCCCACACTCTAGGACACAACAGCTGATTGTGCACTATTGCTTTTTCATCTCGGCTGCGAACAGCTGATACTGTTTCACAGTTACCTTCACAAGAAAGGAATTCCCCGATCAGCAACCTGTAGATGTGCCAGGTGGCGTAAAGCTCCACTGAACCAACCAGCGATCAACCAGTACCATACTCTACTCTACTTCTACTCTAGTCGAAATCAGTGGACGCCCACATATCACGGTTTTATGCTAGGCTGCTAATGAATCATTAAGCTTCTCATGACAATGCACGAACGGTAGCAGGCAGTGAACTGGGAGAAGTCTGTCGACTTAATCTACATCGAGTTCAATGAAGCGCTTGCCAAGGTAACATATGATGTCCTCTAACACAGCCGAGATTGCGCGGTATTTTTGAACCACGGCACCGATGGATGTAATAATTTTAGTTAGGAGAAAGTGTTGGGTTTATTATGACTAACTTCAACCCGCTTGTGTCATTTAATTGTAGCTGTATATAAAGCAAATTACTATGATCCAGTAAGTTCCTTATCAAAATTAACCATCTACCTTCAAAACCATTGGACCTCGTTTGCTGTGGACTAAAGAGATTTGGACAGTGGGTAGCACCCATGACGACTGCCACTTACCTATGCAATGCCGGAGACTACTTTTCATGTGTCCTGCATAAGTTCGCCTTCCGGTCAATTCAAGCAGGTGGGTATTCATGAGTATGGAGCGGGGATTTTACGGGCGAATTTACGTTTCTTTACAATCCAGGCTGTCCGTAAGGGTCATGTGTTTACTCCGCGTTTCAATCCCACATCCATGCACAACGCGAATAGGTTAGATGGTAACGGACTATGCATGCTTTGTGTACTCAAACGTGGATTCTTTACGTGTTACGAGGAGTTCGCCACTTGCCACTCTTTTATATCATTGAACCAACACCAGAGTAAAGCTTGACCCTGTAATGCCCGACAACACTACACGAGACACGAATTATCGAACTATTTCTACACGTCACTATCAAGCTTACTCATGGTCTACAAGCATTAATTTAAGAAAGCCGGTGCAAAATACTAGGCCCTTACACCTTGTCCTATCGTTGGTAGCGAGTTGAAATCACCTTGGCTTGTCACATATTACATCTGAGTGACTTCCACATGCTGAGGCTGCTGCTTTACTTGCTAACAATAAACAGCATAGACGGACATCGATAAAACCATTTACTACCGAATATGAAAAGATTTGTCTTAACCTTGGTTCCTAGCGAATAGTTATAAATGTTAAATATGGTCAAACAGAGTAAGCTTAGAGGAAAATATGTGCAGCATTTCAAATCATTGTTAAGTCTACACTTCATCAACATTCGATTCAATAAACGACTGCTTATTGATGACGATATCTCGCATTTGTGCTAGCAATGTTACTGTTTGTATATATATTTGTAAATGTTACATGGGAACTTGAAAACTATTAGGTTATCAATATGACACGCAACGTTAATGCCAGTTCTGATCATACTTCGATTGTGTTATACATATGTAATTTTCTACTCGATACACAAATACAGTATTTGGCATACCAACTGCTAATTCGCGTGTCTCTTTCCTATTGCGTAAATAAGGTGAAGCCTTCCGAGGCTAGCTTCATCCAATAGCACAGTTTACCAATAGGCCGGTCAAACTATGCCTGTTAAATTATCTGAAATGCGCGTCTGCTAAAACCAATGGCCTAGTGCTTACCGTTCTATTGCCGGATACTTCATCTAATTTTGTGTGGACATTCTTGCTCAGACGGTCGGAAAATGTTTTGCTCATCCACGGAATTTCCTAACCAATGCAAAATAGTATGGACCAATTGCGCGTACTCTTATTTAGAGCTTGGCTAATTTAGTGGCTTTCTCGAATTTTTGGAAACTGCAACTTCCTGGATTGCAATAAAAGATTGTCTTACGTGAAAAAGAATTTATCTATATAATAATAAACATAAAATTCAGGAGACGCAATCTGGGTGATAACAGTCGTTTCGTGCAAGCTCCTTCATCACGAAACATTCAAAAGTCCAAATGTACAAAACGCGGTCGTTTTAGATCAATAGCCAACCAATCGATGTTCAATCATCACGTCTGACTGTACCAAGGTAATATTCTCAGTCGTCTTTTTCTGCACTCAAGTCAAAGGCCGTTCCGGATCGTTGACGACGGTTTACAACACTAGCCTGAGAATGTGGGCCGCTGATTGCGCATGCGGAAGGGATTAACATGCTGGCCGGTTCTCAGCGAGTGCCTTGTGATTGCCGAGGCAGCTGGACTATTCAATTTTCATCCGCATTCCCCGTCACCTATCCCTTCCGGCTACATATACACCAAGGAGTTTACCCCTCGAGATTGACACTTAAACCTCGTAACATTGCGCCTCCTTTATTCGCTTCATTCACGCAGTTAGAAGACGTAGGTTACGCAACGTCAACACTTCGATTGCTCTCTGCAATATAAGCAATATAATCGAAACAAGCGCTGTTTTGTAGGATAGTAAGCTATTAACAGGAAAACAAACAAATTTGGCATGTAGCACGCAAGCAGATTCATGACAATGTAATTGCTTTCATTGTTGTTTCTGAGCACATGTTGCTGGGTGATTCATTTTTATCAGTAACGCCTCTCTGATTGCTGAGAGATTAAAATTCTTTTGGCGCAATAACACTTTGAAGGAGCTCATCGGGTCCACCGGATGATGAATACTTATGAAGTGCCTGGCAACAAATGAGATGAGATTCCTGTTCTGCGCTTGTTCCGCTCCAACTTGTTAACTCAACACTTGTCTTAGCCACATTAGGAAAGGTACAACTAAACTTTGCGACAATCGACCATCAGTCCTGTCTATATAAGTGTCACCGCAACTTCGCTCAAAGTCCCCGACATAGATGTTTTCGAAGAAACAGGTGCATTTTATAAACAATATGATATGCCCTGCCTCGTTATCGCTGGTTTGATGAACCACATGTGTAACGTCTAGTTGCCGTGAGCAACCCGAGTGCAGCTGCATTTTACACCATTTTAGATGTAGCAACAATATATATCAAGATGTTTCTAATAGCATACGGATGACAATACGAGTGGAATCAGCAGTACACTTGTGGGGAGCAATGAACCTTTGATGCGTCAAAACCACCACCTGTCGCACCTGGGCTGAGGATACTACCAGGGTCGTCCTGCCCTTACGCATGCTCGAACCCGCGTCGCAAGATTATGAGACATGCCCACTGCCTGTAGGCTGCGGGCCGGCATATGTTGATCACATTTGAATAGTAGTTCCATGAGAATTTATCTCTTGTAATCTATTGTTACACGATATATTTAAGTCATATTGCTATTGCGCCTTTAAAGCTGCATTGGGTGACCACCATATTGTAAGGACTCGGATAGGCAATATTTCTCTGACTAATGTTTACGGGGTGCAAAGCACGCGGGCCCAATGAAAGAGCGTCCGTGTTGTTTGGAGGAGAAACCGTTGAGATGCGAATATTGATCTGTCTATGTGGCATTTGGTAGACTGAACTTCTTAAGTAATCACCTAGTTGATGCGTGATCAATATGGCTATGTATGGAAGACAATTATTTTACTCTATTTGCATAGGTGAATATAAGGTTTTAGTGCAAGGTTTTGGATGTCCCTGCCGCAGCATAGATGTCTTCGTCGGAATGCATAATAAGCATTTTATCAACCACTTAACTCTGGTATAGAATCACCGTCTTGTAGATTTATCTGCCTTCGGTCATGCTCATGAACACATTTACCAACGAAGGGATTAATGGACTGCCCAGCGCAACAACGTTTATCCGTCGGTTTGCCATCCCTTGAAAATAAAACCTGCTTCCTTTTGTGCACGAACGAGGCATGCGCTGCAACCTTTTGGTAGGGAGCTGCATGCGGATATAAAGTTTGAAATAAACTCAATAGTCTCGTTTAGCCGGATGTTACTGAAGAGGAACTGTAAACCATGTGAAGACATTCCTTTTTTGGTGAAGGTTTAACATGACAAGTAAAATAGTAGTTAGAAATTGTTTGACAAAGTAGCTTCAATGTGGATTTGCTGAAGGGTTTAAGCAAGTTCTTTAACCATATGGCAATGGCATGGTACGGTATATTATCCATGGGAATAATTGGTTGAATAGGCATTCCTTTTTAATGCACTTTGGAAAAACCTCGCAGCTGTAGGGCACTGGGGACCACATGATTTAGTCTTCATAATGGTCTTCGGAAATGGAGCAATGAAGCTTTCGAGCGCTTTATTCATGACAAACTTGCATCTCAACCAAACAAACTATACCAAAGGAGTATTCGGCTTGGACTTTTTATTGTCGAGCAGTATGGTTTCCAACTTACGTAACTATGCTTGCGTGACTATACTGCCCACACCGGACTTCTTATCATGCTTAGATCTAACTCTTCCTTTGTTGCGCTCCAACCGAGATTTTTTTATAATTCTCCACAGTGAAACTTGGCTATTGATGTATTGGGGCACTGAAAAAGAGTGACATATCGTTCAAATAAAAACGTACCAACTCGATTAAATTTTTAGTTCCATGAGGCAAATTTAGGCAATTTTTGATCATTTTAAATATCTTTACTTCACCCGATCCTGGTTACGTTAAATAAATCGCGTTCAATCATTCAAAGTTGACCTGGCAAAAAGCTTTTGAAATGCTTTCTGCTGTGCCGAATACAACACCTTTTAGTAATTAAGATAATAAATCAGATTGCGTGAGCACATGGTGTCAAAATGCCAAACTTGTGTATGATTTATCCTCATAGATGCTGCTCGGACGACAACTGCTAATGGTAAAGCCAAATCCGTGATATACTATTAATACAGGCACAACGGGAAGCAGTTGAGACGGCATGCCACTATTTGTTTCAGGAATTGATTGAACTGACATTGACATCTCAAGTTTGTGAGCTCAGTGGTATTGTGTCAGATATTTTACATGCTACATAAGAAGTTGGAGAAGGATTCGAGATTGGCAGACATCTGCAATGATGATTGTGCTCGCAATGTGTTAACATTTTTGTACAATTTGCACAATTTTCTACGATGCCGGTTGCGGTACTCTTTGAAAGCGAATGCCATAATTCCGATTAGTAGAAATGTTGGAATTTAGACATAAGTACGGTGGCAGTAACTTAGAGAAAAATAAAGAATATGATTCCAATGATAAAAAGTGTTGACCATAGATGGTACTACCCACATAGATTTTAAAGGCATATAGAATACTTGTTGTCTATTTTAACCTTACCAAATTTTTCAGCTATATAATGTTAACGACTTTATGTGAATTCACTTATAGGAACTCAAATGTGAAAACTTTTCGGATAAGTAAATTGTGCAGATGCCCGCTGAGAGATGAAGAACATAGTAATTCGAACAATCCCAGCTGGATGGCTTTATGGTTAATGGTACATACAACGGTATGCCCATATTCTACCAGCAGCCGATAATCCAAAAATAATTGTTGAAAATTTGATAATGATTTATGCTGACTAAAAAGCAGTTGCTTGACAAGTCCCGCAGGATGGTTGGGGAAATTACGATATCAAATGATTTGCGATTTGTCTGTATGAGCCTTTATGCAGCAGATGCCCGCTAAATAATATTAGTTTAATTGACAATTGCATACGAACGAAAAAGAAACATAAGGGCAATTGTATTCGATGAACGTCGTGAGTAACGTAAATACAAGAGTACTCACTTCTGTACCTCCTCTGGGTTTATGTGATAGAATAATCAGACTTAAAGGGATATCTAATATATTCCAAAGTAACTAAGTTTAGGCAACGAAGTGTTGGCGGCCAAGTGCAAGATCCAATCATTAAGACTAGCATAATCAAAGATAGAATTTCTGCGACATAAAGATAAGCACAGTCTTAAGGAAGTAATTTGTTGATTCATGCAGCATTCAATTAATGATCAATCATTCGTATATCTAGGACCTTTACAGGGTGTCAGGTAAACGAGCAGCGAAAAACTGCACTGGTGAGAAAATAACATATTGAAATTCATCATTATATTAATGGGAGGTGCGAACATGAACAGTAGCTTCACTAAGTCCATGGCTGCTCCCAATGCGGTAAGTGTTTGCTCAGTATAGCACAACAAGCATGGTGTCTAAAATACATGTAATACGGAAATGGCATATATAATCTGCAAATAATGATTCTGGGGAAGATAAGGATTTGAAAAGAAGTGGGTTCATTTAGGTAAGTAAAATGGAGGAATTACAAGGCATAATTATTACCGTATATTAAATACTGCTCATTGGCCCAAAGAAATTATGCAAACGTGACCAGTATACTTTGATGGCGTCCAGCGACGTTTAGCGAAAACGTTGTGCAGCTATTTTTAATTTATGTCATGCATAGGACGTTGTAATAAGCATGGATGTCATCCCGCTGGGCTTCGGCGGATAAAACTGAACCTGTTTTCTTTACATAGTCAAAAGCCATCAGATGTCAATGATATAACAGCGGCATACGTTCTTAAGCATTGGATACATTTTACAATAAGAAACTGCCATAATACAAACGTTCACAGCGATAATAATGGAACATTTTGTTTCATCCAATACTCCTAAATTTGAAAGCAACGTTTGAAACATATGAACACACTAATTATAAAATATCGTACATGCTCGAGTTTACTTTGCGTGCTATTTTTGGCATAAGCATATTGTTAGAATTGCTTCATATACTATTTACAGTATATTTCAAAAGTCAGGAAGAAATAAAGACTGTTTTTTATCCTCTAAAGTTTTATAGTGGAAAGCCTTGTTTTGGTACAAATGACTTCATGGCAGCCTGATGGAGCTCTTCTTTTACTGACGGAACTGTGATTTCATTTACTTGGGCGAAAAATCAAGAGCAATTTTGATGATATAAGAGAAACAGAAAGGTTAACGTTTTTAAACAGACAATCTGATGTGGCTAAATCAGTTACAATACATTTTGACATTCTAAAAGGGTAACTGAAAGAATGGTTTATTTAATTATTTTTATTCCTGCAGCCGTGCATATGGGCCGAGACAGATAGAATGGGAGATTATCTGTCGTTTTTAAGACGAACAAGGTTGGCACTTACTTATGAGCGGATGGATTTTGGTGGGTAATACCAATTCGCCCTTACCGATTCCACAAAATGCTATGTCTATTCATAGCTGCCGTAACCGGGAAGTCCTGACGCCGGAAGGCCGACCTCTGTCATCTGCATGACAGGTGCCTGCATGACAAAAGAGGATGTTTCGGGCTATATCACGTTTAGCTAACAATTCGTGATAGTCGGTACCCTCCTCAATGGCGCAGTTGCATAAGCTGCGGGCTAGTTGGCAAGAGCCATTGCAGTCATGGGTTCGATCTTCCGCAGAGGACCGAAGGATGCGCACCACCAATGAGCCCCAATAGGGAGAAACGGCCATCTGGTGCTTTTCCGGATAGCTGGTCGACATATCTGAATTGTCGGCTGATTGCGACGAACAAAAATGGTTGGCACTTGGCAACTGGTTCAGGGATTTTGGTATGACTGTAGCTAGGCGTAAGCAATTAACGGAACAATTAAAGATACATTCTTGAATAGAGATGAATGCGTTGGAGGCAGAATCAGTTAGCTTCACCGTACTACCTGAGATGTTTACATTAGAGCAAAATGGGAAGCATAAAGAAATAAGAGAATAATGCATATTAAAAGTTGCGTTTCCTTCTCAAATCACAAAACTTGGTGTGGCTGAATAAGTAGAATACGAGGTGTGAAGTCAAAACGTGTTATCTCAACCTCAGTATGCAATTCCTCTACAGTCCACACCTATTGGTGTGTCTGTGGAGTATGTTTGCTTATATGCCTACAATCTATTTTAGACAATATGTTAGCTAGATGAGACAACGCAACGCGCCACTAACAGGGTTCTACTTAAGTGTTTCACATTCTTTATTCAAGTAAATGTACGAGTGTTTATGAAAAATTACGTTAAACACAATATGCAGATAAGAGAAATTGCGTGCGGCTTGATTTAGCGACCACTGTGATTGCAATCCAAAGTCAGCATTCATTTTCAAGTCGGCGCAGATAACTCACTTCAGAAGAAACATTTGTTCCAGTAACCATACCTGCGTCGTTGTTATGGGTAAATCTAACTCCCACCTAAATTCTACCTTCTGCCCATCAAATTATCAGGCGTCTAAGTTGTACCCTAGAATATTTGTTTCTTGCCAAGTGGTTGTTAATAGCAAATAGTGGGTAACTAACTAGCTAACAGGATAAAAGCAACACTTAAACAAGTATTAAGTTAAAATATATGGCACTATGAAAAGACTATTGGATACATTCAATGCATATCGTCCAATCAGTACAAATAACCGACATCTGCTTATCAGGAGGATTTTGGAGGAAATTTTATTGGTCCGTCCTAGTTGCTCACGAGCGCCATAATGTAACCACGGCCCAGAATATGTTGATAAAATGCATGGCCATGGAGGATAAGTCTCGCTGTATTTACGTTTGCTTGTAATTTCTGGTGGTCTGACACCGTTCCCAGTGGCTCAGTGGCAAAACTGCGGGCTAGGTAGCCTTTAGCGGTCACGGTGCAGTTCTGTATAGGAAGCCGAGCGAAAGCGAACATTTGACTGAACCTATTAGGGCAAAACCATCTGGAACTTGTTCAAGTAGATGGTTTAGTTATTTTGTTTGTTTGCCAACTGGACCTACCAGTAATATAAACCATATGCATATATCTAGTCATAATTAAGTGCTACCAGGAAAGCTCTTCGTGCAGAGTACATAACAGAAGTTCAACCCTATTTGCATTGGAGTCTAAGGGTGCATAATAAATTCTTTAAACGCATATGACTGATTATATCCAAATGAATTAACAGCCTTAGAAAACGGAAGGACGTCGGGATTAACGTGAAGCAATACAACTTTGAACGCTAATTCCAGTTCTCTCTGGTGACGTGACATAATACTCGTATGCCTACCGATAGAACTGGCAGGATAGCGATCACGGAAATTGAGGGAAGTAAGATCGCTAGTCATTTTCAGGCTAAGACTACCAGGACAGGTTTTTCTTTATTTGAGTTTGCTTATACAATTGGATCCGCAGTCGCAAACGAATTGATGTATACTATATGAGTTAGTTCCGATCGACTAACTTTCTTTCCTGAAACGCGTCGGTAAAATTACAGTTCATTTAAAGATCACAGCTTGAACAGCACTATAACTTCTCTACGTAGCACAGAGTAAACGTGTAGTAGCTCTAGCACAATAAATTACTCAATGAATTCAAAACAATGCATACCTTTTTCTTCGTTTCCGCAAGCCGCAAGTCCTTCTGGCTTTGTTGTTACCTGTGTTTCTCTCTAAATCTGTATAGCTACTTATCGCCACGAGTGTTCTTGTCATTAAATCTAGCTCCTCATCCAGACAAGCAACAGCAAATTCCTCTGGCACAAATATCTAGAATTGTTACAAGTATTCGATTGCCCCGTACTGATTTAAAGTCAGTGAAATATGGGTGGTTGATGGCACCAGGTTTATTTCTGGTGTACGGACCATTAATTTCGTCCGTTACCCATGCGACTAATACGCACGTCTAAGAATAGACAAATAGCTTTTCTCTTCTTCTCCACAGAAGTTGTCAAGCTCATTTTGAAGCATTTTGAAGCAGCTCGGCCATTTCACAATCTCTTCACGAACATAATGGAAATCCGTTATTCACATAGAATTCGGTATGTATGTTTGGCTTTGCTATAGATTTAACTCTTTATAGCAAGAGCAAAAGCAGTTGGTGAGTACAGGGTCTCGTTTGCTAACAATTGCAACACCATCGATGTAACCGTACGGCGTAGCTAAAATAGTTAATACACAAGAGCTATCGACTGGAATCGATAAGGAATAACAGGCATGCCCGGGTGGATCACGTGTTCAACCGAACATCTGAGGCAGCAGGAATTTTGTTAACATATATTTAATCGGTTAGGTTGGTATTGTCCTATGCAGTGATATTTGATGGATTCACTAGAAATATGTGCATTTGTCAATGTTTGCCGTGGCGAAAAAATGTTCCCTAGCCGGCGAATCAATTATGCTGCGGTGCATTTATCATTGATGGAATCGGTGTAAGTGGCTTTGCGCGCTTTTGTCGTTGCCCCATACAGCCGCGGAGTGGTGCCGGTACCCAGCATAAAATACTGATGATCTAGGCGGGTTACAACGTCCGTCAGTTTCCACACCTTCTTGAGCATATTAAATCTGTCTGAGCAGTTCAGAGTGAAATTGAGTTTCGCAGCATACTTGGCCACTTTCAAGAGAACCACTATAGTGATGTTACAAGGTAATAAAATTACATATTTAGTAGGCAGTTCACGGGGTTCCTGAAGGTGTAGGAGTTTAAGTTCTCATTGTTCATTTGCCTGTGCAGACATATCTTGGTCGATATCACTCATTTTGTTTTTAAATACAATACCGCTTTTACGACTGGTTATTAAAGCTCCTGCAACCGAACATGATCCATAAGACACCTTCTAGGGGATCATTTTAGCCAAGTTCATAAAACATTGCTACTAAATGCAAAGCATCATGGTGTAAGCCGGAATAAATTACCAACTGCACACTAGGATAATGAAGAACTGGGTCATTCTTTCGGCTAGTATTTGGTGTAAATTCTACACGAGTATGATTGTCTCGCATTTGTACAGTATAGAGTAAATTTGTATAACTAAATAATGTAGATCATATGTTCCTAACAAAAACCAAATTTTAAAAACGAAACTCGCTCACAGAGTTGTAGTCCAGTGAGTAGAGCCTCAGCAAGCACAATATAAATAAACAGCTAAGTTTCCATATGTATTCAAATGAACTTATGGAAATCAATGCTTATAATAAGTCTAACTATTGTTGATGGTATGGAAATATATACACATTCGATTTGTGTATTATTTGTCCAATTTCAGGATCGCACACAGTGATATAGACGCTACTGAATGATAGTATTTTACAAAATACCAAAAACGCTACTTCCTATCAGTGTGCCATAAATCGAAACCACCAACCTTCTCAGGATAGACATCTGATTATGGCAATAAACTAAACGATTTAAAGCTATATTCTTCTAACAGTCGAAACTTTTCCGATCGTACCAAAAACACGAATGATAGATCCAAAGATCAGTGCTAAGTCCCTCATTCCACACAATAATACAACGGCAGGTTTGATAACTTAAAACGCTTTAGCGTTTGCAGTGCTAGACACTATGGCACTCAGCAATGAAAGACACTATGATAAATGGGCATTTAACCCTATTATATGTCTCTCCGCAAGTGATTTCATTGGCTAGCTTTACGATTTACGTAATTTGTATGCTGCACTCCGCTGCTGATAAGCAGTATATCGTTGTTGAGATAAAAACTGGGCACATCATTGCTTTTTCCTGTGATCCCTGGGCGCTTTCACACAATTGGGAATGCTCTCTTTGTGCAACACACAATGTGCTGCAATATCGCCGACAGAGAAACCGCAGAAATCAAACAACGCGGCTTGCACCGGAGAGATGGCCGATTAGCATGCGCCTATAATAAATTTAATGCGATTTATCTACTGCGGATAGTAACTGAAATTTGCAAAGCGAATATAACTTAATTGTTTTCAAGCAAGCCCGTTCATGTGTTTCATCCAGACACCCTTGTATATTGCATTTAATAATGTCATACTATGGAACTAATGCTACAATTCTTGGCATTGCTTAACAAGAATTACGGTCGCAAGATTAATAAAAATTTATGAACGTCCATATGTTTGTGGCTGATCAATTACTTGATGCTGACAACTAAACAAGTTAGTACTGTTTACCTCCGTCTCAGACCAAGAATTTTTGTTGAAAGCCGGTTAACCGATTTCAAAAATATTAGCTGAACGCTAACGCTTCCAGTTTAATAGCTTGAAAATTGAATGAATTAGTAAGCGCATGTATTGCGATGCCACCAACCCAACGACAACAAGGACAACTTAGACTGAATAATGTTCGCATAGAAATTAGTCTTTGTGTAAACACTGCTGATTTCTGGTAAACTAGACAAACTTGATACTTTGTCTTCCATGCGATAACGAGATATTCAATAAGAAAACATATTTATTAAATATTCATTTACATTCGATTTGAAGTTCCATTTCACAAACTGAGTGCTTGACCTAGCCTAACAGCTATATACAGTGATTAACGTGACGAACCAACTGCTTAAATACACTAATACAAGTTTAGTTTTCGTTCCAGAATACCACCGCTAATTGAGCTGGAAACCAATCTAAGTATCTTTATGGGTGAAATACATGTCGCTGCAGCCAATGCTCAAAGGCTGTAATACGTTCGCACCACTGGATGAAACTGGACCCCAACACATAAGCAACAATGATATAGAGGTAATTCTCTTGGCTATGCTTGCCAAGTCCCCAGATTCTTTGATGTCTGGCCGCAAACAATTAAAGCTATGGTGTACAATTAAAATAATGGTTTGAATACACGTATTCAAAGTTACTTAGCTGTTGAAGTAAGTTACGCGGGGTTTACTCTAAATGCTATCTGTGAAACTTGCTAAACATTAGCTTTCACAGAGAGAAAAATAAAATGACCCGCAGCACGGCGGAAGTGCATTTGATATGCGCAATTTGCTCACCGGAATGCCGTGTTTTATGCTAAATAGCTTGAAGTCATGGGTTTCGTGAAAGAAAATGTTACATACAGGCTACCCATTCTGCTATGCTTCAGAGAAGATAGTCGATATTATACTGTATCTCCCCAATGAAGCCACGTTCCTTAGATTATGTATGTAAATTGTCCACTCCCTGGTTTTAGAAGTAAAGGTATGTATGGGGAATGTGAACAAATCTGCGCTCGTCCAATTTTAATGCCACAGCTGTCAGCACCAACCGGTCCATCGTAAGATAAAAATTGCGCTTTTGGAACTGATGCTATTTTGATCCTTTGCTTACTGGTGAAATCACAAAATAATCAGTAAGAGAGCAAAAATCTGAGGCACTAACTTTCACTGTGTTTTAGAAATACTAAGGGAGGGTAATATCTTTACAAGTAGACCTTCAGCAGGCACAAATTGCCTCAACTAGAGGCTAAATATTTGAAGTAATTGCGCTCTGAAATTACTGTTTTTAGAGAAAGGTACTGATATCTCATAACACTAGAATGCCAGTAATCTATGTATTGAAATCGCGGGGCATAATAAGATGAGCCAATTAATCAAATGAGTGCAAATTTCCCAATTTGAAGTGAGACCCTGCCTCAGTTTTAAACGCTTATCCTTAACTGCTTTCAATTGACAGGCTGGCAGTACATGATTGACGTTTGTAAGAACCAACCTACCATTACGAGATGATGCAACGGATTTCCAGTTTTCCTTTAGTAAATCATCGGTATCTTATTTTTTTATAAAATACAGATCTTTTTCCGTAGATGTTGTAATCCTAATATAATATTAGGTGTAATTTCCATCAAATTAGTAGCTATCTTCCTAATTTGCACAAATCTTATATCTAGAGGTAATCTCATGCGCTTGATGGGCAATATAAAAATATGTTCTTATATTCCCTTCAAGGTATTTACTTAAAGGTAAGTTCGGAAAATGTTTGTGTTTTTGCTAACCTACGAGGTAATATTTTACTGAAGGTATATTGCAAACACTAAAGAGTAATTATATCACGTATTATTGCGGTGTTGCAATCAGTAAATGCTGTCTGGCCCTTCATTAGGTAGCTTGTCAAGTGATCATCTTCAAGAGTAAAATGACATTATGGTGTCCTGGTCGATCTAACCTCCCAGCTTACTGTGAAGTGATTGCAGTCTTACACGACCTGACTGTGATTGGGAGCCGAGTTCACAACGAAGCATATCGAGTTAAACAGAATTTGAACCGTTAATTGTTGTTGCTTAGTTGTATAACCATGATAAACTCCTTGATACCTATGTCTTGCAGGGAAGAGTAGGTAGATTGTAATATGCATTACCATGAATCCGATTATACAACACTATCCCGCTGTGCTTAAGCATTCGCAGCCAAATCAGATTAAAATTGTTTTATTGGTATAACTCTCGATAATACTTAGTAGAATATTTGCTTAGGAGGTGTTTAGCTCTTGGCCGTTGAATGCATTCTATGCCTTTCTGTCAGATTGACCCACGTTTCCATGGATCATACTTCAAATCTTCAGGATGGGACGAGTGGGGATTTTAAATAGCTCAACACTGGCTGAGATTGTATAAACCTTTATGAGAATTATTAGCCACGGACTTCCTGACTCATACTGCCTGATACACAAAACGCTTAGGAAAGACGCGCATAGACTGTTTTACACAAATGCATTCGGTGTTAATTGTGATAGATGCCTCGGATATCAAACAACCGAGACACTAGATACTTGACATTTATGCTGAGAAATTAATCAGCCACTTGATACACAGTGTCTCAAGCGAAAGAATGCCATCTTAGATGAATAGTAGCACAGTCTGAAGGTCAATTCATTGGAAATAATTGACAACTTTGTTAACAAATATAACAACGGACGCTACGTTTGGTAACTTAACTGATGTCGTTAATATGAAGCAGAAAAAGAAATGGACCGACCACACTTTCTTGTATATCCACGCTGGTAATTGGAGGCGGGGAAGAGGGATGGTTGTGTAATGTGACTATTTGAGAACGACCGTTCAGGTATGAATATAACCAACCGAGTAGGGTGTCCTGGACTCCAATGAAAGCAATCTTTATCAGTACGACGTCTGTGAGGCACCGAAACAGGAGCCGTCCGCATGGCAGGAATAGCATTGACATCGCACTTTTGATTCATTGTATTCGAATATGTGGTTCAAATAATAAAGCTAGAAGGTTGTGCACGATCGCTTGTTAAGTAAAAAAACAGGACTTGTCTGTCAACTGCAGTGAGTAGTAGAAATTCAGCACACCATTTTTAATCCATTTTTCGGTTAATCTGGCGAATAGAGTGATGTGACAGTTCGACCTGTAGCTCCCAATCTTCTGTTTGAAGCAGCCTTTGTTTCGTGGGATGATAAACAAAGTTTTTCCTTTTTCTAGAAAGCGGTTTGCTCGCAGTGAAATGGTAAACAAATTCAAAAGGAGCAGTCACATATCTGGCCGTTCCAATTTTAGGTTGAGGCGGGTGAATTCATCAGCTTCCATATTGGAGGGCGGTCTAAGAAAAATAATTGCATAGTGGATATTGCGAAGATAAAAACATTACTAGACTGAGCCTTAATCATTTGTATAACAGTGTTTTTATACAACCAGTCTCCAAGTTAGTGGAATGTGGGAAATTTCGCGCTTACTGATTCACAGATGGCGACTGGGTCTTGGAATGAGTAACATTTCTTGTCTTTTAATACAGTGCTCAATGAGAAGCGGTGTTTGATCCTTCGATTAAGACTTTTGACAAGCTCTTTTGCTTTATTAGTGGGATGATTTTGGACTACACGTTGTGTGATTGGATTGAGACACGGGTTTAAGGTCTGCCATCTTTACCTGATAAGAGGAAATAACATGGAAATGCGTTTTGGTTTTGCAGTGTTTTCGGTCGGGCGGCATATAATTTGCATTCTTTTTGCTTTAGATATCATTCCTATTCCTCTATCTTCTTTCTGCCTTCTCCGCATCTATTGCGTCTGCTTGACTTCAGCAAAAAATCGGTGTATTTGCAGGATAATTTCACACTTGTTTGTTATTTGTGGCGTGTGACCTTTTTGCTGAATTTCTGAATGGGTGAATGTTCTGCAGTAACTTTTGATCATGACTGACATAATTTACATGTGGAACATGGGGAGCTAAAGCTTGCTGAACTTGATTATATAAGTGCTCCATTTATCACAGTCAACATTTCTAACCTGCTGTATTCGTGGCCCTTTAACATTCGGTATGCGCAGTATTATGTCGTATTTAGAGCACAACCGGTTTGTTTCCATCAATTTTTTGATTAATGTGTGTTCGTTCGTCTTCATTTTGTGGAAACCGTTTGTTTCTCAAGTGGCTTAAATCAGCGCTACGGAACTTTGCTCGTGTCAATTATTTCAGTAACCTGCGACATATGATAACTCATTTCCTCGATTTACCTTTTTCTATCTGCGATTTTTATGATGCTTGAATTTCTTTACCCATAGGCGTAATCGGATTTTTTTAAAATATCAATAGGCACGCTCAGATAAACTTTATGTTGCTGAATCCGATTCCGACGAGTGTTAATGAATGCGTGCAATTAAACAAGATTTGGCATATTACTCTGATGCTCACACGCGTTTGTTACATACTTCACACTTCTGGCTCTTATCTACAGATTCATCTACAAAAGCAAATCTGATGTGAATGTTGAATGATACCTTGTTTCGCAGTATGCGCATTTGCAATTGTGCGTGCCAACGAGAGGACTTACAATGCCGGAGCAACAATAGGTGGCGTAAGTAATTACTGGTTAATCCGTGGAAGTGAATGCCAAAATTTGTGATAAGAAAGAATAGATACAAATTTTCTCCAAGTATTGAAGCAGATGAGTTGAATGCCACTGAAGGTTGTTTAAATCTAAGCCGCGGATTAAATAATCAACGCAGATTTTAACTTGATTTGGGCGTTCTGTCAACAACACAAGCTAACGTTGCATGCTCGTTTGTGTCTGTTTTCCAGCTACAGTGGAGAGGTTCTAGGCCACGCGAAATCCCTAAACTGTGATGATGCGAAAGAGAGGTAGATTTTAAATTCTATCATATTTGCTTTAGTCTGCAGAATGAAAAGTAACCAAACCTGCGCTATTAGAGTAATATTTGACCGGAAATGGGCGAGGGCAGATAATACCAGTAACATTAATATGTGGTCTCCGTGCAATTAAAATCCTTTCCTTGAATAGTAATGCCAGAGAGAGTATGAGATCGTTTATTGCTGAAGCCGAGTTATCCCCACTTCTGCCGGATTCTTATAGAGCAAGGCAGTATTCTGTTACGCTTTGGATGTGTATAATATTATCAAATCAAGAGTAGTCTAAAACGGACTAGCTTGCGAATGATAGCAGACGGCGGAATTGCGCCTGAATGTTGCGGATCTTTTTTTATCTCCCCCAAAGCAACAAATTTACTACGTGAATTATGTTTTGTTTTAGACATATTTCTGTTCTTGTAGCAAGATCCCGGGTATATACCGTTTGGTACAATGAAAATCCGGCTAACTTATGCAGAATAATCCTTCCGAAATTGCATCAGTGATTCTGACCTCACGTGCGATCAAATGTAGTGAATCAACATTTAACTTGTTTGCCAAATGTTTAAGGGAAACTCATGATCTGTTGTCATACGCCTCAATAATTGGCTACCGAAATGTCAGTGGAGATGGAGGAATTGCTTCGCAGATATTGTGCTACATCGCCCAGTTTGATTGCGAATCCGATGCTGTAGGAATAACCCAAAGCAGAAGAAAAACAAAAAGGAAATGACCTTGAAAAGTAAATTATATGCCGCAACACCGCCAAAACACGGTATACAAGCTTTAGATATTGGCAATGTACTTTGATCCTATATTGACCCTTGTCTTCGGGAAAACCGGGTCGTTAAAATAAATAGTAAAACAAGGATCCGACCAATAAGTACAGACTAGTAAAATGCCAGAATGTCGAAGACTTCTTCACTATCAATATCAATCCATTGGTTACGGAAATAATGGTTCTATCTAAAAATTCAAATAAACTTGGAAACTCCAAATGCTGATACGACGACTGTGCCGTATAGCAAGTGCCAGATATAGTCTTGTGACCTCCTGTTCGGTCTTTTTTTCTGCCGTCAGATCACCTAAGCTGAACTGCGACTGTATACAATCAATCCCATTTACCCAAATGTCATCATAAATATTTCCATAAGTTATTAAAATTTTCAAATATATATTGAACGTGTTTTAAGATGCATGGAATCGTCTAGGAAAGTTCTCGTTTCGTATGTTTCTAATAATTGTTTATATGTTTTATCTTTCAATCTACGACATATCGGTCGTAAAGAAAAGTCACATATTTATTCAGTACGGTTCAAATTCACAGATTCTTAATTCTTGCGTTGATATCACCATAAACTTTTCCTAACCAGCACGTTACGTTTACTTTCTAATCCATCAAAAATCCCTGGCATGATGGACATTTGCTTTCACCCTCAACATGTGCATATATCAAAAAAGATTTTATTCATTATAACTATTCATTTCATGGGTTTCTTTTTTTTCTGCTAGTTTAAATATCAGACATAGTGCAGCCCATATGCGTGAAATAAATTTTGCCTAATTTGACCTGTCAAGCTTTTTTGAACAAAAAAGTATACATATAAATTTAATGGATGAAATCTGTTTTAAAATTTATGGAACCTGATATCCAGAAATTTAAAAAAGGTTAATTAGTTAAACAACTTTTTGGCCGAGGCTCAACCAAAGGAGCTAGTATAGAACAGAGTTATTCCTGTTTACCACGCACATACGTATTTGCGGTCAGACCATTTGACAAACACATGCGGGGTAGGAAGCATAACACCGGGGGCATTTCCAATCTTTGATTAAGCGATAATCCAAAGTCTGTACTAAAACATAAAGCGCCCAAAATCATGATAAATCTGAGTCATATAGCAGATTCTGACGAACAGGAAACTGGAAATCTCATTTTGGTCAATGATTCAGAGCAGGTGTCGAGTATGCTGAAAGTAAATTATTGTACTGTCAACATGGAGTTTGGCGTAAATAGATCGCTATGAATTTTGTTTCTAAGTAGGATTTAAGATATTCCCATGCACTTTTAGCAAAACTGACAAAGATGAGTAGGTCGGTGATGGATTTGTTGCCGGTGAGTTGCACCTGGTAGAATAATCTACAAAGACACAAGTGTTTTTGCCATCAGGAACATAGATGATGAGTAGTGATGTAATAGGAAACGAAATCCTGAAGTGTGTATATATACTTTGCGTTGCAAGCATTATCCATCCGGTAATGCGTATACATATCGCTGTACAGCAGTTTGCTCAAAATATGTTTTAGAGAAGGGAATAATAACTGATGACTGATACGTGGTTTAAGAAAGCCACCTGATAAATTGTTCTACCAAGCTGTCAGTTCTTTCCTTATGCAGAAATTTAGACCCTATCAAATACACAAGTAACATTAAATTATGGCTGTTGAACTTTTCGCTGAGCTTGGCAATTTTGTTGCAAACGTTTCGTCACCAATGAAGGTGACATCATCGGTGCGTAGTGGAGTGGAGTGCAATAGCGTAGAGTAGCGTAGAGACGCCTCTGTGAGAGTGCGCTGAGCGTGGTGTGCGTGCGTTTTTATGCCGTCGTGGTTGGCCGTGGATCCGAGAAATCCTATTGGTTGTGACTTTGATCCGTGTTCAGCTTGCTTGATGTGCAGATGAACTTTGACCTCGCCTCCATTGTCCGCTTGCTGATGCGAGCGAGTCTGCCGCCATTTCAGGTAGTCTAGTAACACGTTCCACCGGATTCAATCGATCGAGTTGTCGGTCCATCATCGGTAGCGTGGCGTATACTGCGTCAAGTTCGATGTGTCGATTAATTGCATGCATTGTAGAATAGCAGGCTTCCAAAAATTCCCTCTCGTGTTTTGTACTTTCATGTGCTAGGATCTTTACGTTCTCTAGATCGAAATGGTGACCTTCTTGATCTTCATGCGCAGAAACCAATGAGTGTGGATCGAGCCTTCGGACGGCCGCCTTGTGTTCGCTGATTCGTGTAAAAATTTTCTTCCTGTTGGTCCGACGTAGATTTTATCGCATTCACTGCCTTTTAGCAGTGAATTGTATTGTGTTTGTGTGTAAATTATGTTCATAAATATCAAGATAAAAGTCCATCCTCCCGTATATGTTACAGAAAATTGTCGTAGGCCTAGCAGTTCCACATTGTATCATTTAAGCACCATTAGAGAGCAAGGAAATTCCTTGTAGCTACAGATTTACCGCAACATCTGGAAATCAATGATTCCTTTTTGGTATCTACTTAAAATGTTTCCTGGTGACCATCATCAATACTTACTGGAAATTCTTGATACTATGCACTCAACGGGCTAGGCTGTTGGCAAAATGGACAACAAAATTGTGTAAAATAGTACCACTCTTATTTCGAATAATAGCTAGGAATTAAAGTACTCAAATTGCACACATGTCCATAGCACGAAGCCTACTTTTCCACTGACCGTGTTCTTTGCCGATTCGGCTTGCCTATTTAGTCAAAACCATCCCGCACTTTTATATAAGCCTTCGCTTCAAAAGCGCACCGAATCAGATGGGTCTTACGTTAGTGTCATTTAACTAGTTATATCTTAGCTGCGGTGAAATAACAAAGTTGTAAGTTAGCAAAACGCTTTCTCTTTAAAGCTATTTTTGAAGATATATCCTACTGCCAGCTAACTTGATTAATCACGCTATAATTAGATCATCAATAATTATCGAAATACTTAAGAATAAATCACGACGAGATTGTGTTTAAGGGTCAGCTTAGACCATGACGATTATTACCGCCTTTTGTCAAATTGACCTGCAACTATTTTATATTTCGAAAGCTACCCCCGTTCAGTGCGATTTTAAAGAAAGGAAACAGGAAGATGTCTGCTGGGACTAGGTCTAGATTTTAAGATGGACAGAGCATAGTAATTATTTGCGAGTTTGCTAGATAGCATAGAAATAAAATGCGATGCCGGAGCCTACACATTGTCTTGATAAACAAGCAAGCCCTCCTTGAAAAGACGCATCTCAGGTTTGTCCGCAGAATTGGATGGCATGATCTTAGCTGACACCCACATTTTTAGCAAATTTTCAAACAGTTAAGTGACGATTTTCACAGATAAAATAAGAAGCCTGTCAGTATGGTCAACATCATTTGATTTGGAATGTCGTCCAAGCTTAGTGTCCTCACCGAATGTCATTCTACTGCGGTTCACAAAGATTTAACTACTCAAAGCACTGGGTGCGTCTCAAAAAATCTTCCTCATATTCTTGGCCGGTTAAATGAAATAATTCAGGAAATGTTTTAACAAGTTTGTAGCCGAAATCCACATACTTATTATTGTTCAAATCTTTCAATGTTATCTTAAAATTAATGCGACAAGCAGCCTATGCAAGTCTCACTTCAATAATTGTAGCTCGCCAACTAACAATTATAGGGGAACGCGGCAAATGGCAGTTTAAGGTCTAAACTTGCCTCTACGTGCGCACAGTAGCCGTAGCGCGCTTACTCAGCCGGTCGGTTCGCTAATACAAAGGCTCCCTATTTTGAACACAGTAGTATACTAGTTAGAGGGTCGATGTTGGTCTACACACGTGACTGGAATGCGACGCGCAATCTCAATGTGGACCGCGCTTCACACTGAAGTGAATCTCGGTCACTGCGACCACTGAGAACTAAATTAGTTGTTGCCCACTCGAAAACACCTCACAACCACGACGCGTTTCCATGTCATTTCATCTAATCAGGTGGAGATAACAGGCCTGGAGCCCTCGAACTTTAGAAGAGTAGTCGAAACCTCTACCGCTTTGGCTACCGAAACACGGCAGGAAATCCTTGGAACAACGGGAAATGACTAGCTAGACGGTCAACTTTGGACTACATGTTGTGTGATTGGATCGCAACACCGCAATTTCAATGTGGATCGCGCATCACACTAAGGTGAACCTTGGTCACTGCGATCATTGGAACCGTAGACAAAGCAGATGGAAATTGGGTGTTTTCCGCCCAAAAACACGGCACAACGCTGACGCGTTTCGATGTCGTTTCTACTCATCAGATGGAGATAACATACCTCGAACACGCGACCATCGAATTAGTAGCCGAAAGCTCTACCCCTTTGACTACGGTCACGGTAGTATTCTGATTGGATGACGCATTCCGCCGCTTATATGTAATTAGTTCACTCTAATCTTGAGCCGACTCTCCGGAAATACCTTGGACATCATTTGTATGCCTAAGAATTGCCTAATAAATGCATGGAAACAGGCCTACTGCATAACATACGATAAGTCCATCCTTTCGACAGTACAACTACCAACTGCACTTTTCTCATTAATGTTTTTCGTTAACGCATAAAACTACCTAAAGGGGCTTGTAAACCAGTGATTATTAATCCGCATAAAATTATTACACATTATACATTGTTTAATGTTCATGCTTATAGAACACTAATTTACGTTACAATTGACACAGGAAATTTTCTATGAAATCCATGGTAATGAGAAATTCCAAGAGAAAAAATTGTACCCAACTATCTACTTATTCAATGAACTCTTAGTTTCGATATTTGTGATGCAGATAAAATAGGTTTGGACTGGTACCTTAGTTCAAAATTTATTATCGTTAAATTGCCTTCGGTGTTGCACTCGAATATTCAGCTAACACGTGGTAACATAAACCTCAGTTTTGCTTTGGCGGTCTCCGTACCGAATCGGTATCTAAATTTATGTAACTCTACCCAGTACACAAGTGCTTCTGCAATGAGTTTTTTGAAAGAATGCCGATTCCCTACGTAAGCGGATTGTAGGTATGAATGTAATAACCTCGGCGCCAACTAGCCATAGATAGGCCTCAGATATATTTGCAGGTACCTTATATATAGTGGTTCAGTCAACTTATTGGCAAACATCTATAATCATCTAGGGTGTATATCTTATTTAAACGCAGTGTGCCAGCAGAATGACTTCGGCCGCTTAGGTTTATTACGAGTGTGAAAGAGTAATTCATATACACTTATTTTGGCGCGAGCAATGTAAAAATGTTACGAAGTGCTCATGCTTACTTGTTGTCTTATATTCAACAAACACGGAATCGACGGAACGTATGGCTGTCCCATTGTTCGTCATCGTGATACTGATACTGATTTAGAAGCAGCGAATAGAGCATACTCTGTGTAGCTGCATCAATTGTCGCTTTTGGACATTAACGCATTACTTATCGTTCCGCTCTTTATATTTTGCCTCTGCGAAATGTTTGTCTAGAAGCTTCTTAAATTCGGCCACTGAATTCGCATCTATTACTTGCTGCGGCAGGTTGTTCCAGGTATCCACCACTCTACGTTCGAGACAGAGTTGGTGAGCTACCCGATTCAACTGCGGTACGATAAGTTTGTACCGGTGTCCTCGTGTGCTGCTTGGTGTGCGCAGTTGGAGCAGTTGTCTTAACATGGGGTAATCCCTCAGATGTAATATCCGGTGCGTCATGATTAGGTCAACCCTCAGCCGACCACATGCTAGGGTGTACAGCTCTAGTTTGTTACATCGGGCACCATATGGCATACCTCGTAATTAAGGAATAAGCCTGGTTGCTACATGTTGCACCCGCTCAAGCTTTTCTGCCTCGCCCAGCTTGATATTACTATATGCGGGAGAGCCGTACTCTAGGATTGGTCGTATTATCGAGACGAACATGCGAGTGGCAATCTATTCGGACCAAGTGTTGGAGCTGCGCCTGAGCGCCCAAAGCATCCGAAGGCTGTTTTGGTACAGCCTATTCGTATTGTCAATGGACTTTAGGTCGCAGCGTGAGAGCACACCGAAGTCGCGCACGAACGTCGCGGGATACCGCGGTTGATCAGCCACTGTGTACGTTCGGCTGTGCATGCATTTACCCAACCTCATGAATTGCGACCTAGCAGGGTTGATCGGATGGTTAACCTCTGCAGAGCATGTTGAGAGGCTGTCGAGATCCTACTGAAGTAAATCACAATCATTAAGTATGCGGATTACTCTCCACACCTTAAAGTCATCTATGATAAATTAATACCCTCCTGGATCCTTGCTAGTATAAAACTGTGCAGTGTTTTTCAATCGGTTGAACACTAGCGCCCCAAATTTCAATTGCGTCATCCTGTGTAGGTCGCACAAGGGTGGCTTATTGAGGCAATTACGCAACACTTGTAGGTATAATTAACATGCATCGCTGAACTGCTAAACTTGCGAAATCCAAAGCAGGAATGCTGTACATTATTTTATAGAAGGCTTACTAGGTTGTTATTAACAATGGACAAATGTAATAAATTTTTGTACGACCCAAAAAAATCCAGACCTTACTATAGTGGTGTATAAGACATATTTTAAAAATTATCCAAGTAGGCTTATGATTACACTTTATCTTAAGCGTCACATGAACAACTGGACTGATATTTAACTGATTTGAGTTGTGATCGTACTACTCATCGCACTTCGCTAGTGAAACTTAGGGGCTCAATAAGCTGATTGATAGCGTTCAGATTGCTTGCTTTAATTCCAGGTTCACCTTTAGGCTGCAGTACTTCAAGAAACTTCAATAGAATTACATAGTGCTGTTGTGCACTTGACCGAGATTCAAAGAATGCTGATATCAGCGAGTACGTATCGCGAAATATCAAACCTTATTAACCCTAATATGGCAGAACATTTAGAACTGTGTAGAAGGAACACATACTCTCAAAATATGCGAGACGATTTAAGGAATTATCAATGAATTTACCTAAAGAAATGTTTAGTTTCTTAATTCACTATAGGTTTATAGTAATAAATCCATTCTGTCTTACAATGTAAATGCTTCTTAGACACTTGCTACGCGTGAATAGCCTAGTCCGCATGCGGATCTCACCTACCCGCAGAGAATTTTCAGAAAGACAGGCATCGAACTTCCGAAATTTCTACATTATTTAATGCAGTCCTAATCTGCTTCAAACAACCAAGATCATCTTGGACAAGCACAACAAAAGCGCACGAATACCATGCCTGTTTTTGTATTTATACAACTAACCATCAGTGGCAAGTACTATGGTGGGGTACGCTCCGAATTTCGCACTTCGCTTCGTTGAACTGAGGCATGTACCTGCTTGGTCGTATGTGCGCTTTATCATGCTCATCTGATAGGGCAGTGTGATCCTCCATTTTATAAAAAAGCATTTCTTTAGCTGATCGGTGAATATTGGGACAATTGCGGATATCACCCAAACAAGATGACCAGGAACAGATCGGATAACAGTACCCGGGCTTGAGATACGCCGCAATGGAGTGTGATGGGTTCGTAAGGGTGTTGCGAATATCACAAGCAGGTGAGATTGAGCGACAAAATCGCCTATCCAGTCCAGAACGGGATCAAAAATTTCATATTTCTGGAGTTTGTGCAATATAACGTGCTGGTCCAAACGGTCGAACTTCTTTACGAAATCCAGGTAGGTTGCATCTAGTCTTACATCAGCATGGACAGATTCAGTCCAACGTAAACGTGATATCGCAAGTTTAGTAGTACAAGACCGGTTTTGGCGAAATTCATGCTGTACCGGAAAGGCAAATTTGTTCATCACCAGGTACCGCATGAGCTCCTCAATTACAATAAACACCAACATCCTGGAGACCACTGGAAGAAGTGTTATTGATGGTCCTGCACGGCTAAATCATTCATAGATTGCACTGATGATGACGTGCTTCAACATCATATGGATGTGCATCTGGTTAAGACATCGCTGATAATGTATTATTAATACTTCAGCTAAACTCATGGTAGCAACATTCGAGAAATATGACTGGCAACAATCACTTCCTTTCGCAATGTCCATGTTTAAATGGAATAGGTAAACAGGGCTGACATTCTGCCCACATGATCATTTAGTTCAGTCTGTAACATTTATGATGAAAAGCGATACTTTGAGAAATACCACAAAATTTAGGTTAAATAACCCTGCGCCATGTTACCGCGATAAGGGATATTTGAGACTTAAATGTGTTTTATTGCTTAGCTTTCCTTATTTAGCTTATAATTATTATATAGAATATTACTCAACGAAGCGCGATATTGTCCTATTGGATGCTTTAATTTATTTTTGCATTTTCCAATGATTTCGGACTGATAATTCCTCGAACATTTAAGGACGATTTTGAAACATACTCCAATTGTGGTCATTCATTTGGAGGTAACAGGAAGCCAGAAAGTTTCACAAAAAATTAATGTAAATGATTTGCTAATGTTCGCGTTAATCAACGTAACTGGCAAGACACTGTTTCCGTTAGCACTTGTTTTATGAGTGTAGTGCCTCGAAAATGTACCACCGAATTTTTATACTTATATTGGTGCCGATGGGCCTGGTTTGTGATTCATTGCGATCCGCCGGGTGTGAGTGTATTGTATTAATTCTCCGTTCCGAGTAACCAAGCTATATCTTGTCCAACTTGTACATCGAACCGTTATAGAGCCTTGGAGCTGGAAGACGAAATAAAGTAGGCGACTGGATGATTATATCACAAAGAACTATTTATAGGCCGAGTTAAAGTGATAAACCTAATAAGCGCGGAAGTGAGCAGGGTAAATTGCGCCGGAGAGAAATAGGGGTAAAGCAAAGCCACAGTGTTAATGTATGCTACATTTAGCGAACTCTTAATATTTAAATTGTTGCAAGCACTCTCATGGAATGGCCATATTAGTAAATAATTTGGAATCCTATATTCGTCAAAAAGAAGACGGGACCAGCAATCAGAACGAATAAATTGAATACTTAGATGCATATATGACGAAATACCAGAGTTTATGGTTTTGTTTTCCAGCAATCTTAGAAAAAAACAAATGCTTTAAATATGTAACAACATGCTTACGGTTAAGATAATTTGCGAATAAATCTGGCAGCTAGACTTTTCAAATTTGATGACATTATTGTCCAATATGATATCCCGAATTCATTGTGGCCGCAAGATTTATTTGATTTTTTCACTGGAAAATTGGAGACATTTGTCACTGGAGCTGTAGCATGAAACAAGAATCCACAGCCGAATTTGTTTTTTAACATTTACTAAAAGCAAAGCTTTTGTTGGCGTGTACGAGCGATAGGCTAGTCGTCATCATCAATATGCTGATTAGCTAAAGGTGGAAAACATCTCAACTAAATTACTTTTGGTGTATTTTTTCATATGTGCCAATTTGTTTGATGTTCTACGGCTACTGTCGGAGATCTCAAGGACTGGCCCAGCTGCAATCTGTGTCCGCCATCTTGGATATGTTCTACAGCAATGTAACGGGTGTCTGCCAGACCACCAGCTTGACCGACGGCGTTTTTATTCAGCATATTATTTTAGAGGTTGCAACGAACGACTTCCGCAGCTGACAGTCACAATGAAAAGTACCGCTTGCCCAAAGAAAGGCAAGCCTAAAGCTACAGAAATGAACATTAGCTGTGGTGTAGATAAATTTGTAAAACTTGTGCGGTTTGGAATATAATGAAGAAATTGCTGAAAATACTTCCAATCACGATGAGCTTGCCTTAGTCTCAGTCAGAACATAATAGTTAATAGTACGAATGATTCTCTCTGGTGCTGCACTGAGTTTAGGTCCTTACACTCGTCAGGTGTATAAATTTGTTGGCGCTGAAGTGCGATAGGCTGACAAAGAATGTAGAGCCAGCAGGATCCGTGAAAGCTGTCCCCTATGAACAAAACGAATCAGTAACTCAAACACAATGTTCAACATTATGCTCCAATGCTGAACATTGTAAGAATAACAATTCAGGCTTAGCCACTCTGACATCCAATGTCCACCTAGGAAATGAGCCAATGCCTACGTTCTGCGATGGAACGAGTTCCGGCACGACCATGCAGTCAGGTCTTCCTGCTGGGGGACTAAGATCACAGAGCTAACAATATAAGGCTGATTTGCAAGAGGTGATCGCCTATGTACCTCTGTACAACGACCTCACCTCTCCCACGTGATTCCGTACGGGTGACATACCCTCTCTTTTCGACTTTGTGCTCTCCAACGCAGAACTAATGATCGACACGGCAACCATAAATTCACCACTGGGCCGTGGTGATCACACGAAGTTGCTCTTTCGTTACATTTGTTCCTCGGAGTACATCAGGGGGAACAACCTGGAAACGTATATCGTTCCACATTACGATAAACCGTCCCATCTCCTTCAAGATACTGACTAGTGCTTCTTGACCAAGAGGCCGCCCGATGTCGCCTGGGTTTTGTTCGTCACACATTTCACTGAACTAGTAGCAATATGTCAGATTACAAGGTCCTTCGCCCAAAGCAAGTGAATTCGATCCTGTGGAGGGGTGCTAGAAAATGCTTGGCCTTAACGGATTCAGCCTGGCGCGCTTACAACGTCTGTCCAAGTAACGTGACCTGGGGTAATTGCACAACACAAGGTCACCACTGCGTCAAGTTGATCTACGAAGACAAACTCCAACAACAAGGGAATTTAGCGTTAAAATTCAGTACAACTCCCAAGCTGCTGCATAAACAAGTCAAAAAGTCCCGTAGTGTGCAGCCCGGGATTTTAGTTTCAGGTGCAACATATTGTTTTGCGCAAACCGCACAAGATGCAGTCAACTTGCTTCGCCAACACTTCATTCATAATTTCCGAAGTGAATTATCAATTAATCCGCTTTCGACATAGCTTCCATCGCCACCAGGTTTAAACCACGTATTATTCACGGCAGCCAATGTGATGAAAACGCTAATGTCTTTGAGGG
This sequence comes from Dicrocoelium dendriticum, assembly GCA_944474145.2. Lineage (NCBI taxonomy): Eukaryota > Metazoa > Platyhelminthes > Trematoda > Plagiorchiida > Dicrocoeliidae > Dicrocoelium > Dicrocoelium dendriticum. The sequence goes on along the minus strand of OX104062.1, from coordinate 26,433,000 downwards.
TGCACAGCTAACCTGGCGTGGACGGCATCAAACCGAAGACCTTGAAGACAGCTGCCATGAGCAGATTATTCAAAGTCATGGTGTACAGCTTGCTACGTGGCTGAGAATGATGGAACTACTTGCTGTGATGCGCTACGGCATCCAGCCAGGAGTTCGAGCAGATGATGACCGGTATAAGTGGGCCGGGTTTAATATCCACGCCCTCCAGTGTTGGATACTCCATATAGGCACGCGTCTTACTTCCCAAAAAAAGTACCACTTACTTTTCTGCGAATTTGTCGATTACCGGAGAGAATTTGCGAATGTTCACTATAAGTAAATTGATGCATTAAGCAACACATATATTGTGAACTGAAACCTCACAAACGGGCTTAATCATATCTCCGTAGTATGCTGTGATACATCTAGCATCATCGGACGCGAAGACCATCACACAGCTGACTTATATACCCGGTATCATCAGGCTGCGAACATTGGCTCCACTAAATCTGACAGAACTGATTCCATATCTACCGTGTCGATGATGTATAATCGCACAGTGTCCTTGTTGGAATTAAATGATATGCATAACAGGATATGTAGTTCCATCGTCCGGCATCATCAGTTGTTACGTCTGTTATGACGCTGACAAATGTAGCAAGGAACAACTCTTTCAATATTCGTTTATGTTCCCCAAATAGCTGGGGAGTTTACAAACGTGGCACCTTATATCTGGCTACGACTGCTCAATTTCGTACATGTCTACGAAGACATTTCCTCAAATGCTTTGTCGGTCTACCATCGAGGAATAATTCGCGGATACTATAATAAGTAGAATGCACATACCATAGTGCCGCGGGCTTCCAGGGCAGTATTTGTTAAGGCGATGGTACTAACGATGACGGCTTGAGGAGGTTTCTTTGGAGCTCGTTCAGATTTCAAAACTAGTTTAGCTGCTTACTCCTCCCCGTAAGCTTCATGTTTAAGATGCTTCTGGCTGCGCACATACTTAATCACGGTTGATTTTCGAGCTGGATCCATATTTGCTTCATTCGAACAAAAATGTTAGTTGTTACCCACGGTATGAACGTAACATTCTCTAGGGAACTCTCACTCTGTCCATGGCAGTTTCTCTCATACTCCTTGATTTATTTTCTGAGGTGACATCTGCGAAATTTAAAACCTGTTGATAATTTTGAACTGAGAGATTCGTTTATTTTTCGAGTAACGCGTAGAAGTACAGGAGAAAACGAAAAGGATTCCTAGACTGAACTACGGTACCGCACAAAAGATGATTTAAAAAAGTCAGTAATGACCAGCCCCAACAGTAACCGCTCAGTACTGAAACAACGGTAGCCTCACGAAGTACACAAATAAATAAAAAATCCCTATTTCATCAAAGTACTGCAACAAGCCGATGACTTCGGTCTGTCAGCGAATTAACACGGTCTCGAATATCGCTCCACCGAGTGGTGGTTTTTAAACCACTAAGAACCGATAGAGCATCAACTCCGCAAGTGAACGTAATGGGGGTCATTGTGTGTCGGCCAGGTGTGCGCAGAAGGGGTGAATGAACAGATGCCTAAAAATGTCAATGTAATATGGGCAAAGGGTGTTTGTATAATAAACAAAATAATGGGTGCGCAAAGTGGTCGGACAGTTGGGACATGGTTGCATAATAGATAGTGCATGGGTGATAGTTGGGTCTGGAGACAAGCGGAATTGGATAGCAGCGGGTGGAGAGATTACGCTTAGGATACTCCAGATAAATATTCCAATAGCCAGCTGGCTGCGTTGGCATTTCTTCCTAAGATAAGTATCGTATTTTCGGGACAATAAGGTGCACCGGATTATAAGCCTCAGTATCAAGGAACGGATCAAATTTCATCTAAAAGGCGCATCGAATTATAAGGCGCATAAAGGAAAACAAAATACTCCGATAGGTCAGACTTAATGCAACTCCTTAAAAACGAATGTTAGTATTGTTCTCTTGTAGCACTCATAAAACACAGCAAAATGCACTCCCTTTTTCAATCCTTCCTATTCTATAAATTCTTCATTTTCCATGTCTGAGTTTAACGGTTGGGCGATAGCACATCAAGCAAGCCCTGATCTCTCGTCATCACCTGAGTCAGTTTCGTTGCTGATGCTTGGCTGTTCGTTGGTGCTTTCGGCCTTAGTGAAAGCTCTGACGACAGTTGTGAACGATACCTTGGCCAAGACATCGACGATCCATTGACAGATAGTGGCGTAACTAGCCCTGCGTTGCCTATCTCTCTTGGTAAATGTGTGCTCACATTCTGTCATCCAATGCTCCTACGCGGCTCGCAATTTAATTGGAACGCCCTGTAGACTTAATATCTAGCGGTTGGAGTTCTTCGGTTAATACTCACGGAATGATGGCAAGCGCCGAATTAGTTTTCTTCACTTGGCATTTGACAGTTTTTGTGAGAACGGCGCACATGAAGTGGTAAATCAATAAGGAAGGCAATGTTTAGAAAAAGGCATCCGGTCTCATGATGTAAACTTTAATTATGTCACTGGCTCATTTTCTCTTCATACATCTCTCCTTTAGGATTGACCTAGACGAGGAGCCAACCGGAAACCTTTCTTTTAGCAATGTATTCTTAAATGTGACCATGGGTGGTAGTTTCTGGCCGTTAACCTGGCAATCAGGAACTCGAATGAAGCATGATTTCTCGGTTCGTGCGGTAGGTATAGATACAGTAGCTATTCCTGATTTTTCAGCAGTTAAGAGGAACCTCAACCATATTAGTGATTTGGTCTGGTTGGATCTTCTTCTTCATATGCGCACTGTTACTTCATCTTTAGGATACTCGCGACGACATATCTTCCAGTTGTCTATTCAAAATCTCAGTTTAGACGATGGTGTGAGTGAATCTCACACGGACCTCACCGACTGCTTGGACGATGGTGCGTTTTTTAACGCTATAATTCAAAAGCTGTCTTCGGAACTTCATCGGATCTCAATACAATGCAAGTTTAATTGAAGACAAATGCGAACATTTATCGGACGTATACTAAACAAATTTGCATGCCACTTCATTCTTGCTTTTTGTTTCAGAAGTTAAAGGAAATATTAAGCAGTTAACATGATCCGAATCGTATTACAATGGATTTCGGGTGAATTGAAATGCGGGATTGCTAACTTAGGTTCTTTTATTTAGCAACCAGCGCACCGGGTATATGGTTTTGTTAATCTTTGATTTTTCTAACCAGTTTAATTTTGTATGTATGAGTTCTAATAATATGCAGACTTTCAGCTTCATTGACCAGAGCAACACTAGTTTTACTTACGAAATTCTGACGCCATATGTCTACGAACATTGCAAAGCATATATATTATGATACATAAGAAAAATCTCCGGCGAATTTATATGAGGTAAGAATCACTTCTTTTTGAATTGTAGTCTAATGTCGCGGATATGTGATTCTAATATGCGTAGGTTTCGATAACTAGTCCATTACTTTGGCGGGCCTTAGCAACTCAATGTATTGCATGTTCCTTTGGATATATTCAAACGAAATGATGACTGTCTAAGACATATTGCATGCTACTGCTGGTTATTTAGCTTTCACATGAGACAAATCGAAAGATTGCATAACGAAGAATAACATACTTTGATTACGCCAACTTAGACATCAGGCTTTCAGCTCGCGTAGAATTACATTGGTGACCATATCTTTTGCTAACCACCAAATGTTTCATGTCATTAGCAGAAGTGTATGGCGAGGTTTTTAGGACGGCGTTCGCCTGAATGTGCCAGTACGGATTTAAATAAGGAGTTCTGGTTTTCAGAACTATCGACGCAATTGCTACACCTTATCTTAAACGCTTTAATTTTGGCTCTCTGCTACGGCGTGCCTACAATTCCGCTAGTATATAAACCCTCACGGGGAAACACAACGAATAACATGGTTAGTCTTTTGGTCGATCTATGTTGACTGGTCTCTGTGGCAGAAGTTAGATTATTGCTGAATGCCCAATCAAACTGACAAGTCACCTACCGACAAATCATGCCGTTTGCTGTTCCATGCACTTGCACTCAATTGTCCGTGCATAAAAAAGTATGGTTACCGCCACATGATTAGAATTGCTTTTTTGTACAAATTATGTACGTTAATTTCAAGGTAAATATTCATCCTCCCCTATATGTTGCAGAAAATATTTGTAAGTTGAGCCATTCCACATGGTATTAGTTAAACAACAGTTGAGAGCAAGGAAATTCCTGGTAGCTACAGATTTGCCGCAACATTTGGAAGTCATTGATTCCTCTTTGGCAACTACTTAAAATGTTTCCTGGTGACAATCATCAATACCTCCTGGAAATTCTTGATACTATGCACTCAACGGGCTTAGCTGTTGGCAAAATGAACAACATAGTGATCTAAAACATTTACCACTCTTATTTCGAGTAATAGCTAGGAATTAAAGAACTCAAATTGCACACATGTCCATAGCACGAAGCCTACTTTTCCACTGACTGTGTTCTTCGCCGGTTCGGCTTGCCTATTTATTCAAAACTATCCCGCACTTTTATATAAGCCTTCGCTTCAAAAGCGAAATAAACCAGATGCGTCGTACGTTGGTGTCAATTAACTAGTTATACCTAAGCCGCGGTGAAATAACCAAGTTACAAGTTAGCAATACTTTCTTTAAACTGTGTGAAGATTTATCCTACTGTCAGCTATCTTGATAACTCACGCTATAGTGTGATCATCAGGAAGTATCGAAGTACCTGAGAATAAATCACGACGAGATTGTGTTTAATGGTCAGCTAAGAGCATGACGATTATTACCGCCTTTTGTCACATTGACCTGCAACTATTTTATATTTTGAAAACTACCTAATTTCAGTGCGATTTTAAAGAAAGGAAACAGGAAGATGTCTGCTGGGACTAGGTCCAGATATTAAGATTGACATGGCATAGTATTAATTTGCGAGTTTGCTAGATAGCGGAGAAATAATTAGTGATGCCTGAGCCGGCGCATTGTCATGATAAACAAGCTAGTCCTCACTGGATAGACGCATCTCAGGTTTGTCCGCAAAAGTGGATGGCATTATCTTACCTGACCTTCAAATTGTTAGTAAATTTTCGAACAGTTAATTAACGATTTTTACGGATTACATAAGAAACCTGTCGGTATGGTCATCATATTTTAATATGGAATGTCGTTCGAGCTTAGCGTCCTCACCTACTGTCTTTCTACTGCGGTTCACAACGATTTAACTACTCAAAGCACTGAGTGCGACTCAGATAATCCTCCTCATATGCTTGGCCGGTTAAATGAAATGTACCAGGAAATGTTTTAACAAGTTTGTAGCCAAAATCCACATGCATATTATTGTTCAAATCTTTCCCTATTATCTTGAAAATAATAAGACAAGCAGCCTGTGCAAGTCTCACTTCAATGGTTGTAGCTCGAATATAACAATCAGAGTGGAACGCGACAAATGGCAGTTTGAGGTCTACACTTGGCTCTACGTGCGCACAGCAGCCGTAGGGCGCTTACTCAACCGGTCGGTTAGCAATTATATAGGTTCCCTTTTTTGAACACTGCAGAATACTAGTTAGTAGGGTCAATTTTGGACTACACATGTGACTAGAATGCGACGCACCATCCCAATGTGTACCGCGCTTCACACTGAATTGAACCTCGGTCACTGCGACTACTGAGAAGGAAATTGGGTGTTGCCCACTCGAAAACACTGCACAAACACGATGTGTTTCCATGTCATTTCATCTAATCAGGTAGAGATAACAGGCCTGGAGCCTTCGAACATTAGAACAGTAGTCGAAACCACTATCGCTTCTGCTACCGAAACACGGCAGGCAACCCTTAGAACAACGGGAAATGACTAGCTAGATGGTCCATTTTGGACTACATGGTGTGTGATTGAATTGCAACACGGCAGTTTCACTGTGGATCGCGCTCAAATTGCGGTGAACCTTGGTCACTGCGATCATTGGAACCGTAGAAAAAACAGATGGGAATTAAGTATTTTTCACCCAAAAGCGCGGCACAACTCTGACGCGTTTCGATGTCATTTCAACTCATCAGATGGAGATAACATACCTCGAACACGCGACCATCGAATTAGTAGCCAAAACCTCTACCCCTTTGAGTACCGAGTCACGGTAGTATTCTGATTAGATGACGCATTCCGCCGCTTATATTTTATGATTTCACTCTATTCTCGACCCGACTCTCCAGAACTATATTGAACATCATGTTATGCCTACTGAAGGCATGGAAACAGGCCTACTGCATAACATACGTTAAGTCCATTCTTTCGACAGTACAACTACCAACTGCACATTTCTCATTAATGTTTTTCGTTAACGCATGAAACTACCTAACGGGGCTTGTAAACCAGTGATTCTTAATCCGCATAAAATTATTACACATTATTCATTGTTTAATGTTCATGGTTATAGAACACTAAATTACATTACAATTGACACAAGGCATTTTCTATGAAATCCATGGTAATGAGAAATTGGAATAGAAAAAATTACTATCAAACTACCTACTATATCAACAACCTCCCAGCTAGGTTAATTTTGATGCAGGCCGGTACGTCAGTTCAAAAGTGATTGTTGTTAAATTGCCTTCGTCGTCGTACTTGAATATTCAGCTAATACGTTGTATCATAAACTTCAGTTTTGCATTGGCGGTCTCCGTATCGAATCGGTATCTAAATTCATGTAACTCTACTCAGTACACAAGTGCTTCCGCAATGAGTTTTTGAAAGAATGCCGATTCCCTACGTGAGCAGATTGTAGGTATGAATGTACTAACCTCTGCGCTACCTAGCCATAGACAGGCCGCCGAGATATTTGTAGGTATCTTATAGATGGTGGTTCAGTCAATTTATTGGTGTGTATGTCTTATATAGACGTAGTGTGCTAGCAGAATGACTTCGGCCGCTTACTTTCAAGACGAGTAATTCATAAACACTTAGTATGACGTGAGCTATGTGAAAATGTTACGAGGTGCTCATGTTTACTTGTTGTCTTATATGCAACAAATACGGTATCGAAGAAACCTATGGCTGTCCCATTTTTCGTCATCGTGATAAAGTAATACACTCCTGGATCCTTGCTATCATAAAATTGTGCAGCGTTTTTCAATCGGTTGAACACTAGTGCCTCAAATTTTAATTGCGTCATCCTGTGTAGCTCACACAAGGGTTGCTTATTGAGGCAATTCCGCAAAACTTGTGGGTATAATTAGCAAGTGTCGCTGATCTGATGAACTTCCGAAATCAAAAGAAGGAATGCCGTACATTATTTCATAGTAGGCATAAGAGGTTGCTATTAACAATGGACAAATGTAATAGTTTTTGTAATGCCCAAAAATGCAGACCTTACTATAGTGGTTTATAGGACACATTGTATAAATTAGCCAAGTACGCTTATGTTTAACTTTGTCTTAAGCGTCGCACAAACAACAGGACCGATATTTCACTGATTTGAGTTAAGAACGTGCTATTGATCGCACTTCCCTAGTAAAATTCAGGGGCACAATAAGCTGGTTGATGGCGTTCATATTGCTTACTTTAAATCCACGTTCACTTTTAGGCTGCAGTAATTTACTTCAAGATACTTTAATAAAATTACATAGTGCTGTTGTGCACTTGACCGAAATTCAAAAATGCAGTTGTCAACAAATACGAAGCTCGAAATATCAAACTATATCAACCCTAATGCGGCAGAATATTTAGAACTTTGTAGACGGAATATCCACTGTCAAAATATGCGAGTCGCTTTGACGAATTAGCGATGAATTTACTTCTAGAAATGTTTGGTTTCTTTATTCACTATAGGTTAATATTAATAAATCCATTCTATCTTACAGCGTAAATGCTTCTTAGACACTTGCGGTGAACTCCAATCAATACATTTTGAAGCTATGTTTAGAGAGCCAAGCCTCCTGTTTTTATGATTGTACGGTGCGGTCACTTTTATTTTTTATAGTATTTTCTCTGCGTATAACAGCGAAAACAGTTCAATTGTAAAATCCTTAAAAAGGGCTTCCTAAAAGTTAGATAATGAAGTCTACTGCTCGGCTACCAACCGCGACAAAAATTTCGGGTACACTGTAAATTTAGGGAAAGATGGACTTCGTCGGTTACAATGATATAAGTATGTACAAATTTTAGTGGTGTATATTAGGGAGTGGTAAAGTGCAGAAATAGATGTTATATCAGCCCCATTTTTACTACTGCTGAAAGAAAGTGCAACCAACCTGCATACGTGAAAGTAAAGTAAGTTAATGCTGAAATGCGTCCCCTAATTTCGGTCATGTTTTACAAAACCCTGTCAGTTTGTTCATATTTTTCTATTTTGTTGCAATCCAGTAAGCTTCGCGGACAGCTATAAATTAAGAATAATTAGAATCTTCTTTTGCGACGGTGTCTGGCCTTTAAAATATATGAACTTCATCTTTAACTTTGTTTGGTTCATTACGCTACTGCAGTCAAGTGAACACAACCTGCCTTATCAGTAGTTGAAATATAACAGTGCGAAAAATAACTTATATTTATGTACATTTTGGAGACATCGTTTTGAAAGAATAAAATAGATATCGTTGTTCGGAAGCTACCAGAATCCATTGTGCTTGTTGTCAAGTCAATGTTTGGTGCGTTGAGGTTTTACCCTGGGTGCCGTAACTTTGTGTACACTTTTTCTAATATTCATACCAAACTCAATTTCGCTTATGAAAAACACAATGCCACTTCCCTGTATTAACAGTTCAGCAATTCTGAGACGCAGGTGGATTAAGATTGTCTAGGCCATTGTAAAGGATTGTTCACCATTGCTTACGAAAGTGACGATTCTATAGTTCACATTGATGCTGGGTTTTACAGACCGTAACTTGTCGCCGAATACTAAATATATAAGAATACACACACAATAAAACTAAACAAGATTTATATAAGTGCAGCTTAAGAGATTTTTTAAATTTCCTAAGGCAAGACAGTAAAGTTTGTGCAAAGGTCTACAGAACACAATCGATACAATTTGCGCCTTACCCTGATGAATGTATACTAATTTGTGGGACATTTGGAAGCGAAATGACTAGTATTCTTAAACATACACAATAATTCAGCAGGTTCAACTAAAGGAACATGGTTACTAGAAATCTTTGCATATGCAGTTAATAACACCAATTCTCTAACATATGCAAAATATTCCTGCATGAAAGCAGCTCACTACTAAGTAGGAATGACCATCTAACCCTATGATTAGCGATGGCAGAGGATTTATAGTGAGAAGTAAACAGCTAACAAGAATCTTCTGTGTACCTATAATAGATATGATTTAGGGTTCCTTTATGCCCACTTCGAAATATGCTTTGCAGTGCCCAGATATACCCCGAATCCAACAGCTTAAACAGCATACGTTCTGAACACCAGTACATGCGTAAGCCGTTTCAAATATGTACTCACATATTTGCCTATTCTAAAAGCATACGTTACCTAACCTACTAGCTTTTCATTTAGGAACATCCGAAAGATTTTAAAAATTGGTAGCACATGTAACTTAAAGAAATACGACCGGGTAGACAGAATAGTAGGTTTATACATTGTCAACCGATTGGATACTTTTATAAGTTGAGGAAATGGCTTTGCATAGAAAACGTCATTGGCAGCTAGGTTACGTGCAGCCTAATTGTAGCCAAAGTAGAACAGACCCATGGGAAATTCAAGTTATGGGCAGGGTTATTGCAAGTAGGACTTAGGGGCCTATCACCGTTATGATATTATAGCATCGCGTTTAAGTACGGATTTGTGTACTTAGCCGATTTCGTTTAACCATTTGCTACGTGTTCATGGATACCACCGGATTTACACACTTCAGTTCTCAGAAGCTTACTAATTGCCTTCCTTAAGTGGCAATTGCAAATTTAGAGTATTATTTCTGCCAACAACATATTCTATAAAACTTATCTAGCAATGTTATGACATATTTCTTGTATTCAAATCTCGCACATCCTGATGCTGAATGTAAGCACATTTACCCATCGCGCTTGAATCAATGGGAATTCGTGAGTGCAGGACGAGTCTGCAGTAGCCGGTTTGGGGCCGTCGTCCAGTTGAACAATGTATTTGTCCAACCACAACAAAAGCATGTATAGCATTCGCGCAGGAAATGTTTACTCTAATCTGGACATCGATGCTTTTAATGGTAAGATACTCAAAAATAAGATTAGCAGCTATGATAATTAGCTGTTTTGTATATAGTCTTAGGTCAGTTTCAGTAGGATACTACTGGGTTTTGTGATCGTATCCTGTTACATTATGATCGTTAAATTCGTCTACCTCAATAAATTTTATCTTGCAGAAACTGGTAATTCGGTATCAACCGGTATCAAGCACAGAGGTTTGTATTTTGCTTGAAGGCGTTACTATTCTAGCGGAGGTAAAGGCTACATAGTTATCTTTTTGATGAAAACTGACTGGCTAACTGAAAGCTAATTGGTTTAAACTGGACGAGGAAAATGTCAATAGAAACGCTTATACTACCGCGAATAACCGATTGTTGACTGTTGTGTGCCATACTAGCTGTTATGCTCATAGCTCCATGAACGATGAAACTTATGCTACTCGAGTCTCTCTAGCAATGACCTTGCTGTTTGCACCATTTCACAATACTATGGTTGCTTTTCCTAGCCTTACTCTTGATAAGAATCAGTAAACACGAATTACTAGCTTTTATCTAAAAACGCATCTTGATAATATATAGGCGTAAATTGCATTTATTTGAGGATCTAAATGATTACTCATATCCAAAATATGTAAGTGCTGACAATGTATACCTTTCAATAAAACGGCACACACGTTTCCGTTGTCCTAAGAGGGATCACCTGCCATTGATCGCCCACTATTATAACAAATTACACTTAGAGTATTTCTCATGGGAAGCTGCACGCTACATTGCATTTCAATGTACATTCTAGGCGATTCTGTTATCAGCAGCGTGGGTAGCATATTATCATTAGCACAGCAAGTATGCCAGCCATCTAGAATGTGGAAATTAGAAAAGCAAATAAGGAAGAAATAGTTGTACAGCATCAGTTACATGTTAGTAAATTGCGAACAGCGTTCTGATGATGTTGCAGATTCAAAAGCAGAGACCATATCGGAACCGTTATTTTATCATACAGATAACCATCCATCACAATGAGGCTGGACCTTACCGTGGTGCGATGGTTTATGTGCGTCAGCAATCCATTGAGCTATGCTGGTTGGTGCTTTTGCACCTCCAGAGTCTCTCCTACCAGATTGGTCAATGGTTAGAGGCCAGACAAACTCAGCCTCCTGGTCCACCAGGTTGCGGGTTGGAATGAGGGTAGCACCTTATTCCTTAAAACTATTCCTTGTAGCCCAACGTCAAACCCGCTGCCTTGCGGTAAGGTTTTTGAAGCAAAAGGCTTTGGTTGAGAACCTTAATCATTCTCCTGTCTAGGCCTGGGCAATGTGACAGTATCCTGCCCATGCAATACAATTAATATATCTTCAAACAAATTTCCGATGCTCTGGCAGTCGCAGATGATAGTAAACGGTGCTTTATCTGCTGCATCGAGCAGGGTGGATAGGGTTTGGATGCTACTGCTCAAGCTTTCCCGTCTTCTTATTCCCCTCTTACGATTTTTCACTCTTACCGTCCAGTTCAAACTTCACGTTTATCCCCCTTGTTTCCAACCCCCCTAATCTTGGACTTCCCTAAACATGCTTTTCTAGGCATTTATCTTTTAATTTCAACTTACATGTGAACGCGGAGCGTCACTCCTATCCTGCAACAAGCCCAGTACATCGGCTTCGATTTGGAGCTCTCAATCCTCCAGATTGGCATGCCTCAGTGTACGCATATTACTACAGATCAGTCAACAGGCAGTATTTGCCCGAACATTGGAGACCCTCTCGATTGATATCTGCTGCTTATCGGAGACCCGCCTGCAAGACTCTAGCCCTGTGCTCACTCTGCCATCCCCTTCAGATGACGCAAGCAGTATTTTCTCATTGCGCCTATCCGGTGACAACGCAGCTTCGAGCGCCGGCCAAGCTAGTGTTGGCATTGCCCTGAGTCCCCGGACTGAAGCTGCTCTGGTGGATTGGATTCCAATCAGTAGACGGATGTGTGCGGTAGATCGGCTGGTTCGTTCAAAGCTTTGAATTCGCGCAGGACTAATAGGTGTCTATTCATCATCACTTCTTACGCACCCACAAACTGTAGCGATGATTCGGTAAAGAAGGACATTTACCGCCAACAGACCCAGCTCCTTCGCCACAGAAGAAGCACGGTTACTGTTGTGCTGGCTGGGGTTCTGAACGCGCCAGCTAGAAAGTATATCCCAGATGGAAGCGAACACAATGAAACTCGCAAGGGGCTCCGGGCAACACCGTGCTAGCCTGAAGAGAGACCGCGAATCTTGATGGTCTCATCGTGCGTCAGAGATGAAAGTGGCCGCTGCCTTTGGCAACCATCGGAATTTATTCCGTCTGATACGGGAAACGGGCAACTGGAGACCTGGTGTTAGTGAAAATATACGTGACGAGAGTGAACAGTCTATCCACAATTTGTCAAAACCCTCGGAGCGTTTGGCTGAGCATTTTGAAAAGCAATTTAATCGGCTAGAATTGTTCGACTCTTCGCCGGCCAGTGATCGCCCTGCTGCGTGGGCTGTCCCTTTAAATCCACCCTACCGCTCAGGAGTCAAACGTGAGATCGGACAGTTGAAGTTTAACAAAGCCGCGGAACCAGATGATCTTCCTTCAGCCCTATTCCAATTCGGAGGCTCTGCTCTTGTTGATGTTTTACATGAAGTACTAGTAAAACTGTGAGAAGCGGGAGACTCTCCTAACCGACTGGAGCCGCTAAGTTATTGTTCCCATCTTCAAAGGAAGCTCGCGATCGGAATGCGGCAACCATAGAGGAATCAGTCTGATCTCCATCGCCTCCAAATTACTCGCCTCTATAATCCTTCACAGAGTGACTGGCGCTCGTGAAAGTCAGATTCGTGCGGAGTAAGCCGGGTTTCGTCGAGGTCGTGGCTGCATTGACCACAACTTCACCTTGCGTCAGTAGTTGGAGCACCATCCCACGTATTGGCGGCCAACCGTATTCATGTTCCTCGACATAATTGGTGCCTTCGATTCTGCTGATCGATGTGCCATTTGGAATTGTCTACTCAGGAAATGTGTGCCCAAGAAGTATTTAAATATTATCCGACCATGACACGCGCATAACACGGGCAGAGTGTGGGCTTACGGCAAGCTGTCTCCAACCTTCAATATCACTAACAATGTGAGACAAGGATGCCCGGTGTCACCTTTCCTCTTCAACTTCGCTATTGACGAAGTCATGAAATTTGCGTTTACTGGACATGAGTTGGAATGTATGGAGAACCATTTCTCGACTTGGTATATGCAGACAACAATACCCTCATCTGTGACAGCTACCAGACGTGCCAAGCCGCGCTGGACAGATTAGCACTGGCTGTCAGCCATTTCGGGCTTTGCTTTGCACAATCGAAATGCATAGCGTTCCTCCAAGATTGGCAGGGATCACCTACTGCGCTGACTCTTGGTGGGTATCAGCTAGAAGTCGTTCGGAAATTCAACTACCTTGGAAGATGTATCAGCGCTCTTGGGATCGAAGACGAGATCACGAACCGTATAGCAAAAGCTCTAAGTGCTTTTGCCAACATTCGCCACCTTTGGCGGCGGCGCGACATTACTCTCGCCCTGAAGTGTAGAGTGTACAATGCAGCGGTACGTTCGCCCTTACTGTACGGTTGCGAAACCTGGCCACTAAGATCGGCGGACATGAAGAGGGCAGTTACGTCCGACCATCGGTGCCTTCGCAGTTTGGCTCATATCTGGTGGGAACACCGCGTGAGCAAAGAGCGTGTTCGACACATTGTGTACGGCACAGGAAAAGGAACTGAACCGCTCAGCAACGTGATTTCACGCACCAGGCTCCGATGGCTGGGCCACGATTTGCGCATGCAACCCATGGACTTCCACGACGTGCGTTGTTTGCTCACCGGGGATGTGGATGGAAGAAGAGGATGGGTAGCTAAGCGATGACTTGTTCAAGAGTAATGAAGGCCCTCACTTCTGTGCTGGCCTCGCTTGGAGCTTCACGGCTCCCTGGTCGGGGTCCGAAATACGGTGAACAGGTTTGGCGGGATAAACTTGTTGACATAGCAAGGAGCCGACCTCACTGTCGTTCCTGTTATGAGTTTCTTTGTCCCTCCCATTCTTTTTAACCTCCCCCTCTAGATACGATCTCATTTCTTAGCGTAAAACACAATAATGTTTTTCTTTTTGCCTAGTGGCCGACTGGTAGCTTACCGGAACGATGCCTATCCGTTGCTGGTAGCTCAGCTGGCATGCAACTTTTGAAGTTATTTTCCTTTTTCCCTTATGTATTGCGGTACAGTAGCTGAGGTGTTTTCCAACTCTAGCTGACGTGTATAATGATGATGATGAATGATGATAACCATATGCGTAATATACAAAACAAAGCCTTTTGAATTCCACCATAAATCACGCCAAATGTTCCGTCTTTATTTCACTTGATAGCTTCCCCTGAATCTCAAACGTGGTCATTTGGACGGTTCTATTGATTGGAGTATCAATCGGTTTGCTTTAAGCCGCGTCAGCTTGAATTGCTTAGTCAGCTGTGTAACTTGTTGGACTTCAGTTAAAGGCTGCCGGCATTTGGTCTCGTTTGATGTTTCGCTTTAAATTGGGAATATAGCTATTGTACCTTTGGTGGTGGACATTGTTGTGGTCCGTATTTTGTTTGTTGCTCTAACCCTTTGTAAAATTAGCAACGTAGTGTACTTATGGCTTTGAATTCCGAGTGGACCTGGGTGTCTTACAGGTTGATTGAAAACACTGCTGATTTAACGGTTACCATGCGTAACCGTCGCGCAATAACTATTCCTTTCAAGTTACTGTGTGTACTGTTGAGTGCCACAGCATATCCGGTTTCTTAAATGAATTTACTCCTAGTCCGCTTCAGATCTTGCATCTATTTATACAACGTGTATTTCTATAGTTTCTCCTCTCCGGCGTTGGCAACAAAAAATTAAGTAAAAGCAGAAATAATAAACTTGTACTTTATAGTTTCCTGGCAAGTATTCCGCTCCGTTTGTCCAAGAGGTGGGATTTGTAAATTTAGTTAGAAGCAAGAAGCATATGGTATCAGAATTAGTTACTTGAAATTGCTTTTTGTGCAGTTTACTAGTTTAATTTCATATAGCAATATGAAATAATTTTGTCGGCATTATACAAAATGTGTTCTTACTATTATGCGTTGTAAACATGTAACAGTAAAATACATTAACTTAAATCGAATTTTCACATTTGCGAGAAACTCCATTTAACTGGTAGAACACAATGCTTTTACTCCATTGAATTAGGGTAAGCAATATAAATTCTCCATTTCAGACGGTTTATAGCCAACGTGCATTTTGGCCTTGCAGCTTTTTAAGCCAAATGAACCAGTTTACGCAATGCTGACAGGCCTAGATGATCAATGGTTGACAAATTCTAAACCAATGTAATTGCTCTATTTATTTGCATTCATTAATTCGTTTTTCCCCGTTTCAATTGCGCCACATTTAAGACAACCTTTTATTGCTTTGTCATTAAACAGCCTTTCAACATGTTCATTGTTTATTGAACCCTTTACGATTTATGCGCAGCAACGCGCTAAGCGCCGAATGAATTTTTTAAGTTAAAATGCCTGTAAATTTAGCTTGATTTCCCCGCAGTACAAATGCTGTGTTCATGATAGTGTGAGGAAATATCATCCAGTAAAACATGTATGTAAGAGAATTTTGCGGAGAAATCACTTTAGATGGCTCTTGAAATCAAAATACTTTATTATGCACTATGTCACCGAAGTAATAGCGAACCACTCAGGGATGCTTGCATGTATTCGTTTATGTTGACGAACAGCGTAATTTATTAGATTTGCAACAATAGCAGAACCTTAAACTATGAGTCAGAAAACAAAGGCTCGAATAGTCCCGTGAGGTGAGTATTATAAATTAAACAAACTGTGTTACTAAAGGGAAAAGGGCATCTGCGGACGCACTGAAATATCAGCACTGGTACAATATTACATCAGTATACAACACTTTCATGCGGTTAGTGAATATATTGATTGTTTTTGTCTTTTTTCACACGGTGATCGCGTTTTACAGCTTCCAATACAGGTGGCGTAATACTTCACCTAATCGTGTTTTGACAATAAGTAAAATGCTAACCAAAATAACAAATAAGAAGAGTGATTTGAGGGTCAATTTAGAATAGGGCTTGTGTGATTTGTTTGCGACGTGCAATCTCAATGTAGACGGCGGTTCACATTGAAGTGAAGAGCTATCCATGGCCGATAAATTAAAACAAAAAAGTTTTACCAGATTGTATTAAATGACTGCATTCAGCTTATGACCTCTAGCTTGTATTGCAGCTATTTTTCAGGAGGTGGAAGAAAACGTGATTGGTGTTTTCTAAATCTGACAGACAGGAATAAGACCAGCTATTAGAGAGTGATAACTTCTGTTATGCATGCCAATGGATTCCATACGCAGATAACGCATCGTGCAAGAAAAGCTTAAGTTACGCTACGCAAAACATGATTATTTCAATGATTGTACATCTGTAAATGCAGCTGATATTATCGTAATCGTTTAAACCTGATCAATAATTATGTAAGAAAATTGTTCAAAATACATATATTTGGAATCTGAGGCTTAAAGTACCAGTTGATTACGTGACTTAAAAAATTTATTTCGCGGTTGTAATCTATATGCAAATGCGTCGCGTACTCGTTGTCTAGTGATGCGCATCATGATACCACGACTTGGGGGCTGGCAACTGGAAGTTAACCAGGGCATGGATAGTCGCCATTTGGAATAAAAAGCGAGCTGCTAAGCAGTGGTTTGAATCCTCAATCCGATGTAAAAACGAAGATATTCCACCATTAGACGTGATACGAAATATCTAATTACATTCATCACGCTTATCCACAATTCCTTGCTGGTGCTGTTGAATTGTTACCTTATATTGCACCGAATTCTTAGGTAAAACGAGGTTTTTTATCTCAACATTTTTTCCTGTTTGGTCAGTGTTCTTAAATGTTCTCTTCTTATTCTCAAGGCAAATTTATGATTAGGGCTTTCAAGCAAACTTACAGAAAAACGGCAACTTTATTAAGAATCTTTTGTGAAGCAACGTTTACCTGCTGGCAAGTTTAAAATTGACCACTTGTTCAATGCTACATAAAGCTTACTATGCGTTTGAATTTGAGGTTTTATTTAACGTGTTGGATTTAGCAGAACGTATTTAGCATGCTTTCTTTTTCTCCTAAAGATTGCGATAACTAGTGCTGATGCATTGTCAGCTGAAATTCATCCTTATGAATAATACCCCGGCTTTTGTGCATGGTTTCATTAACCCTATTTATGGGCATCATATAATATTTTACATAAAAGCGAAATAATCTAAACACTGGTTCAATGCTTTTAACATTTGCTTTGCATCCGATCTTATGAAAATTTGTCAATAGCCGCTTGACTCTTTGGGACGCTATTGTTGAAAAGTAGTTATCTATCTTATCAGTAATCCTATGATTATCTGCTTCTGATGTGTGTACAGTTGTTACATGGTCTCGTGTAAATGGCAAATATAAATTACTCTGAGGATTAATAACCTCAAATAGGAACAATAATCGAGAATCAGAATCCTTACATTGTATTGTGTATTTTTGTGCTGTGTATTTTTATTATCTGATTTAAGCTGGTTAAGCACACCATAGGCTACAGAATGTCATGTATTTGCCACACAATATAAAACATAACACATATTTGTTGCAATTAAAACTAGATTTCAACTATTACTCGTGTTTCCATTACCACATTTTTCATAAGGCTGACGCTTAAGAAGACGCCTGACTTCGCATGCAGATATATATTTTAGCTGGCTGCCCCATAGGTGCATTGTGTATATTTCCTCTTAATGTATACACTTGATATCGGCACGCCCTTAATTCATTATTTGCTTTACCTTAAAAATTATTTTAAAGAGCATGCTCATTTTAGTTATATTAATAAGCGCTAGCCCATTTCTATGTTTGTAAGTTTGTCACCATGACCAATTATATGCTTTCTGCGATTGCAATCTACACAGCTCTTTTGTAAGTGTAGACAGTCGCCATACCGTAAGCCGTATCTTTTCAGAATATTCTTGCAGCTCAAGAATTTGATGAATGACTGACAGATGACAAATTTGGAAATTCTTTCTGTGCGAACTTCCAAAAATAGAAATTACATCGAGATATGTAGGCGGTGAGGCAGTTAAACTGTATTTTATCCGGGAAAATAACTCGCCCAAACGTTTTCCCCAAAATTCGGTTTAATGGCATGAGATAAGCTTAAACTGCAGTCATCGCATTTACAGGCAATTCATCAGTTTAGAAAATTCGCGTTATATTCAAACTGTTTCCTTATCACTCAGTTAACCTGAATTTGAAGTTACAAGTACCAGTTTAATACTGATAAGTGATCATTATGCCCAAATCGAGTAAAGCCAGGGTTTAACATATTTATATCAATTTGGTAGTAAATGTTGATATAGGTAATACTTGCCATGTTACAAAGTCTAACAATCTGTACCGTTTGCTTTTGGTCTATTAATTTATAAATTGCAAAAGATGAAGAACCTCTACACGTGTACTGCTTTTCTCACTGCATTAGCAGTGATAGCAGTGATATTGATAGACAAGCTTCCCAGTTTATGCCTGCATGCGAATGCATTGTTAAACTCATGCTGTTTAGGTTCTATTAATATCTGTACGCTGTTAAAATCGCCATCATTTTGAACAGAACAGTGAATAAATACACAGCTTCTGTCTGTCCTGTTAGTGCAGATTACTTCAACGTGCTCTTGTTATAAATATGAATGACAAGTACCCACGATTTATTTATACGACCTGAGCAGACTACTACTGCTGGGAAATGTAAGTTAATCTCCAACATTTATGAATACAGCGCATTGACAAACTCTTTTAGAACGTCTCTGTATGTTTGTCACGTCTAGATATCAAACAAAATACAGGTTCAAATAACGAATATTTTGGTCTTACTGGCACCAAATGTCGAATTAGTTCAATCAGCATTTGTATTCCAAGTGGAACAATACGAAAGTCGCATATAAACTGGATGGTTCTTGTGCTCACTAGTCTCAACTTTAACAATTGACTAACTTGAACCGGAAAACTAGCAGATATGAAGTTTGAAAATCGGAAGAACTTCGTGTCGTCTCGTGGCCCCTTAGATACATGTTATAACACGCTCGCAAACTTGAAATTACGTATATCTACAAATTTTCCGCCAGTAACTTGTGTCAATTTAAGCTAACTTTTAGTTAATTGGCATTAACTGCTTAAATGTAGGGGATAATGAACCACGCACGAATTTGTCACTCCATTTCACTTAGAGTACGAAGGTGAACAAACGGCTATTTACCGTTCTCCAAACCATGTTATGCTCCTACATTTTCAGCAAAGCTTGTTATTCTTATTTTTGAACATATTCCTACTTTACGAGATCATCAGTTAGTGAATGATCTTAATAATCTTCCAAGCCACTGCATTGTTTTTCTATTATTTACATAGGCTAAATATTTTACGGTTTACCTAAGAAACGCAAACCGATTTTAAGCTGAAATCACTGTTGCTGGGATTTTTGATTTGACATAACTTATTTACCAATTGTTATTTCAATCTAGCCTTATTTCCTTGAATTTGTGCCAGGTATCTCCTTCCCACAATCTAAACATACGTAAACTAATGATTGACAGTACCCTGAGCTTCCACTACGTTAAAATTGAATTTTATGGTATTTGAACCTAACATCTTCTGCATAAAAGGTGGCTATGTACGTAATTTATATTTATATTTTAGAGGACAAAAAGTATAGACGTTACATTCTTATAAGCAAAAAGCTTTCTCTGGTCCTCTAAAAACTGGTTAGAGTTACGATGGTATCGTTGTAAGTTAGGTATTTCGCTTGCTTGTTGTTACGCGATGGAGCAATGGGGCAATGGATTATTACGAGCATAGAAGCGAATGCTATACACCTCCCGTAAGATGGTCAGGGTGAGACATGCGCGATAAAAGCAATCTCATTAAAATAACGCGGAAGCTGCATGACTGACCAAGTGGTTTGGAGTAGCACATGTGCTAGCATTCCTGTCTTGAGTTTGTAAGGATTATGACATTGTCCACCGTTTGTTCTGTATGAATGCCGTCATCAGAAGTTGATGGGCTATATCACGTTATGAAACGCGTCATTGTTCCGTCAAGATGTTTTGAATAGAGATACGGTGACGGCATTAATTACATGCTCCAGAAAGCTGTTCCAGCTTTGTGACACATAGGAAGAAAACGTTTTATTGTCATTCCATTCGGCTGTCCTACGCTGAAAATTAAACTGATGACCAGGTAAGCAATGTTTTGAAGTTTCGAAGTGAGTGGCATGTGTCGATGGAGTTTTATATGTTCTGGTACACTATTATGAGATCTTCTCGTAGACCTCGATAGTGCCCGCTATAGGTTTTAACGGGTTGCATACTGAGTGTATATGGAAGTTACGACAAGCGTCTAACGTTCTTCGTCGCGCTGTGTTTCACAGTATCGAGCGCGATGAGATGATGCTTCTGCCAGTATTGCTACGCGTGGAGAGCCTAGTCCGCATGCGGATCTCACGTACCC
The DNA here is from genome assembly GCA_944474145.2 of Dicrocoelium dendriticum. NCBI lineage: Eukaryota > Metazoa > Platyhelminthes > Trematoda > Plagiorchiida > Dicrocoeliidae > Dicrocoelium > Dicrocoelium dendriticum. Next base: position 26,412,198 of record OX104062.1, on the reverse strand, counting down.
GCAGAGCATTTTCGGAAAGACAGGCATCGAACTTCCGAAAATTTTACATTCTTTAATGCCTTCCTAATCTGCTTCAAACAACCAAGATCATCTTTAACGGGCACAGCGAGAGCACAAGCATGCGATTCCTGCTTTTATTTACACAACTAACCTCCAGTGGCAAGTACTATGGTGGGGTATGCTCCGAATTTTGCACTTGGCTTCATTGAACTGAGGCATGTACCTGCTTGGTCGTATGTGCGCTTTATGATGCTCATCATATAGGGCAGTGTGATCCTCCATTTTAGTAAAGGCATATCTTCAGCTGATCGGTGAATATTGGGACAATTGCGGATATCACACAAACAAGATGACCACTAAAAGGTCGGATAAAAGTACCCGGGCCTCAGATACGCCGCAATGGAGTGTGATGGGTTTGTAACGGTGTTGCGAATATCACAAGCAGGTGAGATTGAGCGACAAAATCGCCTATCCAGTCCAGAACGGGATCAAAAATTCCATATTTCTGGAGTTTGTGCAATAGAATGTGATGGTCCAGACGGTCGAACTTCTTTACGAAATCCAGGTAGGTTGCATCTAGTCTTACATCAGCATGGACAGATTCAGTCCAACGTAAACGTGATATCGCCAGTTTAGTAGTACAATACGGGTTTAGGCGAAATTCCTGCTGTACCGGAAAGGCAAATGTGTTCATCACCAGGTACCGCATGAGCTCCTCAATTGCAATAAACACCAACATCCTGGAGACCACAGGAAGAAGTGTTATTGCTGGTCCTGCACGGCTAAATCATTCATAGATTGGACTGATGATGACGTGCTTCAACACCATATGGATGTGCATCTGGTTAAGACATCGCTGATAATGTATTATTAATACTTCAGCCAAATTCATGGTAGCAAAATTCAAGAAATATGACTGGCAACATCACTTCCTTTGGCAATGTTCATGGTCAAACGCAATAGGTACACAGGGCTGACATTCTGCCCGTATGATAATTTAGTTCAGTCTGTAACATTTATGATGAAAAGCGATACGTTGAGAAATACAACAAAATTTAGGTTAAATAACCATGCGCTATATTACCTCGATAAGGGATATCTGATGCTTAAATGTGTTTTATTGCTTAGCTTTCCTTCTTTCGTTTATAATTATTATATTGCCTATTACTGAACGATGTGTGAGATTGTCATTTTAGGTGATTTAAATTATTTTTGCATTTTTCCAATGATTTTGGACTGATCACTCCTCAAACATTTAAGGACGGTTTTAAAACTACTCCAATTGTGGTCATTCATTTAGAGATAACAAGAAGCCGGAAAGTTTCACAAAAATAAACGTAAAGGATTTGCTAACGTTCGCATTAATCAACATAACTGGCAAGACACCGTTTCCATTAGCATTTTTGTTAAGAGTGTGGTACCTCGAAAATTTACCATCAAATTTCTAGCCTTATATGGGTGCCGATATGACTGGTTTGTGATTCTTTGCGATACGCCGGGTGTGAGTGTATTGTATTAATTCTCCGTTTCGAGTAATCAAGCTCTATCTTGTCCAACTTGTACATCGAATCGTAATAGAGCCTTGGAGCTGGAAGACGAAATAAATACCTAGTAGGCGACTGGATGATTATATTACAAAGACCTAGTTATAGGCCGAGCTAAAGTGGTTAGCCTAATGAGCGCGGAAGTGAGCAGGGTAAATAGCGCCGGAGAGAAATAGGGGTAAAGAAAAGCCACAGTGTTAATGTATGCTACATTTAGCGATCTCTTACTATTTAAATTGTTGCAAGCACGCTAATGGAATGGCCACATTAGTAAATAATTTGGAATCTTATATTCGTCAAAAAGAAGACGGGACCAGCAATCAGAACGAATAACTTGAATATTTAGATGCATATAAGACAAAACACGAGAGTTTATTGTTTTGTTTTCCAGCAATCTTATAAAAAATAACTGCTTTAAATATGTAAAAAACATGGTTACGTTTAAGATAATTTGCGAATAAATCTGGCAGCCAGACTTTTCAAATTTGATGACATTATTGTCCAATATGATAATCCGAATTCATTGTGGCGGCAAGATGTATTTGATTTTTTCACGGGAAAATTGGAGACAGTTGTCATTGGAGCTGTATCATGAAGCAAGAATACTCAGCCAAATTGGTTATTTAACATTTAATGGAAGCAAATATTTTGTTGGCTTGTACAAGCGATAGGCTAGATATCATCATCAGTATGCACGTTAGCTAGAGGTGGAAAACACCTCAACTACTTTTCTTTTGGTTTATTTTTCCACTTGTGCGAATTTGTTTGATGTTCTACGGCTACTGTCGGAGATCGCACTGATTGGCCCAACTGCCATCTGTGTCCGCCATCTTGGATTTGTTCTACAGCAATGTAACCGGTGTCTGCCAGACCAACAGCTTGACCGACGCCGTTTGGATTCAGCGTATTATTTTAGAGGTTGCAGCCAACGACTTCCGCAGCTCTGACAGTCACAATGACAAGTACTGCTTGCCAACAGAAAGCTAAGCCTAAAGCTTCCGAAATGAACATTAGTTGTGACGTAGACAAATGTGTAAAACTTTTGCGGTTTGGAGTATAATGAAGAAACTGACGAAATTACTTCCATTCTCGAAGAGCTTGCCTTAGTCTCCGTCAGAATATAATAGTTAATAGTACGACTGATTCTCTCTGGTGCTGCACTGAGTGTAGGTCTCTTCCACTCGTCAGGTGTATAACTGTGTTGGCGCAGAAGTGCGATAGGCTCACAAAGAATGTAGAGCAAGCAGAAGCCGTGAAAGCTGTCCCCTATGAACAAAACGAATCAGTACCTCAAACTCGATGTTCAACATTAAGCTCCAATTCAGAACATTGTAAGAATAACGATCCAGAGTTAGCCACTCCGACACTAGCGGCTGCTCATAAAGGTGCGTTGGCCACAAATTCTTCAACCGAATCACCCGCCACAATGAACACTCTTAAAGGACCGAAAACATACGTGTCCGTTGTTGCTATCCATATGATAGTTGCACTTCACATTGCAACCCCACCTGGTGCCAAACGAGTTACTACTGCGAATACCACCACGGGACTCAATACACCATCCTTTGTCAAACAAAGAAAGCAGCCACTGGTCCCTCCAAAAAGGAGAACATGAAACACTACCATAATTCGCTAACTGTGATATGCTCTAATATGATTGAATCCGGGGCAAATTTCATAAAATATAATATTATAGAGGACAAAAACTGTGTTTCAAATAATCGGCGTTTAAGCTAAACCAATCACTATGATACGTCTCGTCCGTCACCCTATTTCCGGAGACTGCGGTGAAGTGCGGTTACTCCAGGTAACACTTCAGTCAGGTAATGATGCAGAGGCAGTTCTTTAGTCAGCCACTCGTCTCCGGACCACCACATGCACTGTTCGAATTTTTCTAGATATTCCTTGGAGCGAAAGTCAGAAACGCAAACAAAATCCAGATGACTTCCGTAAACAACAAAAAGCAAAATCTATCCTTGTTAACGGTGTCCGCAAGCTCCAGACATTAACAAAGCTAGAAGCCAAAGCGCATGACTTGGATGAATAGCGTTTTATTCGTGAAGTGCTCTCACTAGAAAATGTTATTGCTCTTTCTACATCAAGATTCTCGCTATCACCTAAATAAAAGGGTATGGTCCCCGAGTAAAAACGTGTCACCGCACTCCGAACTGATAGCAGAACATGTGTTCAAAATGTGATAAAATGCGTAAAATGCTGCCATCCAAAATACGTATAAAGGCGATAGGCACCTGGCCACAGATACACAATGTGACACTGAGCAAACAACTTAACAATGCAATTCTGTCACGGTGTAGCTCAGAACGGAGACAATGTCAAAACACACCGACAGATGAAAGAGGACAGGATGGTTTCCTTGTTGGCGCTGAGAGCTCTACACAACAACCTAAAGTGGCCCTAGGTTCTGCTTCACCGGTCATACAAAAAACGACCGGAAGCCGACGCCGCAAGGGTCGGCATAGACCCTCACCGGATAGCAGCATGTAGTAACATGCTTCTGACCACCGATGGCTTCACCTGCTTATATATCAATTCACAAGATCTTCTCATCAAGCTAATCGAACTTCGAATTCGTCAGGTATTTGTGCCTTGGGGTTATAGTCACCGAAAGATGGCTGAAGACGGAGATCACGGATGCTGAGATTGCACTATCTGGCATGGCTACCATATGAAACGATGGACCTAGCAGAGATGTGGGAGTACTCCTGTATTATCGATCCGACCCACATCTTGATATAATTGAGGACCCATAAACGAAAGTCGTCGATTCTCTTTGGCGTCCTATGCACCTAAGACGTTGTGGTGTGTGTTTACTAGCAATAGTTTACCGCCCTCCAATGTCCACCTAGGAAATGAGCCAATGCCTACCTTCTGCGATGAAACGAGTTCTGGCACGACCATGCAGTCAGATCCTTCTAATGGGGGACTACAATCACAAAGCGAACAATATATGGCTTATTTGCAAAAGGTGCTCGCCGATATACCTCTGTACAACCACCTCACCTCTCACACGTTATTCCGTATGGGTGACACACCCTCTGTTTTCGACTTTGTGCTCTCCAACGCCGAACTAATGATCGAAAAGGCAATCAAAAATTCACCACTGGGCCGTGGTGATCACGCGAAGTTACTCTTTCGATACATTTGTTCCTCGGAGTACATCAGTGAGAACAACCTGGAAACCTATGTCGTTACACATTACGATAAACTGTCCAATCTCCTTCAAGAGACCGACTGGTGCTTCTTGACCAAGAGGCCGCCCGATGTCGCCTGGGTTTTGTTCGTCACACATTTCACTGAGCTAGTTGCAGTATGTCAGATTACAAGGTCATTCACCCAAAGCAAATGAATTGGTTCCTGAGGTGGGGTGCTAGAAAATGCATGGCCTTAAGGGAATCAACCTGGCGGGCTTACAAAGTCTGTCCAAGTAACCTAACCTAGGGTAATTGCACAACTCAACGCCACCACTGCGTCAAGTTGATCCGCGAAGACAAACTCCAGCAACAAGAGAACTTAGCGTCAAAATTCAGTACAACTTCCAAGCTCCTGCATAAACACGTCAACATGCCCTGTAGAGTGCAGCCTGTGATTTTGGTTTTAGGTGCAACAGATGGTTTTGCGCAAACCGCACAAGATGCAGTCAACGTGCTTCGCCAACACTTCATTCATGATTTCCGAAGTGAATCATCAATTAATGCGCTTTCGACATAGCTTCCATCGCCACCAGGTTTAAACCACTTATCATTCACGACAGCCAATGTGGTGAAAACGCTAATGTCTTTGCGGGTGCACAGCTCACCTGGCGTGGACGGCATCAAACCGAAGGCCTTGAAGACAGCGGCCATGAGCCTTGAGGAAATATTAGCTCGGTTCTTTCAACGTTGCCTCAAAAAATACAGGTTCCGACAATGTGGAAACATGGACTAGTTACTCCTATTTACAAACATGCTAATCGTTCGGAGCCCTCGAACTGCAGTCCAATCACTCTCCTCCCAATTTTATCCAAATTAATGGAACAAATAATTGTACAGATGCTAATGGGATATCTTAAGAGCAACAATATCCTAGTGTCACAGCAACACGGATTCCGCCGTAATCGATCCTGCACTATAAACTTGCTACTAGCCCGAGCAATTTGGACAGAGTCAGCAGACGCCAGCTTGGGAGACGACGTTGTCTACCTAGACTTATCTAAAGCGTTCGATCATTTGGACCATCGCATTCTGATTTTAAAATCTTCGAAGCTATGGAATCGGTTACCCCATACTCGGTTGCATCGGCATCTTCTCGCTCGACGTCAGCTGAGTGTGAGTGTATGCAGCTCCATTTCCGACCTAATTGTCTTCCAGTGTGGTGAACCTCAGAGATCGGAACTGGGACCACATTTATTCCTAACGTTTATAAACGATGTTGCCAGTGTAGTGCAGTCAAATTGCTTATTATTTGCAGTTAGTGTCAAAATTTGTCACGATATCTGGAAATCGGATGATCACATGGCACTGCAGAGCGATCTCGGCAGGGCTTATGCTTGGTCATCTGATAACAGTCTCCAGCTCAACGTGACCAAGTGCAAAGTCCGAAGCACAAGTCATCCGCTTATCTATGAATATCGGCTTGGGCACCAGCAGTTAAAACATGCTTCCCATATAGACGACCTGGGGGTGATCGTGCATTATCAACTTGGTTTCTCAAAACAAGCCGTAAATGCATCGAAAAGAGCCAGTCAACATCTCGGAATCTTGTGGATGGCATTCCGGAATTTCGAGCCATCAATCTTTCCGCAAATGCTGAACGCCTACCGGTGAGTGCACATGGAATATGCGATCCAGGCCTAGCGTCGCTGGCGCAGGCGCGACGTCGATGCACTTAAAACTCCGCAACTTAGAGCAACCAAACCAGTTAGAGGATTGCTTTATCTCTCCTACCAACGCATACCGCAGTCGCTGCGATTGTACACTGGTGAATATGGACGCCAGCAAAATCTAATCATGATTAACTTATTACTGAAGAAATCCAACTCATCCACGTTGCAATCTCTTGCAGCTGAGCCAAAATACCAATCTGAGAGACCATCAGCTCAAACGCGCTACGTGCTACGGTTGAATTTATTTTCGATTAAAATTCTTCTCCCTCCGTGTGTCCCTTGCTTAGGTTGCCCTTACGGCTCCCTTCTCATTGCCCCATACATTAATTCTATTCAAATAACCCTTGACGAAAAGCTTTCCAACTTGTATTACTTGCTATAGTCCGTTCCATTTGTAGGACGAAAGAATGCAAACCTAACCATGGGCTTAACGGTGATCTCCGCAACGTGGCGGTGAGTAAACTTGCAGAAGTGTCATGTGAATAGCCTGGATGTGTCTAAACTGGATTAACATACATCTGTCAAATGAAGAAACAAACGAGTGCGCGGTGTTGTTTACTTTTTCATTTCTCTCGCACTTACTGAACTAGCACAGCTCTTTATACTGTGTTGTGTGTGCACATCACATTCCCACTTCAAACTATTATTATGTGGTAGTGTACTTAATCGGTAGACGCTTAAAATAACGGTTTACTTATTCGATGATCCTTTAAATTTTAAAATTTCATCTAACCTTCCTGCGGGACTTTTCAAGCACATGCTTTTTTATCCGTGATAAAATAGTGTTCACAGTTCATTTTACGTAAAAGAAGAAAACGGATAAAACACGCAGTAGTTGCTTGCCAGATGAGCTACCCACAGCGGATAGGCATCGTTGCCGAAAGCTACCAGCCAGCTACTAGGAAAATAATTATTATGTAAAATTGCGATATGCTGTGAACTGAGATCGTGCTTGGAGAAGGAGGAGTCTACGAAGGATGGGGAGGGACAAAGAAGTTTCCCAGGCACATTTGCAGTTTGTTTGGATGAAATGAGTAAGCCAGTTTGACCTCATCTGCAAACGGAAATGGGTGTCCATGTTTGATCGGGTCACATATATTGTTTATGTATATTAGTAAAAGTATTGGTCCGATCAAACTTCCCTGGAAAAAGCCGCTGGTTATTTGTGTCGGTGTAGAATATTCCTGACTGATTATAACTACTTGAGTTCGACGGTTTAGATATGTGTCGAACCAGTTAAGCAGATGATTTCCAATTCCATGTGACTCTAGAGCGAACAACGGTGGCTTGTGCGGCACGCTTTCGAAAGCCTATTGCATGTCTTCCAGAATTATAATAATTTTCATTCCTCTGTCCATCACAGTTGTGACGTGATCGCGAAATTGTAGCTGGCAGGTAACGCAGGAGTGTTTTGAGAGAAAGCCGTGCTGTGAGGTGTTGATCAGATCTAGTCTTGTAAGATATGGAATAATGTTCTTCTTGGTTATTCGCTCTAATGCTTGGGTAGCAGCAGAGGTGTGATTTATTGAGCGGTAGCATATCACTTGATTTCTCGGTCAACCCTTGTGCTTAGGCATTATAATGGATTGCTTCCATTGAGTTGGAAAGCAACCGGTAGTAAGTGAAATCGTGAAGATGTTTAATAACAATTGAGCGAGGTTTCTTACTCCGAGTTTTATAACAGTTAGGAAGATGCATTTTAGACTTGAACGAGTTGATGGTTTTATGGACGCGATGGCACATTGCACCTCTCATAACGTCACGTGGATATTGCAGTATAGCTCGGTCGTTATTTTTGGAAGTGGATGATGAGACGGCTGAATGTTGGGGACAAACCAGGAGTCAAAAATTTAGTTGATAGCCTCGCACATGCAGGAGATGTTGCGCGTTATTGAACTGTCGTCTAGTGCTAACGTTTCAATTTCCTAAAGTGGTTTAGGTTTCCTTGTTTAGAGTAGTTTCATTAATTTACGTACTTTCTCTAGATTGACTCACAGTCCTGTGTGTATTCTCTCTTTTCTCCTCCTCCCGGGGCGGGCCCCCCCCCCCCCCCCCCCCCCCCCCCCCCCCCCCCCCCCCCCCCCCCCCCCCCCCCCCCCCCCCCCCCCCCCCCCCCCCCCCCCCGGGTGGTGGTGTAAAGAGAGAATACACACAGGACTGTGAGTCAATCTAGAGAAAGTACGTAAATTAATGAAACTACTCTAAACAAGGAAACCTAAATCACTTCAGGAAATTGAAACGTTAGCTCTAGACGACTGTTCAATAACGCGCAACATCTCCTGCATATGCGAGGCTATCAACTAAAGTTTTGACTCCTGGTTTGTCCCCAACATTCAGCCGTCTCATCATCAAATTCCAAAAATAACGACCGAGCTATACTGCAATATCCACGTGATGTTATGAGAGGTGCAATGTGCCATCGCGTCCATAAAACCATCAACTCGTTTAGGTCTAAAATGCATCTTCCTAACTGTTATAAAACTCGGAGTAAGAAACCTCGCTCAATTTTTATTAAACATCTTCACGATTTCACTTACTACCGGTTGCTTTCCTACTCAATAGAAGCAATCCATTATAATGCCTAAGCACAAAGGTTGTCCGAGAAATCTAGTGATATACTACTGCTCATTAAATCACACCTCTGCTGCTACCAAAGCATTAGAGCGAATAACTAAGAAGAACATTATTCCATATCTTAAAAGACTAGATCTGATCAACACCTCACAGCACGGCTTTCTCTCAGAACGCTCCTGCGTTACCTGCCAGCTACAATTCCTCGATCGCGTCACAACTATGATTGACAGAGGAATGACAATTATTATAATTCTGTGGGACATGCAATAGGCGTTCGACCGCATGCCGCACACGCCACTGCTGTTCGCTCTAGAGTCATATAGAATTGGAAATCGTCTGCTTAACTGGTTCGACACATATCTAAACCGTCGAACTCAAGTAGTTATGTTCGGTCAGGAATATTCTACACCGAAACAAATAACTAGCGGCGTCTTCCAGGGAAGTTTGCTCGGACCAATACTTTTACTAATTACATAGACAATATATGTGACCCGATCAAATATGGACACCCATTTCTTTTTGTAGATGAGTCAAACTGGCTTACTCATTTCATCCAAACAAACTGCAAATGTGCCTTGGAAACATCTTTTTTTTCCCGTCCCCATCCTTTTTTCTTTCCCAAGAATCCTTCTCCAAACACGATCGTAATTCAAAGCATAATCGCAATTTTTACATACTAATTATTTTCCCCTAGGCAGCTGGCTGGTAGCTTTCGGCAACGATGCCTATCCGCTGTGGGTAGCTTATCTGGCAAGCAACTACTGCGTGTTTTATCTGTTTTCTTCTTTTACATAAAATGAACTGTGAACACTATATAATCACGGATAAAAAAGCATGTGCTTGACAAGTCCCGCAGGAAGGTTAGATGAAATTTTAAAATTTAAAGGATCATCGAATAAGTAAACCGTTATTTTAAGCGTCTACCGATTAAGTACACTATCACATAATAATAGTTTGATGTGGGAATGTGATGTGCACACACAACACAGTATAAAGAGCTGTGCTAGTTTAGCAAGTGCGAGAGAAATGAAAAAGTAAAAAATACCGCGCACTCGTTTGTTTCTTTATTTGACAGATGTATGTTTATCCAGTTTAGACACATCCAGGCTATTCACATGACACTGCTGCAAGTTTACTCACCGCCACGTTGCGGATATCACCGTTAAGCCCAGGGTTATTTTTGCATACTTTCGTCCTCCAAATGGAACGGACTATAGCAAGTAATACAAGTTGGAAAGCTTTTCGTCAAGGGTTATTTGAATAGAATTAATGTATGGGGCAATGAGAACGTGAGCCGTAAGGGCAACCTAAGCACGGGACACATAGAGGGAGAAGACTTTTCGTCGAAAAGCAATTCAACCGTAGTGCGTAGCCCGTTTGAGCTGATGGTCTCTCAGCTTGGTATTTTGGCTCAGCTGCAACAGACTGCAACGTGGATGAGTTGGATTTCTTCAGTAATAAGTTAATCATGATTAGATTTTGCTGGCGTCTATATTCACCAGTGTACAATCGCAGCGACTGCGGTATGCGTTGGTAGGAGAGATAAAGCAATCCTCTAACTGGTTTGGTTGCTCTAAGTTGTGGAGTTTTAAGTGCATCGACGTCGCGCCTGCGCCAGCGACGCTAGGCCTGGATCGCATATTCCATGTGCAATCACCGGTAGGCGTTCAGCATTTGCGGACTGATTGATGGCTCGAAATACCGGAATGCCATCCACAAGATTCCGAGATGTTGACTGGCTCTTTTCAATGCATTTACGGCTTGTTTTGAGAAAGCAAGTTGATAATGCACGATCACCGCTGGTCGTCTACATGGGAAGCATGTTTTAACTGCTGGTGCCCAAGCCGAAATTCATAGAAAAGCGGATGACTTGTGCTTCGGACTTTGCAATTGGTCACGTTGAGCTGGAGACTGTTATCAGATGACCAAGCATAAGCCCTGCCGAGATCGCTCTGCAGTGACATGTGATCATCCGGTTTCCAGATATCGTGACAAATGTTGACACTAACTGCAAATAATAAGCAATTTGACTGCACTACACTGGCAACATCGTTTATAAACGTTAGGAATAAATGTGGTCCCAGTTCCGATCTCTGAGGTTCACCACACTGGACGACAATTAGGTCGGAAATGGAGCTGCATACACTAACACTCAGCGGACGTCGAGCGAGAAGATGTCGATGCAACCGAGTGTATGGTAACCGATTCCATAGCTTCGAAGATTTTAAAATCAGAATGCGATGGTCCAAATGATCGTACGCTTTAGATAATTCTAGGTAGACAACGTCGTCTCCCAAGCTGGCGTCTGCTGACTCTGTCCAAATTGCTCGGGCTAGTAGCAAGTTTATAGTGCAGGATCGATTACGGCGGAATCCGTGTTGCTTTGACAGTAGGATATTGTTGCCCTCAAGATATCCCAATAGCATCTGTACAACTATTTGTTCCATTAATTTGGGTAAAATTGGGAGGAGAGTGATTGGACTGCAGTTCGAGGGTGCCGAACGATTAGCTTGTTTGTAAATAGGAGTAACTAGTCCATGTTTCCACATTGTCGGAACCTGTATTTTTTGAAGCAACGTTGAAAGAACGGAGCTAATATTTCCGCAAGGCTCATGGCCGCTGTCTTCAAGGCATTCGGTTTGATGTCGTCCACGCCAGGTGAGCTGTGCACCTGCAAAACATTAGGGTTTTCATCATATTGGCTGCCGTGAAAGATACCTGGTTTAAACCTGGTGGCGATGGAACCTATGTCGAAAGCGGAGTAATTGATGATTCACTTCAGAAATTATGAATGAAGTGTTGGCGAAGCACGTTGACTGCATCTTGTGCGGTTTGCGCAAAACCATCTGTTGCACCTAAAACCAAAATCCCGCGCTGCACTCTACGGGGTTTGTTGACGTGTTTATGCAGGAGCTTGGGAGTTGTACTGAATTTTGACGCTAAATTCTCTTGTTGCTGGAGTTTGTCTTCGCGGATCAACTTGACGCAGTGATGTGGTTGAGTTGTGATATCACCCTAGGTCAGGTTACTTGGACAGGCTTTGTAAGCGCGCCAGGTTGAATCACTTAAGGCCATGCATTTTCTTGCAAGCCACCTCAGGAACGAATTCATTTGCTTTGGGCGAATGACCTTGTGATCTGACATACTGCAACTAGCTCAGTGAAATGTGTGACGAACAAAACCCAGGCGATATCGGGCGGCCTCTTTGTCAAGAAGCACCAGTCGGTCTCTTGAAGGAGATTGGACAGTTTATCGTAATGTGTAACGACATAGTTTTCCAGGTTGTTCTCGCTGATGCACTCCGAGGAACAAATGTAACGAAAGAGCAACTTGGCGTGATCACCACGGCCCAGCGGTGAATTTGTGGTTGCCGTGGCAATCATTAGTTCCGCGTTG
>OX104062.1:26380035-26399304 GCA_944474145.2 Dicrocoelium dendriticum | reverse complement strand
GTTTCATGGTCACAATCAGTTATATGCATCAGGCATTATTTCTGGGAAACCTGGTCTATTGTTGAGTACGAAATAAGAATACGTTAGAATGCAAATACCACAGGAATCTACAATCAAAGCCAATGACACTGCCTATACCAATTCGTGCTAACTGCGGATGTAGTTACATTTGCAGAATGGTTCGGTCTTTTATTTCCCGAATAAAAGGAGAAGTGCCGGGGTAGGATCAACCCGAAATTCAACAGCGTCCTGCCCCCTGAATCGTCATGCTAGCGCAGACCGCTTGTCTGTTCAATAGTTAAGCAAGTACTGTGCACGTGTCACCGGAGATAGCTCTGAGCATCATTCTTTGTCCTGTTAGGTGTTACGTCACCCTGATCCTCGCTTCTTCCGTTTCACCGAGGCTGTGGCGATAAGCCGGATGAAGCCAGTGTGTCCAAAAACAATTTGTTGTGGTCTATAAACTGCCATAAACATAGGGTAGGAACTTCCTTCATTCATTTTGCACTTCAAGCTTGTTTGGTCACACCCACAATTATTTACATAGTTGTACATCGGTTATTGTTTATGGTATTGAGGAGACAATACGAAATGCAGGCAACTACCAGCTTTTGCTTTCTTACCGCTTCGTTCAATTTGCTAAAGAAAACTAACTGCTTTATATATATGTGTGTCAATCACTGTTGTTTCTAGTACTCGGTTCCATGTCAGCTAATAAAAATCCACCGCGTGTCTGCGGCACCATAATACACCAGTGCTTTCACTCGACGATAATAAGTTAACGATACAAAATGGCTAATAGTGTGTTTGGTCGAACTGCATTTCTGAATGTACTCTCGAGCCTCATCTAAATAACTACCCGTGGTTTAAGTTCAATTTGGTGAGCCGAATTGCTCCTTTGGTGAAATGGCACTTAACTCCAGATTCTCTAGGTAGGTCTGCTCCAGAGATGGACGGATTTAGCACTATCAAGGCAGTACATTGTAACTTGACTTAAATGACCTTATTTGGTTAGGACTGTGCTTGGTTCACTTCCATAGAAGGAAGCAGGTTTAGTGTTGTATACAAATGGGTTTAAGAGTGCAACCCAGTAGAATTTTTCCTAATTAGTACACTACCAGAGGAAAAACGTAACAAGCTAGTTGGCAGATGTGATAAACATTTAGCCCCATTAACTTAATCCAAATACGTGATATTTAACTGGTGTATTTCATTGAATTCAGCCGATAAAAATAGCTCCAACATTTTAGGTAAAAATGACATACAGCGTTAGTCAGATTCACTTATATATAATAAATATAACAATAACATATACTCCCGGCTTTGTTCAAACAGCAGCTTCTGCTATTAAAGCTGTTATTACTGCTGCTACTACCACAGCTACCACAAGAAATGCGCAATGAATATGTCAACTCCAATAGTTGGGAAACGTTAGCGAGCAAAGTACTCGACCAGGCTTGCCAACTTACATCATTTGTATATTCCTGTAATATTAAAATAAAACAGATTACATGCACTGCCCGCGTAGCTAAAATAACTAAAGTGTCAAAATCAAGATTATGCAAGGTAGTACGTAACGTCTAAATAAATATAATGTAAACTGATTGCACCAAATCGCTTTATTAAAAATGTTCTCCACCGTGTTCGAGTAAAACAGAAGAGATCCCATCGGGGCCAGGTCTGTAGGATGGTCTTAAACAGGTAGGTAATCATACGTTTTATCTTAGAGACACTAAGCTCCATCGCTGAGACTTGTTCAGAGAATTGACACGAGGTTGACAATTCCACGGTTTCTTTTTCAAGATTAGTATGTCTAGTAAATTATGAGTTAAAGGCTTCTGCCATGGCAATTGTGGATTAAATGCCTTCGCCTTCAGGCATGATGATGTGGGAGGATAGGTCAGTTTTGCCACCTCTCCTTTTTCTCAGTAATGTAGTCACCAGTTGACTTGTATTACTATTATTTACAGCCCGTTGTTCTTCCTGTTTGAGACGGGTATGGTGTCTCTTGTCCCTCTCTATAATAAGGCGTTGGAGTCTCAGTAATACACAGAAGTCGTGAGTATGTTCATATGTTCGAGTTAGCACTCGTATTTTCCGCTTGTCCTTTGCGTTGTTAGCGTACTTATAATAGACTCACGTAATAGTACAGGAGGCAAGTGTGCTTAAGCGTTTGGTCACATTGTTTTACAATATATGAGAGACTCCCTTAATGTCAGACGAAATAAAGAAACGGTCCCAATGTTGGGCCCTAAGCAATGCGGAGAAATCCAATTAAGATTTCGCAGGAAGTGTGGAACTACCGCAGACCTCACATGCGATGACTCAGCTATAGGTTTACATCCGACTATTTTGTGATCACATTCAGAGAGATTGTCAATTATATCAGTAGCTATTTTGGAGACGCCTAAGGTAAAACGTAGGTATAGAATATGTTTCCCACTAGTATCCACGAAAAAATTTTGCTCCCAACCAACCAGTGATGAAGGAGGTTATGAATTCAGCATGCTTCGCGTTTGTTACTAAGTTTGATTAACGGATATCTGGTAGGTTGAGATCTCCACCTAAAAATTTATAAAAAATTCTAGTTCCGATATGTAATTAATGATGTTAATCAACTGGTTCTCATCAATGAAGCTGGCCCCGGGTGGGCGGTATATACAGCCTACAAGAGTTCGTTTACTACCGAAGGACAATAGTAACTAAGCGGAGTCAATAGTGGGGCATATAAGTGGAAGTGTGAGTTCAAACACAAAGAGGTTCTGTGAGTAATAACTTCTGCACCCACCTCATCTGCGGTTGCCTGGGTGCAGTAGAAAGCATTATTATCTTCGGAAGTGAAACTCGGTGTACTTAAGCGACAGGCGCCGATGGAGTCTACAACATATAAATCAAGCGCATGGTGTTTTAGTTCATGACGTTGCGAGTGCCTGAGCCAAGCAGCGCTGGTGGGCCACCATCGTTTCCACCTTGGGCTTGCATTCAAAAGAAGATTGATCGAATGATTATTTAAGCATATTCAGAGAACTACTTTAGGTAGGCTACGTCCGCATCCATTTCTTTGATTAAACTAAGCCAATCAGGCGGTCGATGTGGTACGTGTGCCGCATCGTCTTTACAGTTATCCTGTACTTGACACGCGTGATGTTGATTAATATCCTCGGTATGGCTGGGCTTAATGTGGACGTTGACAAGATGCCTATCTGCCTATTACCCACCGCCTGGTCTATAATGGCTCCAGGACACAGTTGATTGTTACTGGAGAGTGATGGGTTCACGGTCCTCATGACGATGCAAGGTTCAAATAGTGGTTTCTTCCAGGGTGGAACGGGCTACGTCCCAGCCACCTCTTGTGTACGTCTGGTAAAATGATTCGGAATTTAGACCTGAATTCTCCTGTTCTGCCTGTTGAAGATTGCGTGGATGATACATGGCTTCCATCCACATGCCTCCCTGTCTTATCCCTTTGTGTTTGCACTCGACATGTGGTGTGTGGATGGAACTGTGAGTTGTGAAACCTTGGTCCCTCCCCTTTGGCAGCCACGTTGACCGGTACATCCGGAATGGGATTCTGCCAACCTTTTGTACGTGTAAGCATATGGATAAATTGTGTTAATCTGACACTGCATTTTTGATTATGTCTAATAAATGCGTCAGCTTAATTGAAGATCACAGGAACTCCTTGCGAATTTTGATGACGGACGTCCGCATATATGTAATATCATTAGGCAGAATAGTTGCAGCAAAATTAGTTAGCGGCGATTCACATCAGCCACTGCTCACGTTCGTTAAACACAAGCGGATGCAAGCCCGTCACGCCCGGGAACACTGCAGACGAAACGTTAGCTGTAACGTAGCTAACTCTCACCCCCAGCTGTCACCACATTCAGGTTCTTTGGCTTCCAAACCTACAATTACAGTTCAGTTATTCAACAGGCTTCGGATACTACATTTAATTTGAGCTCCATGAACCTTTTGAGCCTGAATACTGAAGGCCTAGGTTTCTCAAAGTATTGATGCACTTTCATGGCTTTTCAGGCATAGCCCGCGTGCGGGGTGCAATTGTAGAACAATATAGAGAGAAGCTGCGGTTTTCCGTTGAAAATTGCATGTATCATTTAGTACACCGTAATCCATGGCTTTTAAATCACATGTAATGGCGTTCATGCTTTGGTCACAGTCAGTAACATCAAAAGTGTACACGAGTCTCACATTGTCAGCAAACAAGTTCGATAAACCGCATTGTATTACGTTAAATTTGCCATTAGATGTAATGAAAAGACTAGTAGGCATGAACTACACAAAGAAATGTTCTCAGCTGTGCATTTTATCATTCATCCGAAACACTTGTTTTCGGTTTGACAAGGATTATCTGAACAATGATATCAATACGTCACTAATTCTAAATGTTGCCACTCGATTTATAACCTTTTTGTGCGTCTCATTATCAGACAGTATGTGCATGTATTTGGAGGTTACCACCGATGATGGGCCTGCTGAAACTGGCTCGTAACATTTCACACGTAGTCGCTATTTCAGTAAAAATGATGTGTGTTAAAAACAGGCCACGTATCTGGAAGGGAGCAAGTATTTTTGAGCCGATTTCTGTCAATTCTTTGGCAAATTATGTAAGTTGACTGATAGTCCTGTACTTTTATAATGCCGTAATTTGTTTAACTTTTGCGACATGGTTAAAAAGCGACTGTCTTTTAAAAGGCAGTTGCTTTACCTGCTTGAAATAAAAGAGATAATATCTGCCCCATAATTATAGCATCATTGAAGAAGAGCAACGGGTCCTACATAGTTGTATTATTTTATAGAGCTGTATTTATTTCCATTTATCTCGATATACATTCTCAACATTGGAGAGTTGAAGTTATGGTGGCTATATCAAGCGAACGGGAAGAAGTCGCTTCGTTGATGTATACACACAAGTATCTTTCAGAATCTCGGTCATGGAGATAGAGTCATTAATAAACGATACATTACGAAGCTTGACCTGTTTATAGTATACTTGGTTCCTGCATCTATTTACCAGTACCACTAAAATGTGCTTATCAAAATTAACCTAAATCTGATCGCAAGCTTTGAAGGTAGCACGAAAGCTTCATAAGGTTCGGCAGAAATCCAAGTTAACTGCTGACTTTTCGCTATTATTACAGCAGCCGAAGCTCGTAGAAGAAAAGTGGCATCAAGGTGATAAAACTCTCATTCTAGAAAAGTATAAAGCTCTGAACGGACCTAGCAAAACTGCTGATCTAGCCAAACTATCACATGCCCAAGGTTTACGTTGCATCGAAAATATCAAATTTTTCACCAACTCTGATGGAACATACTACGAAGCACGAGGTAGTATCTGCAAAATTTCAGTTCTTATGTTGCCGAATGAATGCCCAATGAATCATCAGACACACCAACACTTATCATGCCGCACAGCAATGATGGTCTATGCGCATTGGAATTCACTATAGCGAAAATCGCTGGTCAAGTCTCTCGTTTATACTTCTCAACGTGCGCAAGCCCTAATGGGATCCACCCTTGTATAATAAAAATAGTGGTATTGACTTCCTTCTGCTATGCTCAAAAACTTTACACTCTCTGTTAACAACGTGATAAACCCTACTTAATGGAAGACTTCTGTTGTTTTCCCGAGACATATAATGGCGCTGCCCACGAGGTTAAAAGCTTCGTCCCATGAATCACACAACCATCTTATCTAGAATAATGCAAAGGATAGTTAAATATAAACTATTTATATTCTTGAACTATGCTAACATTATCAGTAATTCGCAACATGACTTCATGGATGGTCCAGCCTGCAGAACATGGCAGACTGAATTTTAAACTACACAATGGCTGCCATTGGCAAAGGAAAGATTGTCGTAATCCTGTTCCTGGATATGCAAAAAGCCTTTGATAGAGTGCCTCACAGAAGGTTACTAAGCAAACTGAAGGCTATAGGCATTAGAGAACCGATGTTCTCTTGGTTGTCTTCATATCTAAATAGTAGACAGCAAGTGTTGCGCATCGGCGACCATTTCTCTAAACCGAAAACAATCACTAGTAGGATGATTCAAGGAAGTGTTCGCGGACTTCTACTCTTTCTAATTTATATCAACAATATATTCCAGAAAATAAGAAACGGTGTTGTATTTATCTTTGATGATAACTTTAAAGTTAGCTACTCACAAGCACGTGCCGCACGTATCATTTAAAATGACCTATCTGCCCTTGCCCCCTGGTGCCAATTGTGGCAGGAATCATTTATCATGGACAAGTGTACTATTTTGTCGTACAAATGTCAAGTACCGCCAGACAGTTTATTACAACAAGGCGCATATATCTCGCAGTGCAGGGCAGTCCGCGAATTGGTCGTGCAATTTTCAGTCACGTTTAACTTTTCTGAACACTGCGACTCACAAATTCCGAAAGCCATGAAGACCACGGTTATATCTGCCATTACTTTTAGGGAATCTCGCATATCCCTTTTCAAAACATATATATTGCCGTGTATAGGATATTGCTCAATCGTAGAGTCTAATCTACGGGAAGCTGACCAGCACGCTCTTGAGAGTGTCCAGAAACGCTTCAGGAGAAAGCTATGTGGATATTCTCAAAATTCACATAAAGAGAGCAATGTGATAAAATTAAATTTGACCCAGTTTTCTTCGGATATTGAAGCCAAACCTATATTTTCTTTACAGAATCAAAAAGTTGTCAAATATTTAGTCTTGAAATCGGTGTCCATATATGTTTAAAAAGCAGACATCTAATACGTAACATAGAGGCAAGCGTCATGATTCCAATATTTACTACGAGAATCACAGAAGGTTTCTTTCTAACCCAAAACTCAATGCTTTGGAATAAACTTTCAAGTGATATCACAACGTGCTATACCCTTTGGAATTTTAGGCTTGGCGTTAGTAAGCATTGAACGGTCCAAAATATGATTAGTATGTTTGGGACACAGTCCCTAAATACCACATTCGGAAACGGTTTCCATGATGCCTGAATAACTTTCCGAAACACACACATAAAATTTTGGACAAAAGCCCCTTTCATTAAATTTTTTACTCGGCTCAACCACATGTCATAGGATTGGGAAGAATCTTGATTCATTGACAGGAAAATATAGCAGAACAATACGGATTGCTCTGTGTTACCTAATCTGCAATTGCGCCCCTTGTTTATTTCTGAAAATGCATTAATGAAATGTCATGGAAAGGTCGTAACAATAAATGATCTGTTTTTTAGGCAACCGCTTCTCGTATCGTAGAGGAATATACAATTTATTTATTTATATGCAATCATCAAAAGTATACCAAATAACTTCAACAGTTTATATTAGCAAACCTTCAAAAAAGCAATTTAAACAAAAGAAGGAAGTTGCGGATGTGAGGCAAAGCGCCACTTTGTTTAGGGTGTTTAGTATTTGCATAAAATTCACAAATCCCTTCACGTCAGGAAACTCGCTTGCTTTACCATTGATTTAAGTTATTCCTCCAATCCGTTTTTTAAACCTACTTCTTATTCAGAACAGACAGTACCCTGCTTCACCGCAAGTAAGTGAATCAAAATTTCATTTAAAATTCGTTAACAATCTGGCTAGATGGCACCATTATAACGTCCACCTTCACCTCTGGAACAATGGGGCTAATTACGAAGAGAGTGCTAAGATAATTTAGTTTTGGAAATAATCATACAATTATGTAGTGACGCAGTTATAAGTGTCAACCTCCATATAACTTGTAAATTACTACAACTGCGGCAAGCCGAACACCGATACAACTGTTATAAGAGCTATACAAAAGGAACAGCTATTTGGCTTTTAATAGAGGGGTTTGGAACGAATTACTAATGTTGGCTAACTGATTGATATAAATAAGATATGACATAAAGCTGCTTACAATTTAGAATTTTGTTTATATAGCTCATGTACAGAATACTGATTGATGAATGATTTGGGCTCTGACAGAACCGCCGAAGCTTTGTTCCGGTAGATTACACAACGTATTATCCTAGCTGTAAGCAGCAATATCAAGTTCTGAAGAAGAATTCGATAATTCTGGCAGCTTTGATCCTATACACAGGGTAACGGCTTTGCTAACTACAAATCTTTTTTGCGTATAAAAATACTTTAGTAAATTCGTAATGTAACGACTAATAAGAACGTTGTCACATCTATAATTTACATTTAAAGAAATGATAAAAATTCAACTTATTTTGATGTATTTACTACCGTTAAATTTGCAAGTGTTATTTCGGCTAATTAATAAGGTTGTAAAATGAAGTAAACTGATTTACATATGTTTTCTTGTAGGTTGTTTCTTAGGAGTATTTACGATCGCATAGGATTACTCAAAGTATACAAAGCATCCACCACGTTCCTTTGGATATGATGGCCCGCCTAACCTAACTAATGCTGCGGGTTTGCAGTGTTCACTAACAGATTTACAGTGTATATGTTCCAGGTAGTCAAGTCGACATATTGCCCTACTTAGCCATTTAACTCTAAGTGATCCGCTGTATTAAAAAATACATTTAGTGGTGGTCGACTATAAAATCCTAAAGAGTAGTATTAACTATGCGGCAGGATAAGTTTGTTTGTGCATCTTGCATTGTCATAAAACAGATGTAATATACAAGGCATACACTTTCATATAAATACACAAACTTGAACAAAATATTAACTAAAGTATTCGTAATGGGCACATATTTTGGTTTGACTGCCGTTGTTTCTCCAAACCTAGATCCCTATCATCTTTTTAATTTACTGATCTCAATACGCAAGCTGAAAATTTAGTGCATTAAGATGAAAAAGCTTTTCTTGCTATACTTTATAAATTTTTATATTATCCTTGAATTTATCAAAATGTACATCGAGGATGTGGAATTTTATGGCATTCGAAATCTCATAATTCTAAATTAGATGCTCAGACCTTTCGGTCATTTGATTGCTTGGGCACCCGTGAAGTACTGCAACGAATCTTCTTAAACCAACCTTCCTCGATTTATACAATTACCCAAGGAATTCCAGTCACTAGAATATCTGCTTTATCTGTGGTCCAACTTTTCCCCTGATAGCTATGGAAAATGAAACTAACGGTATGGAAATCAAAAAATTGCTTTGAATACCGGTACTTTGGTAGGCACTTTCTGTTGTTAGGACTTTCAGCATTTTGGGTAACTTGACTGCCGAAGTTTTGTCAACATTCAAATTGACATCATTAGTGCAAGTGTGATGGCGCTCAGATAGCAGGAGCTGGTAAAAGCAAACACAACGATGGATACTGACGGCCACTACTCCGATTTATACATATATATATATATATATCAGCTTTGGAGTATTGAGTTTGTCTCGTTCCGTTTAGTAAATTACTGTGTTCTTCCCTTGTGCACAGATGTTATTGTGACGCGGCTAGGAATGTCACACTCTGAGTGGTTCAACGGGTGTGAGTGTGTAGTTTGGGCTCTAATCAATCATACTGTTAAACGTCTTGATGTTGGGCTGGGTTTATTTAAACAAACCTTTTGTAATTTTCGTGAGCTTTATTTGTCTCAGTGGTTGGTATGTTGAATCGATACTGATATAAAAGTTGATTGAGTTCGTGGTTGTATACCAAGCTTCTAGAAACGTCACCAATTTCATTTTACCTATTGAGTCAGGATCTCTATTTTGCCTACTTGTAACTGTCTTATTCATAGTATTCATAGTATTCATTAGTGAGATCACCATTTTGTGTTATCTTATCTTTGTTGAGAGATTCCATTACGTTTGCCTTACACATTGCCTTTTACAATAAATGCAAACTGTTTAATATACACTATTCTGTCGTTGTAACTTTCTTGTTCTCGTTTTTTTTTTACTAGGTTGGCTTGTGGATACCACGATTTTTGTTTGAACAATCTGACAGTCGTTTCATATATACTCTTTATGTATAGCAGAAAGAGCATTGTCCTTGTTGCTGACGTAGGACGGAATTTTGTGGGATTATAATTTAACCCAATTCAATGTAAGTTTCGTGGGAATCCGTTTCTATCAAATGACTTGAATAGGTGCTCCTCTTCGACTCGTTTCCCAACCTTTGTGCAGCAGTGAGATGCAATTCTGTCAAACAGTATTTGTACGCAATTTCTTTGGTGACATTTGGGGTGTTAGTTGTTGAAGTTCAGGGCACCACATTCGTGCGCCTTTCATATGTTTATAAATATTTCTTTTGAACGCTTTGGCTTGCGTTGTCAAATATAATACAACATTACTCCAACAGTGGAAGTGTACTAGTCTTGTAAGTCTAATTTTGACAATTGTTAATGTAAATTGTTTGTGAAACAGTGCATTTTTTTCTTGGCTTACGCAGCAGCGTACTGTAATTTTCGGAGAAGTTAAGAACATTGGAAGAGTAAAGCTGTAAGCCTGTAATATGGTTGCCATTGGCAAGGAGTTTACTGAAGGATATTAGTGGTTGGACATTTATATCAGATTTCTATTAGGTGATATTACTTTTTCTACGGAAAACCTATTGTTTGAAGACAACACCAACTTTAAAGTGCATTCAAGTCAGCTGTTTTGTTACAAATCATGGACTTCTGGATCGTACGATCAAACGTGTATACAGTTTCCATATCAGTAGCAAACATTTAGGGCTAACCATGGAGAATAATATCAAAAGTGCCATTTATGTATCTGAGGAAGCGAAGTGGTCCGAAAGTTCTGTCTTGAGTTACGCCACTTGTCACTGGGGTGATACAGCATGTGTGAGTGCATACATTGACTGCTCGGTTTTTGTCAGTAAGATATGGAGAGAACAAAGAAATTAGCGTATAAGCAATGACATACACTGCTAGCCGCAGTGGATCAATAGCTTTTACATATCAAGGAATATGATAATATAAGATTTAACAAGGTCGAGTGACCTTGGGTTTTCGCTTATTAATTCAAGTTGGCACGAGTAAAGGAGCGCTGTTTAATAAAGCCGTTTCGTTTGGCTGATTAGGTTCCTTGATATTAGAAACTGGGTAGTCGTGGCCTATATAATCGTCTACTAAACTTAAGAACTTTTGAAAATTGAACTAATGAAGACTTCATTAAAAAAAACCTTTTTAACTTTTCTATCTTGGTACAACTTCGGTATGTTTCCAATAGAGTTGAATAATGCTGGGTTTCATTACGGAGATAAATATATTTAGCTAAGGAATAGGGTAATCTAACGTCCGTATTTCAATAAAAGTGATGTTATCATCTGGAATACATTTTAAGGACGACTTCGCAGCGCTAAGCGATAACCTTATTTATGCTATAGGCAAGTCTACTGCCCACAATGTGTCGTCTTTTAGCCGTTTGAATGATATGGTGTGTTGGTCATTTGTATGACAGTTGAAGGATGAATTGAAATGCTTGCTTAAAATATTGATAATGACCAACGGATCATCCGTTGACGTAGAGGTAGACATTGCAATGAAAGAGATATAGTCGTTGCTGCATTCTCCGCATATTCTGAGAATCTTTATAAGTTCCTTCGGCTTATTTGAGTCTACAAGAGCGCGATCTCCTTTATAATCTAGTCTCCCGGCTCAGCCTGATTCTAACCTGCCGATAATACTATGGAGGTGATATTGTATAGTGAAGTTACGAGATTTCTTATGTTAGGAAAGCAGTTTGCTAATATTTTCCTTTAGCAAGATTGCTGGCGCCAGCGTCCGTGCTAGTGTAAGAGGTGTTTCTTTGGCAAAACTTGTCAGTAATAGAACACCCCTAACATTCCAAGAAAACGAAGAAAAAAATTGTTAATCAAGTTTGCTGTACAAGAGGATCAGGTATAGTAATCAGTGTGTGGCTTGCAACGTCTCGAAATATACCGTTTATTATTTATCTATTTATTTCCTGGCGTTTGGGGGAATGAGACATGCTTGTGACGCTTGGAATATTAAAGATACCTTGATCGGTAGAATGTTGGCTGCGTACTCGGCGGTTTGATCACTCCGGTTTGCTGACGGGAGTGAGGTAACGCCACGCTTCACATGTTGATGTCTGTTCACGTGTTTGTACAGAAGCTTGTTATTAGCACGAAACCCCCTTGCTGGGTTCCGCTGGCGTGCGAATTAGTCTTCAAGGAGAAGCGTTGTACACTGACTAAGATTCACTAAATATTTCTTCCAGTTGTCAAGGTTAGGGTTCGCTCTGCACACATGCCACACTTCACTTCTTACTGTCATATGTGTTCGGGTTCTGCTCTTAATGAATGGTTGTGCTCTTACAGAAAGATGGAGCCAGTTTACGGATGTGGATTTAATCTGATTACAGCTTGCTAACAAACGCCGACCAAATACTATCAGAAGAGCGGTCGTTTGAAAACTCCAAGGTAAATCTCCACCAATTTGTCTGTGGTAGTGCTTGATAGTTAGAAGCAAGCCTATATGTTCTTGTGTATATTCCGCATAACACATAGCCGCACAATATCGTTACGAGATTACTAAGCCCCAGAACACTCGGCAATTTTTGCTTATATTTCACCAGCGCTCTTTGCGTGATTACTAAGCCAAACATAGATGGGATATTTATCGTTCAGGATCAGTATTGCGAATTGAGAAGGCTGGAGAGCAGAATGCATGCAATATCTCCATGCAGATCGACCTTTGAATTATAAAGTAAGTATGACGGATCTTTAGATCCGAACATTAAATTAGCTTGAGACCATAAGTGTATTGTCATCATGGGACCTATAAGGCTATTGTCAGGCCGGAGTCTATCTAGGGTGGACACTGAGGGAAGATAAGCAGTTGCAAAAGGCAAGTGTCGCTGCGTCACCGACAAAATCTGCACCAGTGTGTCTATGATCAGCGTTCCCGGAATGTCCACCGGTTTGCACTGCAGGTCGCTCTGGTAGCATAACCTTACCTCACAGCGGTTTTCCGGGAGATCGTCTCAAAATGGGACTTACCATATAGCACGACTTCGGCATCGGTAATTTATGCGTGCAACCAAGCTTCCAATAAAAATAAGAGGTCCTATATATGATACTTCCAGTAGCTGCACTTCAGCAAGCCTGTTCAGGAAACCTTGTGCGTTAGGTTACCTGCAACAAAATTTCTCTACTACCAACAGTGATTTAGTGTGATTTTAGATGTGTTGTTGTGCCGGCTGGTGACAGTTCGGCCAATAGTCGCATTCTTATATAGCGGTGAAGAAATCATATATATCTAGACCAGAGATCCCGCCATTACCTCTATGCTGCTTTTTGTTGTATGTGATGTATGTACTGCGTTCGCTACTTCCGTTCTCTATCTTAGTGGTGCTTTTCAAACTGCTGTCCGGAATTGGTTCTTCTAAGTGATTGTTCTTGTGTGTTTGCATAGGAGACTCTACTTTTTTTCCAAGCTCGGAACAAAAGCTGCTTCGGTCCGCATACCACCACTCCAATACCTAGGTTGACTTATCTTGGCTTATAACAGCACACTTAAAAGCCTGTGGTTAAATCCTGCGTAATTTGGCGGTCTATGCAGCCTTGTGATCGGCTGCGCTATGACGTTTTTGAGGGTCGGGGTCTCGCGAAGATATCGCTATTATCCCTGATCTTGCAAGGTTGCTTGCGTTCACCAAGACACACAGTATTGGTAACGCCGTGGACAAGGATCCTCCTGGCTATTATTACCTCTGGTATTCTTCCAATTCGTGCTGCACGTGTTTGTGCTCCCTCTACGAAATATCCGTGGAGATGTAAATAAAACATGACCCGTTCCGGAGGCAACCTTTCAGTAACAAGACAGCTCCTCTTCAGCGCCGTATGTGAAGAAAACTAGGAGGAGTCTCGGTGCATCATAGTGATCTGAGTTTGGATATTGATCCAAGCGCGTTAATTTGACAGCTATAACAACAACACCCATGAAAGCACATATCAAGTTCCACTGGTTCACAGCATCGACGATACACAATCTACAGCCTGGTTTGAAGTTAAGTGCCCAGCTGGTCTTCAGAAAACCAGCGTAGGCAGCGGGAGTACATCTATGCGCTCTTCATTTTATTTGGTCCCAGTGGGAATAGCTGCAGGCTCAAGTTTCCGCTTGCTTTTTATATCAACCATGTTCCAACCGGTACTAGTGTCTTGGCCCCGACTAAAATTTCAATAAAGTTGGTAGGTTGGACCCGACTCTGGCTATATTTATTCTTAATCGCACAGGCTGTAGTTGCTTCAGGCATATTTGTGCAACTAGTGTTATTGACGTCTAACGCCATATGTGACGCATTTATATCGCGCTGCTTAGAGTTCTTACTCGGATTTGAAGCGGAGACTAATGTGAAGCACTGTGGTTTCCTCTCTGTCGCGCTTTCTTTTAATGAATCGAATTTGGTGCATGTCACATTTTTAATCCATGCCATTAGTCTTTCGTGTTTTCACAATCGTTAATGCGCAATAGTTACCATTGGGATGACTGTACGTACTGCGTAGAACAACAGTTAATGTAGTCCGTTGTTGTAGATCAAATGTTTCTCTGGGAGCATTGGACGCTTGGAACGAGTCTAGCTGATGAATTTGGTACACTTGATTCCCGTTGTCACATTTTTCTGGAATGAAGTAAAACCACATACTAATGTCAATCCGAGGGCTGTAAAATAGGCTTTGATTCGTCGTTGCAAACATTTGCGTCGATCGATGCCTTTCATGTCCTTGGCCGAGCAATTATTATTGCTTTTGTTTCACCTGCTAGCTGCATTGTCTGTATTTGCATGGTTGGCACGTTCGACGCGTCCATGGCTGGCGGAGTAGATTAAAGCGGCGGAATCGTTCGCTGGATAAACAAAGTGACTTAGCTATATGGATTCAAAGTGTCCGGTAGATAGTTCGCTTCAAACTCGGCAACTATAGCTGATGACCCATCGGACAGATAGCAGTTAGCCTCGGTCTAGAACCACAAATATTCATTGTTGCTCGGGCTTTGTAAATTCCTCGACTGCGTTTCTGCGGGGAATTCTGCGAAAGCTGCGAATAAGAGATGATAGATTATTCGCACACGCTAGACCTGCTAGGTGGGATGAAGTAACTAGCGCTGATAAAGCAGGATAGAATGAGTTTAAATATACGTGCTTGCTATACGAAGTTTGACAATAATGCTGATTTTATTACGATGCGGAAGAGTTTATATAAGCACAGAGGGAACACTACTCGTATAACAATGTTATGGTACATTCTGAGGAACAGACATCGTGGTTTAATGAAAAAGTCAACTTAAGTATATTAGGTCAGTGTATCACAAGCTTTCAAGCAAATGTCAGATACGGGGGGAAACTCTTAAATTCCTTAGTATAACTTAAGCACAGCTATTCCGTAAAGGCAAAAGTGTGACAGCTTTAAGTATATAGACGCTAGGTTGCCGCTTGGCTTTGGTTTATTCATGCTAAATACCACATGTGCATTAGCAAAACGAATTCCAAAATAAAAGAAGCGAAATGTTCTTGAATATGGATCCACTTGTACGGTAAGCTGTAGAGTTACTAAAGCCTGAATGCACATTTATCAATGAACGTACATAAAAATACATTTATTTTTTTCAGCATTTTCCTAGCTTACAGTATCGCGCTAGATTTACTTTGAGTAGCAACATTAGTGTATATATATAGTAGGGAAATATTATAGTATTTTAGAAAATGCTTACCAATAGATACTCTCAGAGAGCCAACACAGTTCGAGCAAAGCACTCTACGACCATTTCATCATTTTGGGAATCGTTAGACAGAAAGCACACTGCTGAGTATTCCCGAAAGGGTGAACCGGTCTACAGTGCATTCCTGGGTGTGTGCTTGCTGTCTGACTGGTTCTGGATGTGCTGGATAATAGAAACGCGATGTACCTCCCTAACTTGTACCTAATCTCTATATACGTTATGTAACACCTCGTTAGTTATCTTGCTAAAACGTACCACATTGCAATTTATTGAATTGCTGGCACAACACCTTATAATGCATTTTTCGCTGATAAAATTAGGTCGTTTGTTTGCAGAGATGTAATCAACCTTGGAAATTTTTTTTAACCATTTATATGTTTCAATCTTTTAAGCATTTATTACCTAAAAGTTAATACGTTTTGAAAACAACTTCTAACCCCTCCGAAAAATTTTTTTTGTATATCCTTAATCACATATTTCTGAAACTTGGTTGGATTTCTTTATCTGACTAGGTTACGGGACAATGTTGCCGGTATGTAATAGATTTAACTATTAATATTATTTAAGCTATTGTAATAAATTATCAAGGGTGATCTGAAGCGATATTTTTTGATAGGCAGAAAGTGATTATTCTTATCGGAAATGTGTGCTTGCGCCAATAATTTGACAGGATTTAAGCGATATATCGTCCATTTTGCTTGTTTGTTTTTAATCCTATCAACTGACCATGTACATAAAGCGGTAGTTGCTTGTAGCTTCTCATACTTATCAGACAAACTATCATTCTCCGACAGCCACATATTTTATGCATCAGTATTTTGTTTAACAAGACGTAATTTGGATAAATTCCTGCTAAACGCAATCTATTAAGTTGAGCCATGATCATTTGGCACTTTTTTGTGTAAATGTGCATATCGCCTCCCAATTTACTTTTCTCGATTTGGCTACTCAGTGCAAAGAAGCTGAATGCAATTCACCAAGCAGAATGTCATCGAAGTGGCTGACAAGTGTTAGTCAATAAGTGTGGAAGATTAATGTATACAGCGGCGTGCATCAAAGACAACGTCACAAGTGGAGTAAATTAAGATGTATTACACTGTAAATTATTAGATCACTGCTGTTTTATCTACAAAATGCACATCAGAGTAAAACTAGCTAGAAGTCATTTACTGTATTGTAGCTGTAGCATATTTGCAATGCTCAGTTACTGAATAATTAGGTTCAGAATTTTCCATCCAAAATTAGCACAGGTTACCTGTTATATTTTTTAAAACAGGTTACAAACAAGCATTGTGTATTAATTTAAAAGACCAATGGAATTACTGGGTATAAATACGTGTACTTATATGTTTTGCTATTAAATTTGGGCCTTATAGAGCGACGCAGACCCCAACGTCCGCCTTACTCTAATTTGCTAGACGTATCAGACACGGCTCTAGAAGACGTAATCAGACCTGAAGGCAAGTGAGGAACGCTTGGACTTCTAGCTCACTTATCCTTTTTGAGTTTGCAAGCAGGTTACTTTGAGAATGAATACGAAATTAATTGCTTTGGTGAAGCGTGAAGTTTGCGCGCGATCCCATATCATTTGTTGCAATGTTGCAACCCTCAGCTCATCTTAGTAACAACCCCTTGTTTTTTCATACAATGCGATTAATAGTATGTAAGTCTTTTTTCATCATCGCTTCTAGTTACTTGAGTCCGCATGATAATCTCAAAAAGAATATGTATTCAAATGTCATTTCTATGAAGATAATCATAAACCAGGTTAGGTTAAACTAGTAAAGCTGTTTGATAAATACACGCTGGGCTTTACTTATGGGCCGTCACTGGTTTTGTTGGGAATTGGAAATGTATTTCTTATGGTGCATTCCGTTTATAACATAATAATGAGACCATAACTATGGTTCCATACATACTGCGCGCACTTTGTTGTACTAAGTCTGTGAATCCATCTCTATCTATAGTTGGACGTTGCTATCCGCGAATTAGCAACTTGCAAATCAGTGGGTGTGAGTTGCGTTTCTGCAAATGCAGTCCAAGTTATGTGGTGCATTGCGGTCCTACTTGACTTATTTAGCATGATCAGCGACTCACACAAGTACATTGACGTGTGTGCTAATATTTACACGTAAAATATTAAATCACTGTACTACATATTGTCAATGCACGGAACCGTGCAGTTGCACTCCAGATAAATGAGGTATGTTTCATCATGGAGCATATGTCAAGTTTCCCAACCTCAAAGTAAACATTAGAGGGGCACTGATGCGGAAACCCCATGTAGTATAACGCACATCCGTTCTTTGGGGGGGTGCGTCAATTGTCTGATATTGTCTATTTTAAAGCATTGAGTTCCCTTTATGATTCTAAATAAGACAATAAGAAGACTGGTATTGCGAGATGGTACCATTTTAATGATTCTAATTCCGATTTCCCTAATAATTCCCGTTTGTATACAATGGTCATCAATTGACAACATCACAACACGCAACAAACACTAAGTCTGAAATGTGTTTCATTAATAACGTCTAAGAGCAATTTTTAAAACTATTTAGCTAAATTCGCAAAGTCATATTATGCCAGTTAAAATTATATATATATATATTATCAATATATATATTTGTCAACAAATACCATGCTGCTTCACCAACGCTGAAGGCCTCTAATTTAAGTTGCCATAATTGGACCATCGACATGAAGCAACAAATTGGGACAACTAGCAGTGACAGATACTTGGCTCTCAACCAACATACTAGATCCATAGGTTGAACTCTGTGAGTTGTTAATCATTTAAAATGATCGTCTATCTTGCGGTGATGGTTGCCATTTACTAGTGTGATTACTTTAAATGTGAGACCAATACTGAACACTCTTTTATTATTCCTCGCATAATATTTTGCCGACTGCAAAAGACAGATCGAGATGGTAGATCACAGAAGAAGACGCGGGATTCTTGCCTCTTAGCACTTGTGTAAAGCCCAAGGAACTCCGCCGCGGAGAGTGATGATATCCTGTTAAACTCACGCCACTATGCAGTTTGAAAACGGTACTCTCATGACCTTAAATTGGGCGATTTCAACCTACCTGTAAAAGTCTCAGTGTCCACTAATGGGCCAACATTTAAATCAAAACTCCTTGAGTTTATAGACAGCAGTTTTGTATATTCTTGTGCATCGAGTGAATAGACACTACGGTACAAACAAGTTATCGTTAATGGACTTAATACTGACAATAGAAGAGGTGATGTTGGAGTATGTTGCAGACGACCCTACACTAGGCAGTAGCGAACATGAAGTCCTAACATTGGGTTATGTATTTTATGCTACTATGGTTGATAAAGAAAGCGAAATCGAACGAACTATCACTGACTATTCCAAGGATCATAAGTAGCGACAAACGTTGCATTGGGCTTATAGATTCACAGTTCGGTGAATGTCGCATGACATGAATTTAAAATAAACTTAACTGGGTTCTACGAGCAGCCACACAAGTTGTAGCATTACGGGTATCATGCCAGACCAATAGTTGGATCCAAAGCAGAACACAAAAATGGATCAACAGTTGGAAGCAACATACGCTAAGCCTATGTGATACCTCATAGCACACCTT
>OX104062.1:26314338-26379781 GCA_944474145.2 Dicrocoelium dendriticum | reverse complement strand
ATCTCATGAATCTTAATTAGATGCTCAAACGTTTCGGTCATTTGGTTGCCTGTGAATTCGGGAACTACTGCAACAAATCTGATCAAACCGACGTTCTTCACCTTATGCATATACTCAAGGAATTCCAGTCAGTTGAATATCTGCTTTAGCTGTGGTCCAACATTTCCCCTGATAGTTATAGAAAATGAACTTAACGCTATGGAAATCAAACCGAATACCGGTACTTTGGTAGGCAAGTTCTGTTGTTAAGACTTTCGGCATTTTGGGTAACTTGAATGCCGAAGTTTGGCCAACATTCGAGTTGACATCATTAACGCAAGTGTGATGGCGCTCTGATAGTAGGAGCTGGTAAAAGCAAACACAACGATGGATACTGACGGCCACTACTCCGCTTTATATATATATATATATATATATATATATAAGCATTGGAGTATTGAGTTTGCCTCGTTCCGGTTAGTACGTCGCTGCGTTCTGTACTTGTGCACAGATGTTATTGTGACGTGGCTTGGAATATCACACTCTGAATGGTTCAACGGGTGAGTGTGTAGTTTGGGCGCTAATCAATGGTACTGTTAAACGTCTTGATGTTTGGCTGGGTTTATTTAAACAAGTCTTTTGTAATTTTCGTGAGCTTCGTGAGCTCAGTAGTTGGTATATTGAATCGATACTGATATAAAAGTTGATTGAGTTCGTGGTTGTATACCAGGCTTCTAGAAACGTCTCCAATTTCGTTTTACCTCTTGATTCAGAATCACCATTTTGCCTACTTGTAACCATCTTATTCATCTTAAAAATGTATGGCATTAGTGAGGTCACTATTTTGTGTTCTCTTATCTTTGTTGACAGATTCCATTACGTTTGTCTTACACATTGCTTTTCGCAATAACTGCAAACTGTTTAATATACAATATTCTGTCGTTGTTACGTTCTTGTTCTCCCTTTGTTATTTACAATGTTGGCTTGTGGATACCACGGTTTTTGTTTGAACCATCTGGCAGTCGTTTCAGATATATTCTTTATGTATAGCAGAAAGAGCATTTTCCTTGTTGCTGACGTAGGACGGAATTTGGTGGGATTATACTTTAACCCAATTCAGTGTAAATATTGTGGGAATCCGTTTCTATCAAATGACTTGTATAGGTGTTCCTCTTCGACTCGTTTTCCTACCTTTGTGCTGCAGTGAGATGCAATTCTGTCAAACAGTATTTGTACGCAACTTCTTTGGTGACATTTGGGGTGTTAGTTGTTGAAGTTCAGAATAATATCTGTGTACGTTTACTTACTGTAAAGTGTTGTTTGCAAATCACCATCAATTGTTTAGGTTACCAGCATATACAAAAAACTGGCGTCTGTTTTCCTTCGCTGCTTTCACGATAAGCTGGATGCCGTCCATATCATCGTTAATCAGTTTTGTGCAACCCATACCTGAGTAGATCAGAGAATTACAAACGTATTATCGACGTAGCGAACCAATGGTTTCAGAATAATTATTGGTGGAAGACGCTCTTCCAATTTTTGCACGCAGTCTCTGCGATCAGTCCGGATAGAGGGTACCACATTCGTGCACCTTACATTTGTTTATAAATATTTCCTTTGAACGCCTTGGCTTGCGTTGTCGAATATCATACAATATTACTGCAACAGTGGAAGTGTACTAGTCTTGTAAGTCTAATTTTGTTAAGGTTAAGTAAAGTTAAGGTAAAGTTAAGGTAAAGTGTTCGTGAAATATTGCATTATTTTTATTGGCTTAAGCAGCAGCGTACTGTAATTTTCGGAGAAGTTAAGAATGTTGGAATAGTAAAGCTGTAAGCCTCTAATCTGGCTGCCATTTGCAAGGGGTTTATCGAAGGATATTAGTGGTTGGACATTCATATCACATTTCTATTAGATGATATTACTCTTTCTATGGAAAACCTAATGTTTGAAGTACAACACCACTATTAAAATGCATTCAAGTCAGCTGTTATGTTACAAATCATGGACATATGGATCCTAAGATCAAACGTGTATACAGTTTCCATATCAGTCACAAACATTCAGGGCTTACCATGGAGAATAATATCAAAAGTGCCATTTATGTATCTGAGGATCGAAGTGGTCCGAGAATTCTGTCTTGAGTTACGCCACTTGTCACTGGGGTGATACGGCATGGGTGAGTGCATACCTTGACTGCTCGGTTTTTGTCATTAAGATATGGAGAGAACAAGAAAGTAGCGTATAAGCCATGCCATGCATTGCTAGTCGTTAAACCATATCATGAAGCACTTGATCAATGGCTTTTGCATATCAAGGAATATGACAATATAAGCTTCACCAAGGTCGAGTGATCTTGTGATGTCGCTTAGGAAGTCAAGTTGGCACGAGTGCAAGGAGCGCTGTTTAATAAAGCCGTTTCGTTTGGCTGATTAGGTTCCCTGATATTAGAAACTGGGTAGTCGGGGCCTATATAATCGTCTACGTTACTTTAAGAATTTTTGAAAATTGAACTAATCAAGAGGTAATTTAAAACATCCCCTTTTAAACCTTTTGCTCTTGGTACAACTTCAGTATGTTTCCACTAGGATTGAATAGTGCTGGGTTTCATTACGGAGATAAATATATTTCGCTAAGGAATAGGGTATCCTAACATCCGTATTTCAATAAAACTGATGTTATCATCCGGAATACATTTAAAGGACGACTTCGCAGCGCTAAGCGATGACGTTATTTCTGCTATAGGAAAGTCCACTGCCCACAATGTGCCGTCTTGTAGCCGTTTGAAATGTATGGTGTGTTGGTCGTTTGTATGGCAGTTGAAGGATGAATTAAAATGCTCGTTGAAAATATTGATAATGACTAAAGGATCATCCGTTGATGTAGAGGTAGACATTGCAATGAGAGGGATATAGTCATTGCCGCATTCTCCGCTTCTTCTGAGAAGCTTTATAAGCTCCTTTGGCTTATTTGAGTCTACAAGAGCGCGATCTTCTTTATAACCTAGTCTCCCAGCTCAGTCAGATCCTAACCTGCCGATAATACTATGGAGCTGATATTGTATAGTGAAGTTATGAGATTTCTTATATTAGGTGACCAGTTTGCTAATATTTTTGTTTAACAAGAGTGCTGGCGCCAGCTTCCGCGCTAGTGTAAGAGGTGTTTCTTTGACAAAACTTGTCAGTGATAGGACACCCTAACATTCCAATAAAACGAGCAAAAATCTTGAAAAACTTCCACCATTAATCAAGTATGCTGTACAAAATGATCAGGTCTAGTAATCAGTATGTGGCTTGCAACGACGAGAAATATACCATTTATTATTTATCTATTTATTTGCTGGTGTTTGGGGGAATGAGACATGCTTGTGACGCTTGGAATATTAAGGCCACTTTGATCGGTAGAATGTTGGCTGCTTACTCAGCGGTTTGAGCACTCCGGTTTGCTGAAGGGATTGAAGAAACGCCACGCTTCACATGTTGATTGCTGTTCACGTGTATGTACAGAAGCTTTTTATTAGCACGAAAACCCCTGCTGGGTTCCGCTGGCGCGCAAATTTGTCTTCAAGGAGAAGCGTGGTACACTGACTAAAATTCACTAAATATTTCTTCCGGTTGTCAGGGTTAGGGTTCGCTCTGCACACAATCCACACTTCATCTCTTACTGTCATGTGTGTTCGGGTTCTGCTTGAATGAATGGTTGTGCTCTTACAGAACAAAGGAGCCAGTTTACGGATGTGGATTTAATCTGATTACAACTTGCTAACAAAATCCATCCAAATACTATCAGTAGAGCGGTCGTTTGAAAACTCCAAGTAAATCTCCACCGATTTGTCTGTGGTAGTGTATGATAGTTGGAAGCAAACCTATATGTTCTTGTGTATATTCCGTATAACACGTAGCCGTACAAATATCGTTACGAGATCACTAAGCCCCAGAACACACGGCAATTTTTGCTTCTATTTCACCAGCGCTCTTTGCGTGAGCGCTAAACCAAACACAGACGAGATATGTTTCGTTCAGGATCAGTTTTGCGAACTGACAAGGCTGGAAAGCAGAATGCTTGCAATATGTCAATGCAGATCGACCTTGAATTATAAAGTAAAGATGCCGGATCTTTTAGATCCTAACAATAAATTTGTTTAAGATGAGATAACGAGTGTATTGTCATCATAGGACCTTCTATAAGGCTATTGTCAAGCCGGAGTCTCTCTAGGGTGGACACTGAGGGAAGATAAGCAGTCGCAAAAAGCAAGTGTCGCTACGTCACAGACAAAATCTGCACCAGTGTTAGGCTATGATCAGCGTTCCCGGAATGTCCACCGGTTTGCACTGCAGGTCGCCGTGGTAGTATAAAATTACCCACCGCCGTTTTCCGGGCGATCGTCGCGAAATTGGACTTTACCGTATAGCGCGACGTCGGCATCGGAACTTTATGCATGCAACCAAGCTTCCATTTAGAATAAGAGGTCCTAGATATGATGCTTCAAGTAGCTGCACTTCAGCAATCCTGTTCAGGAGACCTTGTGCGTTAGGTTACCTGAGACAAAATTTGTCTATTATCAACAGCGAGTTAGTGGGTTTTTGGACATGTTGTTGTGCCGGCTGGGGACAGTTCGGCCACTAATCGCTTTGTGATATAGCGGTGAAGAAATAATTTATATTTAGACCAGAGACCCCGCCATTACCTCCATGCTGCTCTTCTTTTATATGATGTATGAACTGCGTTCGCTACTTCCGTTCTCTATCTGGGTGACGCTATCCAAACCGCTGTCGGGAATTGTTTCTACTAAATGGTTGTTCTTGTGTGTTTGCTTAGGAGACCCTACTTTGATTCTAAGCTCAGAACGAAAGTTGCTTCGGTCCGCATACCACCACTCCAATACCTAGGTTGACATTTTCTGGATTAAAAGAGCACATTTACAAGCCTCGGGTTTAATCCTGCGTAACTTGGCGGTCTACGCAGCCTTGTGATCCATTGCGCTATGACGTTTTTGAGGGACGGGGTCTCGCTAAGATAGCGCTATTTTCCCTGATCTTGCTTGGTCGCATGTGTTCACCAAGACACACAGGATTGGTAACACCGTGGACAAGGATCTTCCTGGCTACTTATTCCCTCTGGTATTCTTCCAAGTCGTGATGCACCTGTTTGTGTTCGCTCCACGAAATATCCGGAGGGATGTAAATAAAACATGACCCGTTCCGGAGGCGAGATATCAATAACAAGACAGCTCGCGCTTCATCGGCGGATGTGAATAAAACTAGGAGAAGTCCCGGTGTATCATAGTGATCTGAGGTTGGTTATTGATCCAAGCGCGTTACGTTGACAGCTATAATAACAACACACATGAAAGCACATACCAATTTCCACTGGTTCACAACATCGAATAGTTTTCCATTTAAGGAGTATTAAGACGTAGATTCTCGAACGTTAGTTTACATTAACGATGATACACAATCTACAGCCTGGTTTGAAGTTAAGTGCCCAGCTGGTCTTCAGAAAACCAGTGGAGGCAGCGCGAATACATCTACGCCCTCTTTATTTTATTTAATCCCAGTGGGAATAGTTGCAGGCTCAAGTTTCCGGTTACTTTTGACATCAACCATGTTCCAACCCGTACTAGCGTCTTGGCCCCGATTAAAATTTCAGTAAAGTTTATAGGTTGGACCCGACTCTGGCTATATTTATTCTTAAGCGCACTGGCTGTAGTTGCTTCAGGCATATTTGTACAACTAGTGTTATTGACGTCTAACGCCATACATGACGCATTTATATCGCGCCGCTTAGAGTTCTTACTCAGATTTGAAGCGGAGACTAAAGTGAAGCACTGTGGATTTCTCTCTGTCGCGCTTTCTTTAAATGAATCGATTTTGATGCATGTCACTTCTTTAATCAATGTCATTAGTAATTCGTGTTTTTACAATCGTTAATGCGCAATAGGAATGAAGCAAAACCACATACTAATGTCAATCCGAGTGCGTTAAAATAAGCTTTTGATTAGTCGGTGCAAAATTTTGCGTCGATCGATGCCTTTCATGTCCGTGGCCGAGCAATTATGAATGCTTTTGTTTCATCTGCTTTCTGCATTGTCTGTATTTGCATGGTTGGCACGTTCGGAGCGTCCATGGATGGCGGAGTAGATTAAAGCGGCGGAATCGTTCTCTGGATAAACAAAGTGAATTAGCTATAGGGATTCAAAGTGTCCGGTAGATAGTTCGTTTCAAACTCGACAACTATAGCTGATGACCCATTGAACAGATAGTAATTAGCTTCGGTCTGAAACCACAAATGTTCTTTCTTGCTCGGGTTTTTGTAAATTCCTCGACTGCGTTTCTGCGGAGAACGCTGTGAAAGCTGCGATTTAGAGATGGAAGATTATTCGCACACGCTAGACCTCTAAGATAGGATGAAATAACTAGAGCTGATGAAGCAGGATAAAATGAGTTTAAATACAATTGCTTGCTATACGAACCTTGAAAATAATGCTGATTTTATAACGATGCGGGGGAGTTTATATAAGCACAGTGTGAAGAATACTCGTATAAAAGCTTTATGGTTCCTTATGAGGAACAGACAACGTGGTTTAATGAAAGTCGTTAAGTATATTCTTTGGGTTAGTGTATCATAAGCTTTCAAGCAAATGTCAGATACGACGGGAAACTTTTAAATTCCTTAGTATAACTTAAGCGTAGCTATTCGGTAAAGGCAAAATGTGCGACAGCTTTAAGTATATAGACGCTAGGTCGTCGCTTGGCTTTGGTTTATTCATGCTAAATACCGCATGGGCATTAGCAAAACGAATTCCAAAAGAAAGGAAGTGATATGTTCTTGAATATTGATCCACGTGTACGGTAAGCTGTACACAGTTACTAAAGCCTGAATGCACATTTAACAATGAACGTACATAAAAAATACATTTATTTTTCTCAGCATTTTGCCTAGCTTACAATATCGCGCTAGATTTACTTTGAGAAGAAACATTAGTGCATATATATAATAGGGAAATAGCATAGTATTTTAGAAAATGCTTACCAATAGATACTCTCAGAGAGCCAACACAGGCCAAGCAAAGCACTCTACGACCATTTCATCATTTTGGGAATCGTTAGACAGAATGCACACTGCTGACTATTCCCGAAAGGGTGAACCGGTCTACAGTGCATTCCTGGGTGTGTGCTTGCTGTCTGACTGGTTCTGGATGGGCTGGATAATAGTAACGCAATGTACCTCCCACGAACACCCAGAATGATGACGTATTTGACTAATGTTTTGGTACGCCAAGGTGACGTTATATTTTCCAAGTAGACATGACAATGCAACAATAAAAAGCAACAGTGGAGGACCGATAAAGGGAAGGCTGGTTGTACGTTCATATTTTATCCTATTGCTGCCCTGCGGCTAACTCTGTCTTGTACTTAATCTCTAGATGCTTTGTAACACCTCAAAATACGTTCGTTAGTTATCTTGCTAAAATTTCCACCTTGAAAGTTAATGAATTGCCGGCAATAACACCTTATAATTCATTTCTCGCTGATAATATAGGGTCGTTTGTTTGCAGAATTGCGATCAACTTTGGAAAATAAGTTGTAGCCACTTATATGTTTCAATCTTTGGAGCAGTTATTACATAACTGCTTTTATATATCCTTAATCACATCTGTATTAATTCTGGCTGGATTTCTTAATGTGACTAAGTTACGGGACAATTTTGCCGGTAAGTAATAAATTCAACTATAAATGTTTTTTAAGCTATTGCAATAAATTTTCAAGGGTGATCTGAAGCGATATTGTTTCGATAGGCAGAATGTGATCATTTATATCGGAAACTTGCGCTTGCGCCAATATTTTGACGGGATTTAAGCGATATATTGTCCATTTTTGCTTGTTTGTATTTCATCCTAGCAACTGATCATGTACATAAAGCGGTAGTTGCTTGTAGCTTCTTGTACTTACCATACAAACTATCAGTCTCCGACAGCCACATATTATATGCATTAGTATTTTGTTTAACAAGAAGTAATTTGGGTAAATTCCTGCTAAACACCTTAGTCTATTATGTTTAGCCATGATCATTTTGCATTTGTTGTATAAATG
Organism: Dicrocoelium dendriticum; assembly: GCA_944474145.2. NCBI lineage: Eukaryota > Metazoa > Platyhelminthes > Trematoda > Plagiorchiida > Dicrocoeliidae > Dicrocoelium > Dicrocoelium dendriticum. The sequence continues at coordinate 26,371,712 of OX104062.1, read as the reverse complement.
TGCATATTGCCTCCCAATTAACTTGTCCCGGTTTGGTTACTCTGTGCAAAGGAGCTGACCGCAATTCACAAAGTAGAATGTCATCGAAGTGGCTGACAAGTGTTAGTCACTAAGTGTGGAATATTAATGTATACAGCTGCGTGGATCAAAGACAACGTCACAACTGGAGTTAATTAAGATGTATTCCACTGTAAATTATTAGATCACCACTGTTTTATTTACAAAATGCACATCAGAGTAAAACTAACCAGAAGTCATTTACTGTATTGTAGCTGTAGCACATTTGCAAGACTCAGTTACTGAATAATTAGGTTCAGAATTTGCCATCCGAAATTAGCACAGGTTACCTGTTATATTTTTTGAAACAGGTTACAAACAAGCATTGTTATTAATTTAAAAGACCAATGGAATTAATGGGCATAAATACATGTACTTATAAGTTTTTGCAATTAAATTTGGGCCTTATAGAGCGACGTAGACCCCAACGTCCGCCTTACTCTAATTTGTTAGACATATCAGACACGGCTCTAGAAGACGTAATCAAACCTGAAGGCGAATGTGGAACGCTTGGAATTCTAGCTCACTTATCATTTTTGAGTTTGCAAGCAGGTTACGTTGAGAATGAATACGAAATTAATTGCTTTGAGGACGCGTGAAGTTTGCGCGATCCCATATCATGTGTTGCAATGTTGCACCCCTCAGCTCATCCTAGCAACAACCCCTTGTTTCAAAGTTGGGCTTGGAGAATCCGCTGGTGGTTTGGTTGCTACAAGCAACCTTGTAACTTGTAGCTTGTTGCTTGTAGCAACCCAACCACCAGCTGATTTTCCAAGCCCAACTTTGCATTCGTTTCAGCTGGACCAAGCGTTGCTCGTGGATACCAGTGGCATAGTGCTTATGGCGTCAACCATGAGCCACTAGGCTCTGCGTTCCTGCCCAACTCAGGCTATCTCCAACTGATAAGTCCCAACCAGGACGAAACCGCGGTCTTGGGGTGCCAGTGTTGGGATGAGCAACACTATAATGTTTCCAACCCCTTATTTCCTTACACAACGCAATGATTAGTATGTAAGCCTTTTTGCAGCATCGCTTCTAGTTACTTGAGTCGGCATGATAATCGTGAAAGGAATATGCATTCAAACGCCCTTTCTATGAAGACAATCATAAACCAGGTTAGGATAAACTAGTAAAGCTGGTTGATAAATACTCGCGGGTCTTTACTTATGGGCCGTCACAGGTTTTGTTGGGAATTTTAAATATGAACAACAAAATAGGTGTACATTACCGGTGTCTATCCGCTCCATTATTGTATACAGAAGGACAGCAGTGACATAATATTCTACGCAAAAATATGTGACATTATAGAGAACTGTGTTGAGTTCATGCAGATAAATTAAGATTATTCACATTTAACTGGAGGTCTAGAAAAATATCTTGTTTGCATGATATAAATTCGCGCTACGTAGTACATTCACTGCAACTAGGATTCACTTGTATTGAGGCTAATTAAATCCCAATAAAGAATAGATAACATTATATATTTGTGATATGTTGTGAAAAACCGTTCCGGTAATGTCTAGAGATTAATCTGATGAAAAGAATCAATTAACAAACCAGCCTGATGCTTTGGTTTTATTGTAATTAACTAGGCTCAAACAGCTATAAAACTAGTAGTAAAATCGTTAATAAATTTAATTAACGGTAATTAAGCAAGGAAATGCGTTCTGCTTGAACGTTCAAGTTATTTACAGAAATCCCTCCAAATTAGTTGCAAAGGTTGAATTGAACACAACTAGTGCCTAAAGTATAACCAGGATGCTTCCGGATGTTAAATGATTCGCCAATGGTTCATTTTCGTAACGTTCACTGGGGGTCACGTCATCTATTTCTTATGGTGCACTCAGTTTATAACATCATAATGAGACCATAACTTTGTTTCCATACATATTGCGCGCACACTGTTGTACTAAGCCTGTGAATCCATCTCAGCTATAGTTGGACGTTGCCATCTGCGAATTAGCAACTTGCAAATCAGTGGGTGTGAGCTGCGCTTCTGCAAATGCATTCCCATTTATGTGGTGCATTGCGGTCCTATTTGACTTTGATAGCATGATCAGCGACTCACACAAGTATATTGATGTGTGTACTAATCTTTACACGTAGCATATTAAATCCCTGTACCACATACAGTCACTGCACGAAACCGTGCAGTCGCACTCCAGATAAATGTGGTATGTTTCATCATGGAGCATATGTCAAGTTTCCCAACCTCAATGTAAACATGAGAGGGGCATTGTTACGGAAACCCGCTGTAGTATAACGTACATCCGTTCCTTTGGGGGTGTGTCAATCGTCTGATTGTGTCTAGTTTTGAATGATTCTAATTCCGATTCCCCTAATAATTCCCGTTGGTATACAAAGGTCCTCAATTGACAACGTCCAAAACACGCAACTAAGACAAAGTCTGAAACATTTTTTGAATAATAATCTCTAAGGGCAATTTTTAAAACTATTTAGCTAAATACGCAAAGTCATATTATGCCAGATAAAATTATATACATATCATTATATATATTTGTCACCAATACAATGCTGCTTCACCAACGCTCAAGGCCTCTACTTTAAGTTGCCATAATTGGACCATCGACATAAAACAACAAATTGGGACAACTTGGCTCTCAACCGATATACTTGATAGATACTTGATAGATTGAACTATGTGAGTTGTTAGCCGTTTGACGTGATGGTCTATCTTGCGGTGATGGTTGCCATTTACTATGGTGATTACCTTAACTTTGAGACTAATACTGAACACTCTTTTATTATTCCTCGCATATTATTTTGCCGACTGCAGAAAACAGATCGAGATGGTAGATCACAGAAGAAGACGCTGGATTCTTGCTTCTTAGCACTTGTGTACAGCCCAAGGAACTCCTCCGCGGAGAGTGATAACAGCCTGTTAAACTATGCAGTTTCAAAACGGTACTCTCATGACCTAAAATTGGGCGATTTCAACGTACCTGTAAATGTCTCAGTGTCCACTAATGGGCCAACATTTAAATAAAACTCCTTGAGTTTATAGACAGCAGTTTTGTATAATCTTGTGCATCGAGTGAATAGACACTACGGTACAAACAAGTTATCGTTACTGGACTTAATACTGACAATGGAAGAGGTGTTGTTGGAGTGTGTGCAAACGATCATTCATTAGGCACCAGCGACCATGAAGTCATAACATTGGGTTATGTATTTTATGCTACTATGGTTGATAAAGGAAGCGAAACCGAACGAACTATCACTGACTATCTCAAGGTTCATAAATAGCGACAACCGTTGAATTGGGCCTATAGATTCACAGTTCAGCGAATGCCGCATGACATGAATTAAAATGTAAACTTAACTGGGTCATACGAGCAGCCACACAAGTTGTACCATTACGGGTATCATGCCAGACCAATAGTTGGATCCAAAGCAGAACACATAAATGGATCAAGAGTTGAGATGCGATTTGGAAGCAACATACGCTAAGCCCATGTGATACCTCATAGCATAATTAAAGAAATCAGGAGCTACTAGATGCCACTTATTAGGGCCAACAAATACAAATGACAGGAGACAGTGGTACTCAAGTTTGTAAATAACAACAAAGTTTATACAGTTACTTGAACGATAGAAGATGGCTTAAATCTGGAATACAAAACTCTAGACCAGTGTTTCCCAAACTTTTAGACGCCGTTACCCACAAAGGGGGTTGCCCACCAGACTTTTACCCCCAAACTTTCGAAAGACTACTACGTAATAACTATTGCACATTTCGCTCTAAAGTTCAAAAACAAATGTCATATCTAGTTTCATGTGCTCATGCAATTGAAGGAAACACCCCTTCTCACTACATAATTATCCGACTTAAGCACGAGAAGTGATCGGTATCCGGAATCTGCTTTAGCTGTGTCCCAACATTTCCCTAATAGCTATGAAAAATAAAACTAACGGTATGGAAATCAAAAAATTGCTTTGGATATCGGTACTTTGGTAGGCACTTTCTGTTGTTAGGACTTTCAGCGTTTTGGGTAACTTGACTGCCGAAGTTTTGTCAACATTCATGATGACATGATTAACGTAAGTGTGATGGTGCTCAGATAGCAGGAGCTGGTAAATGCAAACACAACGATGGATACTGACGGCCACTACTCCGATTTATACATATATATATATATATATATATGTATAAGCATTGGGGTATTGAGTTTGCCTCGTTCCGGATAGTCAGTCACTGCGCTCTACACTTGTGCACAGATGTTATTGTGACGCGGCTAGGAATGTCACACTCTTAGTGGTTCAACGGGTGTGAGTTTGTAGTTTGGGCTCTAAACAATCGTACTGTTAAACGTTTTGATGTTGGGCTGGGTTTAATTAAACAAGCGTTTTGTAATTTTCGTGAGCTTTATTTGTCGCAGTGCTTGGTAAATTGAATCGATACTGATATAAAAGTTGATTGAGTTCGTGGTTGTATACCAGGCTTCTAGAAATGTCACCAATTCCGTTTTACCTCTTTAGTCAGGATCTCTAATTTGCCTATTTTAACTGTCTTACTCATCATAAGAAGGTATGGCATTAATGAGATCACCAACTTGTGTTATCTCTTCTTTATTGAGAGATTCCATTACGTTTGCCTTACACATTGCCTTTTACAATAAATGCAAACTGTTTAATATACACTATTCTGTCGTTGTAATGTCATTATTCTCGTTTTGCTATTTACAAGGTTGACTTGTGGATACCACGCTTTTTGTTTGAACCATCTGACAGTCGTTTCAGATATACTCTTTATGTATAGCAGAAAGAGCATTGTCCTTGTTGCTGACGTAGGACGGAATTTTGTGAGATTGTAATTTAACCCAATTCAGTGTATGTTTCGTGGGAATCCATTTCTATCAAATGACTTGAACAGATGCTCCTATTCGACTTGTTTCCCTACCTTTGTGCAGCAGTGGGATGCAATTCTGTCAAAGAGTATTTGTAAGCAACTTCTTTGGTGACATTTGGGGTTTTAGTTGTTGAAGTACAGACTAAGATCTGTGTACCTTTATTTACTGTAAAAGTGTTGTTTGCAAATCACCGTCAATTGTTTCGGTTACCAGCATATCCGTAAAGTGGCGTCTGTTTTCCTTCGCTGCTTTCACGATAAACTGGATGCCGTGCAACCCATACCTGAATAGATCAGAAAATTAAAAACGTATTATCGACGTAGCAAACCAATGGATTCAGAATAATTATTGGTAGAAGAAGATCTTCTAATTTATGCACGCATTCTCTGCGATCAGTCCGGATAGAGGGTACCACATTCGTGCACCTTTCATTTTTTTATAAATTTTTCTTTTGAACGCTTTGGCTTGCGTTCTTAAATATCATACAATTTTACTCCAACAGTGGAAGTGTACTAGTCTTGTAAGTCTAATTTTGACAATTATTAATGTAAAGAGTTTGTGAAACAGTGCATTTTGTTCTTGGCTTACGCAGCAGCATACTGTAATTTTCGGAGAAGTTAAGAATATTGGAATAGTAAAGCTGTAAGTATGTAATATGGTTGCCATTTGCAAGGAGTTTACTGAAGGATATTAGTGGTTGGACATTTATATTAGATTTATATTAGGTGATATTGCTCTTTCTACGGAAAACATTGTTTGAAGTAAAACACCACCTTTAAAATGCATTCAAGTCAGCTGTTATGTTACAAATCATGGACTTCTGTATCCTACTATCAAACGTGTATACAGTTTCCATATCAGTCGCAAACATTTAGGACTTACCATGGAGAATAATATCAAGAGTGCAATTTATGTATCTGAGGAAGCGAAGTGGTCCGAGAACTCTGTCTTTTGTTACGCCACTTGTCACTGGGGTGATATAGCATGTGTGAGTGCATACACTAAATGCTCGTTTTTTGTCAGTAAGATATGGAGAAAACAAAGAAAGTAGCGTATAAGCCATGTCATACACTGCTAGTCGTCAAACCATATCATGAAGCACTTGATCAATGGCTATGCATATCAAGAAATATGATAATATAATCTTTACCAAGGTCGAGTGACCTGTGTTGTCGGTTGGTAAGTCAAGTTGGCACGAGTAAAAGGAGCGCTGCTTAATAAAACCGTTTCGGTCGGCTGATTAGGTTCCTTGAAATAAGAAACTGGGTAGCCGTGGTCTATATAATCGTCTACTAAACTTAAGAAGTTTTGAAAATTGCAATAATGAAGATGTAATTTAAAACACCTCCTTTTTAGACTTTTCTATCTTGGTACAACTTCAGTACGTTTCCACTAGGATTGAATAGTGCTGGGTTTCATTACGGAGATAAATATATTTAGCTAAGGAAAAGCGTATCCTCACGTCCGTATTTCAATAAAAGTGATGTTATCATCTGGAATAGATTTAAAGGACGACTTCGCAGAGCTAAGCGATGAAATTATTTCTGCTATAGGAAAGTCTACTGCCCGTAATTTGTCGTCTTTTAGCCGTTTGAATGATATGGTATGTTGGTCATTTGTATGACAGTTGAAGGATGAATTAAAATGCTTGCTGAGAATATCGATAATGACTATAGGATCATCCGTTGACGTAGAGGTTTACATTGCAATGAAAGGGATATAGTCGTTGCTGCATTCTCCGCTTCTTCTGAGAAGCTTTATTAGCTCCTTCTGCTTATTTGAGTCTACAAGAGCGCAATCGTCTGTATAACCTAGTCTCCCGGCTCAGTCTGATTCTAACCTGCCGATAATACTACGGGACAGATATTGTATAGTGAAGTTATGAGATTTCTCATATTAGGTGACCAGTTTGCTAATATTTTCGTTTAGCAAGAGTGCTGGCTCCAGCATCCGCGCCAGTGTAAGAGGTGTTTAATTGGCAAAATTTGACAGTTATAGAACACCCCAAACATTCCAATAAGACAAACAAAAATCTTGAAAATATTTCACCATTAATCAAGTCTGCTGTACAATTTGATCAGGTCTAGTAATAAGTACGTGGCTTGCAACGTCGAGAAATATACTATTTATTATTAATATGTTTATTTGCTGGCGTTTGGGGGAATGATACATGCTTTTGACGATTGGAATATTAAAGCCACTTTGATCGGTAGAATGTTGGCTGCGTACTCGTCGGTTTGAGCACTCCGGTTTGCTGACGGGAGTGAGGTAACGCCACGCTTCACATGTTGATATCTGTTCACGTGTTTGTACAGAAGCTTGTTATTAGCACGAAACCCCGTTGCTGGGTTCCGCTGGCGGGTGAATTTGTCTTCAAGGAGAAGCGTGGTACACTGACTAAAATTCACTAAATATTTCTTCCAGTTGTCAAGGTTAGGGTTTGCTCCGCACACATGCCACACTTCACTTCCGCAACATCTTCACCGCAACATCTGGAAATAAATGGTTCCTCTTTTGCAACTAAATAAAGTGTTTCCTGGTGTCCATCATTAATACGTACTGGAAATTCTTGATACTATGCAATAAACGGGCTTAGCTGTTGGAAAAATGGACAAAATATTTAGATAAAATAATAACACCCTTATTTCGAGTATTTGCAAGGAAGTGATCAACTCAGATTATACACATGTCTATAACACGAAGCCTACTTTTCCACTGACCGTGGTCTTAGCCGATGCGGCTTACCTATTTAGTCAAAACCATCCCGCGCTTTTATATAAGCCTTCGCTTCAAAAGCGCAATGAATCAGATGGGTCTTACGGTAGTGTCAAATAAGTAGTTGTACCTTAGCCGCGGTGAAATAACCAAGTTAAATTTAGCAACACTCTTTCTCTTTAAAGCTATTTTTGAAGATTTATCCTACGGTCAAATAATTTTATAACTCATGATATAATGATATCATTAGGAAGTCTCGTAGTACTTGAGAATAAACCACGACGAGGTTGTGTTTAACGGTCAGCTAAAACCATGACGATTATTACCGCCTTTTGTCACATTGACCTGCAACTATTTTATATTTTGAACACTACCTCATTTCAGCACGATTTTAAAGTAAGGAAACAGGAAGATTTCTGCTGGGACTAGGTCCCGATGTTAAAATGGAGAGGGAATAGTAGCAACTTGAGAGTTTGCTAGATAGCGGAGAAATAATTAGCGATGCCTGAGCCGGCGCATTGTCATGATTAACAAGCACGTCCTTACTGGATGGACGCAACTCAGGTTTGTCCGCAAAAAGTAAATGGCATAATCTTAGCTGACACCAAAATCGTTAGCAAATTATCGAACAGTTAAGTGACGATGTTTACGGATTACATAAGAAACCAGTCACTTCGGTCATCATCTGTTGATATGGAATGTCGTCCAAGCTTAGTGTCCTCACCGACTGTCATTCTACTGCGGTTCACAACGATTTAACTACTCAAAGCACTGGGTGCGACTCAGATAATCCTCCTCATATGCATGGCCGGTTAAATGAAATGTATCAGGAAAGATTTTAACAAGTTTAAAACCAAAATCCTCATAAATATTATTATTCAAAGCTTTCACTGCTATCATGGCACTAATATAACAAGCAGCCTTTGCAAGTCTCACTTCAATGGTTGTCGCTCGACAACTAACAATTAGAGTGGAACGCGGCAAATGGCAGTTTAGGGTCTACATTTGCCTCTACATGCGCACAGCAGCCGTAGCCCGCTTACTCAGCCGGTCGGTTCGCTATTACATTTCGCATTTTTGAACACAGTAGTATACTATTTAGAGGGTCAATTTTGGACTACACTTAATACTTAATACTTAATACTTAATATTTTGTAATTACTGCGGATGGCAGCTTCCTTTTCGGAGAACTTGTATTGTACAGAATTCTTTGGGTAGCTAAGCCATGTTTCGTGAACTAATATTGCGCTCAGTGTTGCTTCTCCGAAAGTGTTGAAGATGTTTATAAGTGATTTTCATAATCAAATCGTCTAAGTTGCTGTTTTTAAACGGCAAACGCTTCTTCTCACATTGCGCAACTGGTTTTGCGTCTCGTAGTTTACACAAGGAAGTATTTAATACTCTATAACTTGCTGTAAAACGAGAAACCGGATATCCACTTCCTCTTTCTGTAACCTAACGTATCGGTGCAGTAAACATAGCTGAAAAAGAGAAAGGCATATAATTTGAAACAGTAAACCTCCTAGTGGAATACTATCACATTGAATAACTAACTGTCTGTAGTGAAGCTACGGCCCACCAAATGTGCGCTTTTATAGGTAAATTGTGTAATATATGATATCACATAAGAAGCCTTGCAAGTATATACAGAGAGCCGGCCTAAATATAGAGTTTGCAGCATTGTTTTTATACCGCGTTTCTGTTAGTGGCAGCTGAGGTGCAGCAGAGGCACATCGAAATCGCCCAGACAACCCGTCCGCTGATTAGTCTTATGACGTGCACTCTGAACCCCTCGCCTTCCCGACCTGCCTTGGAAGGTCTGCGACATCTTCCATTTGCCTTGACTAGGTTACACTTCTCATGGGCGTCATGCGCTTAAAACTCCGGCAAGAAGAAGCGGCATGCTTAACGACATAATGGGTCTATAGAATAATAGGATAGCTTATATGTCACCTGAATCAATGGCAAGGACAGCCGCGCAAAGCCAGGGCACGCCACAATATACCTGTGCGAACGAAACCAGTGCGTGAGTCAAATGCAGACAAACATGCAAGCAAGTGGATGTGCTAAAGCGAGAGTTCGAGACAACGGAGCTACAAGTGCCACTGAACTAACCGTGCACAATGATTCATAGCTTTTGTGAACGGTCCAGGTGTGTAGGTAATACCCTGAGTATTGCTCCAGCTGTCCAAACGGGTAGGCGTATTTAAAGGGCAAAATCTGGCTGTGGTGCCTGGTGATGGTGCACGAAGTTTTTCAAACGATTGGGTTATGTGACGAAAGAATCGAAAATGCATTCGGAGAAAGACCTTAAACACAGCTTGGTTGAGGTTGTGGATTCTTTGGGTGCACAAATTCGAATACCTTTGGCGAGACGGATAAACTTACTTCGCGGGACATAGTTTGATGACCTCCGATCAATGTGATGCAAGCTGGGCTAATTATTGCAGTAGTAAGCAAATGTGATTCTCACCCACATACAGCTGCGAACATTTGTAATGTTTTCAGAAAAAAGCTATGAATATGTCACTTGTATTTTCCTCCTACTCTCTTCTTCCAAATGCCAATTCTCAAATTGTAGGGATATAACCACAAAACGTAGCCTGGTTGTTAATTTTCGCTTGCTGTTTTATTGCTATCCTGGTGTACATTGTCTTTGTTTCGCGTTCGATTTAATGCATGACGTTGTATCTTTGACCTTTAAATGACTTACTCACACTGCGATTTTGATTAACACAGTAATGAGACAACTGAGAAGGCATATGCATTATTGACAACATAAAACAATATATTTAGGGGATATTTTTGGCCAAAAGGCTCTTCTTTCATACTGCGCAACTAAAGAATAATGTCTATGCTAGATGGGCTGCTTTTGAACGCAATTAATAACTACCCCGTTGTTCGCATGGTAATTCCCTACAGGTGGAAACATGCATTTTTAATCAAGTTGATTCACAGTATCGCTGCTGATCTTGCATCGCAGAGCTAATTAACACTCGCCTTTGATCAGTGAACTGGTTAATGCAGATGGACAGTCACTTCTTGATCCACTTGGCGTCTGCGAAGTGTTCAGCTCCTCATGCGCTACCTCCATGAGCCTGGAGACGAACCCGTTAAATGCATGCATTGGGTTGCAAGCAGCCAACCCTCTGTGTAAAATTGAATTTTCAATCATTAGTAACCAGCACGTAATGAATTCTACTAAACCTACTTACCAGCTGGATTCCCATGGTATCCCATTTGCAGTCATAAACTGGGAGGGCATGACATGCCGTTCCTACTGCTAATCATGTTTACCATTTCGTTGTATTCAAGCTACTTTCCAGACCAATGGAAAACATCGCTCATCATCCCCGTCACGAAGGTGGGGGTGGTGGTGTTGGTTAATCCATCACATCCGTGTAGTAGCCAGAATGTTAGAGAAACTAGTTACTAATGGTAGGATGAAATGCCGCAATTCGCTGGAGCTAACCGACAGTCGCAGCATGGATTCTTGGATAAACGATCATGCAGAATTTGTCACTTATATTATGTAAATCAGGTTTCGGATTCTGTTGGCTCAGGATACGCCATCATACTTCTGTTAATGAACATGAAAAAGGCGTTCGATTGAGTGCTCTACAAATGGGTGCTGAAAAAGATTACTACCTTTGGAACTGAGGACGCACTCCTAGGCTGGATATTAATATAACTGAGCAGCCGTTCTCAGGTAGTTATCCTAGCCGACCATCACTCTTCACCAGATCCAATAATTAGTGGTGTTATTAAATGCAGTGTACTTTGTCCGTTACTGATCTTGCTCTACTTCAGTGACATCCATGCGGTTATCAGGTATGTCATGTCATAACTATTTACAGATGACATAGATCTAGTCTACAAATGCCGATGAGATGAACTTCAATATACCCTACTGCTCATACAAGAAGAAAAAGCGAAGTGATTTGGCACCTGGATGATGAACTTTTCGGCGAAAAAACCTAGCATCATGCATCGCGACTGTTCGATATCAGAGGGATCAATTACATTCAACGGCGAACACCTTTGTGTACAGCTGTCTATCCGCCACATCGGAATCAGGTTTTCTTGCACTTTATCGTTTCCGAACAAGTGAAGTACCAGCTGGCTAGGGCCACCAAATCAATGGCTAATGTACGTTATATGATCCACGTAACCCCAGCCAGAGTAGAAATCTTGAAAAGCCTCACTCTCTCCATTTTAGTATATGGCAGTATCATTTGTGGCAGCATGAGGAAATCTGACAAACATTCTATGGAAATTATACCAAAGTTGTTTGCCAAACGTCTGCTAGGCAAAACGTCCACTAAGAACTATCGCCGACAATTCCAGGTCGATCTGGCTTTGGCTACGGAGATTGAGACATAACCTGCTGCTTCTGTACAACATGGTTCATCAAAACGCCCACTGCTATTTGCCCCCCCTAGAATTACCACACAGTTCGACAACAGAGCTACGCAATAAAGAGTTAACCCTGAGTGTACCAGGTGCAGGGTAAATCTGCGGTCTAACGTTTTCCTTATCAAATATGCTGTCTTGTGGAATAAGATCCCAGCCACAATCCGATCACCTGAGAGCGCAACGGCCTTTCGCGTTAAGCTCAACAACTACTTAGATTTAACCACGATTATGACCCTATTCTCTTGAGAGAGAGATCACTTAATTATTTGTACCAAGAAGGGTCAGACAACAATTTATGGGTGCAACAAAAATTTCATACAGTGTAACACACCCTGGTGTTGTTACCATGGTCTATTCCAACTAGTGCAGATTGAGTCGAAACACACCTGTGATTTAGTACAAACCCTAGAAACAGCAAAATCAATGAAAATCACCAAACTGTTTATCATCCTTGCATGAGCATGACATATTCTGTAAAATATGATCTGTGGCAATATGGCCACAACGTCTCACTGGATAAGAAATATACAAATGTTTATTAACTTTATTAGCATATATTAATTGTGTTTCATATTATCACGCATCATCAAAACGTTTATCTAACACAAAGCGAAGGAAGCAGAATTCTTTCAGTCTGTAGATGCAGACAGTAAGTAAGGGGTCTCAACTTTACTTAATGGCTGCCAGAGTTTCTACTACAGTGGCTTGAACCCGACTGAGAACTGACCATTGATTGTTAAGCATTACCTAATGCAGGGGTGCAAAACCCGAGGCCCGCGGGTCGCTTGCGCCTTATTGCAACGCCATTGCGGTCCGTATAAATTACACAGCAATTTGCTTATTTAGCGGCCAACATTGCGGTTTCATAAGTTAAACCGGTTAAAAGTGTATCCTCTACAGAATTCGGCACAATGTTCTTTAGTCAGGATGTCTTTTATCATTTGAAATAGCTAATCACCTTTGATCGAGTGAAAAAGCACAACATAAACAGTGATGCAACTGCGAGGCATGCACGATAAGAGTTGAAAATGGTTATGTCTTTTAACACTCCACATCTGTGCCTTAAACTGTTCCTGATCAAGCCTGTCCCTCTTGGATTTGTTTGGTCACATCAGTAAGCATATCTTGCTTGGCCTTCGGGGATTTCATTAGTTGTCGGATGCCCACGTACTGCTCGGTATGCACCGATTATTTGAGTGACTGCACTAACCGCACACGAACCGATATCATCTCCGTTCCCTCGGGCAACTTTTGTTCCTCTTTTTGTTAAAGTGAGTGAAATGGTTTTCATATGTATAGTGAACAGCATTCAGATTCCGGAGAATCTCCATGATGGCAAGTGCTATCCTAGCTAAAAGATAAAGCACAGTGAACCAAGAAACGCTATCGTTTCAAGAAAATTGGAAATTATCGTATATATTCACAGCGGAAAATGGAAAGTTACTTTGCGCAATCTGCAACAGCAGTATTGGCACGCCGACAGAGCACAAATTGAAAATATATTATGAAAGGAACCGTTGACCTTATGATAATTATGATGGTGTCTCCAAACTCAAGTACTTGAAGGTTAAGTTGAGATAGCAACAGACCAGCTTTAGAAAAAATGAGAAAGAATATGTGGTTTCCGTTACTGCAAATTATGCAATCGAATGATAGCCTTTAGTGGGAAGACTTACAGTTTATTCCAGGCCTCGTAAAATCGACTAAAATTGTGTGTCCAGATCAGGCATACTTATTCAAATGTATTTCATTAAACAGTAACACTGTTGCTGATCCAAGTGATCGAATGTCAGTTGATTTGATACAACAGCCAAAGGCTACATCATCCCGTTGTGAACATTTTTCCATTGCTAATAATGAAATCAGTAACATCCATAGAACTGCCAAGCTGGCGGTTTTCATCTGGGCGTATGAGAACCAATTTGATATTTATGAAGAAAAGATTCACCTGATTCAAAAGCCCGACACTACAACAAGTCAGGACATCATTCAGATAGTCAAACACCTTCCACGTGACTAGGAATTGGATTTGTGTTAATTTGCATGTTAATCTGCCCACGATGCTGCGAATTTGTTCCGTATCCTAAACGAAAATAATCGCCCCAGATTCATTCTACGTACATTTTTACTACATTATACATAAACAAAATTGACGTTGAACTGTTTTCCAATTGGATCATATGCTATGTTTGGTCACAATTACAGTGCATTTTATTAGAGGCTGTGCACCCAAACATTCTCAGTTCTACCGGTTATTGGAATACATGGATAATAAGTTTACCAATGTTCCATTCTACACTGAAGATATCCTGTCATAAAATGCTGGAAAGAGGAATTATTTTAAAAAACAAGGAATGGAAAAGTTTTTGAAGATGAAATGTTAAAACACATATAACATAAGATAAGCAACTTGTCTAAACGATATGACACTCGCTGGGGACATTAATGCTCGATTAATGCTTTGAAAATTTAAGATTGTAAGTTCAAAACCAACTCATCACTCAGCCGTAAATTGACCACAAATGTTTCTTTAAAATATTAAGCATATGAAAGTCAGTTTTCAAATGGAAGGCCAAATAATTTTTGGTATACTAATAACTAGGGGATTTTGATATAATTAATAGAGGTTCGTCAAAGCTTGCTTCCAAAACAGATAGTCTTTCACATGCCCGGAAAAGCTCCAGACTGCAGTTACTGCCTGTTGCGCATCATAAGTAGTGCCCATCCGTCGGATCCATTAGGATCCTAACTCATGACAACCAGCGGCTTTTGCCACTGAGCCACGGGGACAGCTTCAGGCAGTCATGTTTTACAAGCTAACTGCGATAATGTGCGTCTTGTCTTCCGCTGTCTGCAAGTTCCGAACGTTGCAGGGGGTTAGCCCGAAAGACACGACGTCCACTAACATTAGCTATGTATGACATAACATTTAGAAATTGTTAGGGCGGATTTATGTTGATGTACTCTAGATTAGAAGAATTTGTTATAATTAACGGTTATTCTTCGCAGCCAGCTTCTAAATCAGGGATTCGTCCACGTACTCGGAAAAGTACGAGACGGCAGTTTAAGCCCATTGGGTTACGGTTATTCTCGTGGAAACAGATATAGAGAAAACTGAATAAACATAACGAAGCAAACAACTGGTGTTTGTCCTTTCATACATGAGTAACAACCATAAGCTAACGAAAGCAGCGTCTAATGTACATAATATATTAGTTAGCTGTTTAGTTTATAAAAAGAATAAGGTACATCAATTACTATACGAATGCGCAAATACAAAATATTACCAACTTTTTTCATACTCGCGATTGTCATTTTGATAAGCTCACTAGACATATGAAAATTAAAAACAAGCAGTTTAAATGGCCAGATCGCGGAAGACAATTGAAACTTATATTGAGTCAAAAACATTTGACGAAAACTTTTTAAGCTACCTACTTTATAACTATTTTATACACCACATAATATAATGATATGAATTTCGAAACGGGCAGAGGATTCATCGTTCATAATGCATGCATTAAACAGCCCTCACAAACATTTTGTTAGAATAGTGTTGGCCTACATACCATTTTGCCACACAGCCACACAGTCAGTTGGAACATAAAAGTGTGGGAGAAACCCATCTAGAGAATACTCCGCATGGAAGCCGATCCCCTGGGACGGTTCCATGATTCGCCGTATTACTTTAATCAAGCTCTTGGGTAAACCTGCATTAGTACTTGTTTCTATTTCCTTAATCACTCTGGTAACTTCCAATGGCCAATAACTTTAACAACGCAGGTGGGATTCTTTTAACAAAACAAGCACAATTAGCTTACTTGTGCGATCTTGTAGTACAGAATTATCAGATTACTCAGTTGTACTGTGCCTCGCAACCTCGAGAACCAAATCGTATGTTAATTAACTTATTTTTTTAACCAACCAAGTGAATGGGCAAAATTATAGCTTGTCAAACTTGCTTTAGATTTTTGGACCGAGATTCTCCAACATGGGTAACATTTCGCGCTTTATCACCGTCAATTTTGACACGTTTTAGATCATAAGTGCTGCACATAATATGTTAAATAATATTGCTATTTATGGCAAACAACACCATCAACTTCAGGATTTACCGGATAGGATATTCCGTTTTAGAAATCCTTACAAGTTTGTTCTCATTTCACAGACCATCTTGCTTAGCCCACATACTTTCCTCATGTCATTCTTGCAAATAAACTAAACTCAGTTTCCTTTCCCGTTTCATTCGCATTTCTGTGTAAAAATTGTAGTTTAGCGAAATCATGGAGTTTATTCAAACACGAATTTTGTTTTACGAAAGTAATGTAATAATGTCGACCGTAATATCGCAGCGCAAATGAAAGTAATGGACCGCGACGAAATATGCCAGTTCAGGTCAAAGTAAAATAAATTTATGAGAAATACTCTAGAGTTTATACGAATTCGCCGTACGGTGAACTGCACCTAACTGGTGGAGAACCCCAAGGCAAGATACTGGCACCCACTCTCTAATCCACATCAACGATCTGCCTATTCTTCAGGTGTAACTAGCATTCATTTAGAACTCCCTGCGGATTTGGAAAGTCAGTTGCACACCAGATCACTGCAGCCTATTTCAGCAATACCTCAGCAGCCTGTCACTTTGGTCCGCTGTCGGATGCCTTTTGTTCGGTCCAGATATTGGTATTCATAAGCGTGCTGAATGGTAGTGACGGCTGAACCTAACAATGGGCGGTCCACCGCTACATCCAACATCATCGATTTAGGGCCTAAATAACTTCGTATATTTACCAATAAGCCGCGGGAGCGATCCTTTGTACACAGAAGTAGCTTCGTATTTTATGTTGGTTCAAACATGATAATATAAGCAAACTAGTAAAAATGGAATTTCGGAAGAAAAATATTTCCTTGGCTCATCGATCTGATCACTGAAAATTCAGAATATACGAATATGTATACCCCTGTTTCACAAATAAAGGT
The DNA here is from genome assembly GCA_944474145.2 of Dicrocoelium dendriticum. NCBI lineage: Eukaryota > Metazoa > Platyhelminthes > Trematoda > Plagiorchiida > Dicrocoeliidae > Dicrocoelium > Dicrocoelium dendriticum. The sequence continues at coordinate 26,354,673 of OX104062.1, read as the reverse complement.
AGCAAAGCTTGCCTCATTCAAAGGTGTTGGAGGGAGAGTATGCTGTACAGATTTATGCTTAATTTCTTCGGTATAGAAAACAAACGGTAGCCTGATTGTAGGCTATTGGCTTTTCATATGTTGTTAAGACCAATTTCCCACAATGATTCTGGCGACTGTTGCGAGTAAAACGCATTTAACCCATACGTGAAAGCGTAAAAATTCTGCAAATGATTTCGGACGTTAGTATTGTTAGTACCGGTGCTTACTTGCAGATGAAGGGCCTATCCCAGAAGAAGAAATTTGTTTGGATTTTGTGACTTTCAGGCTGTTACGGTAAGAAATAATTGCCATTGCACCGAGATGGTATTTGTATGTTAAGTTTTTCAAAGCATTCTGAAATGACTACCAAATTTTGTTTCGTTGCCGACTGGTCGAACATAATATATGTTTTCAAAACCAAATCACTTATTTATGTGTGTCATAAATATTATGCGTTACGGCAACAATACCTGATTGCGCGTCTTTTTACAGTTGGCGATGTCGCAGATAAATTTGTTCCACTTCACCATTGGTAACAATGCATTTTAGACGAACTAGAATATAATTGCAGTATTTTGTCCCTCTTGGCATTAGGCATGGTATATTCTCTAACCCACTTGACTCCCTCTTCAACTGGGAAACGCATTTGTATCCAGCGATCGTCAATCCGACTTAAAATACTGATTTTTGTGAGTATTTTCTTTATGTGTATTCTTTACGGTCAAACAATGCTTGGATGCTCACCTCTGGTATTGATCTCGTCCAGGCAATAATGCTAAAGTGATTGTAGGAAAATATGTAATATTTTAAAACATCGTATCCGTCTGAAAATTGTAAATACAAGCATTTGAAAAATGTCGCCATTACAATTTGTGTGGGGTCAAAATGAGATAAAACGAATTTATACCCATTACCACTGCACTGCAATTACCACCTCATAATTTCATAGGAATATTTGTTTACAGCAGGATATTGTTTGAATGACTTGAACCCGGTATATAAATCTCTGTGTAGCGCAGGTAAATACAAAGTGTATGATGCCTACACAAGTAGTATACGCTGCAGTAAGACACACGAATACTAGCTTAGGAACCAGTGCCAGTAACATTAAATAGTGGTAATTTTGCAGCTCTAGCTTTCAGTTAGAATAATCACATGAGTTTAACAACTTAAGTACATTTGTTAATATCATAAATGTATACATTCGGATTCAATAACGGGCATGTTTACGACCATTTTTGTTTCAGCTGGGGGCGACACATTACACCTTGACATGACTTTGGCTGATGGGAAGTTTATATGGCAGGTTTTCAATTTTCGCTGTGTTTCGGCGAAATCATGTGCTTCCAAGTGCATCGCATTTCTACCAACATCAAGGTTCTTGGAAATATCTGGAAGTAGATAGCGAGCTCTACTGCAAAAGAGCACAACCAACTCTATCTGTAGCTGTATAAGACGGCTAGAGTCAATGACATATTGTTTCACTGTTTTCGCTGGCTGAGTTTGTCCACATTGCATTGAGAACCGCGTTCGCTAGAATGCTCTCCACTCTCTTTTTCTGGCCGGTATTGTACCTGAGGGCTTGTTGGAATCAGCGGAGAAATGCGAAGCGGAACTGCACAGAGTTGCCCTCAGATTTGACCTGTGCACAGAACGATCGACTATCGAAGGACAATCTACAACCTTTGGCGAAATTGAAGAACTGGACGCGCTTAAAACCCGGTTGGATTTAATCCTTCATTGTACCTGAAACCGTGGCCTTTTGTACCCTGTATAATTCTCGTGCAATTTAGATAGCTTTTACAAGCCCTAAAAACATACGGATAAAATACTAAAATGCTCGCTGGTTATGTCAAAACGAGCAACGGCGTATTTAATTCCGTGAAGAGACAGGAACCAAATGAAACGCATGCAAATCTCCATGCTTATAGCCAATCCGTTAGCACTGTAAAAAACGAATGGTTTATCCACCTCAATTTCAACTGTAATGTGGCGTCGGTTACCAAAACGGAAAGCGACTACCATCTACGCCTCCGAAAACCCTTAGCTCCTTATGTCCATAAATGGGTCACATGTAAATGTTCAGCAAGTATTACTGATTCTGTATCGTCACTGACAGGCTGAATTGCGTTATTCTAGGAACAGTTAAATGAACAAAATGTAAATTTTTGTGGTTGGATTCTGTCGCAAAAATCCTGAAATATGTTTCCCATTTAATTTATCCACCATCTAATACAGTGCACCGATATAAGAAAGGGGTAATGAACTTCCTAAATTATGTTGCCTCTGAGGTAACTGAAAGATTCAAGTTTGCCGAAAACACTATTTCCTTCAACACACTGGACGCCATGAAGCATACAACTATCAGGAATGCGGTTGCAAAGACCTAAAGGATACCGATAATAAATATTAATTGCAAAACAATACTTAAAAAATCTCTACATACCCACGCTTTTCCGAATCAGCATGGAACAACGCTAGCTTGTTAATCACAAAGCAAAAGGCTGTAAGTTCTATTCTGAGGTTAAAATTTCATTCATACTTGAGGATAGAACCCCTATCCAACGTGAATTTCATCATACTAAATCTACTAATAAATCACCAAAGCGCACGAAAAGCAATTCCACTTATTCCTCACAGAAATCGATATAGGGGATAACATGAGGTGTAGATTGCATTGGCTCGTTAGGCAGAACCGTCGACTTTGATCATTCTGTATTCAACATTGACTCCCCAAAGGCTATGGAGGGAACTTGTAAGGACACAACCAGTACATAGGATGCTGTCTCATTCTTAGATACAGAGAAAGCCCCGTCTGTAGAGTTGCGGTCTACAACTTTTCTATTCAGTAAGCGCCTGAGAGACGCTGTTGAAAAGACCTACTTCGCAGGTCGCCTATGTATAGTATTTTACAACAAGAATTTATTCGCAAAACCTTTGGAAGACAAGCTGCATTTGGTGACTCGACCAATGCTTGCTTATTTATCTAAAAGTGCCTGATTGTATCAGAACGGTGACAAAACTATCCTTCGTAATTTCGCGGAGAATAGAGGTCATTGCGAGTACTGCATCGAAAAGTACGCCCATATTACAAAGCCGAATCTTAAGATGCGCCATTCACTAGTGATAACAGCAGTCATCATCGACAACATTTTATTTCTATGAAGAGCCCTAATAGAGTCGTCGTAGAAACGAACAATCTTACCATGGCTAGGAATGAAAACAATCCCATGTTATCTGTAAAATTTAAACCCAAACCTCTCAGAATACGCTTGCGGACTCATTGGTCATTAGGCCCGTAACTTCTGCTACGATAATAGATGGTACACTTTCTTGTCCTTCTTTCTAATTGCCCCCACATCCCTTACCACTTCTTTTGAGCAACCACAATCCTAACTCACTCGCATGTGTTAAAATCTCCCTATCTGTAGCATTTTTTGGAATTGCCTACACATTCCGTCGCCCCCTTCATTATCAACTGATGCTGTAAATCTCACTTTGAATGAGTTATTGCGGATAGTTCCGCAGCTAATATTGGCTCAAAGTATAATGAGTATTTTGACTCAAACGTGAGTCAGAATGCTTACCAAATAGGGCTACTTACTATCCGTTCACTGTTAAATAATTTCACTTGCTGTATTCCTTCGTGTATCTACATAAACATGTTATTTCATGTTTACTGAAACTTGGTGCAGTACAAATGTGTCTAGTCAAATGAGTTAAATTGACCAGGAGCAATGGTACGACAATTAGGGCTGGGAGTTGCTTTATTTACCACACAAAATCCTGCTTGTTTCTGAGTATACACTTCCGCTTATCTGCCTCTCTGATGATTGCGTCTGGCTAATTTTGCCATTCGATGGAAGTCGATATGTTATAGCTTGCATATATCGTCCCCTGGTGCTAGCAATTATGAAAAAATCCAATTCGTAAATACGGTTAGCCACGTCCCTTTGCATACTTAGCGTAATAAGATCATTATCGTTGTCTTAAACCTGCTTCACATATGTTTGTCAATATGAGTACTAACCGGGAAACACGCAAAATTTTAACTTTTCTTATGGCTGAAAGATGACCTGAGCATATTATTTCACCTACAATGGGTAAAACTGTGCTAGACCTAGTTTTTACTTTAGGCCTTATTTCCATTTTCAATAAGGTACCAGGTGGCCTCCTACGATGCGACCAGAAATTATTCGCGTGCGAAATAGTGGTCGACCCCCAATGGTCCATTCAAAAATACACGCTTTTCTTCCTCGAAATCTAAACTGGAACTCATCTTCCATTAAACTGAGGTCACGAAATTAGGAACGTGTTTTTCTTTCCCATGACCTACAGGATGTATCTGCTCTATTTTATCACAACACACAATACCGCTTAAACTTATTAACGACCAGTAAACAAAACATTGTGCTAGACCTTCAATTAGCTCGACCATTGCTGAAAAAGACAGAAAATATATGAACACACCCGCTCGAACATAAGAAAATATACGTGATAGCAGCGGGCTCTTGCGCTTGAAAATGCTTGTAGCTGAAACGGATTTCAAGACAACTACTCATCTTAAGCCAGCAGAAGAACACATTTTACACAGAAAAAGCAAAGCTGGTGAACTAGGTAACTTACAGAAGAAGAAAAAATTGTGACAAACTGACCTGCTCTTACTTATTATCACACCAGAAGGCAGTGTTGTCGACACGCCTACTGCCTTTAGTACATACTTTCCTGAGTCTTTCAGTAACGAAAATGCGACTCTGGTACGTCCAGTCTCATCTGTTATACCCGAAACTATTGCAGTAGTAGACTACGACATCGGAGTTATTAAACGTTGGATTAACTTGTTTCGGCCATCGCATAACCCTGATCCGGATGGTAAGTCTTCGGCCGTAATTAAGTGTGGTGATGATGATATACCGATACTGATATAACTATACTGAATATTTATTCCCGGTTCTTACAATCAGAATGGTATCCTGATAGATGGAAGGAATCTGTGGTCGTACCAAACTGTAAGTCTGGGCCTAAAACAGATGTTCTTAATTATCGCCCCATTAGTCTCACCCATATTCTGTCCCTATTGATAGAGTGTTTTGCAACGGCAAAAAAACTTTCTTTTTTCTTGGATCGCAACCCCTTCTTTTGTCTTCGCCGCATGGCTTTTAAAGTCTCGTTATTACATAACGTGACAACTTGATTTCTGGTAGAAAGTAGAAGCCACGAGTAAACTTCGCAAAGTAAACTGCCTCGACGGGGAATCGAAGCCCGGTCCAACGGATTACCGGTCCACTGCTCTAACGCTGAACTACCGAGGTCTGACGATCAGGTGCGCAATTTAATACATGACATGCTTGTTTCGCGACGCATTGCCAATGAAAAAATGATATCTGTCCTGGTGTTGCAGATTAGCGCACTCACTCGTCACTTCCTAATGAACCAAAGTATCTGTCCTTCTACTGTTTTTAAACAATCTCTGGTCATAAATGCTTTGGCTTCACATGCAATGGATTATTATCGAAACTGTGTCGTTTGAGCATATCTAATCAACTTCCTTCTTGGTTTAAATCCCATCTGACTGGTTGCTCCAAGAGAGTGAACATAAATGTGTACGCTCCAACAAGTTACTAGTGGCGTCATTCGAGGCAGCGTTTTAGGTCCGCTATTTTTTCCTACTGTAAATAAGCGATCATATGCCTGTCGTGCGCTTCGGAAGCTCATACTTGTTTGCAGATGATTTGTAGTATATACGTTCCATTCCTTCTAATACAAAACTGAGTTAGCAAATATTAACTTTGATCTACAAGCCATAGGGAGCTGGGTTCCCTACTGACAGATGCACTTCTCCATATCAAAATAAAAATTCATGACTTAAAGATGCCACATGAAGGCAGGATTGTTTCTGCTTCATGTCGATTTCATTCCAGTGTGTTCTTCTCTCAGAGACTTAGCACTGAGGTATCCAGCTCTTTGAATTTCAGCCAACATGCAAAGTATATAGTTTCTATGACAATGCATGTATCTGGTTATATTTGCCAGTCACTAGCGCTGGAAGAGACGAGGCTCATGGCATATAAAATCAATATAAATTCTTGTTAGAATATATTAGAGTTACCTTATGCAATTTACACACATATGACCTGAAAGTCATAGAAAATATTTAACGCGTCTTCACCAAACGCATCTTTAGTTACTATACACTTGATTCTTATAAAGTTAGATGCAGTAAACTAAAATTTGAGCCATTATGGCTGCGTACATTGCATTTTAAAACTTCGTTTACTTTACAAATTTGTGTGGCAGAACGTGTTTAGTGGACACCGCTTTAATCGATTACGTTTGGAAACCGGATATGGATTACACGACATCCAAGGTATGATTATTGTACCTCCAGTAAAGAACGCAGTCTGACGTAATATTTCCCTTATAAGATTCGGCTTGACATGGAATAAAGTAAGCATATGTAGGTGATGTATAAAAACTTGAGCGTATTAAATACATGATAATTTGTTTTTCTTGACACCAGCAAATTTGAAATTGATCTTAAGTATGCAAATGAACGATGATGGGTTGTGTAAAGAAAGACCGGGTCATGTTTGAAAAAAAGGACCACAGCAGTTACTTTTGAGATACTTAGTATATTTTTATGAGTTTATAGAATATTACTCGAAAATTGCTACAACTTTACGTTCTATACTCCTCCGAAATATCATATTTCTTTTTCATTTCTCCACTGAGAGACAAGTAAATGAGCTTTCGTTTGCGGTCGATTGTCTGCAAGTAAGGAAACGACCGTCTTCCAATTCCGGTGGTTTCTATTGTTCGCCTTTTTTGATAAAGCAACTACAACTGCAGCAAATATCTACTACTTTACTCTTCTTTATTCCTTCAAAACGCTGACTGCAATGCAACACTTCTTTCTATCATAATTTCCGTACCATTGTCGTTATTCACCAGGAATTCCCATGAACTTGTGATTGGCCCATCTGCAGAAGGTAGGTATTAATATTTTGCTTTTTAATTCCTGATACTTTATATGATTTGCTACTTTGTTGTTGGCCACGAGTTGGTTGATCTCTTGAGGTGATTTTATGCAGCTTCCAAACTAAAAATATTATACCATGCAAGGCATATTTCCAACGACTCACTGGCGTAAAGTAGGTGCCATACTTGAATGATCTGAATTTCGAAACGGGCTGAGGCTTCATCGTTCATAATGCATGCATTAAACAGCCCTCACAAAAATTTTGTTAGACTAATGTTGGCCTACATACAATTTTGCCACCCCGGCACACTGTCAGTTGGAACATAGAAGTGCGGGAGAAACCCATCTAGAGAATACTCCGCATGAAAGCCGATCCCCTGGGGACGGTTCCATGATTAGCCGTGTTACTTTAATCGAGCTCTTGGGTAAACCTGCATTTGTAATTGTTTCTATTTCCTTAATCACTCTGGTAACTTCCAACTGCCAATAAATTTGAAAACGCATGTAGGATTCTTTTAATAAAACAAGCACAATTAATTTACTTATGCGATCATGTTGTACAGATTGATCAGATTACTCAGTTGTACTGTGCCTCGCAACCTCGAGAAAGAAACCGTATATTAATTAACTTATTTATTTTAACCAACCAAGTGAATGGGCAAAATTGTAGCTTGTCAAACTTGCTTTAGATTTTTGGACCGAGATTCTCTAACACGGGTAAAATTTCGCGCTTTATCACCGTCAATTGTGACACGTTTTAGATCATAAGTGCTGCACATAATATGTTAAATAATATTGATATTTATAGTAAATAACAGCATCAACTTCAGGATTTAGCGGATAGGACAGTCCGTTTTAGAAATCCTTACAATTTTGTTCTCATTTCACAGACCATCTTGCAAAGCCCACATACTTACATCATGTCATTCTTGCAAATAAAACTAAACTAACTTTCCGTTTCCGTTTCATTCGTATTTCTGTGTAAAATATCCTAGCTTAGCGAAATTATGGAGTTTATTCAAACACAAATTTCGTTTTATGAAAGTAATGTAATAATGTCGATCGTAATATCGCAGCGCAAATGAAAGTAATGGACCGCGACGAAATATGCCAGTTCAGGTCATAGTAAACAAATTTTATGAGAAATACTCTACGAGTTTGTACGAATTCGCCGTACGGTGAACTGCACCTAAATTCGGACAGGAAACATATTTAGGGTTTGTTACAAACAGTTTTGCATCAGCAAGGAACAAAATGTGCTACTTTCGAATTAGGATTTTTAGGCTCACTCCCGTTAGAGGTTTCCCACTGTGATACCCAGCTTGCATCAAAAATTTATGCTTAAAATCAAATAACTCTAGCACTATATATTAATAAAAGCCAAGTATTTTATCTACCTCGTTTATTTTACCTTTTGCAAATTTCAGCTAACTTGCCTGATCACGTTTAGCTGTTTTCTAAATGTATATACGACACGATTTTGTGATTAATAGCATTTATTCAAAAAATCTAGTTAATTTCTGTAAGAAAGAAAAAGGAAAAACCATTTTGAAATTCCTATCCAGTGTAAAAATGGTATCAGCCTTTGGGCGCATTGCGAAACTTTTAATAACCGTCTAACATTTAGCTTATATTTATACGGTAAGAATGAGTAAAAAAATTAAAGTGCTTTATTCCGGTCTTCTGGATTCGTCGCTACTGTCCTTCGTGGATTATCCATCACAAATTTGGTAAGGACCACGTTGCTTACATGCATTCGACTCTGGATTATAAGCTCTAAATGGTGGGCAATACTTTGGATTATTTTTGTAGTTTAACGTCCTATTTACTGCTAAGATGGTGACGAGCTTGTCGTTAATATCCAATCAAGAAAAATCAGTTTTTACACTCATTCGAGAGTGCTTTTTGGAGGTGATATAGTTAAGTGGAAATTTTATTGGTTAAATACAATTTGCTGTCGCGGTATCTAATCCTGCGGTAATTTGCTTATTGCTCAGGAATCAATTGGGATTGATCAATATCATATTCATGCGCCATTATTTGTGACCTTGTCAGCTAAACCCATCACAAGGAAAGCGCAGCCACACCATCCGCACAGTTGACCTATGTAACCACATCGCATGCTTCACTGATGTGTGCCGCTAGCAAAGCCGAAAAGTAAAATCATCCACCGGCTCACTGGGTTGGGCAACGAGACCATGCTTAATAGCAGAAATAATGCAAATTGTAATCAAAAAAGAAGTCTAGGCGATGTGTATATGCGGTTTAGGAGAAGCTCATCGATTAATGTGCAAGGGTTAGACTGCTATCATAGGTCGAAATGGTGTTATCCAACGTGTGCAAATTTATCGCAATAACTGGTGTGAAATCGGAATAGCTCCCGATGTCCTTTGGTTTTCTACTGCGTGTTCGATCATCCCATTTAGTAACGGCGTGCTAACCCTACTCCAGAATTTCTAGCGGTTAACAGCAGAAGCCGAACAGCGGATGAACAATAAGATTAGTACCTTGAAAGCAAACCTGCAACAAGGAAGCTTAGTAAACTCTAAGCAAAGGATTTATGCGCGATTAGATTCTGCTGAACCACAGTCAGCCAAATCCCCATCGCTGTTGTCTACCCCAACTTCGGCAGAAGTAACTGAAAATTGGCCGTCGCTACGAGCATCAAGCAGTAGCCATGGCAACGAAAATCAGGCGCCGCCCAAAACATCTGGTTAATCAATTTGCACTAGACTTGACATCAGTCATGCTGTCAAGAATTAGGCAGCCGAACACAAGCCCAACGATAATTTGTCAAGCCACCGTTCCTTGGGAATTCAGTTCGCTTGGAAGAGACTACTGCACAGGTCAGTCGCGAGGCTGCACTTGCTGTTTCCTCCGTGCAAATACCGGTAAGAGTAGACAATCACCACTTGTAAGAGCGCAAACCAGAAAATTACTGGAATTTGCAGCATATCAAAGAAAGGATCTAGTAATAACGCCGCGAATGTTATGTTCTCAAGTGTCCACGAAGCTTGCGCACTAATATTAGGTGTAGGTTTTCTGGCGACCGGGATCAACGGAGCATATTGTGCGTTTTGATGAGTGTCGCAGTTAAACCTATCTACCTGCTACGGCCTGCTCGTAACCCAAACTCAGCAGACTATGGCGAAACTATACTTATTAGAGAATATATAGAATCAACCACATACGTAGAAAACGTTTTAATCTGCAAGTGCGCTACAATACGGATCATGCGGAATATGCATCATTCCTGATGTTTTAAGAGTGTGCGAATATAAAAAACCACCGAAGTAGAACAAAACAACCTACATCAGATAAACACAATCGTCATCAATGGCGTATCATAGCGTTCTTCTAACGATATGTAAGAGGCCGGTAATCACGAGTTGCAACAGTGCTAGGTCATGTGTGAAACACTCATTGGATAATGTAATGATACGATCGCTCAAAGTCTACCCTCTCACCAAATAACAGTGGATGCGGCCCTAGAATCCTATAAATTTTAGTTTATTAGTAGAAAAAAGCAGCGGATGTTTTGGATCCATGGCGAATAACTCATATATTACTTCTTTCCAAAATTCGGTTAACTATAGGAGGTTTTCGATGTCCAGATGTAAAGTGATCATAAATATTAAGCGTACCAGCAGTAAAAAGGGAATACATTTATTTTCTAGTTTGCTCTATGCTAACGTCCGTGCAAATGAAGAATGGGACAAACCTTGGCCGAATCAAGTTACGGACGAATTAGCAGTTTCCCATTAAAACCATGAGTAACTGCCAATTTCACATTGTTCAGTATTCTTTAACACTCAAACTATTTAACTATTTGTGGGCTCCTACAAAGAAAAGAGCCTGCTTGCACCCAGGTAGTTGGGGCAATTTTACCAAGCTAACCGGACTGAAAGATCACCAAATTTCCGAGCCATATTATATCATCGGTACCGCTGAAAAGTATTAAAACACTAATGTGACAGACGCTGACGTTTTGCTACCGGGCATATCGTTCATCCGGAACGAAAGCCTCAAAGAAGGACGAGGGTTATTCTGTATTACCGAAGCGACTTACAGTGAGGGGCAATGTAAGATTCAGACTTGTAGTCTCCAATTCGCTTTGATGCTTCTTGCAGTTCAAAGCTGAGACGCTTGCACGATAATCTTCACGTACTTCACCCTAACATTGCAACCGAATCAGACTGTCTCATTGCGATGGCTTTAAGTTGCATCTTAAAATAAAGGTCGGCACATATTCTTATTGTAGATAATTTCAAGGTACATAGTTTAGCAACCGCTGTCATGCTAAGGGAACATTGAAAAGCCGAGCTGCAGAATCTCGTAACTATTGTTACACTTTACGATCAACTCACTTTGCCCACTAGGTTGAGAACAGGTTACAAACCACCTGTGCTGAATTTTGTACTTACCGACTAGGAGCATATAAGTGGTGTGTTGCTTGTAGAGTGCCCGCTTGGTCGCAGTGAACAAACAGTCATTAGTTTTAACTTCGTCTGATATGCAGAACATCGGACTGAGAACTATGAGACGGTTTGAACTACCACACGGGACAACCAAGTAGCCCGGCTCGTCAGTACATCTACCTGGTCGTTATTTGCGGATGAACACCCAGTAGGTCGCTTGGCTCAGGTTCGTCAAACAATTCAGCCGACCGCTTAAAGGGACTTCAGTGATAAGCGTTTGTAATGGATTTAAATCAGTCGCTGTTTTTACGGGCGGAACTAGAACTTATATATCAGTAGGCAGAGCAGCGTGGCGTGGGTGGATAATAACCCGAACTCTAGGTACATTGGAAAAATAAGTAACCCAACTTGATCACTGTAATTAAGTGATCAGATGAGGCCACGCAGTCTAATAGCAGAGCATTGTTAACCTTTAAACAGAAACAAAAAGCTGTTGTACAAGCATGTCAATGGCATACGCAAGATGAAGCGAGGTTGGTTGATGACAAAAAGCAACGGCTGTGGAAGCAGGAAATGCCGTGCGGATATAATATACCCCCCACATTTCAGTCATGTTATTTTCAGATTTTTTCGCCTCACTGCCAAGACTCACCCACATTACCTTTACAACTGATGTTGTCTTGCAAGAGGTGAAGTCTCGGCGCAAGCATATTATCCGGGTGGCGATAGCCTTCGAAGAGAAGCATAAGATGGAACCAAAAGAAGACTGGCAGAACATTTGCCGCAATTCCTCTAGTGCTGCTTGGAACGGAAACAGTAGAATACAAACTCCGATTTACAAAAGTGGAAGCAGAACTGAGCCTTTAACCTAGCCTCAGTATCTATTTGCTTCCTATTTCCAAGGTCATGATATATATGGTTGAAGACACGTCGGCGTGTTAGCTGGAAAACGGTGACATTATTACCGCCGTCCAGCACTGCTTCCGTCGACAGGGATCGAACAGAACGAATTTACTGATCGCACGGAGTACGTGGACATGGTCAGAAGACGCTGGACAGGGTGCTGTTGTGATCTTACCACATATTTTAGAAGACATACTATCGCTTAGATTATCGAACATTCCGTTCCAAACAACAGTGTCCCGGGATCAGTGATTAATATTTAAGCTGGATTACCAACTTACTTTTTCGAGCACATCGTGTGATGAGAGTTCAGAGCTATTCATTTGCCCCAAAAGATCGCATGTGGTGTGACGCAAGGCAGCTACTTCGGCGGTCAGTTCAAAAGTTGCTGCATTTCGAAATGAGTAAATGAAACGTACTCTCCCTGCTACACCAGATCGACTACTTATACAAGCTCGGAACGCATCTACTGCAGCAACCTTCCGGCGAACGCCATCTTGATGTGCTTGTTCAGGATGACTTTAGTTGTCTCACGCAATCCGAAAAGGTCTCGGTTGGTCGTAACCAACACTTTGGCTGTTGTGAGGAGCATTCAGACAAATAGACATAGACAGATGCTTAGTGCGTAAGTCCGCCTTTATGTGGAACACGCAATTCAGTCCTGGCATCCATGGCTGAAGCACGACATTAATGCACTGAAGCATCCTCAAAGTCCGGTTACCCAAAACAGCATTGAAATGAACAATGTCCGATATGAGAAGAAGCTAAAACGCTTGCGGGTATTCAACAGGGGTAATCGCGGATTTTGGGGCGACCCTTTCATGACCTATTTGATTCTGCACTACCCACATAATGTGTGCCATTCACTAATGCAACTGAGCGGCAATACAAACCTGGGAGCTTGCTCATTGAAACTCTCAGAACAGTATAGCTGCTTGGAGTGCCACGAGTATTTCTATCCATTCCTGCATATTACTCTTAGAATACTTTCCCTGAATCGGTCGTCTCCACAGCGACACTATAACCTTTAAAGGATGCTTGGATGATATACTCATCTATTTACACAGTTGCTTATAAATATATCTATATCTTATACCTGTACTATACATGGATTTATTTTCTGTTACCTGTGCGTGCTGTGAAATTACGCGAGTTGTAGTATTACAGCATAACAAAGGATAAGTCCGTGCTTTTAATCGTAAAGTACCAAATGATTCAATACTATTCCTTTATTATTATTATTTTAAACTTTCCCTAAACTCCCCATCGAACCTTTTAAACCCGCACTCCTTAATCAGTATAAAATCGTTGTTCCTTGTTCCGATAATTTATCTAAACCATAGCAGTTGGAGTTGATCAAATATACCTTCTAGTTTGTCTTCACAAATACATATTGCCTCTAGATGGCTTTTAAAGTACAGATATGAGGCTTGTCTACTGAATGAAGATGAACAGCAAGGAGAATCATTTGTAGAATCTAAAGCATATATTTAAGTATAGCTTGTTAAATGTTATCCCAACTACCTCATCTTCACGTGTGAAGCGAGTTCCATCTCAAAATTAACTTCCAACAAGATCTGCAACCGCATCATTAGTCTGACCTAAGCAATCCTCACATAACTACTAAAACAGGTCATGGTTCTTGCAATGGGTCCTTGCGTTCCATACTAATACGAGTTGATTGCATGCACATACTACACTTATTTGTGCCGCAGCATTACTTAGTTTAGTCTCTTTATGAAAAGTACAGTATGAAAATTACAACCTATAAAATCAGTAGTTTCGTATTGTCCATTCAGTACCAATAACAATGACCGATAGGAAACATCAGTACTGGGATTATGTGAGCAAACAAGGAACCAAACTCTTCGGTTAAATGAGTGAAATCCATTTAATCCTTTTATCCCCGATGGCCTCCGGCTGACAAACAGCTGTTTGCACCTACAAAAATGTGCAAGCATTACGCTTATAACAATAACCTCAGAGAAACGAAAATAAATCGAAGATTCGGTTGATGTAGTAAACTTCCTAAAACATCATCGAGTCACATTCACTGTTTATTACACGTTGATGTTTACCTACTGTAAATGCTGGTGTCATGTGCAACGGATGGGATAGGAGAGAGGAGTGCTTCTGTTTTATCATACGTAGGATCCATGTCGGTACACGTTTTCTCATTCGTGAAGTCAACGTCCTATCGGCTCTGCAAATGTAAATGACTTTGCAGTCACACATACATTGCCACACTCACTTAAATCTTGCGCCAAATATATGTTTATTTTTGGTGCAAAGAGATGTACGTTAGCAAAAGACTGAAAGACCAGCCTCAATTGATAATGGCAATAGCAGCCTTATCGCAGTTGAAGCGAAGCTGAATGATGAGTGGCATTCAGCCTGACAACAAAGTTTGGTTAACTGCAGATGAAAGCGTACTGTTTTCATTATATTGTGAATACACAAGACTATTTGATTATATTTGATCGTTGAGAATTTAGTAAGGAGAATGAGGCCAGTACAAATGCACAAAACGCCAAAAGCATTGATGGTTGTCACTCGCGCTAAAGCATTTATTTATACACTAATTATTTTAGAAAATCGTTAAAAGTTGTTCAAATTTCAACGTGTATTACGCACTCTAATCCTTGTTACCTAGGGAGGCAATCCTATGATCAGATTTTTTTACGTGAGCTAGTTTAAGAAAAGCAGGCCTAACTGCAACCAGCGTATATAAGTAATTTGTGGTTTCCTAAATATTGAATCCTACTTTTGATAGATACTAAATGCAGATTTTAAATCAATTTTTAGTTATTATGTCTCACATCATGCAATCCCACCTGGTTTCATAACATTAAGTCGTACCAGCTTTTTAGGCATAAACATTAGTTAACTTAAGAGTTGGCTTACTTAAGTAGCAAGCATCCACCTCTTTGTGCATACATTAGCATGGTGACTAGCAACCAAACTCTTGCATTTCAACACATATCGATATTTCAATATGGTTGACGACATTTAGTATTCCGATAATTTGCGCAGCCAGTTTAAATCTGACCTGTAATTTGTCCCCAACGTGTATTTGCTTTAATTTATGTAACAAAGCATCTTTTAAGAAGTCAAGACATCCAACCTGTTTTAAAGTATTCATGGCTCATAACGATAAACACCAGTAGACATAACGTATACATCGGGAAATGCACTTTGCATTGAACAAAAAGCCATCATTTCAAATAAATATAAAAAGCTATCTGTTGTATATTACTGTTTGCTACGTTTTATGTTCAGCCAAATATTTCACCACTGGCAAGTGTACTAGAACATTTAAATGACCGAAGTCAAGAATAAACAAACAACAAATGTCGACCAACGGCCGGGTTGTATTTATACACCATACTGTCAGACCCAAACAAAGGATCTGGGCAAAAACGAATAAACTATTATCAGCATTCCATGTTAAACATAGGTGAAGGACGTGCAATTTACAGACAGCAAAAAGGATCCACATATATGTTTTCCATAAAAATTATCAACGGGTTGAAGCACGCAAATTATAGCTACCTAAAAGCTTTGAACACATATGCGGTTGACCCTAACTGAGCAGCAAAACTGTTAGTGACATTTGTGAAACTGTAGTTTGGCTTTCAAATGATGATCACTGTTTGGTTTGGAACGACTGTATCCAATCTATGCAATTATCTTCAAATGTTTATTAATCAGTCTCGTTCGGTTAGTTGACTTCACATCCTTTATAGTTGATAAAGTTTGCTCGCAAACATATGATGTTACAGACAATATTGTCATACCAGCACCAAACTACTTCAGTCCCGGAAATTCAGTGTCAGATAAGGTGCGGTAAAATGCAACTGGTATTCTTTCACTGTGCTTCTGTTTCTACAAATCATTTGGGTGCAAATTTGTTAGCTCCGACTGTAGTTCAGATGGCACATCATCGAAGTTGAAGTCAAACGGATTCCAAAAGTGCCGAATTCTACTCCCAATGCTTTCAAGATCTGAAAAGCTCTCCGAGAAACGTCTCGCCAAGTCGAGTATAAATGTTGTCGGAGAAATGATGACATATTCGTTCATAATAACGCTAAGGTTTTGAAACATCGAAAATGACAAACCATTCTTCTTCCAGTTGTTTTTATGGTCAGCTTTCTCCGGTATTCTTTGAGTATCCTGTAGAAATCAAGATTATAATATTCTTTCCGTTCAGTTTGAGCTCAGGTTATTAATGAGTGATTGTGGTGTCGACCATAAAGGTCACATATGACAGCCAGGTGGAATCTGATTGCTTTGGGTCAGGTCCACCTTCTTCAGGGATGAAAGCGGCTATATCGTTATAAAGCTTTTAATGGCGGAACATGGATTTAAAACAACCAGAGTACCTAATTGTGGTGTGATAAGGAATGTCACGTAAAGCAAAATCAAGATCTTCCACAAAACATTGAAACTGACAGGGATAGAGATCATGTCCCAGATGAATTTACAATAGCGACTACCAGCCTCAGTACAAGGAAATATCCAACTCCTTTCTACAGAATTCGTGTTGATCTTGGATGCACTGCGTGAACATAGCGAACATGATTTGCTAATATTCCAAATGAGTCTCGATGTTCCCTACAAGAGCCGTCGTCACTCCAGCGATTTTTCTCCCTCCATCAATGGTTACAACTCAAAGCCGATTACATTGATGGTTATAGTGTTGCAAAAGTTTAATCAAATTCATGAAAATAATCTTTTTTCCTCTGCATGCCGCAGACCATTGCCAATTCTTCTGTTATCTAAAAGCTCCCAATATACAAATCTAGTGAACAAGGGAATTTGTGAATTCTCATAAAACTCATTGGAATCATCATGTGCCAGGAATACCGAAACACGTTTTCCACTATGTTCCCCTGAAGTTCATTTGTTCTCTGCAAAACTAAACTTACCAAAATGCTGATAGTTGCATAAAATTCGGCTTCCTCAGAACACAAATCATTCACAATTCCAATATAAACTCTTTGAATAAGTTTCCATCAAAATGTTTCCCTCATTCTACTCTATTATGCAGTATTTTGTAATTACTGTTGATGGCAGCTTCCTTTTCGAAGAATTTGTGTATTACTGAATACTTTGGGTAGCTAAGCCATGTTTCGTGAACCAATATTGCGTTCAGTGTTGCTTCCCCGAAAACCTTGAAGAAGTTGATAAGTGTTTTTTTATAAAAATCGAATAGGTTGCTGTTTTAAACTGCAAACTTTTCTTCTCACGTTGTGCAACTGGTTTTCCGGTTTATATTTTACACAAGGAACTATTTCACTCTCTATAACTTGCTGTAAACGAGAAACCGGATACCACTTCATCTTTTTGTAACCTAACGTACCGGTGCAGTAAACAATAGCTGAAAAAGAAAAAAAGGCATATAATTCGAAACAGTAAACCTCCTAGTGGAATACTATCACATTGAATAACTAACTGTCTGTGTTGAAGCTACTGCCCACTAAATGTGCAATTTTATATGTAAATTGTGTAATATATGATATCACATAAGAAGCCTTGCAAGTATATACATAGAGCCGGCCTAAATATAGAGTTTGCAGCATTGCTTTTATACTGCCTTTCTGTTAGTGGCAGCTGAGATGCAACAGAGTCACACCGGAATTGCCCAGACAACCCGTCCACTGATTAGTCTTATAGCACGCACTCTGAACCCGTCGCCGTCCCGACCTGCTTTGGAAGGTCTGCGGCATCTTCCATTTGCCTTGACTAGGTTACACTTGTCATGGGCGTCATGCGCTTAAAACTCCGGCAAGAAGAAGTGGCATGCTTGCCGACATAAGGGGTGTACAGAATAATAGGATAGCTTATATGTCACTTGAATCAATGGCAAGGACAGCCGCGCAAAGCCAGGGCACGCCACAATATGCCTGTGCGAACGAAACCAGTGCGTGAGTCAAATGCAGACAAACATGCAAGCAAGTGGATGTGCTAAAGCGAGAGTTCGAGACAAGGGAGCTACAAGTGCCACTGAACTAACCGTGCACAATGATTCATAGCTTTTGTGAACGGTCCAGGTGTGTAGGTAATACCCTGAGTATTTCTCAAGCTGTCGAAACGGGTAGGCGAATTTAAAGGCAAAATCTGGCTGTGGTGCCTAATGATGGTGTACGAAGTTTTTCAAACGATGGGGTTATGTGACCAAAGAATCAAGAATGCATTCGGAAAAAACCTTAAACACAGCTTGCTTGAGGTTGTGGATTCTTTGGGTGGCGAGACGGATAAACATATTTCGCGGGATATACTTGGATGACCTCCGATCTATGTGATGCAAGCTGGTCCAGTTAATGCAGTAGTATGCAATATGATTCGCACCCACATACAGATGCGAACATTTGTAAAGCTTTTAGAAAAAGCTAGGAATATTTGCCCATATTTTTCTCCACTCTCTACTTCCAAAGGCCAATTCTCAAATTGTAGGGATATAAGCACAAAAACGTAGCCTGGTTGTTAATTTTCGCTTGTTGTTTTAATGCCATCCTTGTGTACATTGTCTTTGTTTTGCGTTCGATTTAATGCATGAAATTGTATCTTCGACCTTTAAATGAAATACTCACGCTGTGATTTTGGTGAACACCGTAAAGAAACAACTGAGAAGGCATTTGATTTATTAACAACATACAGCAAAATATTTAGGGGATATCTGTTAGCCAAAATGTACTTCTTTTATACAGCGCAACTAAAGAAAAATGTCTGTGCTAAATGGGCTAGTATTTGAGCGCAATTACTAACTGCCCCGTTGTTCGCATGTTAATTTCCTACAGGTGAAAACATGCATTTTTAATCAAGCTGATTCACAGTATCGCTGTTGATCTTGCATCGCAGTGCTAATTAACACTCGGCATTTGTAGACTAGCTCTATGTCATCTGCAAATACATAAGGCAAGACATGTCTGATAACCGCATGGATGCCACTGAAGTAGAGCAAGATCAGTAACGGACAAAGTACACTGCATTTTACAAACCACTAATTATTAGATCTGGTGAAGAGTGATGGTCGGCTAGGATAACTACCTTAGAACGGCCGCTCAGTCATATTAATATCCAGCCTAGGAGTGGGTCCTCAATTCCAAAGGTAGCAATCTTTTTCATCACGAATATGTAGAGCACTCAATCGAACGCCCTTTTCGTGTTCATTAACATAAGTATGATTGCGTGTCCTGAGCCAACAGAATCCGAAACCTGATTTACATAATATAAGTGACAGATTATGCATTTGTAGCAGCATGAGCAAATCTGACAAACAACCTATGGGAAATATACCAAAGTTGTTTGCCAAACGTCTGCTAGGCAAAACGTCCACTAAAAACTGTCGCCAACAATTCCAGCTCAATCTGCTTTGGCTACGGAGATTGAGACAAAACCTGCTGCTTCTGTACAACATGATTCTTCAAACGCCCAGTGCTAGTTGCCCCTAGAATTACTAAGTAGTTCGACAATAAAGCTACGCAATAAAGGGTTAACCCTGAGTGTATCCAGGTGCAGGGAAAATCTGCGATCAAACGTTTCCCTTATCAAATATGCTGTCCTGTGGAATAAGCTCCCAGCCACAATCCGATCACCTGAGAGCGAAACGGCCTTTCGCTTTAAGCTCAGCAACTACTTAGATTTTAACACGATTGTGACCCTGTTCTCTTGAGACAGATCACTTGATTTGCACCAAGAAGGGTCAGACAACAATTGTTGAGTGCAACGAAAATCCCATACTGTGAAACACACCTTGGTGCTGTTACTATGGTCTATTCCAACTAGTTCAGATTGTGTCGAAACGCACCTGTGATTTTGTACAAGCCCTAGCAACAGCAAAATCAATGAAAACCACCAAACTATTTATCATCCTTGCATTAGCATGACATTCTGTAAAATATGATCTGTGTCAATATAGCTACAACGTCTCACTGGATAAGAAATAAACAAATGCTTATTAACATTATTAGCATATAGTAATTGTGTTCATATTAGCATGCATCATCAAAACTTTTATCTAACACAAAGTAAAGGAAGGAGAATTCTTTGTTTGTAGATGCGGACAGTGAGTAACGGGTCCCAACTTTACTTAAGAGCTGCCAGAGTTTCTATTACAATGGCTGGAACCTGACTGATAACTGACAATTTGTTGTTTCGCATTACCTAATGCAGGAGTACAAAACTCGAGACCCGTGGTCCGCATGCGGCTTATTGCAACATTGTTGCGTTCAGCATAAATTTCACAGTAATTTGGTTATTTAGCGGCCAACATTTCAGTTTTATAAGTTAAACGAGTTAAAATTGTATCCCCAAAGGAATTCGGCACAATGTTCTTTAGTCCGGATGTCTTTTATCAGTTGAAATAGCTAATCACCTCTTGATCGATTTAAAAAGCGCAACATAAACAATGATGCAACTGCGAGGCATGCACGACAAGACTTAAAAATTGCTGTCTTTTAACACTCCACATTTGTGCCTTAAACTGTTCCTGATCAAGCCACTCTCTTGGATTTGTTTGGTCACATCAGTAAGCATATATTGCTTGTCCTTCGGGGAATTCGTTGGTCGTCGGATGCCTAAGCATTGCTCGGTATGTACCGATTAGTTGAGTGACTGCACTAACTGCACACGAACCGATATCATCTCCGTTCTCTCGGGCAACGTTTGTTCCCCT
This sequence comes from Dicrocoelium dendriticum, assembly GCA_944474145.2. Classification (NCBI taxonomy): domain Eukaryota; kingdom Metazoa; phylum Platyhelminthes; class Trematoda; order Plagiorchiida; family Dicrocoeliidae; genus Dicrocoelium; species Dicrocoelium dendriticum. The sequence goes on along the minus strand of OX104062.1, from coordinate 26,333,675 downwards.
TTATGTTAAAGTGAGTGAAATGGTTTTCTTGTGTATATTGAGCACTATTCAGATTCCGGAGAACCTCTACGACGGCAAGTGCTATCCTAGCTAAAAGAAAAAGCAAAGTGAAGCAAGAAACTCTATTGTTTAAAGAAAATTGGAAATTATCGTAGCTTTTCACAGCGGAAAATGGAAAGTTACTTTGCGCAATCTGCAACAGCAGTATTGGCACGCCGACAGAGCACAAACTGAAAAGATATTATAAAACGAACCGTCGAGCTTATTATAAATATGATGGTGTCTCCAAACTCAAATACTTGAAGGTTAAGTTGAGATAATAACAGACCAGTTTTAAAAAATTGAGAAGGGAAAGGTGGTTTCCGTTACTGCAAATTACGAAGTCGAATGATAGGCTTTAGTGGGAAGACTTACAGTTTATGCAAGGCCTAGTAAAATCTACTGGAATTGTGTGTCCAGATCAGGCATAATTATTCACAAGTATTTTATTAAAAAGTAACACTGTTGCTGATCCCAGTGATGGAATGTCAATTGATTTGATACAACAGCCAAGGGATACATCATCCAGTTTTGAACTTTTTGCAGTGCTATTAATGAAATCAGTACATCCATGGCACTGCCAAACTGGCGGTTTTCTTCTGGGCGTATGAGAACGAAGTTGCTATTTATGAAGAAAAGATTCACCTGATTCCAAAGCCCCACACTACTACGAGCAAGCACGAAATTCAGAAAGTCAAACAGCCTACAGTTACCTAGGAATTGGATTTGTGTAAATTTGCGTGCTTATGTGCCAACGATGCTGCGAATGTGTTTGGTATCCTAAAGGCGTTTCTTATATAAATGAAAATAATCGCCCCAAATTAATTCTAAGTACATTTTTACTACATAAATCATAAACAAAAATGACGTTGAACTGTTTTATAATCGAATCAACTGCTACTTTTAATCACAATCACAGTGCATTTTATTAGAGACCGTGTACCCAAACACTCTGTTCCGTCGGCCATAAGAATACATAAATCATAAGCTTATTAATGTTCCATTCTACACTGAACTTATCCTGTCATAACATGCTGAACAGGGACTAATTTAAAAACAAGGAATGTAGATGTTTTTGAAGATGAAATGTCAAAATGCACATAACATAAAATAGGCAATTTGTCTAAACGATTTGATACTCGCTATGGACATTAATGCTCGATTAATGCTTTGCAAATTTAAGATTGGAAGTTCAAAACCAACTCATCACTCAGGCATAAATTGACCACAAATGTTTCTTTACAATATTAAGCGTATGAAAGTCAGTATTCAAAAGGAAGGACAAATAATTTTTGGTATATTAATAACTAGAGGATTTTAATATGATTAATTGAGGTTCGTCAAAGCTTGCTTCTAAAACATATAGTTTTCACATGCCCGGAAGTCTCCAGACAGCGGTTGCTGCCTGTTGGGTATCATAAATAGTACTCATCCGTCCGATCCATTAGGATCCGAACTCATGACAACCAGCGGCTTATGCCACTGGGCCACGGAGGACAGCTTCAGGCAGTCATGTTTTACAAGCTATTGCGATAATGGGTGTCTTATTCTCCCCTGTCGTGCAAGTTCCGAACGTTGCAGGGGGTTCGCCCAGAAAGACATGACGTTCACTAAAAGTAGCTATGTATAGCACAACATTTAGAAATTGTTAGGGTGGATATATTTTGATGTACTCTAGATTCATCATCATCATCATCATCATCATACACGTTAGCTAGAGGTGGGAAACACCTCAGCTACTGTGCCGCAATACAAAAAAGGAGAGAAAATAACAACTGGTGAAAGCTGGCTGAGCTACCGGTAACGGATGGGCATCGTTCCGGTAAGCTACCAGCCGGCTGCTGTGCACCCAAAAAAAATCTTATGCAAAATTATATAAGGCTAAGTAATGAGATCGTGTTTGGAGGGGGAGGCTAAGAGGGATGGGGTGGGACAAAGAAACTCACAGCAGGAACGCCACTGAGGTCGGCTCCTAGCCATATCAGCAAGTGTGTCCAACCAAACGTGTTCATCGTCTTTCGGACCCCAACCAGGGAGCCGAGACGCTCCAACCGAGGCCAGCTTCGAAGTGAGGGTCTTCATTCCTCTGGACCAAGTCATCGCTTGGCCACCCCTCCTCTTCTTCCACCCACACCCCCGGCGCGCAAACAACACACGTCGCGGAAGTCGGTGCGCTGGCATGCGTAACATGTGGCCGAGCCATCGGAGTCTGATGCGTGAGATAACGGTGCTGAGCGGTTCAGTTCCTTTTACTGTGTGTTCCTTTTCCTGTGTACTCTAGATTAGAAGAATTTGTTATAATTAACCGTGATTCTTCGCAGCCGGCTTCCAAATCAGATAGTCGTCCACTTGCTCGGAAAAGCACGAGATGCAAGTTAAGCCTGTTGGGTAACGTAAGTAGTGCGCATCCATCGGATCTATCAGGATTTGTTTTGCAAATGATTCGGACGTTTTCGTTAGAAATAAGCGCAGCGTGGGACGACAATGTCGGCCGGCATACGCGTTTAATACCAACTGCGTTTTCAATTTTACATACACTTAAACTATTGTTCACCTTGCGAGATAGGTACTTTTAATGTTTCAAGCCGAATTTATTTGAGTATCTAATTAGTTTCGAAGTAAAATCTAAGCTATGATCAAGAAAGCACTCAGCATTTCCACGCACACATATGAGGCGCCGTTATCCATGCGATTGCAGCGCAGCACTACAAATTGGTGTCTAGTTTTCGGTACTTTCTATCCGGTTGTTTTTCCATTGCATTTTATCAATCCACTTACGTTGTCACAAATGAACGCCAACACGCTTCATTAAATCTCCTCCAGGTTCATCATTTTTAGAAAACCACGATTTTTAGGCGCAGCCATACTTAAATCGCCTTCGAAGATATCATTTGCGAGATTTGAATATGATGGGTACTTTAGTTGAGGTGCCGTTATGCAGCAGCGTGTAGTTCGGGCAACAGACTAATGCAGTGTAAAAAGATTTCATTCTGTGAAGTAAAAGTGCAACGCTACATGTACGTTTAAATAAGGGGGCCAGAATGTACATCGCCTCCGGCAAAGGAAGACAATCCCAAAAATTTCTATTGTTTTTGTTCAATCAAGGCAGGAAAGTTATACCTCAGGTTAAGGATTAACGCATTACATATGTAAACTTTTAAGAATGCGCGTTTTTGAGGAAACAATGTACACCGAAAAATCCCAGAGGAACACACTGAAAAACAGTATCTTGTCTGCTACCATCTTTAATAACAAAACGGGGCCAACCACTCTCCCTGTGTCCTTAGTACAGTCTGCATATGGAAACCATTTTGACATGGTTATTCTCGTGGAAACGGATATACAGGAAACGAAATGAACCTGAACGAAGCACACAACTGTTGTTTGTCCTTTTATACATGATTAACATACTAATTAGCCAACAAAAGCAACGCTTAATGCACATACTAATGTTAGTTAGCTGTTTAGTTTTAAAAAGGATAAGGTACGTCAAATATAATAAGAATGCGGAAATACAAACTGTACCGACTATTTTCATGCTCGTTACTGTTAATTTGATAAGCTCACTAGACGTTTGGAAATGAAAAACAGGCAGTTTAAATGGTCAGATCGCGGAAGACAATCGAAAATTATATTGGGTCAAAAACACTTGACGAAAGCTCTTTTAAGCTATCTACTTTAAAAATATTTTATACATAAATGCAGCCGGAGATACCATATTTTTAACCAGCTTTATGACTATTGCCGAATATACTGTTTTTCCTTGTAAAAAACTATCTAGTTTTATCTTAGTCACTGCCTTTACTAGGCCCAATATCCAGAAGTCTAAGCAACGACAAAAGCAATCATTTAATGCAAACGATTCTTTGGCGTTTGCTTTATATATAGGTATAATTAATACTAGAAGAAGGATTTGTAATATTTTGTAGCCCTGTACATATTGGCAATGCATTATTTACTTCATACTCCCGATAGCTAGTATATTAGGCTATGAAATTGTATGCGACCAAAGTTTATCTTCGCATGTAACTACATTTTGCAAATATATATACTTGGAGTTTGATGTATCTTCTTTGTTGTGCATCAAAGGGATATCCTTGTAATGGAGTCGTCGGCTGTTTCTCTGGAAAATATATTTTGAATACTATCAGTATAGGTTTGTAGCTGTGCCGATGCATTGCTGAAGTCAAACATAGTAGTCTCTAGCTATCGCTAATGACTGTTTATAGCAAATGGCTTGAATGTTTGCCTGTGATTTATATATATATATATAATGTTTATATGAAGTTATTCAAACACAACGCTGCAGGCTCAGGCACAAGTAATTGTGTTTGCAAGCATTCGATATAATTACTGAGCAGTAAGCAGTAAGAAATTTTAAGAAATACCACATGTCATGGCACATGTGACTAAGCTTGCTTGGCCTTTTAGATATGTTCCCCGACACCTTTGATATTTTTGATTTTTGATTTGTTAGCTAGGTATCCTCGAAATATGCAGCTGTCCCTGTGGTTAACAAGTGTATTTTAGGATAAAAAGTATAACTTTACAAGGCCTACAGGGTGAACATGCAAAAGCAAATAAAATATAAATGTGAAATGTGAAACGTGAAGTATCAGTGGTTAAACCGTTGAGATTAGTTAAACCGTTGTGTAGCGTTTATCACAAAGATTAAAGAGACTTTCGTATGTCGCACTGTCTGGTGCCTTCACCACGTATCTTGGTAATGCATTCCAGTGAGAACAGATTCTAAGTTAATAAAAATACTCGATAATTCAGACGGGAATGTTGCGTCATTAGTTTCAGGGGTTGCGTCGGCTTTGTTTTAAGGGGTTATGGTCAACAGCGATGTACATGGCTGCTCGCATTCAATTAATATCTGTATCTGAGAGTAAGATCTCCGCCAAGCCATCGGTATTCTAATGAGAACACACCGAGTACACGAAGATGCAGTTCGTAACTTTGACCGGATAAGTCAGGGATTCAGGCTACCTAAACATTAATATGCAACTCGATTTCTAGGATTTTCCTTCTGAATACTGCAATCAGTTCCTTTTGGTCTGGTGACGTAACAACCACCGTTTCACACCTTATCGTAAGTGTTTGCACATTCTTAATTATCGGACTATCTGGACAAAAGTCACAGAACCACAACCTATCTGTCGATACCCTAATAGATACGTTACTTTTAATGTTCACATTTATTGCGTCGTAGGAATTGGCACAGAACCAACACGTGATTTTCGAAAGGATCTTCACTTCCCCGCTTCTCTGAACTACGATTGACCTTGGCTTTGTTGCTCACTGGGTTCCCGTTTGACAAACTTCGGCCCATGGCTCAATTATGGGTATGCACTTCTAGGTTGCACTGGCGACGCCTCAGTTTTCTGCCCCGGCCAGTGTTTGGTGATTGTGCGTCACTAGGCGCACGAGTAACCAAAACCACACAGGCTTTGTGCAGTGAAATGCACGTAGAAATATGGTGGTAGAGTGAGATGACAAAATATGCCTGTAGCTATGGTATACACTGGTGCACAGTACTAAGTTATCTATTGTCTGACGGCCTTAAATAAGCTCTGTCGAATGGCATCCCAAAGGTACTGATGAAATTCAAAAAAGCAAAGTTATTCGCGTTGGCCTTATTTAATAGACTTCCGAGACATTGTTCCTGGTGTACCAGCGTGTCGTTGCGCTTACTTCCAAAATATGGACCCAGTTGGATATGGCTCGGTGATCCGAACCCATTGAGCGTACGTCCGAAGCGGTGGCACAATAATGTGAGATCATAAGTCCAATTTAACATAGAGCACAAGATTGTACGAGTTGCACGCGCACGCTGACAAAGTCACGAACTTGGTGACCCACATTTAGCATGTTGTACGTATACATGTCAAGAAGTAACATGACACTATTTATTTGATGGTCAGACTAACATTCACACACCTTATACTATGCGTGTCATTAAAATTTGCGCTCCCGGATTTAAATGGTTAGAAACACAACTCTAACTATGCTGTAAAAATGATCATACTTCAGGGGCCACGCGTCGCCTACACGAATGTATTCAATAAAATATCAATTATAAGTTACAAATATCGCTCAGATTTACAATTCGCCCAGTCTTCATCGATCTTGTAGTTAAACGTGCCGCTGGGATCAGAGTCACGTGTCCAGAAGGTCTAGATAGGTCTGCAGTTTCTTACAAAAATCAGAGACTTATAATAAGTATGCAAGGAATGCTGCAATTTCTAATAGGTCATTCTATCCGATATCGCATATGTAGGTCTTCAAATGTCAATTAAATTCCGCCTGCTTATACGAGACATGACAAGGCGAAAACTCAGCAATTATTCTTAGAAAATTGTGGCGCTTCTGGAACTGTAGTTAGAATTGTTAACTATCTGATTTGCTGCTTTAAACTGACAATATCATTGATCTTGGATATCCCCGCTTCTGATAGATTTCTGTGTGAATTAAAAGGGTAGACTGTGACTCACCACTGTAATGCACTTCGTTACTGTACAAGGTTGTGGAGCTTACAAACAATGGCAAAACAAGTGAACTGAAAACGTACGTTGTAACCATTAACACATATTATCCACTACAAAAATGAAATAATCTTGAAGATAATAAAATGAATTATTTCTGCCCAGCAAAATAATTGCTATCAATAAACGTGTTTGCTTCTTAGAGTGTCTAAATGCAATTCGGCAATCAACTGCAACCAATAGATAAATAATAGCAAAATAAGATCTGGGTTAAGGGACATAGAAATTAAAGCTAGTATTGCTAAGCGAAATAGCACGGCCGATGAAATAACCAACCGGCGATTTGACGTCACGTGAAAGATTTTCATTTCAAATCTGACGTTTATCAAACCACATAGGAAATGCTACTAAACAAATCGATAGTATGCAAAGCAAATTAAACGTTTCGCAAAATAAAGTTTACATATTTGCTTGTCAGAATATCGTGAAATTTTAGGAATAAATCTGGTGTATGGCGATTAAGAGATGTGAAGAGTTAATTTTGGTCACAAAAATGCAATCGAGCTGTGCAAACAGCGGGCGATTGTGCGAGACCCTTTCTTCATCAGGGGTGTCACTTAGATCAAAGTTTTCCCATGTTCCTGTACTGGCCTCCTCGTATTTTGGGTGTATGTTTTGGAGAACCTACGCAGCTGTAAGACAAATGCGACAAACGCCTTGGATTGCATGAAATGACCAAGATCAGCAAATGAAGAGCAGAGAGCGCAGCTCCGAGGCAGAGACCGTACAAACGTATTATATTGGCGCAGAACGATATCCTCACCAAGCATGTTCCCGTCGACATCAAGACCAACCACGAAGCTGCTGAATTTGCAGATATCAACGAGAGCAGAGCAAGAAAATTTATATGTCTTCAATGCGTATACGCAATGTGACACCATTACTAAGCGCAGATGTGGAAGAGACAAAAGGGTGAAGTGAACAGCTAATGTGCTGTGCTAATGTGCTGAATCTGCTGAATGGCATTCGCAAGATATTGCGGTACAGCTGCTGCAGCGACTGAAAGAGAACAGGTTTCCTCTTTCCGTGTCCATGCTTTTCAACACACCCAGAAGTCTAAATATCACGCTGAAGAAATGCCTCTACAAGCCAGGCGGTTTCAATGGTGCCTTAATCATCTCGTGCCAACACACCTACACTCTTGAATACTTGGTACGCTCCCTAAAGCCCACGGGAAAGTCATCGTTAAACAGCCTATTGTTGATTTGAAACCACTATCACTGAGCGAACGAAGATGCGCTAATGTAGTATTTACAATGTAACTGGACTCGCGTAGGTTCACGTTTTCTTCGCAGATTGAACTCACTTAATCACCCCTCTCGTTTTTCCATAATGACCATTGACCCACTCTGTTCTGACAGTGATAGAAACAATGCATTCGAAGGACGCTTTGGTGCAACTGCAGGAGTGGCCGAGAGAGAATGGGATCCACCAATCTGTGTGTAGGTTCTTCAACACTTGGATGTAACGCCAAAGATGTGCCAATAAGCGCTGGCAGTCTTTCTCCAGAAAAAGGCATTTCAGCACATCCAAGTGCATGATCTATATCCCCACATGTGCTCCAAATCGTGCGACAGTTCTGGATGCAGCCGCTTCAACGGTAACTGATAGCAGTGTGGTAGCTCTGTGTCAAAGGCTGGTTCGACGCTTGTGCGCGCCAAGTCACCCTCCGGCGGGTGCTGTATCGGAAGTTAGTGCTGGCAAGAAATAAGCGGGCATCTTCACACAAATGAAGTAACCGCTCACCGTTATCATTACGGGAGCCTACATCGTGCTGACCGCCCAAATGCATTTCATCAGTGGTCAACTTTCCAACTTGTGCGTTCAGATCCCCCGCCAACACTAGAGTGTCCGTGCTTCATTTTGTGGCGAAGGAGCTGGGTCAGTTGGCGGTAGGAGTCGTTATTTACCGAATCATCGCTACAGTTTGTAAGCGTAGGCATAGATGATGAAAATATAGGTATAGTCCCGCGCGACTTCGAAGCGTTGAATGAGCCAGCCAATCGGACCGTACACATCCGGCTACTGATTGGAATCCAACCGACCAGAGTAACTTCAACCCGGGGACTCAGAGCAATGCCAACACCAGCTTGGCCGGAGCTCGAAGCTGCGTCGTCACCGGATAGGCAGAATGCGAAAATACTGCTTGCGCCACCTGAAGGGGATGGCAGAGTGAGCACAGAGCTCGAGTCTTGCAGGCGGGTCACCGATAAGCAGCAGATATCGATCGAGAGGTTCTCCAATGGTCGGGCATGTGCTGACTGTTGACCGATCTGTAGAAATGTGCGTACATTGAGTCATGCCAATCGGAATGATGACCGTTGGTTTCAAATGAATCTCCAGGAACTAGAATGGACGGCCTGGTTGGACATGGACTTGTTGACAGGAGAGGAGTGACTCTCCGCATTAGCTTGTGAGATGAAATTAGAAGATAAACGCATAGCAAAGCATAAATGGGTAAGGCCAAGAATCGGGGGGGTTGAAAACTTGGGGGCTAAAGTGAACTTGGAACAGGACGGTATAGAGTGTAATAGCGTAACATGGAGAATAAGAAGACGGGCTGGAGCAGTAGCATCCAAACCCCTACCCACCCTGCTCGATGCAGCAGGTAGGGCACAGTTGATTATCCTCTGCGGTGGCCAGAGCATGAGAAATTTGTTTGAAGAAATATTAATTGTATTGCATAGGTAGGCTAATATCAGGCTGCCTAGGCCTGGACGGGAGAACGATTATGGTTCTCAACAAAAACCTTTGGTTCCAAAACCTTACCGCAAAACAGCGGGTTTGGCGTTGGGCAACATTGAGTTCGTTTTAAAGAATAAGGCGCCATCTCATTCCAACCCCCAACCTGGAGGACCAGGAGGCTGAGTTTGTCTGGCCTCTAACCATTGCCCAATCTGGTATGAGTGACTCTGAAGGTGCAAAATCACCACCCATCATCGCTCAAATTATCGCTCACGCAAACAAACCATCGCACCACTATAAGTTCCAACCTCATTGCGATGGTTCAGCCTCATTGCGATGGTTCCAGATTGTTTAGGAAAACAAAGCTTGTCAAAGTTTAAAACGTTACAACTGCATACCTTGGATTGCTTTCCAGCTTTAAGAGGACAGGAATAATGGCGTTTAGTTTGGAACTGCCAGTTTAACTTTTAAATAATGTGTTGGATGAAAGCAGAAATTGGAGACGTGTCTACGTAGCTGCATATAAAATCGCTCGGGTGCACTTAAGTGTTAGTTCTGGCAAGAACATTTTTGCTTCCTTCTTAATCTTTTTTCATCTTAGTTTTCACTGATGGTTATAAAGCAAAACTAAACGAAATCTTTTATACACTTTTTTGTTGAAAGCGACCTCTTGAAAATGTTCATTAATATAGAATAACAAGGTTATATTGGAAGACCTGTGCACAGAAGAAGCGACAGTTTTAATAAGCCTATTAATCTCAACCATTTGAGGTAGCGTCCATGATAACATGTACAAAATTAATTGAGAACTAATTGCTTAAGTATTGCGAAGCACAGTCCAGCAAACTAGTTTCGCCAAATATGTAGAACAATATCGCATAAAACATTTACTTGTTGGATTCTGGTACGATGCTTAACAAACTGATAGTGGTGTGTATGACGTCTTACGTATAACATAATTTGGTAAACTACGACAAATAACATTGACAGCTTTAGCCCAATTCTCAAGTAATGCAATGCGGTCATCCTCGAAACTGTATACGAATGCGTACCTTTCATGCAGGTTATTCCTTGGAAAGGTTTCACCTTCACTCATTGTTCCATCTGGCCCTATGCTGGTTTGGCATATTAGCAAGTAAACATTTTCCTACTTAACGTATAATTTGGGCTGAAATTACGTTCATACGTTATGGGCGACCAAGCCAACCAACTCAGTTTGGCTCTTTCGAGCAATCATTAGATTATGTGCCAGTGAGTATTTTCATCTGCTTTACATGTATGTGTTTTTAAAATAAAATTATGCATTGTTCGATTACGGTCTCTTCAAATAATTACTATGCAAGTCGACATATATTAGGCCAGACAAAACTGATTAAAGTAGGTTTTAAGGCAACTTGTCGTCTACCTAATATAGGTTTTGATATAACTAGATTTTTAGATATGTTCTTCTTAATGGTCCTCTAATCATGTCACTATCTAGCTTATACCTTTAGTGTCTTTGATTTGACAAAATAACTAGAATATAATATTACTTCATCAATCTGTTCACAAACATAAAGCAAAATGCGCCAGATCCATAAAAACTGCTTTCCCATAAGCGATACCTCCAACACACGTTCGGCTGATAAAAGTGGAAAAATAGTTAACGTATACGGTGTTGTAATAACATAATTGTTTTATTTTATCAAGACAGATAGAAAATATATGTTTCGATATGCTAGCATTTCAAATGTTCTCTTCAGTCTCAAACTCGATTCAAGTAGAAACACAGTCAACACCAAGCAAAATATTACAGTCAAAACCAAAACCAAGGAATGGTTTACCTCAAGCGTTGTCGTGAAAATAGCACAACTTATGTGGCCATCATTAGCAATGCCTCACTAATTGAAAAAGTATCGAGCTTTTGCTTTACAATAACACTATAAACGCGGTCCCAAAGTTCACGTACTGACGGGTTGCCATGAGAAGCATGGTGATAGACGATGCCGGACTTCGATTAATTCTCAGATTCTTGCCAATTTGTAACATCATCACTTGCCCTGACTACTTTGCCAAATTCTCAGCCACACTTCGAGAAAATTGACGCTTAGCTCTGCTTATTTAATGTAGCCGCAACTGCAGGTAAACTAAGGAACAATTTGAGAAGCCGAACTACCTAGGGAGATGCTCCCACGGTTATGAAAAACAATTCCTCTTGTGGCACGCAAGAGTTGCAAAATAAACGGTCGTGTACGTGCGCCTCAGGGCGGACAGGAGGTTGCGTGTGTTTTCGTTTGCCACATGCGCAACTTTAACAACAAGAACAAGCAAAAAGCATTTTCTCAGCCGTCAGCACTGGTGTTCCACTGCTAGGAGATCTGCTGTGTACCTAAATACATGTCTCAGGATACCCATTAGAAATAAGTGCCTTGCGTAGAGCATTTTTTCTTTGTTTAAAGTTTTGTGGTAGCAGATCCGTATAGGTTGATATAAGAGAGTTTTCAACTAGCCGCGTTCGTATGTGCCAGAGGAGATTTATGAAATTTGAAGTACTGCCTTCTCCGTCGATTTGCATTGGACAGTGCGCTGCAATTTACTTTTAACCTGTCCCTTAAGAGTAAATATAAAATGGCAGGCAACCAACTTGCTCCGGTTCATGGGATACCGATAGGTTGAGCTCACTCAATTTCAGGATATTTAGCACCGCGTATAATATTCTCCTCTTGTGAAGACTAAAACGTCATCTACTTACCGTCTGCACGATGTTGCTTCACCAGTGCTAGCAGACAACTGTCTACCTATCAAGCCGAGGAAGTTGTTGGCTGAAAATGGTATTCAAGAGCTGCGCATTGCGACCTCTTCGACAAGTTTGTGTACTGTCCCATCAAAAGCAAATCGTATGTTTTCGGTGCACAATAGAAGCGTATTCTTTAAATACTCTACTGGTAGGCCCACAGACATAATGTTGGTCAGGATAAAATGAAATAAATTATCGACTGTCTCACAAAAAGGCGCATTTGTAAATAGGGAAAGTCTATTGAATGCATGAGCTCCGCACTCAGTGACAACTGTCCCAGGGTGGCGACCAGTTCCAAAGTATCCTTCAGGTAATATGTAGCGAGGAGGTAACGTGCCGAATATAATGATTGCGCCAGCTGCCACATCACTTCGTGATAAGGCGCTTTGTTCACACACATTATCGGGATTAGCGGGTTGGCTGCCGTGTATAACTTGGGCGCGCCTCTAATTTGAGTGTCTGCGTGCCAGTCGGTTTAAAGTGCCTGTATTGTGACTCATTGCTGTAACCATGTGGCAAAAATATGAGTTTCCGCGTCATTTGCATATTCACCAAGTGCGTACCACAGAACGCGCGATAATGAATGGCATGGTGAAGACTTAAGAAACTTGTGATAGCAAACTCATTAATAAAAGTACACACACAAACACACGCACACGCTTCTTTATCAACTCACCACCTGTCTGCTTGCTTACTAAAACGGCAAGGTAAGTTTGACGAAAGCCTCCTTCGGCGTACACAGACTAGGGTCCATGTTTCTGATCGCGAATACATAGTGTATTGAAACACATGAGTTGTTTGATGCGCAGATTACACGGAACATACGCGTGGGTTCAAAACAGAGTTTGTTTGTCAGGCCATGGTAAGCGATTGATTACGCATGCGTTTGAACGTTTGACCACTTGCGACTCTTGACTGCGCATCTTGGTTGTTGGACTGGGCTAGGTTCGAAATGTGATTCCTGACCCAGGCTGCGATATGCCCTGCGATCCTCACCCGCAACTGGCCCTCTGTCTTGCCGCAAATTCCCTAAGACCCTGAGGCACACAGTCATTGCAAATTAAGGGGCTGCTAAAGGTACACAGGCATTTTATCCTTTAAAAATCATTAGCAGCACGCATTTCATTTGCTATTTTAGAGTGTGTAAGCACTAATTGGCTGTCGATTTCCGAAGAGATGAAACGGCCAAATATTATTTTTCCGTGCGTGTGGTGTCTGTCTGACTAATATTAGATGTGGATAATTTCTACCCATATGTTTTTCCGAATTACTTCAAAGGAATATTTCCTTCGTTGAGCCTAAAGTTCAATTGACTTAAACTGAAACGTAATGAATAAACTACAGGCACCCCATCCAGCTGAAAGAGATTGGGCCGAAATCTTATCTAGCAATAATAGATTGATACCGAAGACAGGACCACGGATGGTCTGCCCACCATACACCTTGTTAAAGTTATTAAATCGCTTCCAGTAACAAGAAATTGCAAGGCAATCGGTAGCCGTCTTGTTTATGTTACATAAATATAAACTAGGATATGCATTATCATTCGGTAGAGCTGAAGCACTTGCAAATACTAAGCAGACAATAGTCAACTCAAGATCGGTAGCTGAAACACTGTGGCTTTGCACCAAGTGTAATGGTCGCTAGCCTCGCATCTGTATGCATGTATCCTAAACCTACGTGTTAATATCATGTATATGTATACGATTTATGCTTACCTAGCTTGCGGCATATGCAAGTAACTTTATCGTCGAAGCTATGGTCCATTTATATCCGAAGTTAGCGCAATTCCATGTGATCATCAATGAAAAATCACTCTAGCTAAATAATGTTTGATTAATTGATAAGATCCGGAATATTGCTCGGTACATGCTGTACACTTTCAGTAAGTTAATGCCAATTTGCCAGCAGCTTACTAGCCTATGAAATACATAAATTTGAATTGCTCTGCATATTATGTTTGTCTCACTCTAGTCTGCGTCATTGACAATAAAGCAAACTATATATACTTTACGTCAAGCTTCCTTTTCTGTCTAATTTGTTCTTTTAAATTTTCATACGTTTTGCTTTACATTTTATTTTATTATCAAAATGCTTACGAGATATTAATAACATAGTTAAAAAATTTTTTTGAATTTCTTACATGTTTTAATCAGCTGGACGTTATATTTCGTGTACAACTTGGAATGCTATCCTTTGAGACAACGATATTGATGTAACAATTGCAAAGATGATTATTTTTATTCACTGGCCAGTGAAAGCCTCAGCCATTATATTGCCTGTTGGCGTTGTAACCATTACGCAATAACTGGTCATATTTCCGCTTGTAAACAAGTAAGTTATCGGTAAGTTTTCCTGCATAAGTGTAAAAGTAGGAGAGGGGTATAATCGCCACAATGGAATATTCAGTTCATTTTAATCTATTACCTGCATTGAATACGAAAGTGAAAAATAATATTTGTCGCTTGTCATGTGTTCCGTTTCTGCCTAAGCTTCAAGCAACGCAAAATATATAAATATAAATATATATATATATATATATATAAATGCAATGAATAAAACGCTTCCGCGCCTTTCATCTGGTATTCAGTTTATCTTCTATATGGTTTCGTTTAGCTGTCAACACACGGCATAACTCTATGGTTTAATTCAATAATACATACATATCCGGTCGTCAATATACATTCTGTTTTGATTTCCTTATGTTGCGCATGTTAAACTGTTCCGTTTTATTTCATTTCCCACAATTTGTCACATATAACCGTAACTTTAAATCCTCATTGGTTTGTCGCGTAAGCAATGAAAACTGCATGTGTCAGTACAAAATCAGTGCAATTTCTTTGTTCAGACATTCTTAAGACATTCGGTGCGTTATCTCAAATAAGGGGTTTAACAAATTTTTGCAACCACAACTATATCCTTAAAAATAACATAGGTAAAATTTCTATACATGTTACATCTGTTGTTTATGCCAGTAGATGCTACTAAATGTAGACCGCCTTTCCTAGTATTAATAACAGAGTAGTGACTAAATCTCCTGTGATTTCCGTACGTGATTAGCACAAACTTGCAGAAGTCGTCAAAGAAGAAGCAGGCAACAGAGTCTAAAAATAGTCGGTTAACGCACTTGCCGCTTTGAGAAAAATTATATGCTTCACTTGTTCAAATAACTTTATGCCGGTCTGCAAAATTGTAAATAACGGCAACGTGTTTACGAGTTACGTGTTGTATTTCCCCTAAACCAAAAGCTAGCACATTTTCGGGCAAGACAAACTTAAGCAGTCTCGTCAGTTATGCACCTAATTTGGGACGTGTCAGCCAAACTGCAACCTTAGTATTATCCAGGAAACCAGAAGCTCAAATGTTGCCCATTGTAACTAAAAATGTCAGGATAATTGTTTTCATTATTTTATCGTTGTTTAAACAACTAGAAAAATTACCAGCATTATCGTAATAAATAAGGCTACAGTTGTGTACTAAATTTTTATTCGATGAGTTCGCTAGTAAAATGCATCTGAATCAAGGTATAGTTAGTTGCCTAGCAACAAGTGTGTTTTAAATACGTTTTCCAGTTTTGACCCTAAACCATACATTGCGGTTTGGCATGAATGTGATCTAGCTCGCTTAAATATGTTTATGCAAAATCTGTGTGTGAATTTGAGAAAAAATATTGCACTAAATTCACGTGGCGCTTAATCTATACCTCCGCTGTAGTCAGCGTCTAAATACGGACATATGCATACTAGCAATTGCATTTTACTTTATATGTATATGTTTATAACGGAAAACTTTGTGGTGCTGTCTGTTCTGCCTTTCGCTTAAAGCCCTTACTAGAGCCAAAGTTAGGTCTGTTTACAATTGTCTCAAAACAGTCATGATTTGGTGTTGTATTTCTCATACAACCTAACATACGGCAAACATTAATTAGTGCACTACATTACTTACACCGGGTGATACGCACACAAAGGTCAAAACAACATTTGATCTGTATCAATGATCATGCGGACGTTTAAATCACATGAAAAGCATGGGATCCACTCCATGGGCTCACTCCATTATCAGCCTTCTCTGCAGAATTTCGCCTTAAGCATAAGGCAAATCAACCACAGCAGCCTGTATGGTGACGTGCCAAAATGTGCAGTTGGATGTATGTGAAGAATGGGTGAGTTCAGTCGAGTGGTAACAGCATGAAATAAATAGAAGGACACTACCAAATCGGGCAAACATCATGTTGCTGACTTTGCTAGCACAACTTTAGTAACTCCACATGATGCTATTAATTTTCACACACTCATTAGTGCGCACTTGATTATATGCAGAGAAACTTTTCGGAATTAATTTAAACAATACTTTGATGTTAGCGTTTTAATTGACTTTTTATCAGTAAAAAGCTTCACTATCAACCCTTGAAATTTTTCAAACTAGCTGCAAGATTTTTGGCGACTGAAGGCTGCTGATTTGCTGCTTCGTAAGAAAATATCCAAAATGCTAACCTAAGATTGGACTGAGAAATCATTCTTCGGCTGATTTGGAGTTGTTATTTAATTTCAACATGGACGAATGTGTTTAAGACATTTCAACGTGGCTTTCTAATAAAATGCCAATTTTTAACTTGCTAACTGCAATTCGTTGATCACAATAACTGACAGTGGTGTGGCGATCATCAATTTCTTCATGGATTCACGCATATCGTTTGTCTCTCTGTCGCACTAACATTGCTTTATATAATTGAGTTCAAGGCCTATGAAAAAGCAATTGACTGGATGAAAGCATACCTGTATTATAGAACGTAAAATATAAAAGAAGTCAGAGTTTTCCTACCCTTCGAACATTTGCATCAATGACAATTGATGATATCCATCACTTTTCAAATAATATGTAATATATATGACTATACAGTGCGTACGTTTTAGGTATATTACTAAAACAAAGCTATACCATGTATTCTACTAGGCATATTAGAAACATCTACTAAACTGTGCAACTGATGGTCTAGTATGGTTGGAGATTGGAACGAAATCATGTTCATTAAGTTTTAAAAATACTTATTGCTGTTACTTTTGCTGTTGGCGCCTTATAAGTCTCACGCATTGTCTTATATTTGAGTATTTCATCTGCTAGCGGTTTCAAGTTCTCCAAACTATCGGCAAACCGAAAATATAATATTAGGAGGCAAATACATTGCAACAACGTTTGGAAAATTTTATTTTTACTGCACACAAATATATCACTAAACTGGTGAAAAGTTATATAGTTTAGTACTGTATCATACATTTGTTACCTGGTAAAACAAATACCATAACGATATAAGATTATTTCAAACAGCTCAAAAACACCTCACTAAGGAATGGATAAGGCCTTCTCCAATGTAACCAATGAATAACAACGTAGTCATTGTCTGTAGAATCATTCAGCTGAGAGAATATATGACCATAAAGTGACTCGTATTCAAATGCATTGAAATTTTTCTAATATTGCTGGGACTTATTTCTTGGCACAACGGAAGGCTAAGCAAATTTTCTGCTAAAATATCAGATACAAATGTGTGAACCTTAAAAGGTATAGACAAACAATAATATCCATACCAGATATGGTTACATGATTAAAACAGTAAAAGTATAATTTACCTCTAAGAAATTTAGATGTTAGATCCCATGACGGAACTAAACTACTTGTATATCACTTCATAAATATCCCAGTGAACAGTATTCGGTGAGCCATGTTTAGTCCTATGTTCGTCAAAGTACTGCTGATGAAACCCGCTGTTACCTGAAATCACCATTGTTCGCGGCATTGGCTGCACAAACACGTCTTCATAAAATTAACAACGAAAGGTATCCTGTCCTTATTGTCCGTTCACATAACTATATCATAATTCCAGTTCAGATCAAGTAGGTGATTTTCACATCCGTAATTGTGCCTACTTTTGTGATGACGTTACTTGTGTTTACCTCATAAGTATGAGTGAAATGAAGCAGCTTTCACAAAAGTTACGATGCCAGGGTACATACTCTGTGTCACTTGCGGATGTACGTAGACCAAGGTAATCGACGAACACTGGAACGCCGTTAGGGGATCAGCAGTTGTGGAATAAAAGGTTTATACAGAAACCCTGATGTTAAGATAGATATTGATGCCAAAGTACTTAATAATATACTCGGACTACTTGGAGACTGCATATGCGTTAGCTCCTAAGTTAAAGATTCAGATGTAGCTACAAGATAAATGCCACGATTTGTGTCTACTTATCTATCGCAAACATTGGTGAATGTTAAATCCGTCATACTGAGTAGTCCTGTAATCCCGGTAATTGCGGCTACTAATTACCCTATAGAAGACAAGTTTAATCTGCTAACATAACTGAACTGCAATGGTGCCCAGAATATATTTATAGATTAACGGAAACATGTTAAAAGTAAAGTAGTCTAAAATACTGTTACAATAGTGAAACTACCGATGGTCCTTTCACATTTCGTATTTTCCTGGCATAAGTATGCATGTGGCGTATATTAACGGCAAATGCTAATTTTGCGCGTAAACCTGAAGTATTCCACTTAATGCATTCATAAGTTTCGGATTATATTTCTTTGTCACAGTAGGATCAGCATGTACCGTAATGATTTCCTTTTACCGAATTCAGGAGACTGTCAGAGTGATTTGACTGGTGTAGCTGGAAATGAAACAAAGCTAGACTCAGTCAGATAGTCATCGCTCACCAAAAAGACACTGTACGGCCATTTTATCCTGTAGAAATCGTTAACAGCATGCGTTTCATTTCATATTTCAGGGTGCGTAAGCAATTCTTGGCTGTCGATTTCCGAAGAGATGAAACTGCCGAATATTACATTTCCGTGCGTGCGGTGCCTGTCTGACTAATATTAGGTGTGGATAATTTCTGCCCATATGTTTTTCCGAATTACTGTGCAAGAAATGTTTCGTTCGGGGAGCGAAAAGATCACTTGACTTAAACTGAAACGTAATGAAACAACTACAAGCACCCCATCCAGCTGAAAGTGATTGGTCCGAAAACTTATCTAGAAATAATAGATTGATACGGAATATAGAGCCACGAAACGTCTGTCCAACATACAAGTTGCTAAGGTTATTAAATATCCTCGAGTAAAAAGAAAATGCAAGGCAATTGGTCTGTCTCTTGTTTAAACTACATAAATAACAACTAGGATATGCGTTATCATTCGGTAGAGCTGAAAAACTTGCAATTACTAGGCAGTTAATGGTCAACTCAAGATCGGTAGCTCAAACGCTGTGGCTTTGCTCTAAGTGTAATG
>OX104062.1:26289734-26314234 GCA_944474145.2 Dicrocoelium dendriticum | reverse complement strand
TATTACTGGCTTTGTTCTTGGCACTACGGAACGGTAAGTAGATTTGCGGCTATCAGATAGAAACGTGTGAACTTTAAAACTTATAGACAAAATATAATATCCATACCAGACATGATTAAATGATTAAAACATTAAAAGTATACGTTGCCTCAAAGTAATTTAGATCTTAGAACCCATGACGGAACTTAACTACTTTTATATAATTTCGTAAATATCCTAGCGAACAGTATTTGTTGAGCCATGTTTAGTGCTATATCCGTCAAAGTACTGCAGATGAAAATCGCTGTTACCTGAAATCACCACTGCCAGCGGCATTGGATACACAAGCACGTCTTCATAAAATTAACAACGAAAGGTATCCTGTTCTTATTGCTCGTTCACATAACTATATCATAAATTCAGTTCAGATGAAGTAAGTGATTTTCACAGCCGTACGTGTGCCTACTTTTGTGATGACAGTACTTTTGTTTACCTTATAATTGTGAGTGAAATAAAGCAGCTTTCACAAAAAAATTTTGATGCAAGGGTACATACTCTGTGACACTTGCGGATGTACGTAGACCAATTAATCGACGAACACTGGAACGCCTTTAGGAGATCAACAGCTGTGGTGGAATAAAAGGTTTATACAGAAATCCTGATGTTACGACAGAGATATTGATGCAAAAGTTCTTATTAATATACTCGGACTACTTGGAGACTGCGTATGTGTTAGCTCTTAAGTTAGTTTCTCAGAGGTAGCTGCTAGCTAACTGCCACGAATTGTGCCTACTTATCTATCGCAAAGATTGGTGAATGCTAAATCCGTCATCCTGAGTAGTCCTGTAATCCCGGTAATTGCGGTTACTAATTAGCCTATAGACGACAATTTTAATCTGCTAACATAATTGAACTGGAACGGTGCCCCGAATATATTTGTAGATTGACTCAAAATATTTTAAAATTAATAGAGTCTAAAACACTGTTAAAATAGTGAAACTGCCGATGACTCTACCATATTTCTATTTTCCTGGCATAAGTATACATGTGGCGGAATTAACAGAAAATGCTAATTATGCGGATAAAGCTAAAGTATTCCAATCAGTGCATTAAAATGTCATAAGTTTCGGCTAATATATCTGCGTCACAGAGTGATTAGCGTGTAGTGTAATGTTTTATTTTTACCGAATTCAGGAGACTACTAGGGTGATTTGACTGGTTTAGCTGAAATAAATCAAACAGATTCAGTCAGATAGCGATCGCACACCAAAAAAGAGACTGTACGGCCATTTTATCCTTTAAAAATCATTAGCAGCACGCATTTCATTTGCTATTTTAGAGTGTGTAAGCACTAATTGGCTGTCGATTTCCGAAGATATGAAACGGCCAAATATTTTTTTCCGTGCATTTGGTGCCTGTCTGACTAATTTTAGATGTGGATAATTTCTACCCATATGTTTTTCCGAATTACTTCGAAAGAAATATTTCTTTCCTTGAGCCGAAAGTTCACTTGACTTAAACTGAAACGTAATGAAAAAACTACAGACACCCCATCCAGCTGAAAGAGATTGGGCCGAAATCTTATCTAGAAATAATAGTTTGACACCGAAGATAGAACCACGAAAGTTCTGCCCACCATACAACTTGTTAAAGTCATTAAATCTCTTCAAGTAACAAGAAATTGCAAGGGAATCGGTCTCTCTCTTGTTTATATTACATAAATATCAACTAGGATATGCATTATCATTCGGTAGAGCTGAAGCACTTGCAATTACTAAGCAGACAATGATCAACTCAAGATCGGTAGCTGAAACGCTGTGGCTTTGCACTAAGTGTAATGGTCGCTAGCCACGCAGCTTTATGCATGCATCCTAAAACTACGTGCTAATATCATTTATATGTTTACGTACTATACTTACTTATCTTGCGGCATGTGCAAGTTACATCCTTGTCGTCGCTATGGTCCATTTATATCCGACGTTGGTGCAATTGCGCGTGATCGCCAATGAAAAATCACTCGAGCTAAATAAAGTTTGATTAGTTGACAAGATCCGAAATATTGCTCGGTACATGCTGTACACGTGTAGTAAGTTTATGCCCATTTGCTAGCATCTTACTAGCCTACGAAATACATAATTTTGAATTAGTATGTGTATTCTGTTTGTCTCACTCTAGTCTGAGCCGTTGACAATAAAGCAAACTAAATATACTTTACATCAATCTTTCTTTTCTGCCTAATTGTTTCCTTTAAATTTTCATAAGGTTTTCTTTACATTATATTTTATACTCAGTTCATATGTGCCTTCATGTTTCAAAATGATTACGTGATAGTGATGACATACTTAAACCTTTTTTGAATTTCTTACAAGTTTCATTTAGCTGGACGTTATATTTCGTGTACAACTTGGAATGCTATCCTTTGAGACAACGATCTCTATGTAACAATTGCAAAGATGATTATTTTTATTCACCTGCCAGAGAAAGCCTCAGCCACTATATTACCTGTTGGCGTTGTAACCATTTCGCAATAACTGGTCATATTCACGCTTGTAAACAAGTAAGTTATCGGTAAGTTTTCCTGTATAAGTGTAAAAATAGGAGAGGGTATAATTGCCACAATGGCATATTCAATACTTTTTAATCTAGTGATTAAACTGAACACAGATTTGAAAAATAATCTTTGTGGCTTGTCCTGTGTTTCACTTCTGCCTAAGCTTCAAGTAACGCAAGATAATAGTAGAATAGATTAAATGCATTTGAACAAAATGCTCCCGCGCGCTATAGCTGGTGTCTTGTTGCTCTTATATACTGTTGGGTTTAGCGGCCAATAGATGGCATAACCCGATGATTCAATTTAAGCATACATAAACATCCGGTCGTCAATATACATTCTGTTTTAATTTCCTTATTTTGCGCATTTTAAACTGTTCCGTTTTATTTCATTTCCCACAATTTGTCACATACTACCGTCAATTAAAATCTTTAGTGGTTTGTCGTGTAAGCAATGGAAACTGCATGTGTCAATACAAAACCAGTGCATTCTTTTGTTCAGACATTCCTAAGACCTTCAGTGCGTTATCTCAAATAAGGGTTATAGAAAATTTTTTCAACCACAACTCTGTCCTTACAAATAATATGGGTAAAATTCCTATACATGTTACATCAGTTGTTTATGCCAGTAGATCCTATAAATTTTGACCGTCTTTCCTAGTGTTAATAACAGAGTCGTGACTAAAGCGCCTGTGATTTCCGTACGTGATTCGCACAAACTTGCAGAAGTCGTCAAAGAAGAAGCAGAAAACAGGGTCTAAAAATAGTCGGTAAACGCACTTGCCGCTTTGGAACAAATTATCTGCTGCACTTGTTCAAATAACTTTATGCCGGTCTGCAAAGTTGTAAATAACGGTAACGTGTTTACGAGTTTCTGGTTGCATTTTCGCTAAAGGCAATGGCTAGCACATTTTCGGGCAAGACAATCCTAACCAGTCGGGTAAGTTATGCACCTTCTTTGAAACATATCAGCCAAACTGCAACCTTAGTATTATCCAGGTAACCAGAAGCCCAAATGTTGCCTATTGTAACCAAAAAGAAATACCAGGATAAGTGTTTTTATTTTTTATCGCTGTTTAAGCAATTAGAAAAATCACCAGCATTATTGAAATAAATAAGGATACCGCTGTGTACTAATTGTTTATTTGATGAGTACGCTTGTAAAATGCATCTGAATCGAGGTATAGTTAGTTGCTTAACATCAAGTGTGTATTAAATACGTTTTCCTGTTTTGACCGTAAGCGATACATTGCGGTTTGGCATGAATGTGATCGAGCTGGCTTAAATATGCTTATACAAAAATATGTGTGTGAATTTGAGAAAAATATTGCACTAAATTCACATGGCGCTTAATCTATACCTCCGCTGTAGTCAGCGTCTCTATATGTACGTATGCTTAATAGCAATTGCATTTCACTTTATATGTATATGTTTATAACGGTGCTGTCTGTTCGGTCTTCGCTTAAAGCTCTTACTAGTGCCAAAGTTAGGTCTGTTTAAAATTTCTCAAAACAGTCATGATTTGGTGTCGTATTTCGCATACAACCTAACATCCGGCTAACCTTAATTAGTGCACTACATCACTTACACCGGATGATCCGCACGCAGTCCCAAGAACTTTGACCTGTTTCGATGACCATGCGGACGTTCAAATCACGTGACAAGCATGGGCTTTAGTGAATACACTTGAACACACATCCAACAACAACGCGGATATACTTAACACAGCAAGTCGCAACTGTCACAATTGGATGACCGGACAACTTGCTTGTACACTTTCGTACATGTGCTCATGGCAGGGCGCAGCCATCTTCGCAACCGTCCACAGTCTGACTTGGACTCACAGGTAGCACAAAGCACTTGCGGTAAATCTTTCTCATGTTTCATGATAATTGGTACAATATTAGCATTTATATTTCGGCCTAATCTGATTTTATAACAAGTCTCGATTTAAGTGGCGCTAATATGAGGCATGTGACAGGTTTATCAAAACCCGTGAAAACATACGACCAAACCCTTGGTTCTGAAAGCATCGTTGATGAAAGACAAGTTACAAATCGGTCGAAAATTTATCGTCAGACAAGCTATAACTGGTACGATTACGAAAACGCTTGATTGATGATGTATCTGCTGGAAAGATGAAAGCAGAGTGATCGATTGTGTGTGCATCGACTGATAGATTATTTCGCTTTAGCGGTCAGTTTTTATCCTATTCTATGCTATTCGGCACAAATTGTGTTATGCAAACCCGTATTTGAGGCTGTCATAACTACATGGTTGGCAGCTTCCGGTTTCGGATTTCCTGTCACTGTGGCGAGCCACAGGACGCCTGCGCTTACAGAGGGACCATGGGTGACTTGGGCTGCACCACCCACACCTCCATCCACACACCCCATATCCAGTAAAAACCCGAAGGAATAAGACCGTTTCATCAACGGAGCCGGCCCACACTCCTTCACAAGCAAACACAAGCACCCTGTATTTGGGAAACAATCACACACAAGGCGGTGGCTGGACCGTAGTCCGCTCCACACTGACTACATGGAACCACTCTTTGATCCTTACACGGCCACAAGCAACGTGCACCATGTCCCCTCCAGAAACGACCAACTGTCTCCTGGAGCCAGTATGGACGAGGTAGTGGGTAATAGACAGGTAGGCACCTTGTCAACATGCACATCAAGCGCAACCTCACCGGGGATATCAAGCAACAGCCAATCACTTGAGAGAAAGATAACAAAGAAAATAAATCGAGTAATGCATGAGGAAAGGGTGACATAAAGTAATGAGAATCTAAAGTAAATTGTTTACAGAAGAATGAGAGATAAGTTCACGAGGTCAGAAAGTATACTTTACGGAAATGCCACGAACACAAAAGTATTTTAGAAAAGGACTACAATTGGATTAAGTGACGTGTGAAAGTTTATAGAAGAGAGTACAGGTAGACATTTATATGAGAAAGCAAAGCACTGGGACAAAGTTGAAAACCCACCACCTGAAATAAACAGACTTAGCACGCAAGCAAACGATGACATAAATCTTAAATTAGTGAGCATATGAAATAAGTTGTTTACAAAATACATTTACAAAAGAATACGAGGTAAGTTCACGAGGTCAGGAGGTTTATTTTACGGAAATGCTACAAACACGAAAATGTTATCCAAATAACTACAAGTGGTTTAACGCGACGTGTGCAATTGTATAGAAGAGAGTATAACTAGGCATTTATATGGGAAAGAGAAGCATTAGGGCAAAATTGAAAACCCACCACCTGAAATAAAGAGACTTAGCATGCAAGCACGCGGTTAGTAAATTGAATGCAGCGTACCTACAAACGCTGCGCCGGTTCTGCCTACGTTCTATGCAGAACCCGTCGGCGCTTCGGTAATAGTCCCGAGTGGCCTCGCTCATGGCTACTAGGCCTGCCTGACTCAGGCACTCGCGTCCGCATGTGCTACTTGCTGTAGCACTCGATGTCGATGGAGTACAACCCATCGGTGCTTGCCGCTTCCGCACTTGCCGCTTCTTCTCTGCATGCATGAGGTCTTTCTCCCGCACCTCAGCAACTGCCTACGTGATGAGATCGCGCCATACGCGCCGATCAAGCGCTTTCGATTCCCATGACCTGCAATCAAGATTAGAACGTGTGAGGCTCACGTTGATCATGTCCTGGTAACGTAACAATGGTTTTTCCCATGTGCCGCTTCCCAATACTCAACAGTGATATAATACGTTGGCTAACTAGAACGCTAAATTACAGACAACCGTGAGCGTGTTCCTCTGCAACGAGACTACTCTATCTGGGGGAAATAGGAGACAATGACGCTTGATATGTGCTGCCTAGGTGCAAATAATTGGATTGCTTTGTTTCGGCTGCTGACACTGCGAAGCACCCCACTTCACACAGCTAAGTTGTCAGAAATGGCAATCTGCGCGTAATTCACTATGACTTTAATTGCAGAACACCGTCGAAGTTGTTCGTCACGAACGTACTATCAAGTCCGCCGTCATTTGCAGACTCAGTAGTGGTACATAATGTGGAATAGATGAGTAATAATAATGTGATAATCACACAGATTTTGAGTCAGCAGTTTAGAATGCACAATTTTTAAAATATCACACGCACATTGCTATTGTCATAATCATTACCCACCAGATGAAAAATATCAAATATAGTGTTATGTTGCTTGGCAATTGAAATGAGAGGAATTATTTTTTCCATCACGTCCAGAAGATGTGTAAGCATGCCAGTGTGTCCGCTATGCATTGTGTAGGAGCGCGAAATATCAACTTCACTCTGTGCGTCTGTGAATGTCTACGATTTCAGAACGTTTGTAGAAGCCTGTTCCTGCTGGTAGTCTGATTCATTATTCACATCCTCAGCTGCTAAAATTGATGTGATTGACAGGTCCCAGTTTATTTCTGTTGTGTGAATTGTTTGAAAATAAGAAGCAATCAGGTGGCTGTCAGCCAGTTTGCATCAAACAATCCTCTGAGAGAGTATCCATAGCATTTGCGTTTGCAGGAGGCACAATTTTCTCATATGTCTCAGTTCAAGTTTGCATTGTTCTCTCAGAATCTATTTCTGTAGTACAAGGAAAGCCCGATTTAAGAAACAGAGATGGTTGAGTTCTGCACCTCCTTCCAGGTAGAAGTTATGTAGAACACGAAGTCTAATAAATTTACTCATCACATGAAATCAGTTTCGGACATATCTAAGTGGGATTCCATGATCGTTATAAGATGGCGAAGCTGTTTTTCTCCTGAACTTCGCTTTAGGCGCCTGAATGACACCCTAGTCGTACGGTTGAAGTAACACAGTAGTGGTGGGTGACAGGAACTGCAATTCGATATTAAGAAGGTGGAATTAGGGAGCGCAAAGGCTTTGTCGAAAGAAGATATGATGTTGCTTTTTTCTGTATTTCGCTGCTAAATCTTCGGAAATAGCTGCAGTCACCCATGTCATTTTATTATCCGCTTAAACTGCCGATAGTTTTTCATGTTGAGACTTTTAAAATTCGAGAGTTGACTGATTTCCAAATCGCTGCAGCCGGTTCTCGCTCCCCCAGTGTGGTAGTGCACAGCATAACTGTGATACGCGCCTTGCTTTTTTCCAGCCTGCGCTTTTCTATTCTTTTACACAAAGCGTTTATCCGACGTCGTTCTGAATAGCGAAGTAGTTTCATGTAAATTAAAAATGTCTTGAGCTGTGTAGCCGGAAAATATTTCGAGCAATTTTTTTGCCTAGTCGGATGCAGCACACCTATCTGAGTCACCGCTTTCGCCCGATTGCTTACCAAACACAAGATTGTCTACTGCTGAAAGCCTGTAGCCAACTGGTTGACGATGTAAAGTCTGTGTTTTGTAATTCTCTTGCTAAGTGTAATGCTCGTTCTTGAATCACGTGTCCAGATAATGGAATTTTCCCCTCAGTGCTGACGGGCACTATTTCAAGTAACGTGCGTTCATGTATTCGTTACCCAACCAACCAAGGTCATCCGACAAACAACCAAGGTCATCCTCACACACGCGTGACGTGCGTGCTACTGGTTCATTTGGATTATTTCCCTCTATCCTCTTTCCATCTTCTCGCAGCGTTGTCACTGTACGCTCATTCGAACCGGATTTACCAGCTCTACACAGTGATCCATCATACGTGGAAATATCTTCTGCGATTAGGGGCTGTGCCATCACTAAGCGTTTTCACTGGCATCTGTGATTTAGCGCATGCGTTTAATTCAATCGTATTGAGCCGATTGCCATTCTGTGTGACACTATTCGATACAGAATTCTCGAGGCAGACCGAAAAGCCTAAGCTTATTCCGATCCAGTGTTTCTCAACACAGCTGTGAAAGAATCTGTGTTCAGCGCTCTGTTCAGGTTGCAGTCACTCGCCATTCCTTGTGACCATGTCAGCCAGTGCGGCTGCATTACCCATCACACGGACCGCGCGACCACGCCGACCACTCATTTGACCTTGCAACCAACGCGCTTGCCTGACCGTTGTGCGCCGCTCTCAAAGCTGTAAAAGTACAGAACGCTAACCAACCCACTGGGTCAGGTAACGACAACAAATTGAATGGCAGAAATGCGAAACCGAAGAGACTCTCATCGAAAGGCATTTGCGGGTTAGGAGAATATCATCAAGTAGTAAAAATCGGTCTAGCTTGTTCGCACTGTTTAGAATGGTACCATACGAAATGTGCAAATGTGTCCCAACAAAAGT
Source organism: Dicrocoelium dendriticum (assembly GCA_944474145.2). Lineage (NCBI taxonomy): Eukaryota > Metazoa > Platyhelminthes > Trematoda > Plagiorchiida > Dicrocoeliidae > Dicrocoelium > Dicrocoelium dendriticum. The sequence continues at coordinate 26,305,479 of OX104062.1, read as the reverse complement.
TACGGGAGCGAAATAGCTCCCAATATGCATTTTGGTTCTGTACTGCGTGTTCCCCTATCCCCTTCGTTAAGTGCTTGTTTATCCTAGCTGAGAAATGCGACCGGTTAATCGCAAAAGCAGAGCAGAGGATAAACAATGAGATTACTTCAATGGGAGCGAGTATGGACCACAGAAGCGTAGCGGCTGCTAAGCAACGGAATGCTGAACAAATCGCTTTCCCTGCACCGCAATCAGCCATGTCTCCATCTCCGTTGTCTTCTCCAACTTTGGTAGAACGCCGGGCGAAAACAGACTGTACCTACGTGAATCAAGCAGTACTCACAGCAAAGAAAATCACGCACCATTCAAAACGCCTGGTTATGCAAATTCCACTAGACTTGACATCTAGTATTAACAAGGATGGAGCAGCCAAACACCAATCTTGGTACCTGTAGCTCAAATATCTCTTGTCGAGACTAAGCCTCCCAGAACATAGGTTACATATGCAGAGATTGCTGCAAGGGTCCACCGAGAGGCCGCCGTTGCGTCCTCTTCCAATGTAAATAAAGTTAACGCAAATAGAGAGAAAAACAGTAAACAATCACTTGTCAACAAGTCAAAACAAATGAGTACCATACCTTGTAGATCGATTAAAAAGGGATCCAACAACAGTGCCCGTACTGTTGTATGCTCAAATGTCCCTGAATCTACCGCCATCACATTGCGGGATAAGTTATCAGACGACCAAGACCAATGGAACTCACTGTGAATGCAGATTAGTATCAAAACCAAGCCCGTAAACTTGTTACGATTTACCCGTCATTCGAACTCGCTACACTATGGTGAACCCAGACTTATTCGAGTAACTCTAGAATCCTCCACCGACGTGGAAAATATTTTGCTCTCCGCAAGCGCGCTAAAACACGAATCCTGTGGGATACGTATCTGTCCTGATGTCCCTTGGAGCGCGCGACAACCAAAACGAAAACACCGAAGAGGGGCACAGCAAGCAAGACCGCCTAAACACAGCCTTCATACATGGCGTGCCAGAACATCCTTCTAACCATGTTCAAGATACCGGAAAGCACGATTTAGAACAGTGGCGGTTCATTCGTGAAACACTTTCTTTGGATGATGTTGTGGCACTATCGGTCACCAGGATACCTCTCTCGTCGAATTAAAGAGGATGCGGCCCTAGAATATTAAAAATTGTGGTTCAGTCAGAGCAACAAGCAAAGGATGTTTTGGATCGATGGCGGAGAAATCGGAAACATCTTCCTTCCGAAATTCGGTTAAAGGTCGCAAACAATTCGCAAAGCTCAAGTATTAGAGCAACTGAAGCAGCAAGCATCCTGACGAATGTATAGAAGTGTAACTTGACTGCTGCTTTAATTGATTCTGACGTAGGTCTAAACGAAGGCTGGGACGCACCTGGGCCGAATCAAATTGCAAACGAGGTATCATTGACCCATCAAAAAACGAGTAACTGCCGACCTCCCATCGGTCGGCATTCTCCCACACTTGACATCTTCACCTCTCTGCGTTTGAATTTGAGGTTTTATTTAACGTGCCGGATTTAGCCGAGCTTACTTAGCATGCTTTCTTTTTCTCCTAAAGATTGCGATAACTAGTGCTGATGCATTGTCAGCTGAAAGTCATCCTTAAGAATAATAACCCGGCTTTTGTGCATGGTTTCCTTAACCCTAGTTATGGGCATCATATAACATTTTACATAAAAGGGAATAATCTCAACACTGGTTCAATGCTTTTAACATTTGCTTTGCATCCGATCTTATGAAAATTTGTCAATAGCCGCTTGACACTTTGGGGCGCTATTGTTGAAAGGTAGCTATCAATCTTATCAGTAACCCATGATCAGCTGCTAATGATGTGTACAGTTGTTACATGGTCTCGTGTAAATGGCAAAATATAAATTATTCTGAGGATTAATAACCTCAAATAGGAACAATAATCGAGAATCAGAATCCTTACATTGGTGTTCAATTGTGTATTTTATTATCTGATTTAAGCTGGTTAAGCACAAGATAGGCTAAACAATGTCATCTATTTGCCACACAATATAAAACATAACACATACTTGTTGCAATTAAAACTAGATTTCAACTATTACTCGTGTTTCCAATGCCACATTTTTCATAAGGCTGACGCTTAAGAAGACGCCTGACTTCGCATGCAGAGATATCTTTTAGCTAGCTGCCCCATATGTGCAATGTGTAAATTTCCTCTTTTTGTATACACATGATATCGGCTTGCCCTTAATTAATTATTTGCTTTACCTTAAAAATTATTTTAAAGAGCATGCTCGTTTTAGTTATATTAATAAGCGCTAGCCCATTTCTATGTTTGTAAGTTTGTCTCCAGGACCAATTATATGCTTTCTGCGATTGCAATCTACACATCTCTTTTGTAAGTGGAGACAGGCGCCATACCGTAAGCCGTATATTTTCAGAATATTCTTGCAGCTCAAGAATTTGATGAATGACTGACAGATGACGAATTTAAAAATTCGTTTTTGTGCGAACTTCCAAAAATAGAAATTACATCGAGATATGTAGGCGGTGAGGCGGTTAAACTGTTTTTTATCCAGGAAAATAACTCGCCCAAAAATTTTCCCCAAAATTCGGTATGCTAGCATGAGATTCGCATAAACTGCAGTCATCGCATTTACAGGCAATTCATCAGTTTAGAAAATTCGCGTTATATTCAAACTGTTTCCTTATCACTCTGATAACCTGAATTTGAAGATACAAGTACCAGTTTAATACTGATAAGTGATCATTGCGCCCAAATCGACTAAAGCACAGGTTTAACATATTTATACCAATTTGGTAGTGAATGTTGATATATGTAATACTTGCCATGTTACAAAGTCTAACGATCTGTACCGTTTGCTTTTGGTCTATTAATTTATAAATTGCAAAAGATGAAGAACCTCTACACGTGTACTGCTTTTCTCCCTGCCTTAGCATTTATATTGATAGACTAGCTTCCCAGTTTGGCATGCATGCGAATGCATTGTTAAACTCATGCCGTTTAGGTTCTATTAATATCTGTACGCTGTTAAAATCGCCATCATTTTGAACAGAACAGTGAATAAATACACGGCTTCTGTCTGTCCTGTTAGTGCAGAATACTTCAACGTGCTCTTGTTACAAATATGAATGGGGGCACCCACGATTTATATAGACGACCTGAGCAGACTAATACTGTTGGGAAATGTAAGTAAGTCTCCAAAATTTATTCATACACCGCATTGACAAACTCTTTTAGAACGTCTGCGTATATTTGTCCCGTCTATATATCAAACAAAATACAGGTTCAAATAACGAATATTTTGGTCTTACTGGCACCAAATGTCGAATTAGTTCAATCAGCATTTGTATTCCAAGTGGAACAATACGAAAGCCGCATATAAACAGGACGGTTCTTGTGCTCACTAGGCTCAACATTAACAATTGACTAACTTAAACCGGAAAACTAGCAGATATGAAGTTTGAAAATCGGAAGAACTTCGTGTCGTCTCGTGGCCCCTTAGATACATATTGTAACACGCTCGCAACCTAGAAATTACGTATATCTACAACATTTCCGCCAGTAACTTGTGTCAATTTAAGCTAACTTTTAGCTAATTGGCATTAGCTGCTTAAATGTAGGGGATAATGAACCACGCATGAATTAGTCACTCCATTTCACTTAGAGTACGAAGGTGAACAAACGGCTATTTACGGTTCTCCAAACCATGTTATGCTCATACATTTTCAGCAAAGCTTGTTATTCTTATTTTTTGAACATATTCCTACTTTACGAGATCATCAGTTAGTGAATGAGCTTAATAATCTGCCAAGCCACTGCATTGTTTTTCTATTATTGACATATAGGCTAAATATTTTGCGGTTTACCTAAGAAACGTAAACCAATTTTAAGCTGAAATCACTGTTGCTGGGATTTTTGATTTGACATAACTTATTTACCAATTGTGATTTCAATCTAGCCTTATTTCCTTAAATTTGTGCCAGGTATCTCTTTCCCACTATCTAAACAAACGTAAACTAATGATTGACAGTACCCTGAGCTTCTACTACGTTAAAATTGAATTTTATGCGATTTGAACCTAACATCTTCTGCATAAAAGGTGGCTATGTACGTAATTTATATTTATATTTTAGAGGACAAAAAGTATATGCGTTACATTCTTATAAGCAAAAAGCTTTCTCTGGTCCTCTAAAAACTGGTTAGAGTTACGATGGTATCGTTGTAAGTTAGGTATTTCGCTTGCTTTTTGTTACGCGATGGAGCGATGGGGCAATGGATTATTACGAGCATAGAAGCGAATGCTATACACATCCCGTAAGATGGTCACGGTGAGACATGCGCGATAAAAGCAATCTCATTAAAAGAACGCGGAAGCTGCATGTCTGACCAAGTGGTTTGGAGTAGCACATGTGCTAGCATCCCTGTCTTGAGTTTGTAAGGATTATGACATTGTCCACCGTTTGTTCTGTATGAATGCCGTCATCAGAGGTTGATGGGCTATATCACGTTATGAAACGCGTCATTGTTCCGTCAAGATGTTTTGAATAGAGGTACGGTGACGGCATTAATTACATGCTCCAGGAAGCTGTTCCAGCTTTGTGACACATAGGAAGAAAACGTTTTATTGTCATTCCATTCGGCTCTCCTACGCTGAAAATTAAACTGATGACCAGGTAAGCAATGTTTTGAAGTTTCGAAAGTGAGTGGCATGTGTCGATGGAGTTTTATATGTTCTGCTACACTATTATGAGATCTTCTCGTAGACCTCGATAGTGCTCGCTATAGGTTTTAACGGGTTGCCTTCTGAGTGTATATGGAAGTTACGGCAAGCTTCTAACGTTCTTCGTCGCGCTGTGCTTCACAGTATCGAGCGCAATGAGATGATGCTTCTGCCAATATTGCTACGCGTGGATAGCCTAGTCCGTATGCGGATCTCACGTAACTGCAGAGCATTTTCGGAAAGACATGCATCGAACTTCCGAAAATTCTACATTATTTAATGCCTTCCTAATATGCTTCAAACAACCAAGATCATCTTTAACGGGCACAGCGAGAGCACAAGCATGCGATTCCTGCTTTTATTTACACAACTATCCTCCAGTGGCAAGTAGTATGGTGGGGTATGCTCCGAATTTTGCACTTGGCTTCATCGAACTGAGGCATGTACATGCTTGGTCGTATGTGCGCTTTATGATGCTCATCATATATATAGTTTCTTTAGTTTGGTTCTGGCTTTGTACAGAAGCTTGAGTTCACCACTATGTTCATGGGTATTTCTCCGTACAGTAGGTGCCAGTAGATCCACACCAAGGGCAATATTGTTCATAAACTCATTTGTAGCCACAGTAGTGTTGTGAGTTAGGAATGACGTATTCCAATCCATGGTAATGATAAGTTCGTCAAATGTGTTTCAGTCCACGTGATGGAGGTTGCGATTGGGTTTTAGCATTTTACTTGGTCTTTTAGGTGAATCAATAGTCATATCACAAAGCACCGTGTTGTAATCACAGCCAGGTAGTGGATTATCAATGAATTTATCCGCGTAAGAGATTCCCATCTGAAATGCAAGGTCTAAGGTACTGGCACCACTTGTTGGCTCTCTAACATGCTGAGACTAGCCACTGAGGTGAATGCATGGGATGATTTTCTCAATCTCCGCAGTGTTTCTGAGTGTAGGCAGCATCCAGTTAACATGTGGTAGTTTGAAATCTCCACAGATAATTTTGAATTTGTACGTGGTGCTGGAATCAGCATTAATCCTATCGATTAGCTTTTGGGTTGCACATTGAGTTGTTCGGGGCGGCCGATAGATAATACCCACTAAAAGATCAGCAGATGGGATCACTACCCATAGTGTATCTTCTAAATCAGTGAACATAGGTTGATCTGCGGTAATTGCAGTCAGGTTATTTCGAATCTATATGACACAGCCACCACCACGATTGTCTGAGCGATCCTTGGGGCAAAGTTTATGGCCAAGGATGTTAAGCTGAGAATCAATAATTTATGACATGTACCAAGTCTCAGTGATAAAAGCAATATCCGGGGAGTCTCACAAACATAAGTTTTGAAAGTAGATCTAATTTAGGTAAAAGGGTACCAATGTTAATGAGGACAGATATGAAAGACATTGCTAAATTGGAATAAAAGTGGTGGGTAATGTTTGTTTCTTCTTCATTGTATCTAAGAACTGTGGGTTGTGAGGTAGCTGAGGCACACTGAGATCTACATCGGTACTGGATTGAATGAAGTGCATACTCCAGTTGTTTGATTATTCTCTGATTCATAATCGCACGTGATAGTGGTCGGATTAGCGTGGAAGGAAGTGGTGGTGTACAATAGACTAGAAAAGGACTTACATCCGTAGTAATTGCGGTACTTCATAGCAGGATATCAGCAATGAAGTTTTCGAAACAGCGTGTGTCATGTTTTTAACGCTGATCCCGTTTTGCTTCCAGTTCATTGCTACCCGTCTGTGCCTGGACCGAGTAAGTCTTCTTCGACGCGAAAGAGCAACATTTGCTCTGCATGTTCCTAGTCAGATAATAACAAGATGCTCAAAGAAATATGTAGGTATCAGCGCTAATTTTTGGGCAAGCTAAACGTTGTCAGGTTTTCTGATTTAAGCACGACTCAGGCGCTTCAAGGAAAGCGAACAGCCGGCATACTAGCATGGCCGACGCATTCACTAATAACAAAACATATGGTTCTTCCAAAACGTTCCCCATCAACATGGGAGTGGAAGGAAGCGCCATCCATGCGGACACAAACGACAAGCACTCAAACGCACATAAAACCTGCGGAGGGCTAACGGTTCTGCAACAGCTACATTAGGTCAGCGCATGATGAACCTGGACCTAAATCTCCACTGAGAGTTTCAGTGGGTTTCAAGGGTTACGTCCGTACCATTCGCAATTAGCCGTATTGACCTCCCCAACGATCTTGTGTTGCATATTGATACTGGTCGCTAAGGCGTTCTAGATGACCTTACTAATCTAGGGGTTGAAAGTTTTATTTCAGACGCCCCAAAAATTAATCCAGTTTTCTGAGTAACTAATGTACCTTCAGATTATGTGAACCTACTGTCTGAATCCCAGAGACTGGTTCGACCTGTTACACGGCTTCCACCAGTCACGACAGTGTTTGCTCACCACATTCTCACGCTCGGCACACCAACGAGATCTAGACCAAGACGGCTCATCTCAGACATGTTAAGTACCGCAAAAGTTGAATTCGATCATATGCTTCAACTCGGTATCATCCGACTACCCAACAGTCCGTGGGTAAATACCCCGCAAATGGTAAGGAAGACGGCCATGACAGACTGGCCTCTTTGCAAAGATCATCATGCGTTAAATACGTGCACCGCGACCGATCGATATCCGATCCTACATATCGTGGATCATACCACCAGTAAAAACGCTTTTAGCAAAATCGACTTGATTCGCGCTTCAGACAATTTTCTGTAGCCGAAGCGGACACCGCTAAACCTGTTTTGTTTGCAGTCCTGCGTATGTCATTTTGTCTAAGAAATGCCTCACAAAATTTTCAGCGTTTAATCGACCAAGATTATCGCGGCATAGAATCCCCCTATGCTTATATTCACGACATTTAATTCACGAGCTATTTCCGAAGAGTGCACTTACGTCACATTCGAATAAGTTTTGATGTATATTTCAACCCGGGGTGAAGATCAACGCAGAAAACTGTTCATTTGTTGTCGACTCGGTCAGTTTTCTCGGTCATCATATATCTCCTGGGGGCGTCGTGCCAGTACGGGATAAAATTAAGGGCATCGTGGACTGCAAGTAGCCTCATACCTAAACGCTTTATCGGCCGCCTCAACTTTTAGCGCCGTTTCGTACATATTTGCGCATCCCTTATGCAGCCCCTTACGGACTTTCTCAGAGATATTCGACTTTCCTGCTGCAGCATGCGCCGCTTTCCAGAGTTTGAAAGAACCTATCGGCAACATAGTTTCTGTAGCGCATTGCAACCCGACAGCTCTACTATTACACTTGGCGGACGCTTCTGAGGTTGCAGTTGGTGCCCATTTTAAAGCAACAAGCATGTAACACTTGGCAACCACCGGAGTTTTTCTCCGAACTTTAGAAACCTGTAGACACTTGTTACAATACGTTTGGTTGTAACATATTAGTCATCCATTAAGGCAAACTTCATTTCCGACATGTCTTAGAAGACCTCACCCTTACTGTCTTCGTCCACCACAAGTCTCTGACTTACGTGTTTAGTACGACAACCGACCGTACTCTCCTGCTGAGTCTCGCCATCTAACTATATCGCTCAATTTACGAAGGTTATACTATAGGTCTCAGGTGTGCTCAACGCGGTCACTGACGCACTCACCTGAATTCAAGCGATCTCGGCTGACGCGTCAATGCTATCAATCTGGCATCCATGGCCGCAATGCAACTCAATGATCCTGATGTTGATCTATTCCGCAGGTCCTCATGACGCTTTCCGCTGGCAACATCAGACGAAATTATATTCTTCAATTTATCTATGGGCACGCGGCATCCAGTCATCCCACGCGAGTTTCGAAAGACCGTGTTCTACACGTTGCACGGTTTGTTTCTCCCCAGCTTTTCTGCACCGCTTAAATTTGTAACCGCAAGATACGTTTGGCGCATTTTGATTCCTGACGTTTGTACTTTGGCAGCTACTTGAATTTCGTGTCAATGCGATAAGGTGGAAAAGTACACAGCCAAGGCTCATAAGGCACTTTGCATATGCTAGACATAGGTTTTCAAAACATACACGTCAAACTCGCAGATAATATGTCGCCCTTGAAAGCCTCGGTATAACTAGTAAGTTGCGTCTACCGTTTCACCATGGTGCCGGCGACTATTCCAATTTCGTACTGGTCTTTGCAAACTAGTCTAAAGACATTTTTAATGCGCTGGTTAGCTCGGTGCGGCTGTTCCATTATCGTGACCACCGAAAGAGAGACATTTCTCATCGATTTTTACCACGTTGCTTAAGGATTTAGGATGTCGCTACGTTCAGCTGGCAGCGCTTTGCAGGCCGCTAACGGACTCGTAATGCAATGTAATCGCCAAATGGAGGCGGGGCTCCGAGCTCAAGCAAACCCTTCATGGTAAGGAAACCTTCCCCTAATCCGCTTTGGATTAAGGAACACTCTAAAACCCGATTCTAATGTAACACAATTGCAGCTAACCTACGGATGCAAGCTGCAATACCCAGCTTACCCGGTGGCACCAGCACTGTCTACTTCCTAGTTGATTACAGAAGTTGCGCTGCTCTGAGTATTTAACGGATGTGTGCTTTGCGTTCACGCGCTTCCCGGTTGAAGATGACACGGTTGTAGGCGCCATTACACCGTCTACATGCTTACGCGGATTGCTACCCATAGACAGTGTTCCATAGCTTCTGCAGTCGCGGTACATCGGAAACTTCAGTGTTATTAACCCAACAAGGAGGACATTTAGGTCGACCGTGGTGGCTTATGGGAAACTGGCACCATCGACTTACCTCGCCTTCATTAAACTAATTATGCCGCGTGCGGCATTACAATCAACCGCACCAATTTTCACATCCTAGTGTCATCGAAGCAGACCACAACCCCGGTCTATAAGAATCAGCAGTCCGGGTATCTCCCGAATCTAATCTGTCACCTTACCCAACCAACCGCTGTGTTCGAGATGTTAATTAGCCCGTTCGATATTCCAACTTTTACAGTGTAAATAAGTTGAGGTTTGTAAATATTACATATATTTGCATCATTTTTAGTCGAATATCGTTCTGAAAACAAGAAATGGCAAATACCTATGAGAACACTCTTAAAATTTCCAGAAACCAAATGAACCTGAACACTTGCATGCAGATCACTCATTCTTTCCTGTTAACGTATTTTGCGTGTTTTTCTGCTTTCTCGTCATTACATTTCCCAACCCTCCTCTTCGATCAACTGACCTTCACGTGCAACCTTTTCGAGAATCGCTGCAGTAAATGAGGATCCGGACGCGAATGCTGGTGGAAAATTGGTGGGACAAGGGTCATTGTGGAGCGGGGCCGGTTGTGCTGGGGGTGAGGCCAGTCCAAATACTAGCGCGTCAGAGACACGGAGGCTGAGGATCTATTGGCCTATTTATTGGACTAGCCATGCATTTTGAAGTCTGACAAGCCCACTCCAAAGGCTCACCGAAATGCTTCCATCCCTGTAATCTATAAATAATAAATGAAAAATAGTGCAGCGGACTCCAACTTACGGCGAAATGTTGTTGGACACCAACGTTCGCTTATTTTTAATCGACGCGATTTATCCAGACAAATCTGCATTCATCCATTAGCTTTCACATCGGAGACAACTTTTGCTAACCATTATAAGGGTAGCTCCGTGGCGCCTTAAAAGTTAACAGTTATATTGTGTGTAAAACCCATTTCTTACCAGTCGTACATTAACCGTTCTTGTTTTATTAACCCTTAAACAACGGCCATGTAGCCTATCGAAAATAGTCCGCTGTGTCCGACTTTGATTATCTTCTGATATCCGCGCTCGATTAAGCGCACTGTCGCGGACAAATATTAACAATGTTTACCTTAGTTATCATCACGTATTTAGCCGGTGTAGTATTCAAATCATTAGTCTTATTTCCACTCTTATTAGTTGATGTTCACTTGTAGATGCGATTATTAGCTGTAGTCGAGAGCTTTGTGACTGCTATACGACGGAGTATTATGTCTTTCAGCACTGCTTATATGCCTCATCTGCCATCCCTTATGTGGTTATTCTAAACGACGTTATGTTTTATGTAGAAGAGGACTACCAATAATAGTATAAGTTATCAAGTTCAGGTTTGTCGAACAAAGGAACTGGGTCTCCATCCAGCACTGAGCCTGCCGTTCAACAGACACATGGGGGAAATGGGACCAGGTAAAATACAATTTCATAGAGATGCCCAAGATAAAGTATGGTGGGGGTTAAAAGTACTATAGAGTCCGGCAATCCGAGATGACAGGGTCAATGCAGACACGCAAGTAACTTTCAATCAAGTTTAATTGAATATGAGGTAGTGAAGAGCATGATGACAGTAATGTCCGAAAAATATCTGACTTATCATTCTACCCATCTCTCAGTGTTGTCATTTGCGGATAGCGAGCGGACAAATCTGATAAAATATAAGTGATGATGATGGCCAAGATGAGCTGGGGTGGAGTGACAAAAGTCTGGATCACATTTGTGTTTCCATCATGCGAATGGCTAACCAGGTAGCTGGAATAATTTATTGTGGTGTATCGATATGAAATGGTACAAACCAAGGCAAGGCAAGATGAATGGATAAATGAAAGCAACTGAGCAGTTACGAGTACAGGAGGGTTAGGATTGCTAATGAAATTAGGTGTAATGAAATCGGCTAACATTAGTCAGCCATGTAGCCCAAGTAGGACAAATAAAACACTGAATATAGAAAAACATAAAAGAAATACACGTCATCACGTTTACACTTTTTTTTGCGACATGAGAGTGAAGCTGAACATAATCTATTTGCAAGGTGTTATATAGGAGACTAGAAATTTAACGCTCCATTAGGCCTCCCTCATAATTATGGTATATTTATGTAGATTCAACAATTATACATAATACCTCCTTCACCGGGATGCTTTTGAATACTTACGTCCGAAATACATACGTATTGGTGTTGCAACTAATTACTTCGGGCAACCGGTTTCATAACGTTGTATATCTTATGAGAAAGAATTTGGAATGCAGCCTTGTATGTACTCAGTGGACGCAGAAGCTCGATGACGTATTACTAGTTGGATAAAAGATGAAAAGTGTCAAACTCTACAGTATGTGCTTCCCCAGGACTAGTATGAGCTAGATCAACCTGGAAGGATAGGTTGATCGTAATCCTTATTAACCGTGGTGGTTCTGGCTTCAGCAGTTTACACTTGCTGTAAGTCAAGGTGTCCAATCCTAGTAACCGTTTGGTAAAGGGGTGTTGCACATTTTCATGATTGATTTTGACGCACCATTTTAATGTTGTGATTACTAACGGACAACATTCAAAAGTGCACCAGCATACGCATTATACATAGCTGATCTGGAGAACTTCAAGCACAACGCATTGAAAATATGTACTATGGTAAATCTCGATTTAGCAGTGATATGGTGTAACTGTTTAGAGAAATTGAAATAGTCTGAGTAATGAACTCCGATCTTTAGGCAGCAGGTAACTGGCCTGCAATTTAATGTTACCATGTCATTAATAATGTTTCATGGGAAGAACAGAACTTTGCGTTTGCCAATAGATAATGTCACTTTCCACTCTCGGTACCATTGCTGAAGGGTGTAGAGCTCCATCTTTTTTGTTTGAGTGTAATCTGTATCAATTTTACTATGAAACGCCAACACAACTTTGATATCATCCGCAAAAAGAAAATATCTGTCATGTTGAAAGACCCGGAAAATGTCATTTAAATGAAGTAGCAATAAAAGTGGTCTTAAAACGCTTCCATGTTGATGCCGCTGGTTACTGGAATAGGTGCATGTACACAGTTTCCAAAGCAGAAACATTGTGCGCGTGTAGACCAGAATGTTGGCAGTCATGTTAGCAATGCGCAATTGAACTAATAAACGGCCAGCGTTGTTAGACGTTCTACATGAGGTATACGGTCGAGTGCATTTTCCATGTCTAAGCAAAGAATACTATCTACTGCACTGAGTCAATCGACTTTGTTAAGTAGTCCAGAAATTCTAGTTAGCAGTTTCTACATAAAGGGCTACGAAAGAATCCGTTTTGCAAACTGTCGATCAAATTTTGCGAACCGAGAAACTGCACGATTTTTCCTTTGATTATTCTCTCCGTAATTCTAGTCATTCTAACTAATTGACGACCATCTTTTTCTCTTGGCCTGACCGCTTTTTGTGTCGGCGTATGCCGGTGGCTTGCTTCCACCTAGCAGGGTATACACAAGCCTAAATTGCCAGGGTGAATATGTTTAGCAAGTAAAGGGGGATATCGGGCCCGGCAAATATAAGCAGTGCTGCTGTTAGCTTCATGGCGAAAGGAATGCTTTAGGGCTGTTATTCACCTGCTGTTGCTATGCAGGCTTAACGAACCTGTACTTGTTTGTTGCGTTTGTGAGAAGAGGCAGTCATTCTGGTGCAACAAATGCACTTGTATTGAAGGACACTGAAAGATGCGTATTATATAACTCATAGGCCGTCAATGAGACCGCTGTCTGTTGCAGCAATCCTTATAGGTTGTTGACGTTGTGATTTGTATCTGACTTTCATTATGTGATGTAACATGTGCTTGCATTTAGAGCTGCTATTGCTTGCGCCTCTTGTGACAAGGCTTTTAAATGTAATTCAAAATAGGTTTCATGAAACCAACTTGGAAAATTTTCATCCTTTTTACCCTAGCACTGCGGATGTAGTGAGGCATAACGTAGGTATGGAATTGTGATAAAAGCGTAAAATGAAAATCATATGCGTGCGCATTACTCAAATAAGCCTTCAGGCATGTTGTGGATAAATTTCTTTGAGTCCACAAGAAGATAGGATAAATACGGGAAGACATCCTTGATAACGTGTTGCGCGAGAAAACAACACCCTCAGATTAGAGCAGATAGACGAACAGAGATGGCTTTAGATAAATCAGGGTGAAGAGGATGAAACGTTCTATTTAAAATGGTTGCTGAAACGTTATCACCTGCACTAGTGTTTAGTAAAGAGGAAGTCAACCAGAGACTATGCACAATCCACTAAACTTGGGACTACGGTTAATGAAATGCAAAATCATACTGAAGTCTTTTTGTAGAAGACCAGGAAAAACGACAGGTTAGCAGTAAACCCACTGGGGATGAATATAGGCCGTCACGAATTTAGACATTAAAGAGCAGAGCAGAGTACAAAAACATTTTGAGTCTGAGGCATGTGGTCAAAGCTTATGTTCCTCGGAACTATACCCTCGACCAATTAAAGGAAAATAGATTTTTCCTTCATTGCATTTCGCTAAGTCCCAGTATCCTCAAAATAATGCAGAAGGGGCTCATCATACCATTGACTAATGGAGGCGTGTTCACAGGTACTGCGTTTACCTAAGGTCCCGCAAAAATCTTTGAGCATGATCGCCATGTTACATGCGTTAACTCTTTTGTTTTCATTTATTTACACACGAAAAGCCAGATGTTTCGGCCTTTTAGGTGGCAGGTCGAAACCATCGCTACTTCTGTGTTGTGCTTCGACTTATCAGATGCGTCTCGTTACCTATAATCTATCTATTTGCACGGTTTCACGTTTTGCTTTCTTGTTTACTAGCTTTGCTAGAAAAGCGAAACCGCAAGTTTAGCAAAAATTAACGTTGGTCGTTATTCTCATCTGTTCCTAACGTGAAAACTATTGAGGATGTCGGAAGTATTTCGCCATGCAAATTAGTGCACCACATGTTTGCTGCATTTGGATTGTTTGCTTTTCCTTTTTCCAAATCTTTTTCCCTGGAAAGCTATTTGGGCTGGCCGACCAATTCGTTCCGTCGCCCTCCAAGGTCACTCGCTGATTTAATGTATGAATGGCATACTGCGTATCTTGTGCATGCTTGAAGAGTTGCTTACTCTAGTCGCATTATATTTCGTTTAATATATAAAAAGTGTATGTCTAGTCTTATGGTTTTTCGTCTTTTGCTACTGCATTTATGTGTTTTATTTTCCCCCCTTTAACCTAATTCTTCTGCTCTATTTACACATTTATAGGGAGAATGGCTTGGCTGCTTCGACCATCTGGAGGAAGAAAATGAAAACGCTTTTCTGTAAGCTGGATCATGCTTGGAAAACGCAAACTCACACAGGAGACAAACCGAAACCTAGCAATCACATCGAGGGCGCTGTCGTTTGACAGTTTGAAATCCCATAGTTACAAAACACATGACGAATAACACCTGTAAACCTCATGCATGAGCATGACGATTCTGTGTATTTGATCTGGCCCTCCCGGGTTCAGTCTCTCGCAGGCGATGTGTTAACTTGAGACTAGGGCCTGTTCAGGCTGGATTTAATAACAATGTTCTTACTTGTTATAAAACTACAATTTCCACAACGCAACAACAAATCTTTACGGATGGTTTGCATTTAGGCCGGCGACTACAGTTATTTTGGTCTTTGAAATACACCCACACGTCGATTTCCACTTCATGTAGCTCGGTAAATTGTAATTTCATGGTTTTTAGTTGAATATTGCAGCTCACATGCAATAGATTTTTCCACAAAACCTGTCAAATCACACAAAATTGTTAAGAACCATAAGGCGATTGTGAGTTGTGGCACAGAATTTGTTAACATTAAGCTGCTGTTTTGTCCCGCTGGGTTCGCTGTACACAGAACGAATGAGCGTATTATTTGACTGATATTATCCATTAAAAATGAAATGGAAAGGCATCAAATGGTTTGTATCAATCGTACCATCTAGCTCCGTAGACTGTTGTTTTAAGCATTCATAACATTTTTGGATTTGGCTAAAGCATGTCTGAACATGCAAGTCTTATGTATTAATCTGTTGTAATAATTTTCTCCAGTATTTGTATCCAGGCACAAAATTTCTTACTCAAGCAGAGAGTTGCATTCCCATGGAACAGCTCAAATTTGGCAACTATCTTTATAATGTAGCCTTATTTGGTTTGTAGCATCAAATGATCGAATTTAAGACTTTTCAACAAAACATATATCGTTG
>OX104062.1:26261842-26289240 GCA_944474145.2 Dicrocoelium dendriticum | reverse complement strand
TTACGTGTTCGGTACGACAACCGACCTTTACTCTACTGGTGAGTCGCACCTCCTAACTGTATCGCTCTGTTTACGAAAGTTATACTATACGTCTCAGGTGTGCAAAACGCGGTCGGCGACACACTCAACCCAATTCAAGCGATCCCCGCTGACGCCGTCAATGCTATCGAGCTGACAGCCATGGCCGCAGCGCAAATCAATGATCATGATGTTTATCTATTATGCAGGTCATCCTGACTAGACAGCCGACCGTTTCCGCAGACATCATAAGACGAAATTATATTCATCGATTTATCGCGAATCTTTACAGACCGTGTTCCACGCGTTGTGCGGCTTGTCTCTCTCTATAGTATCCGCACCGCTTAAACGCGTAACCGCAAATGCGTTCGGCGCAATTTGGCTTGTGACGTTGGTACTTTGGCAGCTGCTAACCTTCCCTGTCACCGGGAGTAGTTGGAAAAGCACACACCCAATGCCCATAAGGCACTTTACAAACTCTAGACACAGGTTTTTACCACATGCACTTCGAACTCAAAGAAACCGTGCCGCCTTTGAAAGGCTCGGTTGCATTAACAGTTTCAGCAGGTTGCTGGTGGCTACTCCAAGTTCGTACTGCTCTTCGGAAACCAAAACAGATGCATTTGTAATGCGCTGGGTAGCTCAGTACGGCTGTTACACCATCGTGATCACCGAAAGAAAGACATTTCTCATCGATTTTTACCACGTTGCTTATGGATTTAGGCTGTCGCTACGTTCAGTCGGCAGCGCTTTGCAGGCCGCTAACGGACTACGTAATGCAATGTAATCGCCAAATGGAGGCAGGGCTCCGAGCTCAAGCAAACCCTTCATGGTAAGGAAACCTTCCCCTAATCCGCTTTGGATTAAGGAACACTCTAAAACCCGATTCTAATGTAACACAATTGCAGCCAACCTACGGATGCAAGCTGCAATACCCAGCTTACCCGGTGGCACCAGCACTGTCTACTTCCTAGTTGATTACAGAAGTTGCGCTGCTCTGAGTATTTAACGGATGTGTGCTTTGCGTTCACGCGCTTCCCGGTTGAAGATGACACGGTTGTAGGCGCCATTACACCGTCTACATGCTTACGCGGATTGCTACCCATAGACAGTGTTCCATAGCTTCTGCAGTCGCGGTACATCGGAAACTTCAGTGTTATTAACCCAACAAGGAGGACATTTAGGTCGACCGTGGTGGCTTATGGGAAACTGGCACCATCGACTTACCTCGCCTTCATTAAACTAATTATGCCGCGTGCGGCATTACAATCAACCGCACCATTTTTCACATCTTAGTGTCATCGAAGCAGACCACAACCCCGGACTATAACAATCAGCAGTCCGGGTATCTCCCGAATCTTATCTGTCACCGTACCCAACCAACCGCTGTGTTCGATATGTTAATTAGCCCGTTCGATATGCCAAATTTTACAGTGTAAATAAGTTGAGGTTTGTAAATATTACAAATATTTGCACCTTTTTTAGTCGAATATCGTTCTAAAAACAAAAAAGTCAAATACCTATGAGAACACTCTTAAAATTTCCAGAAACCAAATGAACCTGAACACTTGCATGCAGATCACTCATTCTTTCCTGTTAACGTTTTTGCGTGATTTTCTGCTTTCTCGTCATTACATTTCCCAACCCTCCCTCTTCGATCAACTGACCTTCACGTGCAACCTTTTCGAGAATCGCTGCAGTAAAACGAGGATCCGGAAACGAATGCGGTGGTCCTTGGTGGGGCGAGGGTCATTGTTGGAGCAGGCAGGTTATGCTGGAAGTAAGGCCAAGTCCAAAGTCCACTGCTTGTCACCAACGGAGTATTTTTGGAGGAGTATGACCTATTTGCTAGGCTTAACCATAGCATTGGAAGTCCGACAATCAAATTGCCAGTGGCTCACCGAAATGCTCCATATTCTGAAATCTATGAATAATGCATGGTACACAGCGCCAGCGGACCATAACTTACGAGCAAAATGCCGTATGGACATGAAAGCACCCTCGTTTTTGCAATCGAGGCGACTTGCCCAAACGATCTCCATTCATCCATCAGTTTTTAAATTGAAGGCAATAATGGTTATTAAAACCAAACTAAGGGGGAAGCTTCCGTGGCAACCTCAAAAGTTAACAGCTATCTTCTGTGTAAGCCCAATCCCTACCAGTCGTGCATTACCTGTAATTGTTTTAATAACCCTTACACAACGGCCATGCAGCCTATCGAATATAGTCCGCTGTGTCCGACTTTGATTGTTTTCTGATATTCGCGCTCCATTAAGCGCACTATCTCTAACAACTATTTACAAGTCTTACATTAGTTATCATCACGTATCTGGCCGGTGTTATATTTAAATCATTAATCTAATTTCCGCCCTTACTAGTTGATGTTTTCTTGTAGATGCGGTCACTAGCTATAGTCGAGAGCTTCATGGCTGATATACTACGGAGTATTACGGCATTCAGCACTGCTTCTGTGCCTCAGCTGCCATCACCTATGTGGTTCTTCTGAAGGAATTTGTGTTTTACGTCAAAGAGGATTACGGATGATCGCATAAGTTATCAAGTTTAGATTTGTGGAACAAAGGAGCTGGGTCGCCAACCAGCACTGAGGCTGCGGTTCAAAAGACGCATGGGGGAATGGGACCAGATAAAATACAATTTCATGGAGATGGCCAAGCTGAAGTGTGGTTGCGGTTAAAAGTGCTACAAAGTCCGGCTATCCGAGATGACAGGGGCAATGCAGACACGCAAGTAACTTTCAATCCAGTTTAATTGAATATGAAGTAGTGAAGAACATGATGACAATAATGTCCGAAAAATATATGACTTCTCATTCTACCCATCTGTCAGTGTTGTCATTTGCGGATAGCGAGCGGACAAATCTGATAAAATATAAGTGATGATGATGACCAAGATGAGTTGGGGTGGAGTGACAAAAGACTGGATCACATTTGTGTTTCCATCATGCGAATGGCTAACCAGGTAGCTGGAATAATTTATTGTGGTGTATCGATGTGAAATGGTACAAACCAAGACAAGGCAAGATGAATGGAGAAATGAAAGCAACTGAGCAGTTACGAGTACAGGCTGGTTAGGATTCCTGATGAAATTAGGTGGAATGAAATGTGCTAACACTAGTCAACCATGTAGCCCAAGTAGGACAAATAAAACACTGAACATAGAAAAAATAAAAGAAATACACGTAATCAAGTTTACACTTTTGTTTGCGACATGAGAGTGAAGCTGAGCATAATCTATTTGCAAGGTGTTATATGGGAGACTAGAAATTTAACGCTCCATTAGGCCTCCCTCATAATTATGGTATATTTATGTTGATTCAACAATTATACATAATACCTCCTTCACCGGGAGGGTTTTGAATACTTACGTCCGAAATACATACGTATTGGTGCTGTAACTAATTACTTCGGGCAACCGGTTTCATAACGTTGTATATCTTATGAGAGAGAATTTAGAATGCATCCTTGTATTTACTCAGTGGAGGCAGAAGCTCGATGACGTATTACTAGTTGGATAAAAGATGGAAATTGTCAAACTCCACAGTATGTGCTTCCCCAGGACTAGTATGAGTTAGATCAACCTGGAAGGATAGGTTGATCGTACTCCTTATTAACCGTGGTGGTTCTAGATTCAGCAGTTTACACTTGCTGTACGTCAAGGTGTGCACTCTTAGTAACCGTTTGCTAAAGGAGTGTTGCACTTTTTCATGATTGATTTTGACGCACCATTTTAATGTTGTGATTACTAACGGACAACATTGAAAAGTGCACCAGCATACGCATCATACATAGCTGATCTGGAAAACTTCAAGCACAACGCATTGAATATATTTACTATGGTAAATTTCGATTTGCAGTTATATGGTGTAACTGTTTAGAGAAATTGAAATAGTCTGAGTAATGAACTCCGATCTTTAGGTAGCAGGTAACTGGCCTGCATTTAATGTTACCATGTCATTAATAATGTTTCATGGGAAGAAGAGAACTTTGCGTTTGCCAATAGATAATGTCACTTTCCACTCTCGGTACCATTGCTGTTAGGATGTAGAGCTCCATCATTTTTGTTTGAGTGCAATCTGTATCACTTTTTCTATGAAACGCCAACACAACGTTGATATCATTCGCAAAAAGAAAATATATGTCATGTTGAAATACCCGGAAGATGTCATTTAACTGAAGTAGCAATAAAAATAGTCTTAAAAAGCTTCCGTGTTGATGACGCTGGTTACTGGAATAGTTGCATGTGCACAATTTTCAAAGCAGATACATTGGGCGCGTGTAGACAAGACTGATGACCGTCATGTTAGCAATGCACAATCCAACTAGTAAACGGCCAGCTTTGTTAGACGTTCTACATGAGGCACACAGTCGAATGCTTTTTCCATGACTAAGCAGAGAATACCACTTGTTGTCCTGAGTCAATCGACTTTGTTAAGTAGTCCAGAAATTCCAGTTTTCAGTTTCTACATTAACGGATACGAAAGAATCCGTGTTGCAATTTGTCGATCAAATTTTGCGAACCTAGAAACTGCACGACTTTTCCTTTGGTTATTCATTCCGTAATTCGAGTCATTCTGGCTAATTGACAACCATCTTTTTCTCTTGTCGTGACCACGCTTTGTATCGGCGTAGGATGGTGGCTTCCTTTCATCTAGCAGGGTATATACTAGACTAAATTGCCAGGGTGAATATGTTTAGCAAGTAAAGGGGGATATCGGGTCCGGCAAATATAAGCAGTGCTGCTGTTAGGTTCATGGCGAAAGGAATGCTTTGGGGCTGTTATTTGCCTGCTGTTGCTATGAAGGCTAAACGAACTTGTACTTGTTTATTGCGTTTGTGAGAAGAGGCAGTCATTCTGGTGCAACCAATGCACTTGTATTGAAGGACACTGAAAGATGCGTATTATATAACTCACATAGCCCTTCTGGGTCGTCAATGAGACCGCTGTCGGTTGCAGCAATCCTTCTAGGTTGTTGACGTTATGATTTGTTTTTGACTTTCATTATGTGATGTAACATGTGCTTGCATTTAGAGCTGCTATTGCTTGCGCCTCTTGTGGCAAGGCTTTTAAAAGTAATTCAAAATAGGTTTCATGAAACCAACTTGGAAATTTTTCATCATTTTTACCCTAGCACTGCGGATGTAGTAAGATATAACTTAGGTATGGAATTGTGATAAAATCGTAAAATGAAAATCATATGTGTTCGCATTACTCAAATAAGCCTTCAGGCATGTTGTGGATAAATTTCTTGGGTCCAAAAGAATATAGGATAAATACGGGAAGACATCCTTGATAACATGTTGCGCGAGAAAACAACACCCTCAGATTAGAGCAGATAGACGAACTGAGATGGCTTTAGATAAATCAGGGTGAAGAGGATGAAACGTTCTATTTAAAATGGTTGCTGAAACCTTATCACCTGCAATAGGGTTTAGTAAAGAGGAAATCAGAGACTCTGCGCAATCCACTAAACTTGGGAATACACTTAATTGAATGCAAAATCAAAGTGAAGTATTTTTGTAGAAGACCAGGAACTACGACAGGTTAGCAATAAACCCACTGGGGAAGAATACAGGCCGTCACGAATTTAGACATTAAATAGCAGAGCAGAGTACAAAAACGTTTTGAGTCTGGGGCATGTGGTCAAGGCTTATGTTGCTCGGCACTATACCCTCGACCAATTAAAGGTATAGAAAAAGTAGATTTTTTCTTCATTGCATTTCGCTAAGTCTCAGTATCCTCAAAAGAATGCACCATTGGCTCATCATACCATGGACTAATTGAGGCGAGTTCACAGATACTGCATTTACTTAAGGTCTCGCAATAATCTTTGAGCATGATCGCTAAGTTACATGCGTTAACTCTTTGTTTTCAATTATTTACACACGAAAAGCCAGATGTTTCGGTCTTTTAGGTGGCAGGTGGAAACCATCGCTACTTCTGTGTTTTGCTTCGACTTATCAGATGCGTCTCGTTACCTGTAATCTATCTATTTGCACGTTTTCACGATTTGCTTTCTTGTTTACTAGCTTTGCTAGAAAAGCGAAACCGCAAGTTTAGCAAAAATTAACGTTGGTCGTTATTCTCATCTGTTCCTAACGTGAAAACTATTGAGGATATCGGAATTATTTCGCCATTCTAATGTAGAGCACCGCATGTTTGCTGCATTTGGATTGTTTGCTTTTCCTATTTCCGAATATTTTTCCCGGGAAAGCTTTCTGGGCTGGCCGACCAATTCGTTCCGTCGCACTCCAAGGTCACTCGCTGATTTCATGTATGAATGGCATACTGCGTATGTTGTGCATGCTTAAATAATTGCTTTCTCTAGTCGCATTATATTTCGTTTAATATATAAAAGTGTATGTCTAGTTTTACGGTTTTTCGTCTTTTGCTACTGCATTCAGTTGTTTTAACTTCCCCCGTTTAACCTAATTCTCCTGCTCTATTTACACATTTATAGGGAGATTGGATTGGCCGCTTCGAGCATCTGGAGGAAGAAAATGAAAACGCGTTTCTGTAGGCTGGATCTTGTATGGAAAACGCAAACTCACACAAGAGACAAACCGCAACCTAGCAATCACATCGAGGGCGCTGTCGTCTGCCAGTTTGAAATCCCACAGTTACAAAACACATGACCAGTAACAACTGTAAACTTCATGCATGAGCATGACGATTCTGTATATTTGATCTGGCCCTCTCGGGTTCAGTCTCTCGCATACGATGTCTTAACTTGAGACTCGGGCCTGTTCAGGCTGGATTTAAGTAACAACGTTCTTACTTGTTATAAAACTATAATTTCCACAACGCAACAACAAATCTTTACGGATGGTTTGCATTTAGGCCGGAGACTACAGTTATTTTGCTCTTTGAAATATACCCACACGTCGATTTCCACTTCATGTAGCTCGGTAAATTGTTCTTTCATGGTTTTTAGTTTTATATTGCAGCTCACATGCAATATATTTTTCACAAAACCTGGAAACGGGTGCTAAATTGTTAAGAACCATAAGGCGACTGTAATTTGTGGCACAGAGTTTGTTAACATCAAGCCTCTGTTTTGTTCTGCTGGGTTCACTGTACACAGAACGAATACGGATATTTTTTGACTGATATTATCCATTAAAATTATGAAATGGGAGGGCATCAAATGGTTTGTATCGATCGCACGATCTAGCTCCGTAGACTGTTGTTTTAAGCATTCATAACATTTTCGGATTTGGCTAAAGCATGTCTGAACATGCAAGTCTTATGTATCAATCTGTTGTAATAATTTTCTCCCGTATTTGCATACAGGCACAAAATTTCTTACTCAACCATAGAGTTGCATTCGCATGGAACAGCTCAAATTTGGCAGCTATCTTTATACTGTAGCCTTATTTGGTTTGTAGCATCAAATGATCGAATTTAAGACTTTTCAACAAAAAATATATTGTTTACTACGAAAAATAGTAAAAAATGAACATACTATGAACCGTTAGAGTTACACATGTGTTCTTTACCCCGGCAAGGTTGTTTAAATACTTTACATTTAACTTAGTACAATCTCAGCTGAAGTAGCACGTAGGGACCTAAGATACTTAAATATAAGAATTAACCAATCCACGGTGTCTAAATGCAAGTATGTAGACATTACATTTTGCTGCACATGACCCCTTGTTTTTCCAAATTTCCTGTCGGCACCATATATTTATAAAATGATTTCCCTCCAGTAATCCTATCTATAGCGATGATTTTATGGTGGGTAAATAAAACCATGTTATGATAACTGCTGAAGTACTAAGTGAAACAAGCAAGCATGGTTTACATCGAATGTTGTATGCGGTCATTAGGTCGGGCCTATTATCGTAGCTGTAAATGCGCTACTGTTTTCCTGTCAAATCACGTTTCTCGATTAGCATTTCCAGTTGTCAAGAATGCACCCAGAGTCTGAATAGTTGTTAGGAATGTTCGTGATGTTTCTGACATGCTAATTTTCCTTAACAAGTGTTTTTGGACAATGAGTTAATTGTAACCGGAAAGAAATGGTTATTTCCTCAGACCAGCATGTCTAACTGACGCAAGATTGCTTTCGTCCTAAGTGTTTTTTAAGTTAGCGATACTCGTGCAGAAATTTGCATACCATGTAGGTTGGATTGGTTGGCGAATTTAGGGGACGTTTTCTTATTCCGTTGATAAACCATTTCCTATTCGCATCTATGTATCTGATTCGTGCGCCGATCAGGTAATCGAGTATCGCGGATAATTTGGGGACTTAGGAGTTATGTATTTCAAGAGAGTAACTCATTCTTTATAAACCCCATTAAATCCCCTGTTAAGTGATTATTTTAACAGTAAGTATTTCGCTTACAAATGTTTTGCATATGACGTCATGAATATTAGTAGTATGCAGATCCGACATTTTGTATTCAGTAAAAATTCGACTAAAATATTTAACTATATACATATGCGCATAACAATATTTAACCCTGGCTTGGAAAAACAGCGTATTTCTTTTTTTATCTCTCTGTACAGTTGGCTTTTACGACGCATTCTATGATCTTCTGATACGTAAACATCTGGCATAGGTGTTGACAAGTTTATATTAATTCTCATGTGGATTTTTCTAGTGTATTGATGTGTTTTTCCTGCTGATTCCTAGCATCTTATTATTTCCGTACGTGTGCACATGGGACAACTGAAGCCCCTCATGATTCATGCTCCCTGTGTCTACGACGAATCGCTTTCGTTCTCATTGTATATGCATCTTGTTAGTGAATTAGTTCCCCGAGTAAATACCACGAAGCCGGACACACGCTGGTAAATAGTCTTGTTTCATATTCCGCAAACACGATTGTGCGATATGTTTGACAAGTTAAAATGCCAACACATCGTGCGTGGGAGATGAATATTTTACGTTAGCTGATTATCGAATGCGGATAATCACAAAAGATATGTGAGGAAGCATTTTCCCAAAACATTTTATTTGCAGTTATCACTAAATAAAAACTTGCATAGATGAATTTCGCACATAAATGTGTTAGTGTACTGAGACAATTCAAATATAGAGTCACTGTACTGGCTTACACTGATGCATGCTTTTTTATTACTAAACATCATGGCTTAACCCGCAATGACTACTTTGCATTTAGTCTGATGAACTTATTCTGGTGATTACGGGTAAGCCTAAATTCATCAACCGCTTGTTTCTATTCATCGATTCAGTATTGGTTCTGCCCTAATTGATTTTCTGGGTTGAGTATTAAATACATTCCAATAACCTAGGATGTATTTTACAAAAACATTTTGTGGGTTCTGCCCATCCATAAATACATATTTATCCACATAGCTCGCGAAGGAAAAACAACATAGCTATGGTTAATAACTCATGTATACGTGATAAGAATATAATGAATTGTACGATTTATAGGGGTATTTATAAAGGAAACATGTTTCTAAACGACACGGTGCTGCAAGCATTTGAAGTGACAACATCTGTTTTTAAAGTCTACTATTTGCTATATTATGCTTAAGTGTAACAAACTTAATTTGCACATTATCGCTTAAATTCAACCACTTCATTCTACCGTCAAAATCAAGCTCATTCTATTTTCTCCCCATAAAATGTACTTTTAAACTGAAACTAATTTATAGTAAAAGACTAAACATATATGCTTCTCGTAGAATAATATCAGGTCAACATCGTGAATAGCTTTTAGTAAGAAGATAGTGCTAGGAAGTATTTTCGCCCGTTTTTCGTATAAATTAAAAGCCATAAAGTAATACAGATCTTTTTTGTAGCTTTTCCCTTCAAACCTCACTTTTTGTGCTATAAAAGACCGTGTATATATTGTACCTATTCTGCTACCTATTCTACTAGATCATGACTGGCGCCTATCCGGTGACTACACAGCTACGCGCACCGGTCAAACTGTTGTTGGTATTGCCCTGGGTCCCCGGGATGAATCTGCTCTGGTTGATAGCATCCCAATCAGTAGCAAAATGGCATGCTCCTACGAAGTTTCGAAGTCGTGAGGAAGTACCAGGTGTCTATCCGGCATCGCTGCCTATGCACCTATTAACTCTAGTGATGATTCGGTGAAAACGAGTTCTACCGCCAAATGACTGAGCGCCTTCGTCACAGAAGATGCACGGACACTGTTGTGCAGCCGGGGGATCTGAACGCTCAAGTTGCGAACTTATCCCTAATGAATTGCATATGGGCGGCCAACATGATGTAGGCACCTGTAGTGATAACGATGAGCGGTTATTTCATTTGTGTGAAGATACTCCCTTAACTCTTGAGAGCACTAACTTCCGACTCATTGACCGCCGGAGGATGCCTTGGCGCACACCAGCCTCGAACCTTACGTGGATGAGAATCAATCACGTTGCGATACATTACGGCTGGAGAAGCTGCTTCCAGATCTGTCGCTCAATTTGGAGCACATGTGTGGACACGGACCATGCAATTGTATGTGCTGACCTGCGCATGGGTTTTGGCGGAGGCCCACGAGGACGAAGCTGTGAGAGCATTGAACTCAGCCAACTGATGAAGCCAGCTGTTTTGAATGCCTCTCAAGGTACGCTGGCATGCGAGTGGGATAGGCGCTCACTGGAGACAATTGAAGGTCACTGGTCTCATGTTCCCCAGACCGTACCAGCAGCAGGCAAATCCTCATGTGTTAAGATAAAATGGATAATGGTTCTTTTCATAGACTCCAGAAATTATCAGCTAGAAGAGCACACAAAGAGATTCGCCGGAAACCGGTAAAACTTATTGTTAGTCTGAAAACAGACTGCGAATGCTGGTGGTTTCTTCGTGTATCAGCTATACGTGGTCGCTGCCCACAGTAGCTGTTGTGTATTCAGACATCATGCTTGACGGCTAGTCTAGACAGACATATGCATACTACCCCAGAGTTACACAAATTATTGCATATGTATCTGCTTCCCAATTGGTTAATGCTTCTCCCTGCAACACCTTGTTGTAATCACGTAGTTAAATACTATTCCCATTACATTGGTTTGTTTACCTGAGCGACCTTCTTAATTCGGTGTGTACGTTTGACTTCTCGTACACAACAGTTTCCATAGCAATTTTTATCGTCTGACAAGGTAAACGGGAAGCAGGAGTCCTGATGTTAGTAAAATATACGTGATGAGAGCAGACATTCTATCCACAACTTGTCAAAACGCTTGGAGCGTTGGGTTAAGTAGTTTTAAAGGCACATTAATCGTTCGGATTTGTCAGATTTTTCGCCGAATGTGATTGCCATGCTCCGTGGGCAAATCTTTTGGATCCCCCCTCTCGCTCAGAAGTCGAAGGTTAGATCGGTTTGCTGACGTTAATGGAAGCCTCGAGACCAGATGATCTTCATCCAGCCCTTATCAATTTCGCAGCGCCCTGCTCTTGTGGGTAATTAATACGAGTTACTCGTGAAACTGTGGGAGCAAAAATCTGTCCCAACCGGCTGCATCCGACACGTCATAGCCTCAATCTTCAAAGGAGACACACGTTCGGAATGCAGCAACTATAAAAGAACCGGCCTGATATCTAGGGCTTCTAAATTATTTGTCTCTGTCATCCTTCACAGAATGACTGACACCCGGGAAAGCCAGTTTTGTGAGGAGCAAGCCGGGTTTCGTCGAGGTCATTGCTGCATTGACCACATCTTATTTTGCGAGAACTGTTGGTGCACCGTCACAAACATTGGCGCTTTACCCTTGTCTTGTTATTCGATATCATAGGTGCATTCGATACAGTGGATAGCCGTGCTGTTTGGGACTGTCTAGTCATGAAAATTGTGCCTGAGAAATAAGCAAGTGTTGTCCGAGCGCTGTATGCGAATAGCACGGGTAGAGTGAGGGTGTACGGCAAGCTGTCGCCGCCATTCAATATCTCCAGCGGTGTGAGAAATGTATGTTCACCGTCACCCTTCCTCTTTAAATTTCGCTATTGACGAAGTCATGGAAATCATTTTCACAGGACACGAATTCGATGGTTTGGAGCTACTCCCAGGAAAACGAATTCTTGACTTAGTATACGCAGACGATATGGCCCTCATCTGTGACAGCCACCAGAAGTGCCCAGCATCAGTGGATATAGTAGCACTGGCTGTCAGCCGATTCCGGCTTTGCTTTTCACTCTCGAACTGGAAATCTTTTCCCTAAGATTTGCAGAGATCGCCTCCTGTGCTGACCAATTGTGGGATCAGCTGGCACCCGTTCAGAAATTCGACTATTTGGGACGTTGTATTAGCGCACTTAGGATTGAAAATGAAATCACGAACAGTATAGCAACAGCTTGGTACGTTTTCGCTAACCTTCACCACATATGGCGCCGGCGCGGCATCACTCTCGCCCTGAAGGGTAGTGTGTACAATGCAGCGGTACGTTCGACCCTACTGTAGGGTTGTGAATCCTATCCATTTAGATCAGCCGACATAAAGGGACTTGTTACTTTCGATCACCGTTGCCTTCGCGGTTTGACTCACATCTAGTGGGAACCCTGCGTGAGCAACGATCATGTTTGACGCCTTGTCTACGGCACAGGAAAAGGAAATGAACCGCTCAGTACCGTCACTTCACGCAATAGACTCCGGTGGTTCGGCCACGTGTTACGCATGCCAGGGCATCGGCTTCCGTGACGTGCGTTGTCTGCTCGCCGGGTGGTTTGGATGGAAGAAGAGGAGAGGTGGCGAGGCGATAACTTGGGTGCGAGGAATAAAGGCCCTTACTTCGAAGCTGCCCTCAGTTACAGCGTCCGAAACGATGAAATCGTTTGGCTGGATAAACGTACTGACTTGGCAAGGGGTCGGCCTCAATAGCGTTCGTGCAGTAAGTTTCCTTGTCCCACCCTAAATCTCTTAGGCTCCCACTATAAGCACCATCTAACTACTTAGCCCTATATAATTTTGCATTTTGCTGCGTAGTAACGGGCTGGAAGCTTACCCGAACGATAACCATCCGTTATCGGTAATCAGCTGACTTGCATCAGTAGCGTTTCGTTCTTTTTTCTTCTTTGTATTGTGGCACAGTAGCTGAGGACATTTACACCTATAGCTAACGTGTATACCTAGGATAACGAGGATGATAATGATACTGATTATGATGGTGATGATGACAGTGATGATTTGATGCATTATTCGCGCATTGGAAAAACGGACATAACTATATTGAAAGGACCAAATCCGCCGGAAATTTCTAAGTGCTTATTTGGTCACTAATTTTTCCATTTTGATATTACGTATTTTTACATCACCGTGGCTGGGCACTTTAAGGATGAGTGTATGAGTTACTTTAAATTATTAGCGCATTTGTATGCAACATTGCTTGACAATAAAGGAACCACAAATGTAGCTGTACCATATGTTGTTTAGTCAGGAATCCGTTAGTGTTTATGTAACTTATGCAATGCCGTAGGATTCGATCAGAATTTTATTTTGCATAGACATTGAGGGCCAGAATAAATCGTCCTGCCGGTTAGTTCTGAGGATGTGTTAATTTATCAGGAAGAAATTTATGTGGGTGCGTTGCTTAGTCTTCTGTGAGGATGTTAGTTATCTCTCATCATACTTAATGCAAGTGGGGAAATTAATTGTCCCTTGAGGTAAGAGATGAGAAGACGCTATGCTACATGAAAATAAGAAAAATAGTACTTTTGCTCATCAGCTTTCACTATTAGAGTGAGTCACTCTTTAAGTGGCGACGTTGCTGATCGTATTTATATCAAGTAGCAGGCCTATTCTCGATAAATGTTCACTGCATTTTTCCACAGTACAGTAAGGCAAACTGTATAATACCTTACTCCAGAGTAGGTCGCACTTTTATTTTGAAAAAATCCGATTGTGTTAAGCGTAACGAAATATGTCGACTGGTTTAATAATATTTTCATTGCGGATATTTTGGGATGCTCTGACCAAGACGTTAAATCTCAATGTTATATGGTTTTATGTAAGAAAACCTGCCGTCAGTATGTAAGAGAGTAACACCGTACTCCCTTGAGTTGGAAGACAGTCCAAGTGATTAGAGTGATCGGCGTATTCTTCAAAGTGGTGTCTAAAAATATTGCACGTCGAAAGCAAAAATATCGTGGTATTACAAAACTCTTAATTTACTGGAAAATATGGTGCTATTTGATCTTAGCTGCCTCGAGTTAGCAGCGACAAAAGAAACATTCCGGGTTCCAACCCTTCCTGCTGCTGGTTTTTAATTGGGTGCTTTCGCTACTTCATGCAGAATATTTTTGGGAAGGCTGGAAAATGCTATAGGTTGGAATGCGCAATCCTTGGATAAAACATATGGGTGAGGTGATTGATGATCAAAGCAATATATATGAAATCCATTAGGGTTAATGTTAATTCTGAATGGTGGTGACCCCATGGGGTGAACAAATGCAGGAGAAGTTTATGACATTTATTTGACCTGACGTTGTCGAGACTGTAGGGAGGAAAGGACCATTTAACACCTCCAAACTTATCATCTACTGACTCCCACGCTATTATGCTAGGCAGCTAATGCGTTGCCAAACTGCTGGTGACACGGCAGGAGTAGTTAAAGTCAGTGCACCAGGCTAGCTCTCTCGACGAAATGTATGTCAAATAACAAAATTTTATATAATGTAAAAAATGAAGTCTTTCTTGAATAACTGACAGTATGCGGGGTTGGTGGATTGCTGCACGTGGGGATCCAGTACGTACTAATTAGGAATATTGGAAGGCACATGTTGTTGACCATCTAATCGACGGATATACATTTACTGGTGACGAACCCCAAGGCAAGATACTGGCACCCACTCTCTAATCCACATCAACGATCTGCCTATTCTTCGGATGTGATTAGCAGTCATTTAAAATTCTCTGCGGATTTGGAAATCATTTGCACACCAGATCACTGCAGCCTACTTCAGCAATACCTTAGCAGCCTGTCCATTTTGTCCGCTGTCGGATGCATTCTGGTCGGTCCAGACTAATCGGTATTCATAAGCCTGCAGAATGGTAGTGACGGCTAAACCTAACAATGGGCGGTCCACCGCTACATACAACACCATCCATTTAGGGCTTAAATAAATTCGTATATTTACCAATAAGCCGCGGGAGCGATCATTTGTACACAGAAGTAGCGTCGTGGTTTATGTTGGTTCAAACATGATAATATAAGTAAACTAGTAAAAACAGAATTTCGGAAGAAAAATATTTCCTCGGATCATCGACCTGATCACTGAAAATTCAGAGTATAAGAATATGTCTACTCCTGTTTCACATTTAAAGGCAGCAAAGCTTGGGCGCATTCAACGGTGTTGTAGAGAGAGTACGCTGCACAGATTTATGCTTACTTTCTTGGGTATAGAAAACAAATGGTAGCCTGACTGTAGGCTATTGGCTATTCATGTGCTGTTTAGACCAATTTCCCACAATGTTTCTGGCGACTGTTGTGAGTGAAACGCCTTTAACCCATTCGTGAAAGCGCAAAAGTCTGCAAAGCACTTCGGAACTTAGTATTGTTAGTACCCGTGCTTACTTGCAGATGAAGGGCCTATCTCAGTAAAACGAAAGTTGTTTAGATTTTGTAACTTTCCGGCTTTTACGGCAAGAAATAAGCGCCATTGCACCGAGATGATATTTGGATGTTAACTTTTTAAGGCATTCTCAAATGACTACCAAATTTTGTTGCGTTGCTGACTGGTCAAATCATAATACATTTTATCAAAACCAAATCAATTATTTATGTGTGTCATAAATATGCGTTACGGCAAGACCTGATTGCGTGTCTTTTTAACAGTAAGCGATGTCGCAGAGAGATTTTTCCACTTCACTATTTGTAATAATATATTTTAGTCGAACTAGAAGATATTTGCAGTTTTTTGTCGCTCTTGGCATTAGACGTCGCAAATTCTCTAATCCACCTGACTTCCTCTTCAACTGGGAAACGCATTGCATCCAGCGATTGTCAATCCGACTTAATACACCGATTTTTGTGAGTATTTACTTTGTGTGTATTCTTTACGGTCAAATAATGATTGGACGCTCACCTCTGTTATTGATCTCGTCCAGGCAATAATGCTAAAGTGATAGAAGAGAAATACGTAATATTTTAAAAATTTGTATCCGTCTGAAAAATGGAAATACAAGCACTTGAAAAATGCCACAATTTAATTTTGTGTGTGGTCAAAATGAGATAAAATATGTTTAACCCACTACTGCTGCGCTGCAAGTATCACCTCATAATTTCATAGGAATACTTGTTTGCAGTAGGATTTTGTTTGATTGGCTGGAACCCGGCGTATAAATCTCTGCGTAGCGCAGGTAAAGACAAACTGAATGATGCCTACACAAGTAGTATATGCTGCAGAATGACACACGAATACTAGCTTAGGAACCAGTACCGGTAACATTATAAGGTGGTACATTTGCAGCTCTGGCTTCCAGTTAGAATAATCACATGAGTTTAATAACTTAAGTAAATTTTTTAAGATCATTATTGTATACATTCGGATTCAATAACGGGAATATTTTGAGCCAATTTTGTTTCATCTTGGGGTGACATATTCCACCTTGACGTGACCCTGGCTGGTGGGATGTTTCTCGTTGCTCCTGGTTTTATAAACTTTTCCAACTCAAATCTCACCGCAAATCCGGTTGTGTATGCTCGAACGATCAGGTTTGCTCATGTCTTCCCAGTGCGCGAACTTCCTCTGGTGTACTCATAACAGAGGAATTTCTATGGCCGGTTTACAATTTTTGCTGTGTTTCGTCGAAATCACATGCTTCCAAAATGCATCGCGTTTCCAACTACATCAAGGTTCTTGGAACTGTCGGGAAGCATATAGCGAGCTCTACTGCAATAGAGCACAACCAACCCTATCTGTAGCTGTATAAGAGGGCTAGAGTCAATTACATATTGCTTCACTGTTTTCGCTGGCTGGGAGTGTCCACTTGGCATTGAGAACTGCGTTGGCTAGAACGCTCTCCCACGCTCTTTTTCTGGCCGGCATTGTACCTGAGGGCTTGTTGGAACCAGCGGAGAAACGCGAAACGGAACTGCACAGAGTTGACCTCAGATTTGACCTGTGCACAGAACGATCGACTATCGAAGGACAATCTACAACCTTTGGCGAAATTGGAGAACTGGACGCGCTTAAAATCCGGTTGGTTTTTATCATTCATTGTACCTGAAACCGCGGCCTTTTGTACCCTGTATAGTTCTCGTGCACTTTATATAGGTATACAAGCCCTAAAATCGTACTGATAAAATACTAAAATGCTCGCCGGATATGTCAAAACGAGCAACTGCATCTTTAATTCAATGAAGAGACAGGAACCAAATGAAACACATGCAAATGTCCGTGCTTAAAGCCAGTCAGGTAACACTGTAAAAATGAATGGTTTATCCACCGCAAATTCAACTGTAATGTGGCGTCCGTTACCAAAACGTAAAGCGTCTACTAATCTACGCCTCCAAAACCCTTTGGCTCCTAATGTCCATTAATGTGTCACATGTAAACGTTCAGCAAGTATTACTGATTCTGTATCATCACTGACAGGCAGAATTGCGTTATTCTAGGAGCCGTCTAACGAACAAAATAAATATTCGTGTTTGGATACTGTCGCAGTAAACCTGTCATATGTTTCCAACTTAATTTATCCAACATTTAACGCAGCGCACCGACATATGAAAGGAGTAATGCACTTCTTAAACTATGTTGCCTCGGAGGTACCTGAAGGATTCAAGCTTGCAGAAAACACGATTTCCCTCAACTTACTGGACGCCATGAAGCTTACAGCTATCAAGAATGCGGTTGCAAAGACCTAAAGTATACCGATAATAAATATAAATTGCAATAGACTAGGTAAAAATTCCCTACATACCCACGCTTTTCGAAATCAACAAGGAACACCGCTAACATATTAATCACGAAGCAAAAAGCCTTAAGGTCTATTCTGAGATTAGAAAATTCAATCATATTTGAGGATAGAACCCCTATCTAACGTGAATTTCATCATACTAAATCTACTAATAACTCACCAAAGCGCACTAAAAGCAATTCAAATTATTCCTCACAGAAATCGATGGAGTGGATAACATGAGGTGTAGATTGCATTGGCCCGTTAGGCAGAGCCATCGACTTTGATCAATCTATAGTCACCATTGACTCCCCAAAGGATATGGAGGGAACTTGTAAGGACACTAGCAGTACACTGGATGCTGTCCCGTCTGTAAAGTTGCGGTCTGCAAATTGTCTATCCAGTAAGCGTTCAGTAATTTATCAAAAGGTTCCTGATTGTACCAAGTTGCTGACAAAACTGTCCTCCATAATTTCGCGGAGAATAGAGGTCAGTGCGAGTACTGCATCAAGAAGTACACCCATAGTATAAAGCCGAATCTAAAGATGCGCCATTCACTAGTGATAACTGCAGTCATCATTAATGACGTTTATTTCTATGAAGAGCCCTAATAGAGTAGTCGTGGAAAAGATTAATCTTACCATGGCTAGGAATGAAAATAATCCCATGTTAGCTGTAAAACTTAAACCCCAAACCTCTCAGAATGCGCTTGCGGACTTATTGGTAATTAGGCCCGTAACTTCCGCTACGATAATTGATGGTACACGTTCTTGTCCTTCTTTCTAATTGCCCCCACATCCCTTACCATTTCTTTTGAGTAACCACAATCCTAACTCACTCGCATGTTAAAACTCTCCCAATCTATCCCATATTTTGGAATTGCCCCACCCATTCAGTCGCCTCCTTTACTATAAATTAGGCTGTAAATCTAACTTTGAATGAGTTATTGCGGATAGTTCCGCAGCTAATATTGACTTTAATTATAACGAGTATTTTAACTCAAACATGAATCAGAATGCTTACCAAAAAGTGCTACTTACTATCCGTTCACTGTTAAATACTGTTCACTTACTGTATTACTTCGTGTATCTAAATAAACCTGTTATTGATTGTTTACTGAAACTTGGTGCAGCACAAACGTGTCTAGTCAAATGATTTCAATTGACGAATGTAAACTGATCAGGAGCCATCGTAAGACAATTAGGGTTGGGGGTTGCTTTATTTACTACTCAAGAACCTGCTTATTTCTGAGTATACGCTTCCGCTTATCTGCCTCTCTGATGATTGCGTCTGGCTAATTTTGCCATTCGGTGGAAGCTGATATATTACAGGTTGTATTTATCGCCTCTGGTGCCAGCAAGTCTGAAGAAATCCAATTCGTAAATATGTTTAGCCACTTAGCGTAATAAGATCATTTTTGTGGCTTCAACCTGCTTCACATATGTTTGTTAATATGAGTACCAACCGGGAAACACGCAAAATTGTAACTTTCCTTATGGCTGAAAGATGGGCTCAGCATATTCTTTCACCTGCAATGGGTAAACTGTGCTAGACATAGATTTTACTTTAGGCCTTATTTCCATTTTCACTATGGTACTAGGTGGCATCATACGATGCTACCAGAAATTATTTGCCTACAAAATAGTGTTCGACCGCCCAATGGTCCATTCAAAAATACACTCTTTTATCCCTCGAAATCTAAACTGGAACTCATCTTCAATTAAACTACGGTCACGAAATTAGGATCGCGTCTTTCTTTCCCATGACCTACAGGATTTATCTGCTCTGTTTTATCACAACACACAATATCGCTTATACTTATTAACGACCAGTAAACAAAACCTTGTTCTAGAAATTCGATTAGCCCGACCATTGCTGAAAAAGACAGAAAACATATGAACACACCCGCTCGAACGTAAGAAAATATACGTGATATCAGCGGGCTCTTGCGCCTGAAAATGCTTGTGGCTGAAACGGATGCCAAGACAGCTACTCATCTTAAGTAAGCAGAAAAACATATTTTACACAGCAAAAGGAAAGCTGGTGAACTAGGTAAATTATTGAAGAAGAGAAAATTGTGACAAACAGACCTACTCTTACATATTATCACACCAGAAGGCAGTGTTGTCGACACGCCTACTGCTATGGCGGATGCCTTTAGTACATACTTTCCTGAGTCGTTCAGTAAAGAAAATGCGACTCTGGTACGTCCAGTCTCATCTGTTAAACCCGATACCATTTCGGTAGTTGACTACAGCATCGGAGTTATTAAACGTTTTATTAACTTCAGCAATCTCATAACCCTGATCCGGATGGTAAGTCTTCAGCCATGATTAAGTGTGGTGGTGATGATATGCCGGTACTGATATAAAAATACTGAATATTTATTCCTGGTTCTTACAAGCAGGAGTGTATCCTGATAGATGGAAGGAATCTGTGGTCGTACCACAATATAAGTCTGGGCCTAAAACAGATATTCTTAATTATCGCCCAATTAGTCACACCCATATCTTATCACTCTTGATGGAGTGTATTCTAACGGGAAAAGCTTTCTTCGTTTTTTGGATCGCAACTCCTTCTTTGGTATTCGCACCATGGCTTTTAAAGTCTCGTTAGTACATAACATGACAACTTAATTTCTTGTAGAAAGCAGAAGCCACGAGTAAACTTTGTACAGTAACCTGCCTCGACGGGGAATCGAACCGCGGTCCCACGGATTACCGGTCCGCTCCTCTAACGCTGAGCTACCGAGGGCTGACGATCAGGTGCGCAATTTAATACATGAATTATGCTTGTTTTGCGACGCATTGCCAATGAACATACAGTATCTGTCCTGGTGTTGCAGACTGGGGCACTCAATCCTCAATTCCTAATGAATCGAAGTATCTGTCCTTCTGCTGTTCTTAAATAATCTCACCGGAGCGATTTACTCTGGTCATAAATGCTTTGGATTGACATGCAAATGCGTTCGATCGATCCTCGCCAAGATATTCTTATCGAAATTGTGTCATTTGGGCATATCTAATCCGCTTCCTTCTTGGTTTAAATCCCATCTGACTGGACGCTCCTAGAGAGTGAACATAAATGGGTCAATGTGTACGCCCCAACAAGTTACTAGTGGCGTCGTTCAAGGCAGCGTTTTAGGTTCGCTCTTTTTTCCTACTGTACATAAACCATATTATACCTGTCGTACGCTTCGGAAGCTCATACTGGTTTGCAGATGATTTGTAGTATATACGTTCCTTTCCTCCCAATACAAAACTGAGATAGCAAATATTAACTGTGATTTACAAGCCATAGGGGGCTGGGTTCCCTAGTGGCAGATGCACTTCTCCACATCGAAATACAAAATCATGACTTATAGATGCCACACGGAGGCAGGATTGTTTCTAAATAATGTCGATTCCATTCCAGTGTGTTCTTCTGTCAGAGACAGGACTGAGGTATTCCAGCTCCTTGAATTTCAGTGAACATGCAAAGTATATAGTTTCTATGGCAATGCATGTGTCCGGTTATATTTGCCAGTCACTAGCGCTGGAAGAGACAAGGCTCATGGCATATAAAATCAGTATAACTTCTTGTTAAAATACATTAGAGTTACCTTAAGCAATTTATACACATATGGCCTGAATGTCATAGAAAATATTTAACGCGTCTTCATCAAACGCATCTTTAGTTACTCTACACTTGATTCTTATAAAGTCAGATGCAGTAACTAAAACTTGAGCATTTGTGGCTACGTACATTGCATTTAAGTCTACGTTTCCTTTACAAATTTGTGTAGCAGAACGTGTTTAGTGGACACCGCTTCAAGCAATTTCGTTTGGAAACCAGACATGGAATACGCGACATCGGATGTGTGATTGTTGTACCTCCAGTAAAGAACTCAGTCATACGTACTATTTTCCTTGTACGATGCAGCTTGACATGGAATGAACTACGCAGTTGTAGGCGATGTATAAAACCTTGGCGTATTCCAAAACATGATTAGGATTTTCCTGACACTAGCAAATGTGAAAAAGTCCTTAAGTTTGCAAATGAATGATGATAGATTGTTTAAGGAATGACCGGGTCATATTTGAACAAAAGGACCACAGCGGCCATTTTCTGGAGATACTTAATATATATTTTCGATTTTTTACCATATTACTCGAAACTTGCTATGATTTAACTTTCTATAATTCTCCGAAACCTCATAATTCTTTTTTATTTATCCACTGAGAGACAATTAAAGGAGCTTTCGTTTGCGGTTGTTTGTCTGCAATTAATGAACCGACCGTCTTCCAATTCCGGTGGTTTCTATTGTTCGCCTTTTATGATAAAGCAACCACAACTGCAGCAACTATCTACTGCGTTTAGACTACTTTACTGTTCTTTATTCCTTCAAAACTCTGACTGAAATGCAGCATTTGTC
The DNA here is from genome assembly GCA_944474145.2 of Dicrocoelium dendriticum. Taxonomy (NCBI): domain Eukaryota; kingdom Metazoa; phylum Platyhelminthes; class Trematoda; order Plagiorchiida; family Dicrocoeliidae; genus Dicrocoelium; species Dicrocoelium dendriticum. The sequence continues at coordinate 26,266,968 of OX104062.1, read as the reverse complement.
ATTATTCATCAGAAATTCCCATGAACTTGTGATTAGACCATCTGCAAAAGGTAGGTATTAATAGTTTGCTTTTTAATTCCTGATACTTTATAGGATTTGCTACTTTGTTGTTGGCCACGAGTTGGTTGATCTCTTGAGGTGATTGATTGCAGCTTTTCAATTAAAAATATTATACCCATGCAAGGCATATTACCACCGACTCACTATCGTACATTAAGTGCCATACTTGAATGATCTGAATTTCGACACAGACTGAGGCATTACTATTCACAACGCATGCATTAAACAGCCCTCACAAAATTTCTTTTAAACTAGTGTTGGCCTACATACTATTTTGCCACCCTGACACACAGTCAGTTGGAAAATAGAAGTGCGGGAGAAACCCATCTAGAGAATACTCCGCATGGAAGCCGATCCCCTGGAGACGGTTCCATGATTAGCCGTATTACTTTGATTGAGCTCTGTGGTAAACCTGCATTTGTAATTGTTTCTATTTCCTTAATCACATTGGTAACTTCCAACAGCCAATAACTTTGAAAACTCAGGTAGGATTATTTTAACAAAACAAGCCCAATTAACTTATTTATGCAATCATGTTGTACAGATTGATCAGATTACTCAGTTGTACTGTGCTTCGCAACCTCGAGAAAGAAACCGTATATTAATGAACTTATTTATTTTAACCAACAAAATGAATGGGCAAAATTGTAGCCTGCCAACCTTGCTTTAGATTTTTAGACCGAAATTCTCTAACATGGGTAACATTTCGCGCTTTATCACCGTCAATTGTGACACGTATTAGGTCATAAGCATATAAATGCTGCACATAATATGTTGAATAATGTTGCCATTTATAGTAAATAACAGCTTCAACTTCAGGATTTACCTAATAGGACAGTCCGTTTTAGAAATCCTTACAATTTTGTTCTCATTTCATAGGCCCTCTTGCAAATGCCACATACTTTATCATGTTATTCTTGCAAAAAAACTAAACTAGGTTTCCGTTTCCTTTTCATTCGCATTTCTGTGTAAAATATCCTAGCTTAGCGAAATTATGGAGTTTATTCAAACACAAATGTCGTTCTACGAAAATAATGTAATAATGCCGATCGTAATATCGCAGCGCAAAGAGAGTAATGGACCGCGACGAAATATGCCGGTTTAGGTGATAGTAAACGAATTTTATGAGAAATACTCTACGAGTTTCAACGAATTCGCCGTATGGTGAACTGAACCTAAATTCGGACAGGAAACATATGTATGGTTTGTTACAAACAGTTTCACATCAGCAAGGAACAAAAGTGCTACTTTCGAATTAGTATTTTTAGGCTCACTCCTGTTAGATGTTTCTCACTGTGATACCCATATTGCTGTCTACCGTGCAACACAAAATGTATGCTTGAGAATCAAATTACTCTAGCACGATAGGTTAATAAAAGCCACGTATTTTATCTACCTCGTATATTTTACCTATTGCAAAGTTCAGCTAACTAGCCTGATCACGTTTAGCTGTTTTCTAAAGGTATATACGTCACGTTTTTGTGATTAATAGAATTTACTCAAAAAATGTAGTTATTTTCTGTAAGGAAGAGAAAAGGAAAAGCCATTTTGAAAATCGTAATCAGTGGAAACAAAGAATCAGCCTTTGGGCGCAACGCGAAGCTCTTAATAACCGTCTAACAGTTAGCTTCTATTTATACGGTAAGAATTAGTAAGAGAATTACAGTGCTGCATTCCGGTCCTCTGGATTCGTCGCTATTGTCCTTTGTGGATTACCCATCACCAATTTGCTTAAGAATATGTTGCTTACGTTCATTCGAATCCTGATTTTAAGCTCTAAAAGCTGGGCAATACTTTGGATTATTTAACGTCCAATTTACTGTTACGTTTGTGCCGGGGTTGTCGCTAACATCCAATCAAGGAACATAAGTTTTATAGTATAGACTAGAATTTTTACACTCATTCGAAAGCACTTTTTGAGGCGATATATTTAACTGGAAATTTTGCTTGTTTAATACAATTTGCTGTCGCGGTACCGAATTCTGCGGTAATTTGCTGCTTGTTCATGAATCAATTGGGATTATCAATATCATATTCATGCGCCATAATTTGTGATATTGTCAGCTAAACCCATCACAAGGAATGCGCAGTCACACCATCCGCACAGTTGACCTATGTAACCACATCGCATGCTTCACCGATGTGTGCCGCTAGTAAAGCCGAAAAATTAAAATCATCCACCGGCTCACTGGGTTGGGTAACGAGACCATGCTTAATAACAGAAATAATGCAAATTGTATTCCAAAAAGGAGTCTAGGCGAAGAGTATATGCCATTTAGGATAAGCTAATCGATAAGTGTTCAAGGTTCAGCCTGCTCTCATAGCTCGAAATGGTGTTATCCAAAGTGTGCAAATTTATCGCAATAACTGGTGTGAAAAAGGAATAGCTCCAGATGTTTTTGGTTTTCTACTGCGGGTTCGATCATGCCATTTAATAACAGCGTACTAAATCTACTTCAGAATTTCTAGAGCTTAACAACAGAAGCCGAACAGCGGATGAACAATACGATTCCTACCTTGAAAGCAAGCATGCAACAAGGAAGCTTAGTTAACTTTAAGCGAATGAATGATGCGAGATTTGATTCTGTTGAACCACAGTCAACCAAATCCCCATCGCTGTTGTCTACTGCAACTTCGGCAGAAGTAACTGAAAATTGACCGTCGCTACGAGCATCAAACGGTACCCATGGCAACGAAAATCAGGCGCCGCCCAAAACATCTGGTTAATCAATTTGCACTATAGACTTGACATCAGTTATGCTGTCAAGAATGAGGCAGCCGAACACCAGCCCAACGATAATTTGTCGAGCCACCGTTCTCCGAGAATTCAGTTCGCTTTGCAGAGACTGCTGCACAGGTCAGTCGCGAGGCTGCTCTTGCTGTTTCCTCTGTTGCAAATACCGCTAACAGTAGACAATCACCACTTGGCAAGAGCGCAAGCCAGAAAATTACTGGAACTTGCAGCATATCAAAGAAAGGATCTAGTAATAACGCCGCGACTGTTATGTTCTCATGCGTCTACGAAGCTTGCGCACTAATATTAGGTGTAGGTTGTCTGGCGACCGGGAACAACGGAACACAGTGCGTTCTGATTAGCGTCACAGTTAAACTTATCAACCTGCTACGTTCTACTCGCAACCCAAACTCAGCAAACTATGGCGAAACTGTACTCATTAGAGAATCTATAGATTTAGCCACTTAGGAAGAAAACGTTTTACTCTACATGTGCGGTACAATAGGGATCATGCGAAATATGCATCTATCCTGATGTTCCATGAGTGTGCGAAGATCAAATAACCACCCAAGTAGAACAAAACAACCTACATCAGATAAACACAATCGTCATTAATGGTGTATCATAGCATTCTTCCAACGATATGTAAGAGACCGGTAATCACGAGTTGCAACAGTGCTAGGTCATGTGTGAAACACTCTTTGGATTATGTAATGATACGATCGCTCAAAGGCTACCCTCTCACCAAATAATAGAGGATGCCGCCCTAGAATCATATAACTTTTAGTTCATTAGTAGCAAAAAGCAGCGGATGTTTTGAATCCATGGCGAATAACTCGTAAATTCCTTTCTTCCAAAATTCGGTTAAATATAGGGGGGTTTTCGAGGTCCAGCTGTGAAGTGATCAGAATTATTAAGCGTACCAGCGATAAAATAGGGACTACAGTTGTTTTCTCCTTTGCTCTATGCTGATGTCGGTGCAAAGGAGGATTGGGACGAACCTTAGCCGAATCAAGTTATGGAAGAATTAGAAGTTTCCCATTAAAACCATGAGTAACTGCCAATATCACATTGTTCAGTATTCCCTAACACTCAACCTCTTTAACCATTTGTGGGCTCCTAGAAACAAAGAAACGAGCCTGCTTGCACACACGTGCTTGGGACATTTTTACTAAGCTAACCGGACTGAGAGATCACCAAATTTCCGAGCCATAGTATATCATCGGTACCGCTGAAAAGTATTAAAACTCTAATCTGACAGACGCTGACGTTTTGCTACCGGGCATATCTTTCATCCGGAACGAAAGCTTCAAAGAAGGACGTGGGTTATTCTGTATTACCGAAGCGACTTACAGTGACGGGCAATGTAGGATTCACACTCTTAGTCTTCAGTTCGCTTTGATGCTTCTTGCAGTTCAAAGTTAAGACGCTTGCATAATAATCTTGTCGTACTTCACCCTTACCATGCAGCCAAATCGGACTGTCCCTTTTCGACGGCATTAAGATGCATCCTAAAATAAAGGTAGACACATATTATTTTTATAGATAATTTCATCGTACATTGTTTAGTAACCGCTGTCATGCTCAGGGAACATTCAAAAGCCGAGCTGCAGGAGCTCGTAACAATAGTTACAATTTACGACCAACTCACTGCCCACTCGGTTGAGAACAGGTTACAAACCACCTTTGCTGAATTTTGTACTTACCGACTAGGTGCATATAATTGGTGTGTTGCATGTAGAGTGCCCGCTTGATCGCAGTGTACATGCAGTCATCTGTAGCAACTTCCTCCGCTATGCAGAACATCGGACTGAGAACTGTGAGTCGGTTTTAACTACCACATGGGACAACCAAGTAGCTCGGCTCGTCAGTACATCTACCTGGTCGTTATTTGTGGATGAACACCCAGTAGGTCGCTTGGCTCAGGTTCGTCAACCAATTCAGCCGACTGCTTAAAGGGACTTCAGTGACAAGCGTTTGTAATGGATTTAAATATGTTGCTATATTTACGAGCGGAACTAGAACCTATATATAAGTACGAAGAGCAGCATGGCGTGTGTAGATATTAGCCCGACCTCCGGGTACATTGGAAAACTAAGTAACCCAACGTGATCATTGCAATCAACTGATCAGATGAGGCCACACAATTTAATAGCCGAGCATTGTAAACCTTTAAACGGAAACAAAAAGCTGCTGTACAAGCACGTCAATGGCCTACGCAGGGTGAAGCAAGGATGGTTGATGGCCAAAAAGCAACGGCTATGCAAGCTATGCAAGCAGGAAATGCCCTGCGAGGAATATATGCCCCCACATTTCAGAAGATCTTGCAGTC
>OX104062.1:26207328-26261483 GCA_944474145.2 Dicrocoelium dendriticum | reverse complement strand
GGTTTGGCTTTAAGTTTTACAGATATCATGGGATTGTTTTCATTCCTAGCCATGGTAAGATTGTTCGTTTCTACGACGACTCTATTAGGGCTCTACATAGAAATAAAATCTTATCGATGCTGACTGCTGTTATCACTAGTGAATGGCATATCTTAAGATTCGGCGTTGTAATATGGGCGTATTTTTCGGTGTAGTAATCGCAATGACCTCTATTTTCCGAGAAATTATGGAGGATAGTTTTGTCAGCGTTTTGGTACAACCAGGCACTTTTAGCTAAATATCTGAACGCTTACTGGATAGAAAAGTTGCAGACCGCAACTTTACAGACTGGGCTTTCTCTGTATCTAAGCATGAGACAGCATCCTATGTACTGGTAGTGTCCTTACAAGTTCCCTCCATAGCCTTTGGGGGTGTCAATGTTGGCTACAGAATGATCAAAGTCGACGGTTCTGCCTAACGGCCAATGCAATATACACCTCTTGTTATCCCCTCCATCAATTTCTGTGAGAAATAAGTGGAATTGCTTTTAGTGCGCTTTGGTAAGTTATTAATAGATTTAGTATGATGAAATTCACGTTGGATAGGGGATCTATCCTCAAATATGATTGAATTTTTGAATATCAGTATAGAACTTACAGCCATTTGATTCATGATTAACTTGCTACCGGTGTTCCATGCTGATTCGGAAAAGCGTGGGTATGTAGGGATATTTTTCGTAGTCTATTACAATTAATATTTATTATCGGTATCCCTTAGGTCTTTACAACCGCGTTTCTGATAGCTGTAAGCTTCATGGCGTCCGGTGTGTCGAAGGAAATAGTGTTTTCGGCCAACTAGGATCTTTCAGTCACCTCAGAGACAAGCTAATTTAGGAAGTTCATTAACCCTTTCTTATGTCGGTGCTTTGTATTAGGTGGTAAATAAATTAAATGGAAACAGATTTCAGGCTTCTTGCGACAGAATCCAACTACAAAAATGTACATTTTGTTCATTTAACTGCTCCTAGAATAACGCAATTCAGCCTGTCATTCACAATACAGAATCAGACAATACTTGCTGAACGTTTACATGTGACAGATTTACTGACATAAGGAGCTAAGGGATTTCGGAGGCCTAGATTGGTAGTCTCGTTCCGTTTTGGTAACTGACGCCACATTACAGTTGAAATTAAGGTGGATAAACCATTCCTTTTTACAGTACTAACGGATTGGCTATAAGCACGGAGATTTGCATGCGCTTCATTTGGTTCCTGTCTCTTCGCTGAATTAAAGACGCAGTTGCTGGTTTTGTCATAACCAGCGAGCATTTTTGTAGTTTATCAGTAGCTTTTAGATCTTGTAAATCCTATCAAAAGTTCACGAGATTTATATAGAGTACAAAAGGCCACGGTTTCAGGTAAAACGAAGGATTAAAACCAACCGGGTTTTAAGCGCTTCCAGTTCTCCAATTTCGCTAAATGTTGTAGATTGTTCTTTGATAGTCGATCGTTCTGTGCGCAGGTCAATTCTGAGGTCAACTCTGTGCAGTTCCGCTTCGCGTTTCTCCGCTGGTTCCAACAAGCCCTCAGGTACAATGCCGGCCAGAAAAAAAGATTGGGAGAGCGTTCTAGCGAACGCTGTTCTCAATGCAAATTGGACAAACTCAGCCAGCGAAAACAGTGAAACAACATGTAATTGACTCTAGCCGTCTTATACAGCTACAGATATGGTTGGTTTTGCTTTCTTGCAGTAGAGCTCGCTATATGCTTCCCGATAGTTCCAAGCACCTTGATGTAGGTGGAAATGTGATGCACTTTGGAAACACGTGATTTTGCCAAAACACAGCAACAATCGAAAACCGGCCATTCTTCTGTTACGAGTACACCAGAGGAATTTCGCGCACTGGGAAGTGATGAGCAAACCTGATCGATCAAGCATTCACAACCGGATTTGCGGTGAGATTTGAGTCGGAAACGTTATAAAACCAGGAGCAACGGAAAAACTTCCCACCAGCCAGGGTCACATAAAGGTGGAATGTGTCGCCCCCAGATGAAACAAAAGTTATTAAACTCACGTGATTATTCTAACTGGAAGCCAGAGCTGCAAATGTACCACCTTATAATGTTACCGGTACTGGTTCCTAAGGTAGTATTCGTGTGTCTTACTGCAGCGCATAACACTTGTGTAGTCATCATTCGCTTTGTATTTACCTGCGCTACACAGAGGTTTATATACCGGGTTCCAGTCAATCAAGCAAAATCCTATTGTAAACAAATATTCCTATGGAATTTCGAGGTGGTAATTGCAGGGCAATATTAATGGGTGCAAATACATTTTATTTCATTTTGATTGCACACAAATTTAAATTGCGGCATTTTTCAAGTGCTTTTATTTACCATTTTCAGACGGATACGATGTTTTAAAATATTACATATTTTCATACAATAACTTTAGCATTATTGCCTGGACGAGATCAATAACAGAGATGAGCATCCAAGCATTGTTTGACCGTAAAGAATACACATAAAGAAAATACTCACAAAAATCAGTGTATTAAGTCGGATTAACGATCGCTGGATGCAAATTCATTTCCCAGTTGAAGAGGGAGTCAAGTGGGTTAGAGAATATACGGTGCCTAATGCCAAGAGTGACAAAATACTGCAAATATCTTCTAGTTCGTCTAAAATGCATTGTTACAAATGGTGAAGTGGAACAAATTTATCTGCGACATCGCCTACTGTTAAAAAAGACGCGCAATCAGGTATTGTTGCCGTAACGCATAATATTTATGACAAACATAAATAAGTGATTTGGTTTTGAAAAAATTTACTACGTTTGACCAGTCGGCAACGCAACAAAATTTGGTAGTCATTTCAGAATGATTTAAAAAGTTAATATCCAAATACCATCTCGGTGCAATGGCAATTATTTCTTACCGTAACAGCCTGAAAGTCACAAAATCCAAACGACTTTCTTTTTCTGGGATAGGCCCTTTTATCTGCAAGTAAGCACCGGTACTAACCATACTAAGTTCCGAAACCATTTGCAGAGTTTTTACGCTTTCACGAATGGTTTAAATGCGTTTTACTCACAACAGTCACAAAAATCATTTTGGGAAATTGGTCTAAACAGCATAGGAATAGCCAATGGCCTACAGTCAGGCTACCATTTGTTTTCTATACCGAAGAAATTAAGCATAAATCTGTACAGCATACTCTTCCTACAACACCTTTGAATGCGCCGAAGCTTTGCTATCTTTAAATGTGAAACAGGGGTATAAATATTCATATATTCTGAATTTTCAGTGATGAGATCGATGATCCAAGGAAATATTTTTCTTCCGAAATTCCATTTTTACTAGTTTGCTTATATTTTCATGTTTGAACCAACATAAAAAACGACGCTACTTCTGTGTACAAATGATCGCTCTCGCGGGTTATTGTTAAATATGGGAAGTTATTTAGGCCCTAAATCGATGATGTTGGATGTAGCGGTGGACCGCCCATTGTTAGGTTCAGCCGTCACTACCATTCAGCACGCTTATGAATACCAATATCTGGACCGAACAAAAGGCATCCGACAGCGGACCAAAGTGACAGGCTGCTGAGGTATTGCTAAAGTAGGCTGCAGTGATCTGGTGTGCAACTGACTTTCCAAATCCGCAGCGAATTCTAAATGAATGCTAGTTACATCCGATGAATAGGCAGATCGTTGATGTGGATTAGAGAGTGGGTGCCAGTATCTTGCCTTGGGGTTGTCCACCAGTAAATGGATATCCGTCGGTTAGATGGTCAACAACATGTGCCTTCCAATGTTCCTAATGAGTGTGTACTGGATCCCCACGTGCAGCGATACACCAACCCCCATACTGTCAGTTAGTCAAGAAAGACTTCATTTTTGCCTTATCTAAAGTTTTGTTAATTGACATACATTACGTCGAGAGAGCTACCCTGGTGCATTGACTTTAACCACTCCTGCCGTGTCACCAGCAGTTTGGCAACGCATTAGCTGCCTAGCATAATAGCGTGGGCGTCAGTAGATGGTAAGTTTGGAGGTGTTAAGTGGTCCTTTCCTCCCTACCTTCTCGGCAACGTCAGGCAAAATAAATGTCATAAACTTCGCCTGCATTTGTTCACCCCATGGGGACACCACCATTCAGAAGCAGCATTAACCCTAATGGATTTCATATATATTGCATGGACCATCAAGCACATCATCCATATGCTTTGTCCAAGGATTGCGCATTCCAACCTATAGCATTTTCCAGCCTTTCCAAAAATATTCTGCATCAAGTCGCGAAAGCAACCAATTATAAAAAACCGGCAGCAGGAAGGGTTGGAACCCGGGATGTTGTTTTGTCGCTGCTAACTCGAGGCAGCTGAGATCAAATAGCACCATATTTTCCAGTAAATTAAGAGTTTTGTATTACGGCAATATATTTTACTTTCGACGAGCAATATTTTTAGACACCGCTTTGAAGAAGACTCCGATTACTCTAATCACTTGGACTGTCGTCCGAATCAAGGGAGCACGGTGTTACTCTCTTAAATACTGACAGCAGGTTTTCTTACATAAAACCATTTAAAATTGGAATTTAGCGTCTCGGTCAAAGCCTTCCAAAATATCCGCAATGACAATGTTATAAAACCAGTCGAAATATTTCGTTACGCTTAAGACAATCGGATTTGTTCAAAATAATAGTGAGACCTACTCTGGAGTACGGCATCATAAAGTTTGGTCTACTGTAATTTGGAAAACATGCAATGATCACTTATCGAGAATAGGCCTGCTACTTGTTATAACTACGATCAGCAATGTCGCCACTTAAAGACTGACTCACTCTAGTTGTGAAAGCTGATGAGCAAAAGTACTATTTTCTTATTTTCATGTAGCATAGCGTCTTCTCATCTCTTACCTCAAGGGACAATTAATTTCCTCCCTTGCACTATGTATGATTAGAGAAAACTAACATCCTCACAGAAGGCTAAGCAACGCACCCACATGAATTTCTTCTTGATAAACTAACACATCCTCAGAACTAACCGGCAGGACGATTTAATCTGACCCGCAATGTCCATGCAAAATAAAATGCTGATCGAATCCTCCGGCATTGCACAAGTTACATAAACACTAACGGATTCCTGCCTAAACAACGTATGGTACAGCTAGATTTGTGGTTTCTTTATTGTCAAGCAATGCCGCATACAAATGCGCTAATAATTTAAAGTAACTCATACACTCATCCTTAAAGTGCCCATCCATGGTGATGTAAAAATACATAACATCAAAATGGAAAAATTAGTGACCAAAAAAGCACGTAGAAATTTCAGGCGTATTTGGTCTTTTCAATATAATTATGTCCGTTTTTCCAATAGGCAATTAATGCATCAAATCATCAGCATCATCAGCGCCATCATAATCATCAATATTATCGTCCTCGTTATCCTTAGTATACACGTTAGTTAGAGGTGTAAAAGGCCTCAGCTATTATACCACAATTCAAAGAAGAAAAATGAACGTAACGCAACTGATGCAAGTCAGCCGAATACCAATAACGGATGGGTATTGTTCGGGTAAGCCTCCAGCCCGTTACCACGCAGCAAAATGCAAAATTATAAAAGGTTAAGTAGTTAGATGGGGCTTAGAGCTTGCGGCCAATATATCTAGGTTGGGACAAAGGAACTCACTGCACGAACGCTATGAGGTCGACCCCGAGCCAAGTCAGTAAGTTTATACAACTAAACAAATTCATCGATTTCGGACGCTCTAACTGAGGGCAGCTTCGAGGTAAGGGCCTTCATTCTTCTCACCCAAATCATCGCCTCGCCACCTCTCTTCTCCTTCCATCCACACCACCCGGCGAGCAAACAACGCACATCACGGAAGCCGATGCCCTGGCATGCATAACACGTGGCCGAACCATCGAAGCCTGTTGCGTGAAGTGACGGTACTGAGCGGTTCATTTCCATTTCCCGTGCCGTAGCAAGGTGTCAAACATGATCGGTGCTCACGCAGTGTTCCACTAGATGTGAGTCAAACTGCGAAGGCAACGGTGGTCGAACATAACAAGCCCCTTTATGTCGACTGATCTAAATGGATAGGATTCACAACCGTACATTAAGGTCGAACGTACCGCTGCATTGTACACACTACCCTTCAGGGCTAGAGTGATGCCGCGCCGGCGCCTTAGGTGGTGAAGGTAAGCGAAAGCGTACCAAGCTGTTGCTATACTGTTCGTGATTTCATTTTCAATCCTAAGTGCACTAACACGACGTCCCGGGTAGTCGATTATCTGAACGGGTGCCAGCTGATCCCACAATTGGTCAGCGCAGGAGGTGATCTCTACAAATCTTAGGGAAAGGATTTGCTGATCGAGAGTGGAAAGCAAAGCCCGAATCGGCTGACAGCCAGTGCTACTATATCCACTGAAGCTGGGCACGTCTGAAGGCCGTCACAGATGAGGGACATATCGTCTGCGTACGCTAAGACAAGAATTCGTTTTCTTGGGATTTGCTCCAAACCATCGAATGTGTGTCCTGTGAACGGGATTTCCATGACTTCGTCAATTGCGAATTTAAAGAGGAAGGGTGACGGTGGACATACATGTCTCACACCGCTGGATATACTGCACGGCGGTGACAGCTTGCCGTACACCCTCACACGACCCGCGCTACTCGCGTAAACCGCTCGGATAATACATACTTATTTCTCGGGCATAATTTTCATGGATAGACAGTCCCAAAGGGCACGGCTATCCACTGTATCGAATGCACGTATGATATCGAATAACAAGAGAATGGTACAGCGCCAATGTTTGTGACGGTGTACCAACAGTTATTGCAAAATGAAGATGTGGTCAATGCAGCAACGACCTCGACGAAACCCGGCTTGCTCCTCACAAAACTGGCTTTCACGGGTATCAGTCATCTTGTGAAGGATGACGGAGGCAAGTATTTAGAGGCCTTAGAAATCGGATCTATTATTTTATAGTTGCTGCATCCCGAAAGCGAGTCTCCTTTGAAGATCAAGGCTTTGACGGGGAGGATGCAGTCGGTTTGGACATTTTCCTGCTCCCCAAGTTTCACGAGTAACTCATATTCATTATTCACAAGAGCACGGCGCTACGAAATTGATGAGGGCTGGATGAAAATAATCTGGTTTCGAGGCTTCCTTTAACGTCAACTAACCGATCTAACCTTTGACTTCTGAGCGAGAGGGCGGATCCAAAGGAATTGCATACGGGACATGGCGATCATATTCGGCGAGAAATCTGACAATTCCGAACGATTAATTTGCCTTAAACACTACTCAGCCCAACGCTCCAAGCGTTTTGACAGGTTGTGAATAGACTGTCTACTCCCACCACGTATATTTTTACCAACACCAGGTCTCCTGCTGCCCGTTTACCTTGTCAGACGATAAAAATTGCTATGAAATCTGCGGTGCACGAAAAGTCAAATGTACACACCGAATTAAGAAGGTCGTTCCGGTAAACAAAGCACTCTAATGGGAATAGTATTTAACTATGTGAGTACATCAAGGTGTTGCAGGGAGAAGCATGAATCAATAGGGAAGCAGAGAAATATGCAATCATTTGTGTGACTCTGGGGTTGTTTGCATATGTCTGTCTAGACTTGCCGTCAAGCATGCTGGCTAAATACACAACAGCTACTGTGGGCAGCGACCACTTATATCTCAGATGCACGAAGAAACCACCAGCATTCGCAGTCTGTCTTCAGACTAGCAAGAAGCTTTTACCGGTTTCCTGCGAATCTCTTTGTGTTCTCTTCTAGCTGATAATTTCTGGAGTCTATGAAAAGAACCATTATCCATTTTATCTTAACACATGAGGATTTGCCTGCTGCTGGTACGGTCTGGTGAACATAAAAACCAGTGACCTTCAATTGTCTCCAGTGAGCGCTTATTCCACTCGCATGCCAGCGTACCTTGATAGGCATTCAGAACAGCTGGCTTCCTCAGTTGGCTGGTGTCAATGCGCTCACAGCCTCGTCCTCGTGGGCCTCCGCCAAAACCCATGCGCAGTTCAGCACATACAAGTGCATGGTCAGTGTCCACACATGTGCTCCAAATTGAGCGACAGTTCTGGAAGCAGCGTCTCCAACCGTAATGTATCGCAACGTGATCGATTCTCATCCACATAAGGTTCGATTGCTGGTGGGCGCCAAGACATCCTCCAGCGGTCAATGTGTCGGAAGTTAGTGCTCTCAAGAGTTAAGGGAATATCTTCACACAAATGAACTAACCGCTCATCGTTATCAATACGGGTGCCCACATCATGTTGGCAGCCCATATGCAATTCATTAGGGATAAGTTCGCAACTTGAGCTGCACAACGGTGTCCGTGCATCTTCTGTGACGAAGGTGCTCAGTCATTTGGCGGTAGAACTCGTTTTCACCGAATCATCACTAATGTAAATGGGTGCATAGGCAGCGATGCCGGATAGACACCTGTTACTTCCTCTCGACTTCGAAACTTTGTAGGAGCATGCCGTTTCGCTACTGATTGGGATGCTATCAACCAGAGCAGATTCATCCCGGGGACCCAGGGCAATACCAACAACAGTTTGACGGGTGCGCGTAGCTGTGTAGTCACCGGATAGGCGCCAGTCATGAAATAGTAAAATAGATAGCAGAACAAGTACACAATATACGCTGTCTTTTATAGCACAAAAAGTGGGGTTTGAAGGGAAGAGCTACATAAAAGATCTGTATTATTTTATGGCTTTTCATTTATACGAAAAACGGGCGAAAATACTTCCTAGCACTATCTTCTTACTAAAAGCTATTCATGATGTTGACCTGATATTATGCTACGATAAGCATATACGTTTATTCTTTTACCATAAATTAGTTTTAGTTTAATGGTATATTTTATGGGGAGAAAATAGAATGTGCTTGATTTTGACGGTAGAATGAAGTGGTTGAATTTAAGCGATAATGTACAAATTAAGTTTGTTACAATTAATCATAATATAGCAAATACTAAACTTTAAAAACAGATGGGTTGTCACTTCAAATGCTTGCAGCACCGTGTCGTTTAGAAACATGTTTCCGTTATAAATACCCCATAAATCGTATAATTCATTATATTCTTGCAACGTATACATGAGTTATTAATCATAGCTGTGTTGTTTTTCTTTCGCAAGCTATGTGGTAAACATGTATTTAAGTATGGGCAGAGCCAACATAATGATTTCTTATAACATAAATCCTAGGTATTTAGAAAGTAGTCATTGCGGGTTAAACCATGATGTTTACAAATAAACACGCTTGAATTAGTGTAAGCCAGTACAATGACTTTATATTTGAATTGTCTCAGTACACTAACACATTTATGTGCGAAATTCATCTGCAAGTTTTTCTTTAGTAATAACTGCAAATAAAATGCTTTGAGCAAATGTTTCCTCACATATCATTTGTGATTATCCGCGTTGGATACTCAGTTAGCGTAGAAATATTCATCTCCCAGGCACGATGTGTTGGCATTTTAACTTGTCAAAAATATCCCACAATCGTGTTTGCGGAATATGAAACAAGACTATTTACCAGCGTGTGGCCGGCTTCGTGGCATTTACTCGGGGAACTGATTCACTAACAAGATGCATAATCAGTGAGAACGAAAGCGATTCCTCGTAGACACAGGGAACATGAATCATGAGGGGCTTCAACTGTCTCAAGTGCACACGTAGGGAAATAATATGACGCCAGGAATCAGCAGGGAAAACACATCAGTACACAAGAAAATCCCCATGAAAACTACTATAACCTTGTCAACACCTGTGCTAGATATTTACGTATCAGAGGACCATAGATTGCATGGTAAAAGCCAACTGCAAAGAGGGATAAAAAGAAAGAAATACGCTGTTTTCCTAAACCAGGGTTAAATTTAGTTATGCGCATGTCTATATAGTTAAATATTTTAGTCGAATTTGTACGGAATACAAAATATCGGATCTAATATTCAAGACGATAAATGCAAAATATTTGTAAGCCAACTACTTACGGTTAAAATAATCAGTTAACAGGAGATTTAATGGGATTTATAAAGAATGAGTTATTGTCTTTAAATATCTAATTTCTAAGTCCTGAAATTATCCGCGATGCTCCATTACCTGATCGATACACGAATCAGATACTTAGATGCGAATAGGAAATGGTTTATCATCGGAATAAGAAAACGTCCCCTAAATTCGCCAACCAATCAAACCTACATGATATGCAAATTCCAGCACGAGTATCGCTAAATTAGAAAACACTTAGGAAGAAAGCAATATTTCATCAGTTAGACATGCGGATCTGAGGAAATAGCCATTTCTTTCCGGTTGCAATTCACTCATTGTCCAACAACACAGGTTAAGGAAAATTAGAATGTCACAAACATCACGAAAGTTCCTTAAAATATTCAGATTATTTGTGCATTCTTGACAACTGGCAATGCTTATCGAGAAACGTGATTTGACAAAAACACAGTAGCGCATTTAAAGCTACGAGAAATAGTCCCGACTTAAAGACCGCATAAAACGTTCGATGTAAACCATGGTTGCCTGTTTCAATTAGCACGGCAACAGTTATCATAACATTGTTTTATTTACCCACCATAAAACATCGCTCTAGATAAGATTACTGGAGGGAAATCATTTTATAAATAAATATTGCCGACAGGAATTTTGGATAAACAAGGGGTCATGTGCAGCAATTTTAATGTCTACATGCTTCCATTTAGACACGGTGGATTGGTTAATTCGTATACTTAATTATCTTAGGTCCCTGCTTGCTACTTTAGCTTAGATTGTACTAAATTAAATGTAAAATATGTAAACGACGTTGCAGGGGTAAAAACACATTTGTAACTCTAATGGCTCATAACTTGTTCTTTTTTCACTTTTTTCGTAGTGAACAATATACCTTTTTGCTGAAAAGACCTGAATTCGAACATTTGATGCTACAAACCAAATAAGGTTACAGTATAAAGCCAGTTGCCAAAGTTGAGCTGTTCCATGCGAAGGCAACTCTCTGCTTGAGTAAGAAATTTTGTGCCTGGATACAAATAAGGGAGAAAATTAGTACGACAGATTGATACATAATACTTACATGTTCAAATATGCTTTAGCCAAAAACCGAAACAATTTTGAATGCTTAAAACAACAGTCTACGGAGCTAGATCGTATGATCGATACAAACAATTTGATGCCTTTCCATTTTATATTTTAATGGATAATGCTAGTCAAATAATACCCTTATTCTTTCTGTGTACAGTGAACTCAGCTGGACAAAACAGCTGCTTAATGTTAACAAATTCTGTGCCACAACTTACAATGGCCTTTTGGTAGTTAACAATTTTGAATGTGTTGCTAGGTTTTTGTGGAAAAAATTAATGCATGTGAGCTGCAATCTAAAACTAAAACCATGAAAGCACAATTTACCGAACTACATGAAGGGGAAATCGGCGTACGGGTATATTTAAAAGACCAAAATAAATGTAGTCTCCGACCTAAACGCAAACTATTCCTAAAGATATATTGTTGCGCTGGGGAAATTTTAGTTTTATAACAAGTAAGAACGTTGTTACTTAAATCCAGTCTGAATAGGCCCGAGTCTCAAATTAACGCATCGTATGCGAGAGATTGAACCCAAAATAGCCAGATCAAATGTACGGAAACGTCATCCTCATGCATGAGATTTACAGGTGTTACTCCCCATGTGTTTTGTAACTGTGGGATTTCAAACGGGCAGACGACAGCGCCCTCGATGTGATTTCTAGGTTGCGGTTTGTCTCCTGTGTGAATTTGAGTTTTCCAACCATGATCCAGCCTACAGAAGCGCGTTTTCATTTCCTTCCTCCAGATGGTCAAAGCAGCCATGCCAATCTCCCAATAAATGTGTAAATGGACAGGAGAGTCAGATTAAAAGGGGAAACTAAAACACATGAACGCAGCAGCAAAAGGCGAAAAATCGTAAGACTAGACATAAATTATTTATATGTTAAACGAAATATAGTACTACTAGAGAAAGCAATTATTTAAGCATGCACAAGATACGCAGTATGCCATTCATCCATTAAATTAGCGAGTGAACTTGGAGGGCGACCGAACGAATTGGACTGCCAGCCCAAATAGCTTTCTAGGGAAAAGATTTGGAAAAAGTAAAAGCAAACAATCTAAATGCAGCAAACATGCAGTGCTCTAAATTATAATGGCGAATAATACCGATATCCTCAACATTTTTCAAGTTAAGAACAGTTGTGAATAACGACCAACGTTAATTTTTGCTAAAATTACGGTTTCGCTTTCCAAGCAAAGCTAGTAAGGAAAAAGGAAAACGCGAAAACAGTGCAGATAGATAGATTATAGGTAACGAGACGACTCTAATAAGTCGAAGCACAACACAGAAGTAGCGCTGGTTGCGACTTGCCACCTGCAAGGCCGAAACAGCTGGTTTTTCGTGTGTAAATAATTGAAAACAAAATAGTTAACGCATGTAACTTAGCGATCATGCTTAGATTATTGCGAGACCTTAAGTAAATGCAGTATCTGAACTCGCCTCAATTTGTCCATGGTATGATGAGTTTCTTGTGCATTCTTTTGAGGATACTGAGAATAAGAGAAATGAAATGAAGGAAATATCTAATTTTGCTATACCTTTAATCGATCGAGACTATAGGGCCGAGCAACATAAGCCTTGACCACATGCCTCAGACCCAAAATATTTTTGTAATCTGCTCTGCTCTTTAATATCTAAATTCGTGACGACCTGTATTCTTCTCCAGTGGGTTTATTACTAACCTGTCGTTTTTCCTAGCCTTCTACAAAAAGACTTCACTTTGATTGTGCATTACAATAAGCGTAGTCCCAATTTTAGAGGATTTTGCGGAGTCTCTGGTTGACTTCCACTTTATTAAACATTAGTGCAGGTGATAGCGTTTCAGCAAACATTTTAAATTGAACGTTTCATCCTCTTCACCGTAATTTATCCAAAGCCATCTCTGTTCGTCTACCTGTTCTAATTTGAGGGTGTTGTTTTCCAGCGTAACACGTTAACAAGACTGTCTTCCCGTATTTATCCTATCTTCTTGTGGACTCAAATCAATTTCTCCAAAGTATGCCTGAAGGCTTATTTGAGTAATGCGCACGCATATTTTCTTCATTTTACGCTTTTATCGCAATTCCATACCTACGTTATGCCTCGCTACATCCGCAGTGCCAGGGTAAAAAGGCTGAAAATCTTCAAAGTTGGTTTCATGAAACCTATTTTGAAATACTTTTCAAAGCGTTGCCACAAGAGGCGCAAGCAATAGCAGCTCTAAATGCAAGTACATGTTACATTACATAACGAAAGTCAGATACAAATCATAACGTCAACATACTATAAGGATTGCCGCAACTGATAACGGTCTCATGGACGACCATAAAGGGTTATGTGAGTTATCTAATATGCATCTCTCAATGTCCTTTAATACAAATGCATTTGTTGCATCAGAATGACTGCCTCTTCTCACCAACGAAAAACAGATACTAGTTTGTTTAGCCTGCATAGCAACAGCAGGCAAATAACAACCCTAAAGCATTCCTTTCGCCCTGAACCTAACAGCAGCACTGCTTAAATTTGCCTGGCCCGATATATCCCTTTACTTGGTAAACATATTCACCCTGGCAATTCAGACTTGTGTATACCCTGCTAGGTGGAAGCAAGCCACCTTCCTACGCGGACACAAAGAATGGTCACGCCAAGAGAAAAAGATGGTCGTCAATTAGCCAGAATGACTCGAATTACGGAAAGAATAATCAAAGGAAAAGTCGTGCAGTTTCTAGGTTTGCAAAATTTGATCGACAGATTGCAAAACGGATTCCTTCGTAGCCGTTAATGTAGAAACTGCTAATTAGAATATCTGGACTAATTAACGAAGTCGATTGACTCAGTACAGTAGATAGTATTCTTTGCTTAGACATGGAAAATGCACTCGACCGTGTACCTCATGTAGAACGTCTAACAAAGCTGGCCGTTTATTAGTTTGATTGCGCATTGCTAACATGACTGTCATCATTCTTGTCTACACGCGCCCAATGTATCTGCTTTGGAAACTGTGTACATGCACCTATTCCAGTAACCAGCAGCATCTACAGGGAAGCGTTTTAAGACCACTTGTATTGCTACTTCATTTAAATGACATTTTCCGGGTCTTTCAACATGACAGATATCTTCCTTTGCGGTGGATATCAACGTTGTGTTGGCGTTTCATATTAAAAGTGATATAGATTAAACTCAAACAAAAAGATGGAGCTCTACACCCTTCAGCAATGGTACCGAGAGTGGAAAGTGACATTATCTATTGGCAAACGCAAAGTTCTGTTCTTCCCATGAAACATTATTAATGACATGGTAACATTAAATGGCAGGCCAGTTACCTGCTGCCTAAAGATCGGAGTTCATTACCCAGACTATTTCAATTTCTCTAAACAGTTACACCGAGATTTACTATAGTACATATTTTCAATGCAAGTGTAAACTGCTGAAGCCAGAACCACCACGGTTAATAAGGATTACGAGCAACCTATCCTTCCAGATTTATCTTGCACTTACTAGTCCTGGGGAAGCACATACTGTAGAGTTTGACAATTTCCATCTTTTATCCAACTAGTAATACGTCATCGAGCATCTGCGTCCACTGAGTACATACAAGGCTGCATTCCGAATTCTATCTCATAAAATATACAACGTTATGAAACCGGTTGCCCGAAGTAATTATTTGCAACACCACTATGTATTTCGTGCTTAAATATTCAAAAGCCTCCCCGTGAAGGAGGTAGTATGTATAATTGGTGAATCTACATAAATAGACGATATTTATGAGGGAGACCAAATATAGCGTTAAGTGTCTAGCATCATATCTAACACATTCCAAGTGGATTATGCTCAGCTACACACTCATGTCGTACACAAAAGTGTAAACGTGATTACGTGCATTTCTTTTATTTTTTCTATGTTCAGTGTTTTATTTGTCCTACTTGGGCTACATGGTTGACTAGTGTTAGCACATTTCATTCCACCTAATTTCATCAGGAATCTTAACTAGCCTGTACTGTTAACCGCCCAGTTGCTTTCATTTAGCCATTCATCTTGGCTTGTCTTGGTTTTTACCATTTCACATCGATACACCACAATAAATTATTCCAGTTACCTGGTTAGTCATTCGCATGATGGAAACACAAATGTGATCCAGTCTTTTGTCACTCCACCCCAACTCATCTTGGTCATCATCATCACTTATATTTTATCAGATTTGTCCGCTCACTATCCGCAAATGACAACACTGACAGATGGGTAGAATGAGAAGTCATTTATATTTTTCGGACATTACTGTCATCATGCTCTTCACTACTTCATATTCAATTAAACTGGATTGAAAGTTACTTTCGTGTCTGCATTGCCCCTGTCATCTCGGAAAGCCGGACTTTATAGCACTTTTAACCGCAACCACACTTCAGCTTGGCCATCTCCATGAAATTGTATTTTATCTGGTCCCATTCCCCCATGCGTCTGTTGAACCGCAGCCTCAGTGCTGGTTGGCGACCCAGCTCCTTTGTTCCACAAATCTAAACTTGATAACTTATGCGATCATCCGTAGTCCTCTTTGACGTAAAACACAAATTCCTTCAGAAGAACCACATAGGTGATGGCAGCTGAGGCACATAAGCAGTGCTGAATGCCGTAATACTCCGTAGTATATCAGCCATAAAGCTCTCGACTATAGCTAGTGACCGCATCTACAAGAAAACATCAACTAGTAAGAGCGGAAATTAGATTAATGATTTGAATATAACACCGGCCAGATACGTGATGATAACTAATGTAAGACTTGTAAATAGTTGTCAGAGATAGTGCGCTTAATGGAGCGCGGATATCAGAAAACAATCAAAGTCGGACACAGCGGACTATATTCGATAGGCTGCATGGCCGTTGTGTAAGGGTTATTAAAACAATTACAGGTAATGCACGACTGGTAGGGATTGGGCTTTACACAGAAGATAGCTGTTAACTTTTGAGGTGCCACAGAGCTCCCCTTAGTTTGGTTAACCAATATTGCCTTCAATGTAAAAACTGATGGATGAATGGAGATTCGTTGGGCCAAGTCGCCTCGATTAAAAACGAGGGTGCTTTCATGTCCAACGGCATTTTGCCGTAAGTTATGGTCCGCTGCGCTGTTTACCATGCATTATTCATAGATTACAGGATATGGAGCATTTCGGTGAGCCACTGCATTGGACTTGTCGGACTTCAAAATGCATGGTTAGCCTAGCAAATAGGTCCATAGATCCTCAAACTCCGTTGGTGACAAGCGGTGGACTTTGGACTGGCCTTACTTCCAGCATAACCTGCCCTGCTCCACAATGACCCTCGCCCCACCAAGGAACCACCAGCATTCGTGTCCGGATCCTCGTTTACTGCAGCGATCCTCAAAAAGGTGGCAAGTGAGTGCCAGTCCATCGAAGAGGAGGGTTGGGGAATGTAATGACGAGAAAGTAGAAAAACACAGGTAAAAAGCGCTAAGAGGAACGAATGAGTAATCTGCATGCAAGTGTTCAGGTTTCTTTGGTTTCTGGAAATTTTAAATGGTTCTCATAGGTCTTTGACTTTTTGTTTTTAGAACGATAGTTGACCAAAAACGGGCAAATATATGTAATATTTACAAATCTCAACTTGTTTACACTGTAAAAGTTGAAATATTGAACTGGCTAAAGCACGTCTCCATCACGGCTGTTGGTTGGGTGATGCGACAGGTTAGATTCGGGAGATATCCGGACTGCTGATTCTTGTAGACCGGGGTTGTGGTCTGCTTCGATGACACTAAGATGTGAAATTTGGTGCGGTTGATTATAATGCCGCACGCGGCATAATTAGTTTAATGAAGGCGAGGTAAGTCGATGGTGCCAGTTTCCCGTCAGCCACCGCGGTCGACCTAAATGCCCTCCTTGTTGGGTTAATAACATTGAATTGCCCGATGTACGGCGACTGCAGAAGCTATCGAACACTGTCTATGCATAGCAATACGTGTAAGCATGTAGACGGTGTAATGGCGCCTACAACGGTGTCTTCTTCAACCGTGAAGCGGGTGAACGCAACGTACACATCCGGTAAACAATCTGAGTGGTGCAACTTCTCTAATCAAAGAGGAAGTAGACGGTGCTGGTGCTACCAGGTAATCTGGATATTGCAGCTTGCAGCCGTAGGTTAGCTGCAATTGTGTTCCGTTAGAATCGGGTTTTACATTGTTCCATACTCCAAAGAGAATTAGGGGAAGGTTTTCTTACCATGAAGGTTTTGCTTGAGCTCGGAGTGCCGTCTTCATTTGGCGATTACATTGCATTATTAGTCCGTTAGCGGCCTGAAATACGCTGCTGAATGAACATAGCGACAGCCTAAATCCGTAAGCAGTGTGGTAAAAATCGATGAGAAATGTCTTTCTTTCGGTGATCACGATGGTGTAACAGCCGTACTGAGCTACCCAGCGCATTACAAATGCATCTGTTTTGGTTTCCGAAGAGCAGTACGAACTTGGAATAGCCACCAGCACCCTGCTGAAACTGTTAATGCAACCGAGCCTTTCAAAGGCGGCATGGTTTCTTTGAGTTCGAAGTGCATGTGGTGAAAACCTGTGTCTAGAGTTTGTAAAGTGCCTTATGGGCCTTGGGTGTGTGCTTTTCCAACTACTCCCGGTGACAGGGAAGGTTAGCAGCTGCCAAAGTACCAACGTCACAAGCCAAATTGCGCCAAACGCATCTTGCGGTTACGCGTTTAAGCGGTGCGGATACTATAGAGAGAGACAAGCCGCACAACGCGTGGAACACGGTCTGTAAAAATTCGCGATAAATCGAAGAATATAATTTCGTCTTATGATGTCTGCGGAAACGGTCGGCTGTCTAGTCAGGATGACCTGCATAATAGATAAACATCATGATCATTGATTTGCGCTGCGGCCATGGCTGTCAGATCGATAGCATTGACGGCGTCAGCGGGGATCGCTTGAATTGAGTTGAGTGTGTCGCCGACCGCGTTGTGCACACCTGAGACGTATAGTATAACTTTCGTAAACAGAGCGATACAGTTAGGAGGTGCGACTCACCAGGAGAGTAAAGGTCGGTTGTCGTACCGAACACGTAAGTTCGATACTTTGGTGGACGAAGACAGTAAGGCTGCGGTCTTCTAAGACATGTAGGAAATAACGTTTGCCTTAATGAAGGACTAATAATTTGCTAACAAACGTATTGTAACAAGAGTCTACAGGTTGCTAAAGTTTGGAGAAAAACTCCAATGGTTGCCAAAAGTCACATGCTTGTTGCTGTAAAACGGCACCAAATGCAACCACAGAAGCGTCCGTCAATTCTAACAGTAGAGCTGTCGGGTCGCAATGCACTATAGAAGCTGTGTTGGCGATAGGTTCTTTCAAACTCTGGAAAGCGGCGGATGCCGCAGCAGGAACGTTAAATCTTCTAAGTTTCCTTCTGAGAATGTCCCTACGGTGCTGTATAAGAGAAGCGCAAATATGCACAAAACGGCGCTAAACCTTGAGGAGGACAATAAAACGTCTTAGTTTCCTGAAAGTATGAGGCTACTTGTAGTCCACGATGGCCTTAATTTTATCCCGTAGTGGCACGACGAACACAGGAGATATATGTTGGCCGAGAAAACTGACCGAGTCGACACCAAATGAACAGTTTTCTGTGTTGATCTTCACCAAGTGTTGAAATATATGATTGAAATCTATTCGAATGTGACGTAAGTGCTTTCTCCGAAAATAGTTCGTGATTAAATTTTCGTGGATATAAGCATAAGGCGATTCTAGGTGGCGATAATCTTAATCGATTAAACGCTGAAAAGTTTGCGCGGCATTCTTTAGACAAAATGACATACGCAGGAATTCAAACAAACCAGTAGGGTTGTCACGGCTGTTTTAGCGGTGTCCGCTTCGGCCACAGAAATTTGTTTTTAAGAGTGCACCATGTCGATTTTGCTAAAAGCGTTTTTACTGGTGGTGTGATCCACGATATGTAGGATCGGATATCGATCGGGCGCTGTAAACGTATTTAACGCATGATGGTCTTCGCACAGAGGCCAGTCTGTCATGGTCGTCTTCCGTACCATGTGGGGAGTTGATACCCATGGACTGTTGCATAGTCGGATGATACCGAGTTGAAGCATATGATCGAATTCAGCTTTTGCGACACTTAACATGTCTGAGATGAGCCATCTTGGTCTAGAACTCGTTGACGTCCCGAGCTTGAGAATGTGATGAGCACACACTGTCGTGACTGGTGGAAGCTCTGCAACGGGTCGAACCAGTCTTTGGTATTCAGACAGTGGGTCCACATAATCTAAAGGTATATTAGTAATTCGAAATGCTGGACTGATTGTTGGGGCGTCTGAAATAAAAGTTTCAACCCCTAGATTAGTGTGGTCGTCTAGAATGCCGTAGCGACCAGTATCAATAATCAACCCAAGATGGTGGAGGAGGTCGATACGGCTAATTGCGAATGGTACAGACGTAACCCTGGAAACCCACTGAAACTCTCAGCGGAGAATTAGGTCCAGGTTCATCATACGTTGACCTAATGTATCTGTTGTAGAACCGTTAGCCACCCGCAGGTTTTATTTATGTTTGAGTGCTTGTCATTTGCGTCCGCATGGATGGCGCTTACTTCCACTTCCGTGTTGATGGGGAACGTTGTGGAAGAACGATCTGTTTCGTTATTAGTGATCGCGTTGGTCATGCTAGTATGCCGGCTGTTGGCTTTCCCTGAAGCGCCTGAGTCGTGCCTAAATCAGAGAGCCTGACAACTTCAAGCTTGCTCAAAATTGGCGCCGATACCTATATATTTCTTTGATCAGCTTGTTATTATCTGACTAGGAGCATGCAGAGAAAGTGCTGCTCTTTCGCGTCGGAGACCTACACGGTCCAGGCACAAACGGGCCGCAGTGAACCGGAACCAAAACGGGATCAGTGTTAAAATCATGTTACACGCTGCTTCGAAACGTTCATTGCTGATAACCTGCTACGAAGTAGCGCAATTTCTTTGTCGGTAGGGTCTTATCTGTCATATCATTAAGTCAACGAATATACTGGTCGCCTGCTGCAAAGAACGTTCGAACACAGTGTGTACTTTCGTAGCTAGGGTGTTCGGGGCCGGATGTAGTAACATGGACAGCATAACTCACAATGGCTCTGTGAGACTTAAAAGTCACATCTCCTTTATTCCTTCTTGGCTGAAAATTAAGGGACCAGCGACGCGTTGAATTTCGCGGAGCAACTTCGACAGTAGCGGTTTCCCAGCTTGCGACCAATGAGCTTTCCAAATCGAGCCCGTGCGCTAGAATGTGACTCCGTTAAAATCACCTGCTTCATGGTTCCATACTTTCGTTCGTTGTGCTAAATAGATGTCAAGTACCATCGTTACAATCGACGAAGGAAGACATTGGACGAGCTGATTTTACATCAGACGATACGCCTGAATACCTTTATTTTGGATTGCAATCTCGAATCTCGTTAATCAAAACTCTGGGCCGCGTTCCAGGAAACATGCAGCAGCCAAAATAATCATATATGCACTACAGAAAAGACTAAGCTGACACTTAGATTTATGAATCGCAAAGATTGGGGATGATAAACCGGAATAAAACCAATAAAATTTGGCAAACAACAGATAAATGCACTTAAACAATCGAGAAGAAGGAAAGCGCAAGGGACAAATGATTGTCTGTTGGATTCCACCGAACCATGCCCAGAGTCCCTAATTATTCCTTTGTTTCAGAATGTGACCGACTCTTATGAGCTGACATTTTACGGTTGATGGATTGCATTATAAATGGTTTTGCTTTAAATCACATCTGACTGAATACTTAGTCGGTCGTGTAACTGTATGGACTTCAGTTAACTGTTTTCAGGCAGTTGGTCTTGTTTCGACATCCGGTTTTAACTTCAGAACCGAACTATTGTACCTTTGTGGTGGACACTGTCAAGATCAGTAAATAATTTATCACCCTAACCCCTTGTAAAAATAGCACCGTAGCACATTGCTGGCTTTGACGTTTGAATTGGTCCGGAAGTCTTATGTCTTGCCTGCATCCACCGCCGATTTGGCATTAAGATTGATGGACAATCCAGAATTATTTGGTCTATATACGGAGTTTGAACGATGCCGTCAAGAAGAAAGTCAACACGGAAGAAGGCTGGAACGTTTTATGAAAATCAGCAAGTTGAATCCTTTATTTTGCCACAGACCATCTTAATTCGCGCTCTAGTTTGCCGGTTAGTGGTAGGACTTAAAACAGTAGTATATTTGTTATGGACCCCGATGCCTCGAATATTGCATCGAAATTAGCAGAACGGAAAAAAATCAGTTGATGGCTGTAGCGGAAGTGAGGCGTTATAGTCGCTTACATCTATGAAAGACAGGACATTTTGCCCGTTGTCGGAACTATATGATGACGCAAAGGAATGTTGCAAACGACATAGTAAGACTATCGGAGGACCTCATGTTCGCCCAAATGAGTACAAACCCTTCCCTGTTGTCGCTGATTAGCCCTTTGTGATCGGTTGTCAACTGGACTTCCCCAGTTTGTAACTTAAATATTTTGACGGTAATTCTGCCACGTACTGAAGGTTCATAAAGCAATGTGAGTACTTCGTTGAGAATCGGGTTCAGTATACGGGGGAAAAAACTTAAATTTTTGCACTGCTGTCGAAATCGAACGAAGGAAGCTATCAGCGATTTTGGCATGTAGCCTCCGGACCAGGCTTACATTCTAGCTAGAATGATCCTTTGGGATTTCTTTGGGCAGAATCATTTGGTCGCTAGATCAATTGTTGATGGATTACTAACAGATCTAAGGCCGCTTACCCAACATGCCGAAGCCAGTTCTCGTCTCTCCCTGAAGATGGAGGATTGTCACATAGCATTTAACCAGATGGAGTTCCTCGTTGACTTATATTCCATTGTAACTCTCAAAATAATTGTACGTATTTTACCTACGAGTATGAAAAGTTGGTCGCGCACAGTCGATACCATCCTGTAAGATGGGAGAGAAATATAGTTCAAAGAACTGTCTGAGTTCACCTATTCCGAAGCCCGCACTATGCGCAGACGTTTTGGACAGACAGCATCAATACCCGAGTTATTGCCGTCTTGTTCCCGAGGTCCGCCTATCACGGTACGCAGAAAGAATGAGGCTAGCACTAATCAGTGTGCTTAATTCAGAGTGGAACAGAATTTAGCTTGCTTTTTATGGTAGCCAACATGATACTGCGATCTGCCGAGGTTTTCTAGCTTCCAGGGTGCCTGATAAATGGGAATTAATAAAACAGAAGGAAAGATGCTATATTGTCTCAGCAGTGGCCACTTGACTGCTTCTTTCCCCTCGGATGATAGGCGTAACCACTCGGGTTGCAACGTTCGCCATCGCGCACTTTCACACCTGGAGTGCAATGAGTCCCCGATGTTAAAAACGAGCAGCTGTTGTACTGCTTCTTGCTCAAGAAAATACATACGACTGGGCAGAGTACCTGTGAGTCTACAGGGTGCTTTGCGATCCACTGAAACGTACGCGTTACTGGATAGTGGGTCAGATGTAACCTTGGTATAGGAAGAATTGCTACATGAAGTTAGGATAGAGCTTTCGCTCAAATTGTTAGAAATTTGGACACTGGCTGGTACATCGTTGATTGATGCAAGCACTGTTGGTTTCCAGCTGACCTTATGGAGTGTTGATGATGTGCCTATTGCGTAAAGAACTTGAAATTACCGCCAGGCAAATTCCTTACTAAAACTGTCGTTGGTCCATGTCTACACGTAAACAGTATACTATTTATTGCGATCCGAGATAACCGAGTGGGAATTTTAATTAAATCTGATGTACCTGCTGCCCATTGGCATCTAGATAAACGTCCTGGTGGGAGAAATCAGCCATTTGCAGTAAGTGGCCCACTTGGATGGACATTGTTTGTGCCATTAGATGTGGTTCATTTGTCTCGGTCAATCATGCTCTGTGTGCTCCACAATTCGTGGAGTATCAACTTACATCGATATATGACAGCGAGTTTGCCAGCGTTGGTTCTGAAGATTGCGCGGGAATTAAGGGTTTATGCGTGGAGATTACGGCTGCGTGTGCGGAGTTTCAGTCTCGCATTGATCTTGGTGTTCGTGATGGTGCATGGAGTGAGGTTGGATTGCTTCGGTCCCGTGAGTGAGTGGACGTAGCGTCGACGGAACTTGCAGATATGTCGACTGTGTGTCTTTCGAGGAGTGTGGTGTGCGAGTTGGTTCTATACTCATTATTGATATTGGTGCGATTACCTGGTGGTGTTGATTGGGGTGTGGATGTGAGAGCATGTGTTAGTGGTTGGTGTGCATGATTCGACCCAGTCCTCAAATACGTGAAACATGTGAGCAGTCAAACGGATGAGGAGTGCGGTTTGGATGGCAGTATCAGCTATGGGACGGTTACTTGTGTTTCAGCAAGTTACGCGAGTGTAGGGCTTGACTTGGCGGATATGCGTGAACCGAACACGGCTTTGTTGTAGGAGGCGCATGTGATATGTCGGTTGCAGGATGATTGGCTAGTCTTCCATTGGGGCAACTTTACCAGGGATTGGTGTATTAGCAGGCGCGTAACTCGGGGACTAAGAGTGACTTGGTTGCTCGCTTGCGTTGTGCTGCGACGGATGAATCAGCAATTGATATTAGGGTGAAGGCATCTGAGTTGAGTGTTTCAGATGATGCCAGTGCTCAAGTTGGTTTCACTGTGAAGGTTTTGTGAGACAGAGATTTGAGCGAGTCACACTTGCCTGTAGACGAATAGGCTGCTGGTGACAGGCTTTTGTTGTGGGATTCCATAGGGTGTATGTAAAGGAGAAATATGGATATTCAACGTCGGATGATTTGTGGTCGTGGGACGATGTTGGGGAGACGGAGGAAAGGCAGGATGGTGTGCTAGCTGTTGGTCATGATGTAGGTGTGCAGATTGTGGATGTTGGTTGCTGGCTTCGCATATCGCGGAACAGGCCAACTGTAGCGGAAAATGAAAGTTTTCGCCGAATCGTGGAAATAATTTGGGATTAATAAAGAAAGCTACCTTAGAAATTTTGTTGTGTAATAAGTATACCACATTTTTCGGACTTAAATTCCTTATAATTACTAAAATATCAACAGTGCGTCGTATGTATGAATGGTTGTTCTGAGGCCTAGAGACATGGAATCAGTTTCTATGATCACACTGCGCGAAAACTTTTGTCAAAATAGTTAATTACGTCTTTGATTGTCGAAGCATAATCGCTGGACAGGAACCCCATGGAGTTATGTTTCTATTCTGTCTATAGACAGACTTGATTTTGGGGTAGTGAACTCTGTGCAGGAGCCAACTTATTCCAGCTTTCTGGCGGCGATAAGCCAACCAACTTTTCAACCGTCCACGATGATATCCCATTGATGTATCTGATGGTTACTTCACCACGCTAACTCACTTGGTCCAACAATGCACCTTGCAAACACTGTCCAAAACTCGCGCGTTTCTTGCTAGTTGTAGATGAGTGTTTTGACACAAAATCTACGCTTATACTAGTGTTTCAAATACTTACCATAATCCAGGCAGTCGGTGAGGTCCGTGTGAGCTTCACTCACACCATCGTCTAAACTGAGATTTTCGGATAGACAACTGGAAGATACGTCGCCGCGAGTATACTAAGGATGAAGTAACAGTGCGCATATAGAGAAGATCCAACCAGACCACATCACAAATATGGTTGAGGTTCCTCTTAACTGCAGAAAAATCAGGAACGTCTACTGTATCTATACCTACCACAGGGACCGAGAAATCATGCTTCATTCGAGTTCCTGGTTGCCAGGCTAACGGCCAGAAACTACCATCCATGGTCATTTATAAGAAGAAGACATAGCCAAAAGAAAGGTTTCTTGTTTACTTCTCGTCTAGGTCAACCCTAAAGGCTAGATGTATGAGGAGAAAATGAGCCAGTGACATAATAAAGTTTACATCATGAGACCGGATGTCTTTTTCCAAACATTGCCTTCCTTATTGATTTACCACTCCATGTGCGCCCTTCTCCCTCAAACCTTGAGGCTGTTTTCTGCACATTTACGATATCATAATAAAATAATCTTAAATTGCGCAATATAACGTATCGCCGTACAATTACTGGGCCAATGAAAGCAATTGAATAATTGTGCATTTACATATATATTATCTTCCGCTTTAGCTAATTTAAATGGAAAATGGTTAAAAGTTAAGCATTTCTAGTTTTGCAGAAGAGTAGTAGGGGGAGTTGAATGGTATAGGTAGAATTTCGTCACATCTAGGCTCACTCAGACAGCCGCCACAAGCCCGGAAAGGATGAAACGCGCGTACAGTGCTTTTCCGGGCTTGTGGCGGCTGTCTGAGTGAGCCTAGATGTGACGAAATTTCTAGTTTTGCATGTTATGATAAAAATTAAATCCGCAAACTTATACGCTGTCTAATTAACAGTTCTAGAGCAGTTTAAAATTGGGTTTAATATACGATGTACCAAAATATTTTACTTTTTCTTGGGTTACACAAATAACACCGACTTAATTTTATCTGCAAGTATTTCAAGTTTTGCATAATAGGTAGAATCCTGTACCTTTTATCATAAATGCTTTGAAATATTTGTTAGCAGGATGCATTGGCTGTGTACGAAAAAGAATTCTTGCCTTATTTTTTAACTCTTATATAAACCAAAATAGAGAAAACTGCAGGTTTGAATCATACATGTAAACTAGTCTGTATTCCTGAATGCGGTTGACAATGAAATTGAAGACATTTATAATCGTTTCACGTCTGATGAACAATTGGTTATGCTAAACGAGTTGGTACACGATTATTTAAATAAACGAAATGTTACACACATTTTAAGATGTTCCACGTTGTTTTCACATTAATAACAATTGCTGTTGCCTCATATCGGTAAATAACATTAGTCGCTTTTCAACAGTTGTGAAAAAGTTTAACCTCACATGCCGCATGAAGGTTTTATTGTGTCGATGTTTGCTGCAACCTTCTTTAACGCCGTTTGACTAAAAGCAAGGATTCTGAGTTGCTACAATGCTAATAAATCAACGAACTTTATTTGCAACTTCCCCGTGTTTTCAGTTTGCATTTTACCTCTGTATTGCTGTTGTCTATACTAGCGTATTAATTGGGCGAATTTTATGCTGCCTCGTGTATAACATCCAATTAGCTAGGAAAAGGTTCATTCATGTGCTTCTTGGAATAATTTTGAACAAGTAAACGATAATTGCGAAATAGCGCAATGGCATTTAGAGTATAGACTTACTATAAATCTTCACCTGAAAACCATTGCACAGCTTAGCATTTGAGTTTTATGCCGCGTGCCTATTTTCTTTGCAACTGCGGTAAATTAGGCAGGAATTCAGACATATTATGTAAAGATGCGCTTAAGGTTAAATGTCCTTAATTAATGTTATGATCTACAACAGCATGTGCAAGAAAGTTTCCATATTTTATTAACCAATTAACTATGCGATAGGTAGCGTATATACCCTACGTGTTGTGTATATTGCTTTAAGCAAATTTTCAGTTCAAAAACTATGACACCTTATAAGTTAAAACCATCAAACTAATTGACAAGATGCTTCGTTTAGAATATTATCATATGGTCATAACTTTAAACAAAAATTTGATTTGCTGCGTAAATTTTTGTGCATTAAAATTACATTAGAATTTAAACTAAATCTAATTAATGCAGAGCGCTTTTGCTTTTAGATTCAATCAATCCTTTACTAAAACACTGGGAAAGGATTGCTTGTCTGTTTCCTCCGTTAGGGAAGAATCATTTGTGCGAACTCCATTTAAACGTTGAGAGGGGTGAAACCAGCAAATGGAGTGTTGCAGTTCTAAGACTTATTGTGCTGAAACACATGAATCCGTAACGCAGATGGTGGCCAAGTTACCAGATAGGATATTGCGCAGGTCAGTATTCATGGAATCAAAAGTTGCTGCCGTGCAGAGAACTGGGTAATCCCCACATCAAGGAACAAACATACCAAACTTATGTCAATGAACATTGTGCTATGAGCAATTTGTTCGGCGTACCGATTTTAAATGAGGAATAGTGGCGGGGCTTAATTAATATAAGTAAATATTTGGCCAATTTAGAACCAGCCAGAAAGTCATCACTTTGATGATATCCAGAGTTATGAAAGCCGTTAAATGCTAATCCGAAACATTAATTTCTATCTGACTGAATCCAGATGTGGTGAAGTTATAATTAAAACCTTTGCATGCTCCTATAGCACCATAATCGTGCGCTATGTATTCAGCAGGAGACTAGACGGCCAACCAAAAGCAATAGGTAGAGCACACAAGCTGAGCTAAGGAAATTGTTTATTGAATGGAAGGAGAGTTAGCTAATGCTAAACATAAGGCACCAGAAGAAATCTAGCTCTTGGAGGATGTAGTTGGACGTCGAGTGCGTGGACGGAGGGTCTTTTGCAGTTGAGTCGCGCGCCAAAGGCAGAGATCGTATTCGTGTTTCAAAAAACGGGAACAACCTTGCATCAGGTAAACAACCTAATTCTCTAATACATAAAACAGCTATAATTTTAGTATATTTTATAATAGTTTACACAGTCGTAAGGGGGAAGCTCCATGTCACTAGACATATACTGTTTAGGTCATCCGAATTTTACAAACAAAAGCACCAAATTGTTGGGATTGCTATGAAACAGCATTCTGTTTTTTGTACAATTCCGATTGACGCGCTTCTGTTGATACCATTTAATGTTTTTACTTACGCCACTGATTGGCAGTTTTAGGCCGGATGTCGAAAATCGTCTGGAGTAGTCTAATATTAAAAAATACGCGCAGTTAAGTGCGTGAGTAAGTATTAAAAGTTTATGGTGATGAAGGATGATTATACACAGGATAGAGTACCAAGGTATGTGAAGCATTTATGCTACGGAACCGTAGATTATGTGCGATATGTTAATAGTCCTAAGCGGAAGGCTCATACATAGTAGGAGTAGAAGGAATAAATTTGTCCGGCTTGGCGACATTCCTCCGGTTACTCCACAAGGTTTAAACTTCACCTACATGGATAAATAAAGCAGGAATTAAGTTAACAAATTACGATTATCATCGGTTTATTTTTCGTAGCCCTGATCAGACTGAAAAATACGTGAGTTGCACATAGCTCTTCCGCCATAAATGCGATTCAGTGAAGCCAAAATCCTGGCAGGCATCCACAGTTGTATTAAACATTAGTGATGTGAAACGATTTCCAGCAATACTGTCGCAGTTTGAATTTGTAAAGCGTAAAGCAAAATCGCACTGCTGGATGGAAACGCTCGGAAAATATATAATTTATATGCTGCTTCAGACATTGCCTGTGTGTACAAAGTCGCAGGTGCCAACCCATTTCTTCACTATTAACTTCTGTCTACAAGTATATTTTGGAATGAAACGGAAAAAGTTCATAATTTGCATCAAAAATTGTGTGCGCCGTGCAATCTCATTGGCTGAAGGTAGAGGCAAAATGCATTTTGCAACCCAATGGATTGGATGGAGCCGAAGGATAAATGACTGCCACTTCTGCATACTTACTCTCATTGGATTTGCCAACATAAATATGAAAAAATGTGTTACCCCGATTTTCAATTAACTATGCAAACTTTTCCATCCTATTGCACCTCATCCACTCAAGTGCCTTCAGGGAACATGTCACTAATGATGAGTAGTGATTTGCATCGTCAACTTCACCTGATTCTTATATCCATGAAAACTATGAAACTGATGATGTCGACTTATAGCTTATTGAACCTTTAGAGCTAAATTACTTGGTACGTGACGTGCGCTTGCCTAAACACAAGGCCGACTTGTTGGTATCTTGGCTGCAGCAATGACATTTACTTGCTTCAAAATCTATGTTTGCACTATGCAAAAAGTAGTGTTAAATTTTTCCCTTTTATGAAACAAGAGTACTCTTATACCTTTCACACATGAAAGATTTCAATAAGAAAATTGATAGGACGCATATAATTGATGAATTGCGTTTGTCCAGTGACTCGTCCAAGAGAAAACTTAAGGACATACTGCTCCACATGATTTATTAAACTTACCTGGGCCTCGGTTGTATGCCTCCAATATGAAGGAGACTTGCGAAAATATTGCATATGTTCGCACACATACTTTTGCAAACTGCATTGAACTAGGCAATTACTATTGGAACATCTATGCATACTTCAAACTGATTGAACTCCTAGTTTAATGCAATGAGGCTTCACGAAATAATGTTGTTTCATTGCAGCAGAGCGACTCATCTGCACTAGACAACAGAAAATTGGCCAGACAAGTCGGAGTATGCTGCAGGGAAAATGAGTGTAATGCATACACTTCTTGCGGAACCTGATATTTTGTGTATAGCACCACTGCACATCCAGATTGGTCCGCTTAAAAGCGTCAGCAAAGCCCTCGAGCTAGAGGATTTTACGTTAAAGTATCTGGAACGAATATCTTGAAAGATAATTGATGCAAAGCTCAGAGAAGGTATAGTTATTGGACCTGATATCCGTCAGCTATTGGCAATCGATGCATTCGAATGCGATTTGTCTTCATATGACTTAGAATCCTGGGGATCATTCAGGGCAATGTGCACAGGCGTTTTCGTAGAAGGAAGACAATAAACCACAAAGATATTATAAAAAACGCATTGCTTATCCGCTCTAATGTCACGCAAGATTCAAGTTCTACGTATCATTTTGAGACTTTTTGTGGGAACTCAATGTGTGGTAGGCTTTTCACCAAGACTTTTCAATGATAAGATAGCATTACAACACATGCTTTCTATGATGAGTGCCCTTTGTTAATTTCTGCAGCTTGTAGGTCCTGGAACATCCAAGCATTTATCCCGGCTAATTGGTCATTAACCAGTCCTTCACTGCAGACAGTAGTTAACGGCATGTGTAGTTGTGATACTTTAAACGAAATTACCATTTTCACGCATACGTTATAATTCGTGATTCAGTACATCTACAAATAATTCTTCAGACCTGAATATAATTTGATAAGGCTTTCATCCCAACAGTTCACAAGCTACATAGCAGAGCCTAGTCCGGAAAAGCGCCAGACGCGTTTCGCCCTATTGGGGCTCGTCAGTGGCGCGCATTCCCTCGGTCCTCTAGTGAGGATCGAACCCATGACCGCTAGAGGCAGATGCCAACTAGCCAGCAGCTTAAGCCACTGAGCCATGGGGGACGTCGGCTGGGCTACATAATTTGCAAACTAGCTGGGATATAGCACCACCTATCTACCACTGTCACGGACAGTGGTTAGCCTGCAAGGTGATGACGTCCTCACACTAGACGCTAAATCCATAGCATTTGAAACTAGGAGAGGCCGTCATCACCTTGCAGGCTAACCACTGTCCGTGACAGTGGTAGATAGGTGGTGCTATATCCCAGCTAGTTTGCAAATTATGTAGCCCAGCCGACGTCCCCCATGGCTCAGTGGCTTAAGCTGCTGGCTAGTTGGCATCTGCCTCTAGCGGTCATGGGTTCGATCCTCACTAGAGGACCGAGGGAATGCGCGCCACTGACGAGCCCCAATAGGGCGAAACGCGTCTGGCGCTTTTCCGGACTAGGCTCTGCTATGTAGCTTGTGAACTGTTGGGATGAAAGCCTTATCAGATTTATGACTAAAATCCTGCTACTTATGAGTACTATAAAATCAAATGCCTCACCTAGTTTCAAATGCTATGGATTTAGCGTCTAGTGTGAGGACGTCATCACCTTGCAGGCTAACCACTGTCCGTGACAGTGGTAGATAGGTGGTGCTATATCCCAGCTAGTTTGCAAATTATGTAGCCCAGCCGACGTCCCCCATGGCTCAGTGGCTTAAGCTGCTGGCTAGTTGGCATCTGCCTCTAGCGGTCATGGGTTCGATCCTCACTAGAGGACCGAGGGAATGCGCGCCACTGACGAGCCCCAATAGGGCGAAACGCGTCTGGCGCTTTTCCGGACTAGGCTCTGCTATGTAGCTTGTGAACTGTTGGGATGAAAGCCTTATCAGATTTACGACTAAAATCCTGCTACTTATGAATATAATTTATTGATAATAACCACAAACTTATACCAGTGTAAATGAACGTGTTAATAACAATGGAATTCATTTAACAATGAGTGGTGTATGTTGTAGAAGGTAGAGAAATTGGCAGTTCTGTTCTAGAAGTAAACGTTTTTGATTTAAAGTGTAATCAGCTTGGCAGCCTTAAGTTATTACCTCAGAAAATCAGCCAAGTTGAAGGTAACGACGAAATACCGAAACAAATTTATAACAATAAACACTTCAGTAACAGTAGAATTGTACTCATCGACATGTTTTAT
Source organism: Dicrocoelium dendriticum (assembly GCA_944474145.2). Taxonomy (NCBI): domain Eukaryota; kingdom Metazoa; phylum Platyhelminthes; class Trematoda; order Plagiorchiida; family Dicrocoeliidae; genus Dicrocoelium; species Dicrocoelium dendriticum. The sequence continues at coordinate 26,230,067 of OX104062.1, read as the reverse complement.
GATGACATTTAATCGTTTTGATAGTATGTGTGACCAAAACGGCGCTTTATGAGATCAAGTTGCTTCGAGCTAATGTGGTTTATGGTACGTAGACATCTAGTGACATTTTCCTGTACAACATTTTCTTGACATCAAGCGGAATGGAACAGTGACTACTTAGTCGATACCTCGCTACATCGATATTGATTACTTTCGAACCTTAAAACTGTGTCGGCTTGCATTCAATGAGTTTGTACCTAACTGATCTCCGAGCACAGTTTTCGGGTCGCACGGCCATATGTTACAAAAGCTTTGCAATGTTCACTGGATGTGGGATCCTCGTCTCCGCTCGGCTCTTATTAATTCATTTTGCTTTCCGAGCCAACTTGAATAAAACAACACTGCGGATCACGACTTCATCAGTCTTAGCTGTTTTTAGGGCTGCCATGTAACCTTTGAATTATTGGAACATCTGTGTCATACTCTTCGACAGAACTGACCGTTTCATTATTAGGAACATGCAAAATAAGCACGACCAGTTGAACGCTCAGACAGCAGAGAAAAAAGAACATTACATACAATTTAACTTTAAGTGGGAGGCCGCTGCTGTGCGTGTAACTAAGAGCATTTCAACAGATGTTAAGTCAACTTTCGCAGCAGCCAAGCTTGGGAATACATTTTCAACGGCGCCACTCATTCGCATTCACAACAGTGACAAGTTGTCGACGCTAACCGCTTATACGGTTACTTGTCATTTCGAGTGCGCCTGTGGCTCTACTTACAACAGTCGAACGGTGCGGCAACTTTCGAAGCGCGTTAATGAGCACCTACTAAGCTGGTTGAATCGAGGCGGTACTGACTTTATAACCTGCCCTGTTATAGATCATCTTGTTGATAGTAGGCATGAGGTTTACCCTGTCGGTGCATTTCGGATACTATACATGTTCTCTCCACTCCAGTCAATAGGCCTGCGTCTCCGCAGCCTTGCTACTGCCGAGGCGATCAGCATTCTGTTGTATCAACCGCATTTGTATACACAAAAGAAGTTGATTGAATCCGTTAAGCTAACTTGGCCAGACGAAACTTATCCTTCAAAGGTCAATTGTAATTGTGAAACTAAATATTGTCCTCGTTTGTTGTTTGTTGGTGGTTCATGCCCTTGGTCGGCACAGGATCAATTATCATTTAAACTGATGGAATCCACTTTTACGCCCATTGCTTTTTCACTCATATGATTGTACGCGTCTGAGGATAAATAATCGAAAACAACTGCTTACCGTCCATCTTTTGTTCTTGCTATATGTACCAAATATTTGACTAATGATCACAGACAGCCAGAATCCTACATGGTTACTTGTCACTAACACTACGCATCATATACTTCTCGTTAGTATATCCAAGCAAATTTAGCTTCAAATGGTGACGTTACAGTTGTCGTCTCCTTATTAACTTTGCGTCGCTGCTGCCGGACAAAAACAAAATTACAGCTAGATACTTCAAATTCTAGAAAATAGCTTGGTCAACAAATCCAGTAAGTTTCAATACCAGTCAAGTCAATATAAGTATTTGACTAAGCGCTTGCATTAGGAATTGTCGACGCAAACACCGTTTTGCTGTACGGATCTCCCTGATAGTGACTATAATTATTAACGCTTTATTTATACATTAGATCAAATGGCACCAAAGACATGATATCACAATTTCCCATTTAAGAGATTGTTTGGACACACCCATTTTTTTCTGATCTCCACGCTGGGATAAATGTTTCATATCCATCAACGTCTGCCTAACAGCACCACAATACTATAATAAACTTCACTGCAGTACGTCACCCTACTAACTAAAGTAATCATGTTGCCTCAGGATCTAGGAATATAAACGTAAGCTTACTCACCTTGAAAAGAGCAAAAATGCTGGGAAGATTTCTCAAGACTGGAGACTTTTCAACGATATTGCAGGTGCACGAATGTACCATTAGGATCAACTATACACAAGTGATGCGGATCAAATATAATTGGAACAAGTTACAAAATCAAACAACTCGTCTTTACTCGTCGTTAAATAATAAATAACAGCACTTCGCTTTCACGGATCTGTTGGATAAACAGGGTCTAGTGCATCTAGCGACCTACTTGCTACCTACTTTTTCCGCCTCCATGCTGTTGATTTGTGAACTTATACCCGTCTGACCTCAGCCGATAACGACCAGCAGCCTATGCAATGTCGAGCTTTCTTTCAACAATATTCCACAGTTAATGAAAACCATCAAACCTTTCCTCAGTTTGGACTCCGACGGCATCCGGTCAGATATCAATAAAGTTGGAGGACCAAGATTACCACTAATCGGTTGTGCATGTTAACTTTATCGACACAAACTAGCTATTTACATGGGGAATGGAAATACTCGTCTCAAACAAACGTTATTAATTAGCGAACAATCCAACATATGCCAACAGCTATATTCTGGATGGGATATTAACCACGGAAACTTTGATGGAATCATTATTTCTTGAAACACTTCAAAAATCTCTACGTCGTTCATTAGATAGACATTCCTGTACGACAAGCAGCTCTCCTACTTTAATTATACCTTAGAAACATTAAACGTCGGGTATATTGTAAGGATTTATTGACTTAGGAAAAACATTAGACCGCCTACCGCAAAAACAGTTACTAAAAGTTTGAATACATTGGAATCCGGAATCCACATTTAAGTTAATTTTCCTTCTAACTTAACATTTCGTTGCACATAATCACTTTGGACGATCACCACGTTTCTCCACGCCCAATTGGTAGAAGCCTCATCCACGGAATTACAGTAGGCCGTTTGATTTTTCTCTATTAATTACTGATATCGTAATGTCCATCAACCAAGTCTAACGATTTTTATTTGCGGATGGCATCAAGATTAGCCAAAAACTCCGGCGTGATACAATTAAGAGCACACCATCTGTGATTAAATATGAATTTCACTCAGTGTAAAATGGTCTTCTACTTGTCTGATAAAATTCTCAACCGACAAATCAAGCATTATGACAGGTGTTTTCTCGAGCCTAGAAATATCAGTTAAACTAAACAGTAAAAGTATGTCTATGCTGCATTTTACCCGTAATATTAAAATCCAGTGTTCTTCTGACACGCTTTTCTAAACAAACTCAATGCCAAATAACTGGAGCCAGATAATCTGTGTCTAACACATACTACACAATGCATACATTCGTTGCCAAACTAGTACTAACTAAATGCTTCACATTTCTTATTCTCACATATTAAATTTCACCTATGGCACCATTAGGAAGTTGGACAAGAAGACTATGGAATATGTTCAAAGATCCTGCACCAAACTTTATTTTCAATAGCATATCTACCCTAAACTGCCCTGCAAGTGGCAAACAATTTTACATCGAGCCTTTCTGGCCGCGACGGCTAAAATTGAACATGTTGCACCTTCACGACTTTTTATCAAAAAACCTATTCTTACCAACCTAACTTAAATCAAGATATGATAGCCATCAAATAACTGTAAAAGAAATGTGTTCTAATCATACCTAGGGCTAAAACAACTCTGCGCTCCAATTTTCCCCTCGCCAGGTATGTCGTTCCGTGGAAAAACCCTACAACCCGAAGCATTAATTCATTAGTGTATAAGCGGTTAGAAATAATAATTTTACCATACCTGCACCAAGGAAAATGCAGACAAAAAGAACAACAATAATGTTCCCAAGTGGAATGTGAATAATCAGTAGTAAAGACATTGCATCCAATCACAAGGTTGAGTAGCGATTGCACTAAGATTGACATGTAAAAGTCTCTACAATATGTGGTGCGTACACTACATGTGTGGTTAATATATTCTGATAGAAACAGATTTTAAGAGAGTAAAATACATCTTAAAATTCAAAGTGGAGTGTTGCATCACTGCTTTCAGTTAAAGCTTTCGACATTGTTTATAAGCAGCTACGGTCAGGAGTGATATACATGGGTGGTCTTTTCCAGTTAGTATTCAGTGTGCGAGTGGGTGAGCTCTGCAAAGCCGTCGGTATTCTGAGAAGAACACACCGAGTAAACGAAGGCACAGTTTGTAACTATTACTAGATATTCCACCTGTTACCTTGTTGTTTCGTCGTCGGGACTGATCTAAGAGACGAATTTCGCAATAAGCATGGGCGCTAGGTTTGAACTACATATCCTTCATGGGGAGAAAGATGCCAGTTTATAAAAAATGGTACCAGCCGTCACTTAAAGGTGCAGAGAGCTGGTGTCAAAAGCCACAATTTCAAGTTCTCCACGTTTGCTGCCTTCCAGCATTGGAGCAAATTGCTAACACTTTCTTGTATCAGGAAAATTGTCTCGTTCACTAGTCAACTGTTGCAAAACTTGCTGTCCAAGGAGATCCGTGCTGCTGAAGATGCTAGGCACAGTCAGCAGTGGCACATTTCAGTGATAAGTGGGAAAAGATTCTTTTCCGTCGGTCGTTAATGAGATCCAAATCGTTTTGAAAAAGGGTATGGTCCGGTGCTTAGCTTATCTCTCTCCATAATTTCGCATCAAATGCATTGGAGATAAAATGTTTTCTGAGAGGTCATTTAGGTAAACTGACAACAGTAGCTGGTACATTACGTATCCTTGCCGCACACCACTAGATACGCACAGGTTTTCGGAGTAAGTGTCAGTTGTCTATATCTTGAGTTTTCTGTGCTGCAGGAAATGCTACAATCAGGTAAGCAGGGAACCGGTGATACCGTAGGCAGCAAAGTTTTGGAGGCAAATTAAATGATTGATCCTGTCGAATGCCATATAAAAATAAAATTAAACCGCGTTTACGGGGACTGCTTCATCAGCTGCTCTGGCCCATGTGTCCCAGGTAAAGAGCGGATTTGTGAGACAAGATCGTCTGCGTCTGATACCATTTTGGACATTTGAGATTATTTGTAGACTTTCAACATATGGCGTCCGTTCACCTGCGATAATTAACTCCATCACTTTTGGTAACACAGCTAGATGAGTTAAAAGTCGATTGTTCACAGCATCGAATCTCTTACCTCTTTTGTAAATCGGAGTGATGATGGGAGTGTGTGGGAGACAAACAAACCCTAGAAAAGGCTGCAAGGTATACTACATCGGTGGGGCAAGTGTTTTAATTATCCTTGGGGCAGACGTTGTCAACTCTTGAGACTGTTTTCTAGGAGAGAACGTAATTTGTTCTAGACAGCTTCTAGGGGAAAATTGACACTAGATAAGCCGAGGGTATTTATCAGGGTTTGACAGAGCAATTATTCTATGGTATTTAGAGCCAGTAAACAAAAATGCAGGAGTAGAGCTAGCACCAGATTCATAACAGTAGTCGTTAAGCCACTGAGCGTCTAGAGTTATTGTATTCTAGATGTAAGCCCTCTTCTATCGTTCAAGTAAATGTACAAGCTGTGTTGTTATTTGCGAACTTGAGTACCACTGTCTCCTTTCATTTGTATTTGTTGGCCCTAATAATTGGCATGCAGTAGCACCTGATTTCATTAATTATGCTATGAGGTATCACATGGGCTTAGCGTATGTTGATTCTAAATCGCATATCAACTCCTAATGCATTTATGAGTTCTGTTTTGGATCCAAATATTTGTCGGGCATGATACCGTAATGTTACAACTTGTGTGGCTGCTCGTATGGCCCAGTTAAATTTACTTATTAATTCAAGTCATGCGGAATTCGCCGAACTGTGAATCTATAGGCCCCATGCAACGGCTGTCGCTATTTATGAACCTTGGGATAGTCAGTGATAGTTCGTTCGGTTTCGCTTTCGTCATCAACCATAGTAACATAAAATACATAACTCAATTTTAAGACTTCATGGTCACTGCTGCCTAGTGGAGGGTCGTTTGCAACGTACTCCAACATTACCTTTTTTATTGTCAGTATTAAGTAAAGTAACGATAACTTGTTTGTACCGTAGTGTCTAGTCACTCGATGCACACGCTTATACAATACTGCTGTCCATAAACTCAAGGAGTTTTGATGTAAATGTTGGCATATTGGTGGACACTGAGACATTTACAGGTACGTCGAAATCACCCAAGTTAAGGCCATGAGTGTGAGAGTGTGAGAGTGAAACTGCTTAATAGCGTGAGTTTAACAGAAAGTCATCACTCTCCGCTGAGGAGTTCCTTGGGCTGTACACAAGTGCTAAGACGCAACAATCCCGCGTCTTCTTCTGTGATCTACCATATCGATCTGTTTCCTGCAGTCGGCAAAATAATGTGCGAGGAATAATAAAAGTGTTCAGTATTGGTCTTACATGTAAGGTAAACACAATAGTAAATGGCAACCATCACCGCAAGATAGACCATCACTTCAACTGACTAACAACTCACATAGTTCAATCTATGGATTTAATATGTCAGTTGAGTGCCAAGTATCTGTCACTGCTAGTTGTCCCGAGTTGTTTTTATTATGTCGATGGTCCAATTATGGCAACTTAAATTAGAGGCCTTAAGCGTTGGTGAATAAGCACTGAGTTTGTTGACAAATATATATAGTGATATATATATTTATATATATATATATTTATAATTTTATCTGGCATAATATGACTTTGCGTATTTAGCTAAATCGTTTTAAACTTGCCCTTAGAGGTTATTTATCAAGAAATGTTTCAGACTTTTTCTTAGTTGCGCTTTGGAACATTGTCAATTGAGGACCATTTTACACCAACGGGAATTATTAGGGGAATCGGAATTAGAATCATTCAAAAATAGACACAATCAGACGATTGACACAACCCTAAAGGAAGGGATGTGCGTTATACTACATTGGGTCTCCGTAACAAAGCCCCTCTCATGTTTACATTTAGGTAAGGAAACTTGACATAGGCTCTATGATGAAACACGCCTCATTTAACTGGAGTGTGACTGCACGGTTTCGTGCATTGAGAGTATGTGGTACAGTGATTCAATATGTTACGTGCAAAGATTAGCACACACGTCCATGTAATTGTGTGAGTCGCTGGTCATGCTAAATAAGCCAAGTAGGACCGCAATGCACCACATAACTGGGACTGCATCTGCAGAAGCGCAAATCACACCCACTGATTTGCAAGTTGCTAATTCGCGGTTAGCAACGTCAAACTATAGCTAGAGATGCATTCACAGACTTAGTACAACAGTGAGTGCGCAGTATGTATGGAACCAAAGTTATGGTCGCATTATGAGGTTGCAACCTGAATGCACCATTTGTAATAAATAAATAAATAAATGCGAAAATTAAATACGAAAATGAACCACCGGCGAATCGTTTAACATCCGGAAGCATCCTGGTTATAATTTAGGCACCAGTTGTGTTCGATCCAACCATATCAACTAATTTGGAGGGATTTTTGTAAATAAGTTGAACGTTCAATTACAACCAATTTCCTTGCTTACTTATCGTTACTTAAACTTATTAACAATTTACCTACTAGTTTCATAGCCGTTTGAGCCGTTAATTAAAATAATATTAATAATAATGTCAAAAGCAACAGGCTGGTTTGTCAATTGATACTTTTCATCAAAATGATCTCTAGACATTACCGGACCGATTTTCCACAACATATCAATAATGGATAATGCTATCTATTCTTTTTTTGAGCTTTAATTAGCAACAGTACAAGTGAATCCTATTTGCAGTGAATTTATCACGTAGCGTGCATTTATATCATGCAAAAAACATCTTTTCCTAGACCTACAGTTGAATGCGTATAATTCTTATTTATCTGCATAAACTCAACACTGTTCTATATAATGTTACATATTTTTGCCTAGATCATTATGTCACTGCTGTCCTTCTGCATACAATAATGGAGCGGATAGACGCCGGTGATGTACAACTATTTTGTTTTTCATACTTAAAATACCCAACAAGACCTTTGACGGCTCCGCGTGTATTTATCAAATAGCTTTACTAGTTTAACCTAACCGGGCTTATGGTTATCTTCATAGAAATGGCATTTGAATGCATATTCTTTTCGCGATTATCACGTCGTCTCAAGTAACTAGAAGCGCTGATGCAAAAAGCCTTATATACTAATCATTGCGTTGTATAAGTAAACAAGGGGATGTTGCTAGGTTGAGCTGAGGGGTGCAACATTGCAACAAATGATATGGGATCGCACGCAAACTTCACGCGTCACCAAAGCAATTAATTTCGTATTTATCTCAACCTAACCTGCTTGCAAACTCAAAAAGCATAAGAGAGCTAAAGTCCAAACGTTCCTCATTTGCCTTCAGGTCTGATTTCGTCTTCTAGAGCAGTGTTTGATATGTCTAGCAAATTAGAGTAACGCGGACGTTGGGATCTACGTCGCTCTACAATGCCCAAATTTAATAGCAAAAACTTATACGCAAAGGTAAAAATTTATACCCAGCAATTCTATTGGTCTTTAAAAATAATACACTCTGATTGTTTGTAACCTGTTTTGAAAATTATAACAGGTAACCTGTGCTAATTTCGAATGGCAAATTCTGTACCTAATTATTCAGTAACTGAGCGTTGAAAATATGCTACAGCCACAATACAGCTAGCTAGTTTTACTCATTGATGTACATTTTGTAAATAAAACCGTAGTGATATAATAAATTGCAGTGGAATACATCTTAATTAACGCCAGTTTTTAGGTTGTCTTTGATCCACGCCGCGGTATACATTAATCTTTCACACATAGTGACTAACACTTGTCATACACTTAATTGACATCGTACTTTGTGTATTGCGGTCAGCTTCTTTGCACAGAGTAACCAAACCTAGACAAATTAATTGGGAGGCAATATTCCCATTTACCTAACAAAAGCAAAATGATCATGGCTCAACCTAATAGACTGAGGTGTTTAGCAGGAATTTACCCAAATCACTTCTTGTTAAACAAAATACCAATGCAAAAAATATGTGACTGTAGCAGACTGATAGTTTGTATAGTAAGTACAAGCTACAAGAACTACCGCTTTATGTATATGGGCAGTTGCTGAAAGTAAAAAAACAAGCAAAAATGGACTATATATCGCTTAAATCTCCCCAAATTATTGGCGCAAGCGCCCGTTTCCGCTAAAATTAATCTCTTTCTGCTTATCGTAAAAACATCGCTTCAGATAATCTTTGATAATTTATTCTGATAGCTTAAATAATATTAACAGTAAAACCTATTACATACCGGCAACATTGTGCCGTAACCTAGTCTGATTAAGAAATCCAGCCACGTCAAGGAAGATGTGATTAAGGATATACAAAAGCAAAAATAATTAAATTTGTCGGATGGGTAAAAACTTGCATTCAAAACGTATCAACTTTTATGTAATAATTGCTCCAAAGCTTGAAATATATAAGTGGCCAAAATTTATTTCCCGAGGTTGATTACACTGCTGCAAACAAACAACAATATTATCAGTAAGAAATGCTTTATAATATGTTATTTCCGGCAATTCATTAATTGCAAGGCGGAGCCTTTTAGGAAGTTAACTAATGAACGTATTTTTAGGTGTTACAAGAGACATCTAGAGATTATGTACAAGTCAGAGTTAGCTGCACGGCAGCAATAAGATAAAATATGAACGTACAACCAGCCCTCTGCTTTTATCTTTTATTGTTGTATTGTCATGGCTACTTGGAAAATATAAGTTCACCCGGTCGTACCAAAGCATTATTCAAATACGTCATCATTCTGAGTGTTCGTGATAGGTACATCGCGTTACTATTTTCCAGCCTATCCAGAACTAGTCAGACAGCAAACACACACCCAGGAATGCACTGTAGTCCGGTTCACCCATTCGGGAATAGTCAGCAGTGTGCATTCTGTCTAACGATTCCCAAAATGATGAAATTGTTGAAGAGTGCTTTGCTTGGCCTTTGTTGGCTCTATGAGAATGTCTATTGGTAAGCATTTTCTAAAATACTGTGCTATTTCCCTATTATATTTATGCACTAATATTGCTACTCGAAGTAAATCTAGCGCGATACTGTAAGCGAGGCCAAATTTTGAAAAATAAATGTATTTTTTATGTACGTTTATTGTTAAATGTGCATTCATGCTTTAGTAACTGTGTACAGCTTACCGTACACGTGGATCCATACTCAAGAACATATCGCTTCTTTTCTTTTGGAATTCGCTTTCTAATGCCCATGTGGTATTTAGCATGAATAAACCAAAGCCAAGCGGCGACCTAGCGTCTACATACTTAAACCTGTCGCACTTTTTGCCTTTACGGAATAGCTAAGCTTAAGTTATACTAAGGAATGTAAGAGTTACCCTTCGTATCTGACATTTGCTTGAAAGCTTGTGATACACTGACACAAAGAATATACTTATCTTGACTTTTTCGTTAAACTATGTTGTCTGTTCCTCAGAATGCACCATGCAGTTTTATAGTATTATCGTTTACTCTTTGTTTATATAAACTCGCCCGCATCGTAATATACTCAGCATTATTGTCAAGGTTCGTATAGCAAGCACGTATATTTAAACTCATTCTATCCTGCTTCATCAGCGCTATTTACTTCATCCCATCTTACAGGTCTAGCGTGTGCGAATAATCTTCCATCTCTAATTCGCAGCTCTCGCAGCCTTCCCCGCAGAAACGCAGTCGAGGAATTTACAAAAACCCGAGCAACAAAGAAGATTTGTAGTTTCAGACCGAAGCTAACTGCTGTCTACCCCATGGGTCATCAGCTATACTTGCCGAGTTTGAAGCGAACTATTTACCGGACACTTTGAATCACATTGTTTATCCAGCGAACGATTCCGCCGACCGTGTCAACCATGTAAATACAGACAATGCAGCTAGCAGGTGAAACAAAAGCAATCTTAATTACTCGGCGACGGACATAAAAGGCATGGATCGACGTAAATGTTTGCAACGACTAATCAAAAACATTTTTTACCGCACCCGGATTGACACTAGTATGTGGTTTTGCTTTATTCCAGAAAATGCTCCAAGAGGAATCTAGTGTACTGAATTCATCAGCTAGACTCGTTCCAATCGTCCAATGCTCCCAGAGAAACATTTGATCCACAACAACTGACTAATTTAACTGTTGTTCTACGCAGTATGTCGGTCATCACAATAGTAACTATTGCGCAGTAACGATTGTAAAAACACGAAAGAATAATGACATTGATTAAAAAAGTGCCATGCACCAAAATCGATACATGTAATGAAAGCGCGACCGAGGGGAAACCGCGGTGCTTCACATTAGTCTCCGCTTCAAACCGGAGTAAGAATTCTAAGCAGCGCGATATAAATGCATCACATATGGTGTTAGACGTCAATAAGAGTAATTGCACAAATATGGCTTAAGAAACTGCAGCCAGTGCGATTAAGAATAAATATAGCCAGAGTCGGGTCTAACCTGCAAAATTTACTGGAATTTTAGTCGGGACCAATAAACAAGTACCGGTTGGAACATGGTTGATGTCATAAGCAAGCGGAAACTTGAGCCCGCAAGTATTCCCACTGGGACCAAATAAAATAAAGAGGGCGTAGATGTACTCGCGCTGACTCCACTGGTTTGCTGAAGACCAGCTGGGCACATAACTTCAAACCAGGCTGTAGATTATGTATCATCGTTAATGTAAACTAACGTTTCAGAATCAATCTCTTAATACTCTTCAAATGGAAAACGTTTTACTGTTGTGAACCAGTGGAAATTGGTTTGTGCTTTCATGGGTGTTGTTGTGATAGCTCTCAAAATAATGCGCTTAGATAAATAACCAAACTCAGATAACTATGATAAACCGAGACTCATCCTAGTTTTATTCACATCCGCCGATGAACCGGCAGTTGTCTTGTTCTTGCTAGCGCGCCTCTGAAACGCGTCATTTTTTAATTACATCTCCCTGGATATTTCGTGGAGGGAGCACAGATAGGTGCAGCACGACTTGGAAGAATACCAGAGGGAATAAGTAGCCAGGATGATCCTTGTCCACGGTGTTAACAATCCTGTGTGTCTTGGTGAAAGCTAGCGACCACGCAAGATCAGGAATAATAGAGCTACCTTCGCGAGACCCTGTCCCTGAACAACGTCATAGCGCGATCGATCACAGGGCTGCTTAGAACGCCAAGCTAGGCAAGATTTAACCGCAGGCTTTTAAATGTGCTGTTTTAATCCAGGAAATGTCAACCTAGGTTTTGGGTGGAGGCCTGCGGATCGAAGCAGCTTTTGTTCCGAGCTTAGAATTAAAGTAGAGTCTCCTAGAACAAGAACAAGAACAACCTAGAAGAAATACAACCATTTAGTAGAACCAATTCCCGACAGCGGTTTGGATAGCATCACCCAGATAGAGAACGAAAGTACCGAACGCGGTTCATATATCACATGCTAGGAGAGCAGTTTGGAGATAATGGCGGGATCTCTGGTCTAAATATATATATGATTTCTTCACTGCTATATCACAAAGCGATTAGTGGCCGAACTGTCCCCAGCCGGCACAACAACACGTCCAAAAAACCCACTAACTCGCTGTTGATAATAGACAAATTTTGTCTCAGGTAACCTAACGCACAAGGTCTCCTGAACAGGCTTGCTGAAGTGCAGCTAATTGAAGTATCATATCTAGAACATCTTATTCCTGATGGAAACTTGGTTGCAAGCATAAATTACCCATGCCGAAGTTGCGCTATATGGTAAGTCCAATTTCACGACGATTGCCCGGGAAACGGCGGTGGGGTAATTGTAAACTACCACAGCGACCTGCAGTGCAAACCGGTAGACATTCTGGTAACGCTGATCATAGACTCACACTGGTGCAGATTTTTTCTTTCAGGCAGCGACACTTGCCTTTTACAACTGCTAATCTTCCCACAGTGTCCAACCTAGATAGACTCCGGCTTGACAATAGCCTTATAGGTGGTCATATGATGACAATACCCTCATGATCTCATCTTAAACGAATTTACTGTTTGGATCTAAAAGATCCGGCATCCTTACTTTAAATTCAAGCTCGATCTGCATGGACATATTGCAAGCATTCTGCTCTCCAGCCTTGGCAGTTCGCGAAACTGATTCTGAATGGAAAATATACCGTCGGTGTTTGGTTTAGCGCTTACGCAAAGAGCGCTGGTGAAATAGAAGCAAAAATTGCCGAGTGTTCTGGGGTTTAGTGATCTCGTAACGATATTGTACGACTATGTGTTATGCGGAATATTCACAAGAACATATAGGCTTGCTTCTAACTATCGTGCACTACCACAGACAAATTGGTGGAGATTTCACCTTGGAGTTATCAAACGACCGCTCTATTGATAGTATTTGGATGGAGTTTGTTAGCAAGCTGTAATCAGATTAAATCCACATCCGTAAACTGGCTCCTTCCTTCTGTAAGAGCACAACCATTCATTCAGAGCAGAACACATATGACAGTAAGAGATGAAGTGTGGCATGTGTGCAGAGCGAACCCTAACCTTGACAACTGGAAGAAATATTTAGTGAATTTTACTCAGTGTACCACGCTTCTCCTTGAAGTCAAATTCGCACGCCAGCGGAACCAAGCAGGGTTTTTGTTGCTAATAACAAGCTTCTGTACAAACACGTGAACAGCCATCAACATGTGAAGCGTGGCGTTTCTTCACTCCCTTCAGCAAACCGGAGTGCTCAAACCGCCGAGTACGCAGCCAACATTCTACCGATCAAAGTGGCTTTAATATTCCAAGCGTCACAAGCATGTATCATTCCCCCAAACGCCAGCAAATAAATAGATAAATAATATATGGTATATTTCTCGACGTTGCAAGCCACAGACTAATTACTATACCTGATCCTTTTGTAAAACAGACTTGATTACTGGTGAAAGTTTTTCAAGCTTTTTGCTCGTATTATTGGAATGTTAGGGGTGTTCTATCACTGACAAGTTTTGCAAAAGATACGCCACTTGCACTATCGCCAGTACTCTTGCTAAACGAAAATATTAACAAACTAGTATAAGAAACTAATGTAAGAAATCTCATAAGTTCTTTATACAATATCAACTCAATGGTATTATCGGCAGGATAGGACCTGACTGAGCCAGGAGACTAGGATATAACGAAGATCGCGCTCTTGTAGACTCAAATAAGCTGAAGGAGCTTATAAAGCTCCTCAGAAGAAGCGAAGAATTCAGCAACGACTATATTCCTTTCATTGCATTGTCTACCTGTATGTCAACGGATGATCCTTTAGTCATTATCAATATTTTCAGCAAGCATTTCAATTCATACTTCAACTGCCATGCAAACGACCAACAAACCATACCTTTCAAACGGCTACAAGACGGCACATTGTGGGCAGTGGACTTTCCTATAGCAGAAATATGGTCATCGCTTAGCGCTGCGAAGTCGTCCTTTAAATGTATTCCAGATGATAACATCAGTTTTATTGAAATACGGACGTTAGGATACCCTATTCCTTAGCGAAACAGATTTATATTCGTAATGAAACCAAGCAATATTTAATCCTAGTGGATAAAAACTGCACTTGTACCGAGATAAAAAGGCTGACAAAAGGATGTTTTAAATTAACTTTTGATTAGCTCAACTTTCGAAAATTCTTAAAGTTACGTAGACGATTATATAGACTACCCAGTTTCTAAAATCAAGGAACCTAATCGGCCAAAAGAAACGGCTTTATTAAACAGCGCTCTTTGCACTCGTGCCAACTTGACTTCCTAAGCGACATCACTAGGTCATTCGACCTTGGTAAAGCTTATGTTATCATATTCCTTGATATGTAAAAGCCATTGATCCAGTGCTTCATGATATGTTATCGAGAACGACACGACAGGGGGGTAGACGTTTCTTGCTCACCGAAAATGGGCACATGAGGGTCTCACGCGCGCCATCGAATATCGACTAGCTTTCCATCCCACAACGCAACACCGGTACGGATGTTAGAGACGAGCCAGTCCTTTCGCCTCGGGAGCTCTGACTTGGAAGACCCGCCTTCCTGTTTTCGCCTCGATCTCCACTTCTCTGTACCCGAGTTGGATCGGCCAGGAGTCGTTCGAGAGCTCTCGACTTGCTTGTTCTGGGCTGTGTCACTCGGCTCGGCCTCGGTTCTGTGGGTTGCGCTAGCGGCGTAGCTGTCTGATTTATTGCGCTGTCAACATATTCGCGCTCCGCAGTTCCGGACCTAGGCTCGTCGCTAGCCGTCCTTCTCGATTCCCTTTCAGCTATCTCCGAAGAGCTCCCCCGAGGCATTCTTGAAAGCGGCCCCTTTACATTTTGGTTTAACGAGTAGCAGTGTATGTCATTGCTTATATGCTACTTGCTTTGTTCTCTATATATCTTACTGACAAAAACCGAGCATTCAATGTACCCACTTACCCATGCTGTATCACCCTAGTGACAAGTGGCGTAACTCAAGACAGAATTCTCGGACAACTTCGCTACCTCAGACACATAAACGACACATTTGATATTATTCTCCATGGTAAGCTCTAAATGTTTGCCACTGATATGGAAACTGTATACACAATTGATCGTAGGATCCAGAAGTCCATGATTGTAACATAACAACTGACTTGAATGCAGTTTAAAGTTGGTGTTGTCTTCAAACAATAGATTTTCCGTAGAAAAAGTAATATCACCTAATAGAAATCTGACATAAAAGTCCAACCACGAATATCCCTCAGTAAACACCTTGCAAATGGCAACCATATTACAGGCTCAATGCTTTACTGTGCCAATGTTCTTAACTTCTCCGAAAATTACAGTACGCTGCTGCTTAAGCCAAAAAATTAATGCATTGTTTCACGAACACTTTACCTTAACAACTGTCAATATTAGACTTACAAGACTGGTACACTTCCACTGTTGGAGTAATATTGCATGATATTTGCCAACGCAAGCCAAAGCGTTCAAAAAATATTTATAAACATATGAAGGGTGACTACTTGGGTACCCTCCATCCGGACTCATCCCAGAGACTGCGGGAAAAATGGGAAGTGCGTCTTTTACCAATTATTATTCTGAAACCATTGGTTCGTAAATCGATAATACGTTTGTAATTCTCTGATCAAATCAGGTATGGGTTGCACAAAACTGATTATCGTTGATATGGACAGCATCCAGTATATCGTGAAAGCAGCGAAGGAAAACAGACGCCATTTTTAGGTATGCTGGTAACCAAAACAATTGATGGTGATTTGTAAACAACACATTTACAGTAAATAAACGTACACAGATCTTATTCTAAACTTCAACAACTAACACCCCCAAATGTCACCAATACGTTGCGTACAAATTCTGTTTGACAAAATAGCATCTCACTGCAGCACAAAGGTAGGGAAACGAGTCGAAGAGGAGCACCTATTCAAGTCATTTGCTAGAAACGGATTCCCACGAAACTTACACTGAATTGCGTTAAATTATAATCCCAAAAAATGCCGTCCTACCTCAGCAACAAGGAAAATGCTCTTTATGCTATACATAAAGTATATATCTGTAACGACTGCTAGATGGTTCAAACAAAATCCGTGGTATCCACAAGCCAACATTGTAAATAACAAAGTGAGAACAAGAACGTAACAAAGAAGAATATTGTATATTATACAGTTTGCAGTTATTGTGAAAAGCAGTGTGTAAGATAAACGTACTGGAAGCTGTCAACAAAGATACGAGAACACAAAATAGTGACCTCAATTATGCCATACATTTGTGCGATTAATTAGACAGTTACAAGTAGGCAAAATAGCGATCCTGACTCAAGAGGTAAAACGAAATTGGTGACGTTTCTATAAGCCTGGTATACAACCACGAACTCAATCAACTTTTATATCAGGATCAATTTCATATACCAACCAATGAGACAAATAAAGCACACGAAAATTACAAAAGGCGTGTATAAATAAACCCAGACCAACATCAAGACGTTTAACAGCCCGATTGATTAGAGCCCAAACTAAACAATCACCCGTTGAACCATTCAGAGTGTGACATTCCTAGGCGCGTCAAATTAACATCTGTGCAAAAGTGCATAATGCATTCACTTGCTAACCGAAACGAGGCAAACTCTACACTCCAATGCTTACAGATATATATATATATATAGCGAAGTAGTGGACGTCAGTATCCATCTTTATGTTTGCTTTTACCAGCTCCTACCTTCTGAGTGTCATCACACTCTCGTTAATGATGTCAACTCGAATGTTGACAAAAAGTCGGCAGCCAAGATACCCAAAATGCCGAAAGTCTTAAAAACAGAAAGTGCCCACCAAAGCACCGGTATTCGAAGCCAATGTTTGATTTCCATACCGTTAGTGTCATTTTCCATAGCTATCAGGGGAAATGTTGGACCACAGCTAAAGCAGATATTCTACTGACTGGAATTCCTTGAGTACATGTATAAAGTGAAGAACGTCAGTTTGATCAGATTTGGTGCATTAGTTCACGAATTCCCAGACGATCAAATCCCGAAACGTTTGAGCATCTAATTAAGATACATAAGATTTGGAACGCAATTCAAAATCCACATCCCCGGTGCACATTTTGATACTTCAAGAAGAATATAGTAATTTACACAGTATAGCAAGAAAAGCTTTTTCATCATAATGCACAAAATATTCAGCTTGTTTATTAAGGTTGTAAATGAAAAACATGATAGGGGTCTAGGTTTGGGGAATACTAGAAAAACTGATTTACACAACTGCAGTAAAGCCGGAAGGTTTACACGGTTTGAATACTTTTGTTAATATGCTGTTCCCCTGTTTATATTTATATGAAAGTGTATGCATTTTTCTATTGCACCAGGAATTAACATTTAGTTTAACATTTGCTCGTTTTTACTCTAAAAATGCTGTTTATGTAATATATGACGTATGTAGCTATTTTTGACAATATTATAAAGGTAAATATTCAAAATGTAATATAGAGAGCTATAGGAAAACTATCTTACTAGATGCGTTATACCCGATGTGATCCTGAGCAACGGATCGCATAGATATTGAAGAGCATTCACCAGAAACTCTTTTAGATTGCATCTACACTCTAACTACAAAATCAATCCAAAGAAAAATGCTGTAGTTTCTTATTAGATTCATTCAGCTTTTTGAATCATCAACGCCTTTTGCAGCATGAACTATGTTTGCTAATATTTGCTGAATAATTCAAAACGTTTTAAGCAGTTTTTCGCTTAATTATTATACTTGAAAATTTGGGAACATTTTGCACTTGGTGCTTATGTAAACAGTTGAGCGAGAAAACTTGACTACCAAGCTAATTTAGACAACATTAAGAGTCAGTATGAACATCTGGCTGCAATCTTATGCAAAACTTACAGTACATTAAATAGCAGGCGATAGCATGCAATAGCAAAATAAATGAAACCAGTAACTTTTTAAATAGGCATGACTGAATTTCAAAGATAAGCATGAAATAGGTCAGTGCTACGCGAGAACTATTTTCCGATGAGCGCTCTGACGGTTGACGCATTTGATAAACTGCTAGTAAACACAGATTACCTTCAGGGCGTTCAGTGTGCATTTTTAAATTATGCCTACTTCTACTTGCCTCAGGTACACTTTGCTCGGACCATATCATTAGTAAATTTCTTGGTCGCAATCCCACAAATTTTCCCATTCAGACCTTGTGTTCTTAGCTTGGGCCATCCAATTCGGTCACAGCAAGTAATGCGCATTTGTGAATGTGCTATTAACCACTTTAATAAGCATGTGCTCAAAGTTATGTGGTACCGCATATTAAAATTGATCTTAGAATACCGTCCGATAGAAAAGCAAGCTAAAGTTAACGAGCATTTGCGTCCAATAGGATACCTTTCCATTCCTGTTTTTATTAGCAATTAAAAGCAATTTATTTAGTTACGACGCTATAAATTTATCTTTCATCTAAATACAATCCACATGCTTTTATTAAATGCGTTGCTGTTTTCTGCGCAACTTATTTAAGCCAGTTATGGAAAGATTGATTTGCTGGTCCACACGTGTTATCCTTTGTTATTCGCCTTGATGTAAGATACTGCTAAATACGGCGGAATTAAAAGTTAAAGGAATCCACCACTGTTTGCATTAAATTATTTACCAGATCCGTTAATATTCTTTTGATGAACTCTTACTGCAGAGCATCAGTTAGTGCTTAGCTAATGTAATGAAGTACTGTACAATAAATTGAATTGTTTGGCGTCCGGTGGACCTGGCTTCCAGGCCTGCTATCTCTACTTTATGAAACAAATTGGGTCGAGACGCGTCGTGGTGTGCTGTGTTTTCCGGCGAGCAACACAACATTTCTAGCTGCATCAGCCACACTTCTGTGGTCAAGTTGATCAGGTTTGAATTTTATAAGAAAGGCGGTCTACATTTAGATTTCGCTTTGCCATGCAGCCACACAGAACATAATTCATAATATTCCTACAGTCAAATATATATTCTATATCTGTTTCCATTGTAGCTGGAAGGCACATCATATTAGCTCGGTATAAAGATGTACATACTAAAGACTGGTAGAAATGTGTAGCCCAGGAGTCATTAAGCTCTAAGTATTGATCAGGCAGGCAAATATTTTATCGAACCATGTGGTCCTTGTCAGGTTTGTGTGACAAAAGCTGTCGTATACAAGTTCGCAAAAGAGAGTGGCATCCTGGAAAACAAGATTAAGTGAACTGGTTGCACCGACACTGTTTTCATCGGAGCAATTATGTATACATTATAACATCGAAAACATGCAATTCACTTGTTAATAGTAATACTCACGCTGGCAAAATATTCAGCGATCTGATTCCTGCCGCACTTCTTATCAATCGATATGCGTTTCTTGAAATCAAGCCTTTAGATTGTTTCGCAAATAACTGACTAGCTAACAGCATTTCTGTGTATATATGTAGACGAATGTTATTTATATTTATCGAACAATAGGATTGGTAATGCTCATTTAACGAAAAGCATTTGACAGGAGATTGCTAGTAAATTTGTCAAGTACGCTTATGGGTTAAAATTAAGCTTGCAATTACTGAAGTACTTTGAGAGCAGTTTATAAAGCGTGCTGTAACATGGAATTTTGCACAAGTTTATGCCTGAAATTTGGCTGTGTAATGGCACTATGTAACACCTAAGTCACAATGCAGCATACTGAATGGATAGGCAAACTTGGTTTATGCAGATATTGTTGACTTTAAAATTTGAAATCCTAGAATTAAACCGCTTTCAGCATTTCATAATTATTTTCCAACTTAAAATTGGGAAAGTATGTTAGCATTTTATAAGACAACTTATTCTCGATCATCCAAATTATTTCTGACTAACGTGATTATGTCAGAATAACTTCTATCTTAAGTAGATCGTCTTATCTGACAAGGATGACCACTCAGATAACTCATTACTTCTCAAAACGACCCTTTCCTTGATAACCCCTAAATCACGGAACTTTGCATGAGTATCCGTGTTGAGCGCATCTGCTTCCTGATCAAAAAGTAAAATGTATTTCATTAGTTAACTTGTCAAGCTAGTTTTCCTGGTAATAAAACATTTCACTAGAACGTGCAATTATTCCAGTAGATTTAAATCCTTCTCCTCGTGTTTGTGTAGTTTCGTTGAACATTGTCTTAAATAAGTTCTTTATCTTGTGCATTGAGAGCGTGAGTGTGGGTTTGTGGTGAAGTAAACAAAACCAAAGGTACTTATTCGTAAACTTTAATAATTTCCATTGACGTAATTGCTAAGATCGCAACACATTCAACATATGTGCATACGTTCAGCACGTCTATAATTAAACATTGTTCATCACCACACATTTTCCATAGTAGGTACAAGATGGAACATGAATTTTCCTTTTACAAATTGGTAGTAACTGGCCGTTGTAAACAGTATTAAAAGATGTAAATGACTGGTGTTTATTCAAATATTTAATGAATGTCAAAATTGTGTGACATGTGTTGCAACTTTGACACCGCATTTAAAGAAAATAATTCATTTTCGTAAATATTAAACACTTAATGGTAAGCCTAAACAGGTCTGTTCAGACTCCAGTTTCATCTGCAAACTATTAATTGCTCACCAGATACAACTCTTTATTTGCTCGACTTGAAATTAATGTGTCACTTGCACCGACAAGTTAGCGCGATGAATACTATATGACGGAAAATATATAATAAGTCCCAGAGAGCTTGTAGATTTGAATATGAAATATAAACGTAGTTTACATTACTGGATTCTTTCTGTTCACCTAACAGTTAATGGCTACAGGAACTTAAGGAATAATTAAATCCAAACTGATGGCTGATTAACTCGGATTTGATCCATATTTCAGTCAGAATTAGGTGGATATAGCACAGCTGAAATAAAACAGCCAAACCGATTACGAAGTTGTTGTTTTAAATGTTTACTTTTTTACTTATGCTTGTTGATTTTATATAACCTATTGTTAATAAAGCACAACAGATGTACTAAAATTGATGCCATATACTAGATATCTAAATTTTGTGACAACTTCTAAATTTATCTAACAGCTACATAGGAAAACCATAAAAATTTGCTTGTTATTCACTACTATGTACAAGGTGTCCTCTACATAAGCGAAAATAGCCTACCTTCGTCTTTCACATGATAATTAGGCGTTTCGTGATTATTTGATGATTAAAAATCATTAAATAGAAACTAAAACAGAATTGTTACGGAAACTTGAGTGATATTAGCGTCGGTTATGCACATCAGGATTCAGTAAGAAGGCTACTGCAAGCTCAAAAAGTTCCCTAGGGCCATTTCATTTTTACTGGAATCATCAACACTCTGCATCCTGTATGACACTTTTGGGGCTCGAACTTGCAATATGAATGTTAATGGTTCCTAGTAAGGACAATTAGGCTAGCAATAATGGTAATGGTTACCGGGATTATGCTATCATATATAAGTGAGCCCCGGTCAATATCCTGTGATTTGCGCGTTAATACAGAGCAGAATATTATTTAGACTGTCATCAACCTCCGAATTTTCAAGCTATGGTCAATGACTGTCTTATGGTACTATACTCAGTTCAATCTGGGTACTGATTACAAAGTAATAGTAGGTATTTCAATAATATAGTTTCGGCACATTCAAATTCTCTATGACAATTCGCACATGCTCGGAATAGACGTGTACAGTTTTTCCCTTTATCGGAATAGCCAGCATTGCCAAATCCATCTGGTCCTTATGCGGCTAGAACCCCCTAACCGACTGCTACCAATCCATGGTGAAGGCAATTGCGCTACGCTAAACGGTAACGTCCGTCTTTACTATAACATTTGTAAACTCCAACAATGTAATAGGTTGCATGTTTCTACTACAAAAAGTATAGTGCAGCTCCCACAGTAAGTTACAAAGTCACCTAATTAAAGGTCCAAATATATTTATAAATTCTGCGTACGGATTACAAAGTATTAAATGTAGTTAAAATGGGATATTTAACGAATTATCACTTCTGGGCCCATTTAAGGAGCCACTGCTGCTGAGGAATCTCGAAGGAATGAACACGCTTTCAGTGCTCTTGACGTTTGATGACTGTCTGCCTGAGCATATTTTTAGTGATAATTTAACTATACATACTATTGTAAGCATATATGTGCACACTTCGCCTGGATGGTAAAAATTTATTTTGTTCAATAATATGTACAATGTGAAAATTATGGTCGTTAAATGCGCGCGCACTAAAATCCAAAACTGAGTGCTACAAATTGGAAATGAGCTTGTATAATTTCTAAATTACGTACGATATTTCCACCTTCGATTGTTTATAGTGTGCTCGTTTATGCCAGCAAATGCGCATGCCTTTACAAGTACGCAACGTGAT
>OX104062.1:26183061-26206828 GCA_944474145.2 Dicrocoelium dendriticum | reverse complement strand
GCCATTGATCCAGTGCTTCATGATATGTTATCGAGAACGACACGACAGGGGGGTAGACGTTTCTTGCTCACCGAAAATGGGCACATGACGGTCTCACGCGCGCCATCGAATATCGACTAGCTTTCCATCCCACAACGCAACACCGGTACGGATGTTAGAGACGAGCCAGTCCTTTCGCCTCGGGAGCTCTGACTTGGAAGACCCGCCTTCCTGTTTTCGCCTCGATCTCCACTTCTCTGTACCCGAGTTGGATCGGCCAGGAGTCGTTCGAGAGCTCTCGACTTGCTTGTTCTGGGCTGTGTCAATCGGCTCGGCCTCGGTTCTGTGGGTTGCGCTAGCGGCGTAGCTGTCTGATTTATTGCGCTGTCAACATATTCCCGCTCCGCAGTTCCGGACCTAGGCTCGTCGCTAGCCGTCCTTCTCGATCCGCTTTCAGCTATCTCCGAAGAGCTCCCCCGAGGCATTCTTGAAAGCGGCCCCTTTACATTATGGTTTAACGACTAGCAGTGTATGTCATTGCTTATATGCTACTTGCTTTGTTCTCTATATATCTTACTGACAAAAACCGAGCAGTCAATGTACCCACTTACCCATGCTGTATCACCCCAGTGACAAGTGGCGTAACTCAAGACAGAATTCTCGGACCACTTCGATCCTCAGATACATAAATGGCACTTTTGATATTATTCTCCATGGTAAGCCCTGAATGTTCGTGACTGCTATGGAAAGTGTATACACGTTTGATCTTAGGATCCATATGTCCATGATTTGTAAAATAACAGCTGACTTGAATGCATAGTAATAGTGGTGTTGTACTTCAAACATTAGGTTTTCCATAGAAAGAGTAATATCACCTAATAGAAATGTGATATGAATGTCCAACCATTAATATCCTTCGATAAACCCCTTGCAAATGGTAGCCAGATTAGAGGCTTACAGCTTTACTATTCCAACATTCTTAACTTCTCCAAAAATTACAGTAAGCTGCTGCTTAAGCCAATAAAAATAATGCAATATTTCCCGAACACTTTACCTTAGCTTTACCTTAACTTTACTTAACCTTAACAAAATTAGACTTACAAGACTAGTACACTTCCACTGTTGCAGTAATATTGTTTGATATTCGAAAACGCAAGCCAAGGCGTTCAAAGGAAATATTTATAAACAAATGTAAGGTGCACGAATGTGGTACCCTGTATCCGGACTGATCGCAGAGACTGCGTGCAAAAATTGGAAGAGCGTCTTCCACCAATAATTATTCTGAAACCATTGGTTGGTTACGTCGATAATACGTTTGTAATTCTCTGATCTACTCAGGTATGGATTGCACAAAACTGATTAACGATTATATGGACGGCATCCAGCTTATCGTGAAAGCAGCGAAGGAAAACAGACGCCAGTTTTTTGTATATGCTAGTAACCTAAACAATTGATGGTGATTTGCAAACAACACTTTACAGTAAGTAAACTTACACAGATATTATTCTGAACTTCAACAACTAACACCCCAAATTTCACCAAAGAAGTTGCGTACAAATACTGTTTGACAGAATTGCATCTCACTGCAGCACAAAGGTAGGAAAACGAGTCGAAGAAGAACACCTATACAAGTCATTTGATAGAAACGGATTCCCACGATACTTACACTGAATTGGGTTAAAGTATAATGCCACCAAATTTCGTCCTACGTCAGCAACAAGGAAAATGCTCTTTATGCTATACATACAGAATATATCTGAAACGACTGCCAGATGGTTCAAACAAAATCTATGGTTTCCACAAGCCAGCATTGTAAATAACAAAGTGAGAACAAGAACGTAACAAAGAAGAATATTGCATATTATACAGTTTGCAGTTATTGTGAAAAGCAGTGTTTAAGATAAACGTACTGGAAGCTGTCAACAAAGATACGAGAACACACAATATTGACCTCACAAATGCCATACATTTGTGCGATTAATTAGACAGTTACAAGTAGGCAAAATAGCGATCCTGACTCAAGAGGTAAAACGAAATTGGTGACGTTTCTATAAGCCTGGTATACAACCACGAACTCAATCAACTTTTATATCAGGATCGATTTCATATACCAACCAATGAGACAAATAAAGCACACGAAAATTACAAAAGGCGTGTATAAATAAACCCAGACCAACATCAAGACGTTTAACAGCCCGATTGATTAGAGCCCAAACTACACAATCACCCGTTGAACCATTCAGAGTGTGACATTCCTAGGCGCGTCAAATTAACATCTGTGCAAAAGTGCATAATGCATTCATTTGCTAACCGAAACGAGGCAAACTCTACACTCCAATGCTTACAGATATATATATATAGCGAAGTAGTGGACGTCAGTATCCATCTTTATGTTTGCTTTTACCAGCTCCTACCTTCTGAGTGTCATCACACTCTCGTTAATCATGTCAACTCGAATGTTGACAAAAAGTCGGCAGCCAAGATACCCAAAATGCCGAAAGTCTTAAAAACAGAAAGTGCCCACCAAAGCACCGGTATTCGAAGCCAATGTTTGATTTCCATACCGTTAGTGTCATTTTCCATAGCTATCAGGGGAAATGTTGGACCACAGCTAAAGCAGATATTCTACTGACTGGAATTCCTTGAGTACATGTATAAAGTGAAGAACGTCAGTTTGATCAGATTTGGTGCATTAGTTCACGAATTCCCAGACGATCAAATCCCGAAACGTTTGAGCATCTAATTAAGATACATAAGATTTGGAACGCAATTCAAAATCCACATCCCCGGTGCACATTTTGATACTTCAAGAAGAATATAGTAAATTACACAGTATAGCAAGAAATGCTTTTTCATCATAATGCACAAAATATTCAGCTTGTTTATTAAGGTTGTAAATGAAAAACATGATAGGGGTCTAGGTTTGGGGAATACTAGAAAAACTGATTTACACAACTGCAGTAAAGCCGGAAGGTTTACACAGTTTGAATACTTTTGTTAATATGCTGTTCCCCTGTTTATATTTATATGAAAGTGTATGCATTATTCTATTGCACCAGGAATTAACATTTAGTTTAACATTTGCTCGTTTTTACTCTAAAAATGCTGTTTATGTAATATATGACGTATGTAGATATTTTTGACAATATTATAAAGGTAAATATTCAAAATGTAATATAGAGAGCTATAGGAAAACAATCTTACTAGGTGCGTTATACCCGATGTGATCCTGAGCAACGGATCGCATAGATATTGAAGAGCATTCACCGGAAACTATTTTAGAGTTCAGCTACATTCTAACTACAAAATCAATCCAAAGAAAAAGGCTGTAGTTTCTTGTTAGATTCATTCAGCTTTTAGAATCATCAACACCTTTTGCAGCATGAACTATGTTTGCTGATATTTGAGGAATAACTCGAAACCTTTTAAGCAGTTTTTCGCTAAGTTATTATACTTGAAAATTTGGAAACATTTTGCAATTGGAGCTCATGTAAACAGTTGAGCGAGAAAACTTGACTACATCGCTAAATTAGAAAACATTGAAAGTCAGTATGAGCATCTGGCTGTAACCTTTTGCAAAACTTACGGTACGTTGAATAGCAGGTGACAGCATGCAATAGCAGAATAAATGAAACCAGTAACTTTTTAAATAGTCTTGACTGAATTTTAAATATAAGCATAAAATAGGTCAATGCTGGGCGAGAGCTATTTAACGATGAGCGCTCTGACGGTTGACGCATTTGATAAACTGCTAGTAAGCGCAGCTTATCTTCAGGGCGTTCAGTGTGCATTCGTAAATTATGCCAATTCTACTTGCCTCAGGTACACTTTGATCGGACCATATCATTATTAAATTTCTTGGTCGCAATCCCACATATTTTCCCATTCAGAACTTGTGTTCTTAGCTTGGGCCATCCAATTTGGCCACAGCAAGTAATGTGCATTTGTGAACGTGCTAATAACCATTTAAAAAGCATGTGCTCGAAATTATGCGGCACCGCATATTAAAATTGAACTAATAAAACCGTCCGATAGAAAAGCAAGCTAAAGTTAAAAAAGCATTTGCCTCCAACAGGATTATTTCCCATTTCCTTTTTTATCAGCAATTACATCGAAATTAATTTAGTTTCGATGTTATAAATTTATCTTTCATTCAAATACAATCTACATGCTTTTATTAAATGCATTGCTGTTTTCTGCGCAACTTATTTAAGCCAGTTATGTGAAAAATGATTCGCTGGTCTACGCGTGTTTTTCTTTGTTATTCGCTATGCTGCAAGATACTGCTAAATACGGCGGAATTAAAAGTCAAAGAAATTCACCACTGTTGGCATTAATTTATCTACCAGATCCGTTAATATTCTTCTGATGAACTCACCGCAGAGCTTCCATTAGTGCTTACATAATGTAATGAGGTATTGTATAATAACCTAACTTGGTTGGAATCCGGTGGACCTGCCTTCCAGGACTGCTATCTCTACTTTATGAAACCAGTTTGATCGAAACGCGTCGTGGTGTGCAGTATTTTCCGGCGAGCAAAAGAGTATTTCTAGCGGCGTCAGCTACATTCCTGTGGTCAAGGTTGAATTCCATAAGAAAGGCGGTCTACAATTAGATTGCGCTTTACCATGCTGCCACACAGAACATAATTCATAATCTACCTACTGTCAAATATCTATTCTTTTTCTGTTTCCATTGTAGCTGGAAGACACATGATATGTGCTTGGTATAAAGGTGTGCATACTAAAGACTCTTAGTGATGTGTAGCCCAGGAGTCATTAAGCTCTAAGTATTGATCAGACAGGCAAATATTTTATCGAACCATTTGGTTCTTGTCAGGTTTTGTGTGACAGGAAATGTCGTGTACAATTTTGTATATTAATGTGGCATCCTGGGAAACAAGATTAAGTGATCTGTTTGCAACTGCGCTGTCTTCACCGCAGCAACTATGCATACATTAAACATCGAAATAATGCAAGATAAAATATCGTATTTCATGTACATGGCATTCAAATAATACTCCTTACATGACGGCTGCATTTAATGCTCTTCACTTGTTAAGAGTAAGACTCACGCTGGCAAACGATTCAACGAGCTAATTCCTGCCGCACTTCTTCTCAATCGATATGCGTTTCTTGAAAGTAAGCCTTTACAGTGTTGCGCAAATAAGTAACTTGCTAACAACATTTCTGTGTGGAAATGTAGACAAATGTTAATTATATTTACCGAACAATAGGATCGGTAAAGCTCGTTTAGCGAAAAGCATTTGAGAGGAGATTGCTACTAATTTGGTCAAGTACGCTTAAGGGTTAAAATTAAGCTTACAATTACTGAAGTATTTCGACAGCTGTTTATAAACTATGCTGTACCATGGACTTTTTCACAAGCTCATGCATGCAATTTAGCTGTGTAGTGGCATTAGAGAAGAGTTAAGTTACAATGCAGCATAATGAATGGAAAGACAAACTTGGTTTATGAAGATATTGTTGACTTTATTATTTGAAAGCCTAGAATTACAATTCTTTCAGCATTTCATAATCATTTTCCAACTTAAAATTGGGAAAGCATGTTAGTATTTTATAAGACAACGTATTCTCGATCATCCAATATCTATCTGCCTAATGTATATTTGTCAGAATGGTTTCTATCTTAAGTATATCGTCTTATCTGACAAGGATGCCCACTCAGATACCTCATCACTTTTCAAAACTACCCTTTCTTTGCTAACCCCTAACTCACGGAACGTTGCATGAGTATCCGTGAAGACCGCATCTGCTTCCTGATCAAAAAATAAAATGTGTTTCTTGAGTTGATTTTCAAGCTAGTTTTCCTGTTAATATAACATTTAACTGGAATGTACAATTATTCCAGTAGATTTCAACCATTCTTCTGGGGATTGTGTAGTTACGTTGATCATTGTCTTAAATGGTTTCTTTACCTTGTGCATTGAAAGCGTGAGTGTGAGGTTGCGGTTAAGTAAACAAAACCGAATATACTTATTCGTAAACTTTAATAATTTCCATTGATGTAATTGCTAAGATCGCAACACATTCCACATATGCGTGTATATGCAGCACGGCCATAATGAAACTTTGTTCATCATCACACATTTCCATAGTAGGTATGAGATGGAACATGCATTTCACTTGTTCAAATTGGTAGTGTGTGGCTGTTGTACACAGTATTTTAGGATGTAAATGACTGGGTTTTATTCAAATATTTAATGAATAATAAAATTGTGGTGACATGTGTTGCAAATTTGACACCACATGTAAAGAAAATGATGCAGTTTCGTAAATATTAAACACTTTATGGTAAGCTTAAACAGGTCTGTTCAGACTCCAGGGTCATTTGCAAACTATTAATTGCTCACCAGATACAACTCTTTATTTGCTCGATCTAAAATTAATTCGTCATTTGCACCAACAGGTTAGCGCGATGATCACTTTATGACGGAAAATATATAATAAGTCCCAAAGAGCTTGTAGATCTAAATATAAAATATAAACGTAGTTAATATTACTAGATTTTATCTTTGGGCCTAACAGTTACTGGCTAGAGGAACTTAAGGATTTACCAAATCAAAACTAATGGCTGATTAACTCGGATTTGATCCATATTTCAGTCAGAATTAGGTGGACATAGTACAGTTGAAATATAACAGCCAAAGAGATTGCAAATTTGTTGTCTTCAACCATTTACTTTTTCATTACTATTTGTTGCTTTTATATAACGTCTTATTAATAATCCATTTCAGATGACCTAAAATTGATGCGGAATACTAGATATCTAAAGCATTTGACAACATCTAAATTTATCTCACAGCCACAAATGAGAACAATAAAATTTGCATGTCCTCCACTAGTATGTACAAGGTGCCCTCTACATAGGCGGATATATCCTATCTTCCTTTTTCACTTGATAATTAGGTATTTTGTGATTATTTTGTAATGAAGAAAAACAAGAAAATAGAACATAAAACAGAATTGGTAGGGAAACTCGATTGACATGAGTGTCGGTTATTTACATCAAGATTCAGTAAGATAGCTACTCCAAACCAGAAAAGCGCTGTAGGGCCATTTCATTTTTACGGGAATCGTCAGCACTGTGCATCCTATATGACACTTTTGGGGCTCGTATCTGCAATATGAATGTTAACGGTTCGTAGTAAGGACCACTAGGCTACGGATAAAAGTAATGGTTACCGGGATTAGGCTACCATATATAAGTTAGCGAATGGTCATTATCCTGTGAGTTGCGTGTTAATACCGAGCAGAAGATCATTTAGACTGTCATCAACCTCCGAAATTTCTAGCTCAAGTCACTGACTACCTTATGGTATTACACACAGCTTCATCTGTGTACGGATTACAAAGTAACAGTGGGTATTTGAATAATATAGATTCGTCACATCCAAATTCGCTATGACAGTTAGCACATGCTTGGAAAAGACGTGTACAGATTTTCCCCTTCTCGGAATAGTCAGCATTGCGAAATCCATCTGGTCCTTATGCGGCTAGAACCCGCAAACCGACTGCTACTAATCAATGGTGAAGGCAACTCCACTACGCGGGACGGTAACTTCCGTATTTATCATACTATTTGTAAAGCAACATACAATGAAATATGTTGCATGTTCCTAATATATAAAGTATAGATCCGCTCCCACAGTAAGCTACGAAATCACCGAATTAAAGTTCCAAATAAATTTATAAATTATGCCTACTGATTACAAGCATTAAATGTAGTTAAATGGTATAAATAACGAATTATCACTTCTGGGCTCATTTCAAGAGCCACTGCTGCTGAGGAATCTTGAAGGAATGAAGACGCTTTCAGCGCCGTTGGCGTTTGCTGACTGCCTGCCTGAGCATATATTTAGTGATAATTTAACTATACATACCGTGTTAAGCATATATGTGCACATTTTGGTTGGATGGTAAAAATTTATGTTGTTCAATAATACGATGAACGTGCAAAGCATGGTCGTTAAATGCGCACGCACTAGCATCTTAAATTGAGTGCTAATAATTGGAAATGAGCTTATATGATTTCTAAATTACGTACGATATTTCCACCTTCGATTGTTAATAGTGTTCGCGTTTATGCTAGCAACTGTACATGCTTTTACAATTACGCAACGTGATGGCAGTAAAACACTGAAAACATTCATGCTTGGTATCTTTATGTAGAGACGTGGAGAGCTTTTAATTAAGGCTAAAATGAAGACAAACGCATAGGATACAAACCTTCATCAGCTTGCAGTTACTGGTAAACTTCTGCGGAATTTCAATGAGCAGTGACTAATTGCGGTTAACATTGCAAGTGCTTGACAAGATCCATAAAAAGAAAGGAGTAAGACTCATAGAACCGAAGTTAATAAGCAAGAGAAAAGCGAAATTTAGGGATTGAGTTTCTAAACGAGTTAACACTATGGTAGCTTAGTTCACAGCAAAGTTACGCAGTGGTGATGAGCATATGGTTGTGATCGAAATATTTCTTCCCCTAAGTGAAACAAAGTGTATCATGTGATACTTATGAAACAATGTACAGTTAATTCGTTCGTTGAGTAGTTCAAACGTTGGGAACAAAATGACTTGAGTTGGATGGGTTTTCCCTATTTTGAATATCAGAAGCAAGAAAAAGTTTTTACTACTATCACGTCGACTGTATTGTTCAGCAAGTTTTAGGTTGTAGCCTCATGATGAAGTCTCCATAATGGCGCTGAAATGTAGCGTTATACATTCCCCATATGCGTTGGTAAGAAACGGGGAAAACCCTAAATAAGTTGGTCGCCATACGTTGTGGATCTTAAAGCGCATCGATAGGGTATTTACGACAAAGACACTAGGCTTAGATCGTGTACTCCAGGTAAAACCTTATGCCAGCCTTAACCGTTACAGTATGATAGATGGCTCAAAATTCACGAAATCTTTCCGAAAGTGTCCAAAGTGCTGACTGGATCACTCGAAAACTTTCCGGCCTATTTCATGCAGCAAAAACCATGCTTCACAATTGTTCCAGTCAATTTACTGTGTAGTCTGTTGCCAAAGCTATTCTTGTGGATATTTCTCAGCACGCTGATGAGGTATGCTCATCACTTTTCATTTCTTTAATTTGAACTGGAGCCGGTTTTCAGTTGAACATCTATGGACCCTGTCGAGGTCTCTGCCGTAACTCTGGCGCTTGCACTGCACTAATGTAATGTCAGAACCTGACATCGTCTGAAAAATGTAGGGAGTTATACTGGAGCACATTGTAAAAACCACTGATAACTAAGAGAAATACACTTTCTCCCAAAACCTCGGATCTTGATTAACATCACGCTGTTGCTGAACATGGTCGGTAAAAGTGCTGCTAACTCCAACCTTAACTGATGTCAACTGAATACGTATATTAAGCATAAAGAGCGAGAAGACATAAACCCGTGTTGCACAATTGTAGGTAGATCGGACACATGCACTGAATCACTTCTCCGATACCTGCACAGTGACAGTATATTGCAATTGCGCTACATCTTATCCTGGTGTGAAAGGCTCCCTAGACCATAAACCCCGAACACACCACGCCTAGCTTCTACAGCTATTTGTTCCAATATTTCACCACTCGAAGCTCGAAACATAGAGGGTGAACGATGTGCTTTAAATCCGGTAGCACTAGTTAGTACCGGTGTACACGTGTGCTGCTTGTTGCGCGAAAGTGCAGTAGCTGCTTCAACGTAGGGAAATGGCCCATTTGTAGTGTGCGGTGCGACAAAATGAAATCAACTGGAAACCGACGATTTGACAGGGTATACAGCCATAGTCTCCTTCATCGGTCCTCGTAGGACATATCCAGTAAACCGAAAGTGAGCCGGATAGCTACACGCTGGTCCTGTTCCAGTCTTTGCACCTCACCTATTGTGATCGGGCAATAGGCAGTTGAATCAAACTCAGTCACCGGTCTTTCAATGGAACAGAAGAGACGGTTTGCAGTCTTTTTTGATCAGCTGCAGAAACTGCGCTAAAAGGCCCAATGTACTGGTAGTCGGTTTACTTACTGTCAGTTTGTGTTGTCGACAGACTTTAAATTACAGCGTGAGAGCATGCCTAGATCCTTTACGGAACTGGTGGGATGCAGCTGGTGACCGGCCAGGGTGTAAGCACGCTCATTACTACAACTCCCCAGGCTCATAAACGAGGACTTGGCGATGTTGACCATAAGCGTAACCTGCAAACCACCGGGATAATCAGTGGTTTTCCTGCTGAAGGACATCGCAGCCTAGGAGAGAATCAACAATCCTCCATACCGTTAGGTCATCCTCAAACAATACGCAGAGCGACCGATGAAGTTGCGTTTTTTATCATTGTGGATCAGGAATAAAATGGGCCTAAGTGCTGTTTCTTGAATATGCAGTTAATGGACGGGTAACAATCCGATAGCTGGTCGTTCAAGTAAACCCACCATCTTCTAATAAGAAAGTCACTGATCCACTGGTGCAGTGCTCCGCCAAAACCACAGAGAGCCATCTGGTGAAACAGGACCTCTTTGTTCACTTTTTCGAATGCTTTACTGTAAGTAATGTAGATAACATCCAATGACTTCCGCCGATTCAACGCCCTCAACCTAATACCTGCCACATCAACGGCATGTTAGATGCACGAGCTACCCTTCCTGAGACCGTGCTGTGCCGGCCTTAGTTCTTTCGACGCCAACAGATGGAGAATACCGTCTTTCACAATCGTCTCGTTTACCTTCACCAAAACAGAGGCGCGACAAATCAGCCGGTAGTTGTCCACATTGCGTGGGTCACCATCTTATGGAATCGGCTTCACTGCTCAGACTTTCAAGTCCATCGCCAAAGCGACCTTTGAAAATCGATCTGTTGAAAGGATCCGTCACGGCAGGTATGATGACTGCCGACAAGGACTAAAATATTGTCGTTTTAGGTCCATCAGATCCGTCAGGCTTTGTGCAATAAAGACAGGCGTGTAAACTGCGGACATCTACCACACTGCAATCAAGGCCCTGGAGCTCAGTGGGGACTACACACCTCGAGCTCGGAATAGCTGCATACACCCTTATATATACGGAAGCAAACAGCGCCGCCAATGCCAACGCACGTTTAGTGCTGCAGGTCAGACGCTGTCCGCCAGTTCCCTCTTACATAGTTATGTCATCTGCGGGTCTCCGGCGCCGCTTCATGCAAGCAAAATCCTTCTTGGGAACCGTCTTTGATGATGTTGCAGGCTCCTTTTATAACTGACAAACCTTACGTGCTCTTTTGTTGGTACCTAGATTCCGCTACCTTTTGTACGCCTCATTCCCGCCGGCGGAGCTAGAGACGAGGAATTTATTCTACATTTAGAGTCGCCGTCGAGCCAATTGGCTATGCACTCTCGGATAAATATGACTTCACAGGTCCAGCTTTCCATGCTTAAATGTTTCGAAACGAGCGTAAAACGATTGCACACCCTCTGTTATAACTGTATCCTACGACAGCTCCCAGTCTACTTCATTTGCGGCTCTATTTAGACCATTGAAGTCGGTCTTCTAATAATTGTAGGACGGCTCCGGCAGACGCGAATAGGGCAGTGGCAGTTATAGGCTGGCTAACACCGTCTATATGTTACTGGCTGCCATAGGCTCCAGGACCTGAATTTCATCTAAACTTGCTCAGGCCAGTCTTAAATTTTGTATTGCAAGATCGATTTCAGTGTAATTTGCGATAATGTAACACTAAGCCATTGATATGCTCATGTTATCCCATCAGTGCCTCTGTTATAGTACCTTATGTTAATATGGATAGCACAGTAGGAAGAGGAATTTGACCGAAGTTCGAGGGCTCCGCAAGACACACTCGTGTAAATTGGGGTGAATATTGGTTATGTATACATTGTCGTAACCTGCAGTTTCTCACGACTTCGGTGAAAGAAGCAAGTTACTGTTTTGTCGATATTAATGGCGGTTGTTTTTATTGCTTGCTTTTGTAAGCAGCAGGGACTAAAAACTCAGATAGGCATTATGAATGCGCCAGCTCGGATCATTTAAATCAATGGCTTTTCTAGTCCGGCTGGTCATGAAAGACATGGTCTCTTTCTAGTTATATGCCAATAACCCGGTGTACTGGAAGACAAGCTATCCCGGGTGACATTGGATCACTTCTGATATAGTAAAGTCCAGTTTGTTTCTTGAAATAGTTTGGATAGGATGCCAAAATATGTGACGACGTGCTTTGTTTCATTGTTATCCCAGATGTATTCCGCGAGCGCAATTACAGTGCCGTATGAGCGCTAAGGCCGCGCGATGCAACTTTGGTTATGGTATTACTCGTTAGTTATTCGTTGGTGGACCAAGTCGAATTACTGAATACCCCTCGAAAGTGACAGTTTTACAGTTCAAGTGTGTTGGTACCAAACTTACGTCGCCAACGAAATATCACAGAAAGATATACGAGCCATTGTTTCTTAGCCTTGAACGTTTTCAGGATGGCTCATAGTAGTAAGCAATCAATGAAATTCCTCTATTGAGTTCTTTAATATTGATTTATTCCAGTTAAAATAACATTTGTATGCATTCCATGCTTAATATTTGGCCACCGAATCACTTAAGGTATTGGTATTAATGCCAGTACTACCTGTGGATGTTTGCTAGCAGTCAACAAGGCCTTTTTGATCTTAAGGACATTTATGCACTTGTTCTTAGTTAGTGAATGATTATCCAAGTTTGGTGGTTCGGTGTTACTCCTCCTCCAAGATGTCTTCCAATTGTCGTGTTTATATTCCACTTTAGCTTGTTGAAAATTGTTACCAACAAGGCGTGATCTGAATGTTGACCACTTTGTTACTAATCAAATTGCCAAAATCTTCTTGGCTGAATGGCTATCAAATGGCCTGTTGTAAAAAATGGACAAACCAACTGCTCGTCCTCCACAAGTACCCTAACTGTGACGAGCGTTTAATGAACCGGCAAACATCTATTACACCTGACTGATCGAACACTAGCATTTTTAGTACATTATAGTCAGCAGAGCATAACGAAACGGAAAGTCCTCCCATTAGTTTCTGGCATACACTTGGTGCGTTTATTTACTTTAGTTAAACAAGTATAGAGGAAAGATACAGGCACTATGATCTAGAAGGACTAAGTTACCAAACAACAAATTTATCCGTTAAACGTAAGACTGAATACAAGTAGGTTGTAATAGATGACAATATTTACCCATTCATATAGTGGATGCTCTGATATATGGATCAGAATCGGATATCTACAACATCACCACAAAAAAACAAGTTTGCAACTGTACTGTACCTAAACATTGGCTTATTAAAAGCAAGTAGACGTTAAATCTCGGGTTTTGAACATACTATCATACATGTCATATAAAGGCTGACCATGACCTACTATGTAACCAAATATAGTATAATCGACTGCGGTTGTGTTCCTGATCACCAAACTTGTTGGATACAAAGGAACTGGGAAACAACTATTTATCCCATTTTCGCACTTGTACAACTTTGCTAGTCAACGAAGTGTTGTGCAATCAAGTAGCATAGAAGTGTATTCCCCCATAACAATTCCAAATGATGCAACTTCATAGAAACTGCTTATAAATTGATTAACTACATCAGTTAAACGAATAAAAAGGAATATAGCTTGTAAATATTATTGATATTAAAACAAGTAACCAGCTGGCTTTTCTAAAGTATTAAACGGTTTACAAACAATCAGGTAGTTTGTAGTTTGCAGGTGGCTCGGGAAAATCTTGTAATGGTTTATCGCGGTGAAGTAATTTGGTGCCCCATTAAGTTAACTTGGCCGCCGCCAAACAAATGGCCCAGTGTTGGTCACTATAGGCTGTGCAGTGCACATGTCATAGATGGATGCCATTAAGTGCTTATTGACGTAAACAAATATTTTGCTGCAGTGTGCGCTTGTTGTCAGATGTCATATGGGGAAATAACGCTGCACTGACAAAGTTATCCTCAATGTTGTGCATGATATATGGTGGACATGTAGTTTGTTTATTCGCTTGGAGAGCATTGCATTTCCTCTGCCAAACCAACGAACGTCGATCACCATTGCTGGTACAGAAGCACTAGTGACTACTTCGTCGATGAACTCAGTATCACTAATTCGCAACGGTTATCACATCTGAATTTTGTTATCCATGATAAATAGATCAGAGAGACAAAATACCGCCTGTAGTGTAATTTCCACTTTTGCCTAAAATAACCTTACCAATTCGTTTAAAATGCGTGGATTTTAGGTACACTCTGCATCTAAATTACACATCACTTGCTGTCGCCTAATCTCTGCACCTAGAAACCCGCCAGTCTGTTTCCATTGCTGCCCATGTCATGCATGATAACAGACGTATCCTCTCTTTCATATCACTAGCATTGGTTTAGTGGAATGCGCTTCACAGTCTTTGATATCTACGTAAAAATTTAGAGTTTTCTTTAATTTATGAGTGCATTTTAATACACTCTTCGCAAGGGTCAGCTTGACAAACTACAATTCAGTAATTTAAAATTCGAAAACAGTCGAAATGACAAAATAGTTTATCAGTGCAATCTATCTTGAATCACTGATTAGTAATGCATACAAGTTGAAAAGATACAGGCGGAAAATGTGACATAAATCGTAGCTTCTAGAAGGAATTGAGTTTACGCAACTGTAGCAGCTGTGGTTTGAAAATTGAATAAGCAACTTGTGAATAGGTGTCAACGCCAAATGGAAAGATCGTTTGGGTGATGTTACTGGAAATTAAATACCACAACAGCAGCTAACAAAATGATCTGGCGTTGAAATACAAAGCAATTTGTAAAGAAAATGCATACTGAGTTTCCTACTGCAAACATGTAGGTTTATCTGAAAGCAGATGAATATAAGTAAAAGATTTGCACTCTAAAATGCGACGCCCAAGTGGAGACAGCCAAAGAAAGCCTTTCACAACCGATCATTGAGAGTAAACTTAAATCAATAAATGGCAGTGTCACAAAGAAAAAATATTACTGAGGGGTGAAATTTAATTACTTGCCAGTTAAGTTAGCAATTTGGCTATTCAAAATAACACATCTGAGCGGAGCACGATAGCGGTTTGTGGAAGCAGGTTTAAGAGTCGTTAGTTAGCTAGCACAATCCTGCATACACATTAGTCTCACTTGTTTGTGATGCAGGTGAATTTTTAAATTTTATTTATTCTTTCATAACCTAAGAACAACTTAATGGCCGTGTTTCTTCGTTTCTTTCGCTTTTACATCATGTTTTTTACACTGTTTTTTATTGATGAAATACGCTAGCACTGAAAATTTTAACATATTAGAACAGTAACATATAAGTTTAAATATAATCTGATCGTTCGTTAACAAAAGTTTCATCAATTATATAGGGAAGCTTACATTTATTTTCCTTTACTTCAAGTGATTCTTAAGCAATACTCCTGAATAGTTACTTTTATATCATATATGGTTGCATATTTACTTATAAGGCCTGCAGCTTCTAGGAAAATTTGTTATTTAGTTGCTTTTACAAAGTTTCGATTTTGTATTTCCCACCATGTAAGTCAGAGATACTTTTGTCAAGTATGCAAACTTTCACTGTGTTTCCTGTTATTTTGACAGGCTCTAACAGACATCAATTAAAATGCTGTCAAATTAATCACAATATTGCATGTTTTGATCCAACATATCGTTCTTTGTGCAGCGCGTGATAAAAAGGCATATATATATATATATATATATATTCAGGCACGCTCATCTCTTTATTTGGTCTTTAGTTCACCTTTACCTGGGTTACTTAAAGCAGAGCCAAAGTAGTCTAGCCAGACAAGCATGTTGATTGTGCAAACCAATAGCCTAGTTTTTCAGCTCAAGCGTCTGGTGCATACGCTTGATGGCTGAATACATGGTTGCATTATTGACTACCTGTGTGTTAAAGTTTTTCTGTTAATTTTCCACGTCAACTCTCTGCTAGAAGAGCGAATATTCAAAGTGTTGCCTAGCTATCAATAATACCTTCTCTCCGTAAATGTTTATGCCTTGATGCTGTACATTTCATTCAAGCGATCTGCAGCTACTAAAATGTAATCCAGTGAAATATGTCGTATAGATCGCCCTTTTTATTGGGTACTTCGTGAATATATCTTGACAATGGAAACTAAATTACACTGCAGCTACAAATCTTTTACTGAAATGAGAAAAAATGCCTTACAATTTTTGTTGGACTAATGTAGGAGATAATGCCTTTATATTCACAGCTTCCCGGATCCGTCAGAGCAAATTAAAGCCGTGCGTCGGCACGTTAAACTCTGTATTAAATTACGTCGAAGGCATTTCGCTTACCTTTATATCTTAATCCCTCACCACCGCAAAATCACCTGAGAAGCACATTTGAGTTTTACTCTTTGGCTAATCCTAGGAAGCCGTACTGCAAAGATAAGAGGTGAGCAGCCGATAAAATATCTGAAGGCGGATTTACGACAATCATTTTTTTCTTCATTGACTGCGGAATAGAGGAATGACTAATCAGGCTAGTTAACATGTTTGTACTATTCCCGGAGTTGCGCTTTGGCAAAATTGCTGAGTTCTTCCGTTTTGGACGGAACTGCAAAACGTACGCATCGAAATGAGGCAAAAATAAATAGGTCACATTATTTAATTTTTACTGAATGGGTTCCATAATTAGCAGCAATAAAAAATCTCGCAGTTTGTTAACCGTGCATTCTAATAGCGCTGGTATTATGGCTAGTAACATGCTTGGTTTTAGAGAAGCGATACGAAGCTGAAGACATCATAGGTCTATTTTCAGCACTGAAATATTCGGTGCTTCATGCACATATAGCGCTTCATATTGTGTCTTTTTAGCACGCAATACATTATTCAAATGAGGTCATTCAAAATGGCGTGTATTAGGTTCCTACATTTGCCTTTATCAACAAACTAGGCTCAAAAGTCGCTTTACTCTTCCTAAGGATAGAGCTCATTTCGTACTCGCTTCTGTTTCGCAAACTATGTGTAAGTTTTCGCAACAAAGTTTAGGTTATACTTTTGCACTTTACAAATTATAGGGGATTAAATTTTATAACTTGCGCAAATTTTCTAATTGAGCGCCTTAAACGATATAGAGAAAAATTGCATTTCCTGTTAAAATGGATCAGAGGCACACTAGAATTCAGGGAAAACGTAAAATGGTAGGAATTTTATGAACTGAGCTAGGTTTATAAAGACCGCGTTCTTACTTTTTGGAAAGTACAACGTATAAGTAAAGACATGTGAGAACGGATAACGTTTTACTTGACAGAACCTAGCCTGTGGTCGAATCCCGGAGGCGCTAAATACGTCAGTGTTATCACATATGTGGTCGAAACCAAGAGTATCATAGCCTTTTGCAAGGAGGGCCACATTTTGTGAGGTAAAAAGATGTCGGGCCATATTCGGTCTGACATTAAGATAATAACAAAATTACTCATATACGCAAAAAACCAAGCCTGCGTTTAGTATTTCATGATGAAGCCGCGGGCCAGTTAAAATGTTAACACGAACCGTATTTGGCCCCGCTCTAAACAAAGAAGGATCTCCAGTGAAATTTTACTCAAAGTAGGTCAAAAGCTGGTCGCAAACAGTTTGCCATTTACCAAATCTATGGAAGCAGCAAGCTCAGAGTTTTATATGATGCTAGACCATAAGGTATGCGGCAGGTTAATTCCATACAATAAAATAACATCTAGACGCAATTTGATTTCAACTAGCACTCTTCGTCGGTTACAGCACTTTTAAAGAGCCTGCTCCAATTAGGTAGTATGTGCAGTTTGAAATGCATCGGGTACGAAGAAGTACAAATCGACAAGGATAATACAGTTTTAAGCGGTTTGAAAGGAGTGCATATGCAGAGGCATGTACGGATATTTAATAGCTACTAATATACACCAACAGGCTTTAGATTAGTGCTTACAAACATATCTGTTAACTAGTGTCACAATCTTTTCTGATCAAACGGTATTCAGAAGTGGTAAACCGCAACAATTTAATTGATTGTTAGAGGTTTGGATATAAAAATATCAAAAATAGCATTGAATTTATGCTTTGACTGGAGATCACCAAGATATTTGTACAGTAACAATTATATATCTAAATGTGTCGTATGCTGATATTCACTGTATGTCTGTGTTTTGCAGCATCCCTTCCTACGAACTTACAAGAGTTAATGAAATTAACACAACGTCGTCAGGTAAACGTTTAATTAACGGCAAGTTGAAGGAAGTAACAATAAATGGTAAAGGAGTTTCACTGTTGATAGAGTCAGATGGGGGAAAAGCTTCCACAGCATTCAAACAGATTTTATCGCTCGGCCATATTCAGAGTATGGCACCACAGGATGCTTAACTGACTGATAACAGGGAAAACGCGATGAATGTGGATGTGACTACTTAGCATGGCACCAAGCTTTGACAGAGAAAATTAGGCCAGCTTTATTAAATAATTGACTGAATGGCAATTTCGTATATGCACTGTGTGATTAGATCGTCCGGCGCAATCTCAAGGGCAACCGTTATTTGCACCAAGTGAAATTTTGTCAATTCGAATGCTAGGACAGTAGCTGCAACTAATGAAAACTTGATTGAGAAAATATTTTGTTCACTAAATGGGATCATATTGCTATAGGGTAATCGCACCAATTTTATCATAGTGAGAAGAGTGGAACGCAGTGTTATTTAGGAAAAAATTAAAACCGATATCTAACTTCCACATGGTGAATCAAAAATAGCCAGACATGCACGGGAGCCAACCTTTTGTGATCATACACTCGGGTAGATCATAAAATGATGCTATGCACAACCTTGGCGACAGATTTCTATGCATCTCATTCTTAGAAGTAATATACGTGTTTGTGAAAGAGGCGTTCCGCGTTTATTATTAACTATGCGACTTGGACATTCTGGTTAGATTATTTATCCGTCACACATTCACTCTCTCCTCTAGTCACTATGCCGCTTATTGAAATACACAAATATTTAGTCACAGGGTTTTGTCCTTTTTACTTACTGTCTACTACAAAATTCTACGTTTATTTTGGCATATTTTAATGCGTTATTACCGAAACTGTTGCAACTAGCGCTTAATAGATCCACAGGTATGAAAATTCTTGTGGTCCGCTTGTGGTTTTCATTGGCTAGGCAACACCTTTTTCACCACAACAAACTGAACAAGCCTTACGAGCTACGGATTATTAAACAATTTGAAAATCAGGGGTTTTCTGAGTGTCTGAAGAACCACAAGCAACATCAATATAAAAGTTTCTGC
Organism: Dicrocoelium dendriticum; assembly: GCA_944474145.2. Taxonomy (NCBI): domain Eukaryota; kingdom Metazoa; phylum Platyhelminthes; class Trematoda; order Plagiorchiida; family Dicrocoeliidae; genus Dicrocoelium; species Dicrocoelium dendriticum. The sequence continues at coordinate 26,187,566 of OX104062.1, read as the reverse complement.
TTCAGACGGGTTGATTTGAAGAACATGAAAAATGCTTAGCGCTGCGGAAGAAACTTCAGCTCCCAAAACTCTCGCACATTTTAGAATCAGAAATGTTATGTTAACAAGCAATTTACGATAAATGCCCAGGTGGTCTTGAAAACACAATATTCATACTACTGGAAGATATCATCCACAATTATTAGACCACGGTGATATTAGACAGGTTCAACAAATTAGATATTTCCAAGCCTCCAAACGGCTGACTTCAGAAGTATTCTCGGCGATTGTCATCCAACCTGGTAATATCTAATGCACAGAAATACCCTTGGCAGGCTCTTCTATCCTATCCAAATACCCCAATCCACATGGGAGCATTGGCTCACCATATGATGTACTTGTCAAGTGGGAACCACCATCGCATTAAATGTTCATTCGATGCAAAGGAAAAATTGAACATTGATGAATGAAGGTTAAAAAGTCAATGTTTGTCAAGTCCAGTAGGCCAGTAAGAATTGAGAGATGAAAATGTATGCCAAAAACAAAAATCGCTTCATTAGGCTCAATACGTTTTTCATATTACAACATGCATTGTAGCGCTGTTATTTTCACGTGGTAACAATTATTAATCCACTGGTCGTAATTTTGAAAACTCACCGCTTATTTGCGGTACGTAATTTCCAGCTTACACAAATAATAAAATGTACTGCAAAAGAAGCAATGCTTTTTCATGTCTTCTTTTACATTCAGTTAGCTTGCGAACAAAACGAGACCAAATAACAGAGCGTTTCACAGCTGACCCACACCAGCAGATAAATAAACTTAACGACATTCCTACCGGATATTTCGTACTGATGATTAAACAGAGAACCACAAAAGTTAGTTTCGTGTATTTGGCTCTACGGGATCTGCTAAACCGTTTCGGGTTTTTCGCAAGCGCCGATATCAACTGCCGTACATCCTTAAGAACTTCAGCAAAAGCTGATAAGACAGATAAAGTGGGCTGCTAAAGTTACTAGTCAGTAACATGGGGATTTATTGTGTTTTTGCGGAAAAGAACTGACTTAGACACAAGCAGATCACCAACACACATCCAGGAAAGAGCTAGACGATTCTTTTGGTTCCATTTGGATTAGTTAGTAGCGCGACCGCGTCGAATAATGCGCAATTCAGACCATTGGCCTTCTTGTTACGAGTCGGCGACATATGCCATTGATCCACTGGTTACTTAGCTTCGATGGATCTTCTAGGCTGCACAAAATACACCACCATACTACTCACTAATAAGCATTAATTAACTTCACCGTCGTCACCCATGGTTTAGTGGCATAAGTCTCCGGCCCGTAATGTTGAGATCAAGTGCTCGAATCCGGTAGAATCCAGTGGATGGGCGCTAAAGACAAATCTGAATAGGACGTAACGACCCTCTAGTACTTTCCTCGGTGTGTTATGGCCTGTCTGCTTAAGTCTAGTTACGGTGAACTGTCCCCTAACGTTCTTAGTTGCCCTTCCTTGAAGGGTCTCGAAGATGGCAAGATCCAGTCTCTGCTAAAAGTATATGGAATATTCCACGTGCAGTTGCACATTACCGTTAAGCATGTTTGGAAGATTAAAGGTTCAAACCGACTGAGCACTATTCGGAAGGAATTATGCTGTCGGTCACCGGTTCTCGACAACTTATCGGATTTTTTCGAACGTCCGAGATAGTTCTGCGTCATTTTACCCAAGTCACGCTCATATGAAGCCTTTTACAAGGTGTACCCTGTAAGCATGTACACGCTCACCAGCTGATGACGCAGGTGAGTTCCTTGATACTTAGCCGTGTTCAAGTGAAAATTATATAGCTTTGATCACTTTTGAATGCAATATAGGTTACGTTGCAGAAAAGCATAGATATGCCACAACAACATTTGGTCTTCTGTTAATATACGAGTATTAACTTTTAGGTCAGGACCGGGTTTGTTCAGCCTGACTCTGCTCCCCATAATATCTTTTCTCGTGCTTTTTCAGAGAACATAGTAAAGTAATATTTTTGTAGTTCTTATAAGCCGATACAAGGTGAGAACGATTAAGTTATCCAATCGGTTCCTCCGTTGCTTCATTAGAAGCAGTTGTGCCAGATCAATATGGGAAATTTTCTAACACACGGTCATCGTTTGGTGCTTAAGATAACCTGTTTGATGAGTTATGTTATTTTATAGTGCATAATTTACGGAACACTTCACTTAAGCTTGCTGGCCGTCTATCTTAGTTAAGATGTATTGGTATGCCGAAACGTTTGGTGGTAAATTCCGTGGTTTTATGTGTGCAGATATCGTTGCTAAGAGCAACTTGCGGCAGCGTGGTCAGTCCAGCCATGTCAGCTGATACCGGTGTCATCACCAGATTGAAGGTGAGAGGCGGCTGGCGCGGGAGTATCCTAATAGTATTAGGGATGTTGGCATTGTGGACTGCTCCATCAAAGACAGCATCAAATGATGTGAGCAACAGCCCTAATTGAAGCAGAACGCAATAAACAATCGGTACATTAAGGTCACTTAGAATTAAGCAGTTCCTGCTACATCCATACGTATTTCGTGAGTTCAGAAAGCAGTGACGATGTGGCTCTGTACACAACAACGATCGTAAGGAACTTACGTTCGCCGTGCGTTAGACAACATAGCATTTCCGTACAGCTATCCCTGTTTTCCTTTAGAGCGTGTGTCTTAAGGTGTGTTCTGCGGTTGCGAATAACGTCAAAAAATGTCCTCGTTCAACAGTGATCAGTGCAAGAATGTTTCTGCCCGGGCTACAAATATCACCAACCGGATTTTCCGAGGACAGCCAGGTCTCAATGAAATTTATCCAGTCTGGGCACATTGACAGACGTCATTCGCAGTCCAAATAGTAGCCTTGATCCTACGGCTTGGGTGGGACTAGGATCAGGCTCCAATGCACTCTTTTGTTTACCTGCGCATCACAAAAACACAATCTAAAGCGCGGTTTTACCGTTTGATCTACAAGTGTTCAGCTCATCGGCGGCCATCTAGGTTTTAATAGTTATGATAAAATGATTTCACATAACAGAAAATGAATATCTATTAGGACCTGAGTTTGGCCTAAATAAACGATGGCATTTAGCCTCACGTTGTCAGACAATTTAGAGGGACAAATCTTAGAGATATACCCAGCTTTCTACCGAGACGAAGGGCAAAAGATTTTTAATGCTCGGTTTACATCATTAAAACATAAGGAGACAAGCCGTTGCAGATATTTTTGGTTATCCAGCGTAATATCTGTTGGCGTCTTCTTATCAGATTCTGGGGCATTGACAAGGATCAGACACCCCTCAAATGGAGGGGATCTAACTCCTTCAGGACTACTTAGCATTGTGTTGTTCGGGTTGGTGTTAATCACTTTCATCAGCTGAGACTTCCTGTCCAAGTCCGGGTTAAGCTGTAAAATCGAGGCATCCTTTTGATTCTTAAGGGCTTTACTTGCCTTATCCTGAAAAGGACCTTGACTAATGTGGAAGCATTCCGAGTACAATGTACATTCGGGGTATTTGAGACAGACATGTTCGGTGGTGGAAGTACAACGGACTGGTTTCACCCGCTGGTATCTTCGATGTGGTCATTGAGGTCCTTTTACTTGGGCCTTGTACGGAACTGGCGTCATCCTAGTAGTCCTTAGGGTGCTAACGCTCATTTTTGTGGCATAGGTATTGAGCTTATTGTTCTCACTGGACAGCGGCATTTCTGCCATCGTAATTAAATGGGCACGCTTGTTCTCCCTTGAGTGTAGAAGAACCAGGATTAGGTAGGTACAGCAATGGAACAGGTCACACTCCTTCAAAATGGACACAGGGCTTGTGCGGATGCCGCATATATACTGAAAGGTTGTAGGTACATTAAATATTGTCTTTTACTAAGCACTGCTAGATACAGTCGCAGTGAGAGTTAATCCCCTTTGCAGGCAGTGTGCCGAACACATTGGTGAAGAAAATGAATAATTTTACAGAAAACTACATGCATCAATCTCTTGCAGAGTGCGCATTTGACCGCCTTTGTGCGAGAGGTAATGGACTATTAACAAAATAATCCACGTAATTAAAAGTCAGACTATTGTAGAAAGTTGCTAAAAGTTTAACGTTAGTTGTTAGTGTTTTTATACAAACATTTATTTACGACAGTTCAGCTAAATATCCGAAAAAGTTAATTACGAGCCAAAAAATCGGAGTTGCCTCGTGAATGACCGACTCCGTTCTCTGGGTACCGGAATAATAGCGGTTCAGTATGTTGGGGGCAAGTACTGTCAGGGTTGGCCGGTAAATTTCCTATGTTCCAAGTTTAATTTAAAGGACGCTAGCCAATCAGTTTAAAATGGGTAGGCGTAGTTTGTTTAACCGTATTTTTTTGAATTGGGGAGACCAATGCACGGCCATGTTAACAAGCTAATATCCGCAAAAAAAGGTTTTGACTTTTCTGTAGTTGGACCCCAGTCCTGCAAAATGGGCTGGGAGGTTGCCGTGTCAATGCCTGCCTTCG
>OX104062.1:26165868-26182564 GCA_944474145.2 Dicrocoelium dendriticum | reverse complement strand
CACTTGTCGCTTTGGGACCAATTACCAGCTGCACTAGTTCGAATAACTTTATGCAGGTTTGCAAAGTTGTAAATAACGGTAACGCGTTTACGAGTTTCTGGTTGCATTTTCGCTAAAGAAAATGGTTGGCACATTTCCAGACAAGACAAATCTAACCATTCGGGTAATTTATGCACCTTCTTTGAAACATACCAACCAAAATGCAACCTTAGTATTATCCAGGTAACCAGAATCCCAAAGGTTGCCTATTTTAAACGAAAAAAATATCAGGATAAGTGTTTTCCTTATTTTATCGCTGTATAAACAAGTAGAAAAATTGCCAACATTATTAAAATAAATAAATATACAGCTGTGTACTAATTGTTTATTTGATGATTATGCTTGTAAAATGCATCTGAATCGAGGAATAGTTAGTTGCGTAACTGCAAGTGTGTATTAAATACGTTTTCCTGTTTTGAGCTTAAGCGAAACATTGCCGTTTAGCATGATTGTGATAGAAATGGCGTAAATATGCTTATACCAAATCTGTGGGTGAATTTGAGAAAAATATTGCACTAAATTCACATGGCGCTTAATCTATACTTCCACTGTAGTCAGCGTCTATATATGCATGTATGCATACTATCAATTTCATTTTACTTTATTTGTATACATATATGTAAATAGGCGGGAGAGACTATGATGCGCTGAGGATGGTGGTGGCTAGATCCTGACAGATGATCTACCCACTGCTGCTACTGTTGTGACATTTGCTCTTGTCCTAGGTGCCTCCTCGTGGCGACCGCTGCGTGGGAGTTGGGTTGCACCCTTTTCCCTAAAAGGATCCAGGACACCAATCCGCATGAGTCAGTGAACAGGGTGTACATTTAATCGAAGGCTTTGGATGAGGACCCTAGTCCTTCTCCTGTCAGGTGTGGGTGCCATGTCAATATCCTAGTCTATCCTCTTCGGAGGTTGGGAAGTTGTCGATAGCCCTCTTCTCGTAACACCTAGCCTTGGAAGACAACAGGTCTACGGGCTCTAAGCTCACAGCTCGATTGGAGTAGAGCACGAAGGCGACGCATTGTCTATGACGGTGGGAGGACACCTCCGAGTGTTCAAGGGTCTGCTGCTGCCCTCCTCAAACCAGGCAGCCCCTGGTCAAATTAAAGCAAACCCGGCAAAATCCAAATTCGTCTGGCCGTGGTCGCAGGCATATCATATGGGGGTAGCAAAAACATATATAAACCGTTACAGTACCTAAAAGGCTGCGTATGACGGTATTCAAGAAGATCCAATCTACTTCTGCAAACACATTCCCGAGTTGGATCTGCTCTCCACGGCCTTGTGGGTCAGGCTATTGAGCCACAGTGACAGACAAATCCGAAATCAGATGCCGCCAAACATATATCTGGTCAGCCACAGGATGCCAGCGCCTACCGAGGGATCATGGGTGGCTTGCGCTGCACCACACAGAGCTCCAACCACGCACCCCATATCCAGTGTAAACCCGAAGGAATAAGACCGGGAAGCATGTGGATGTGAGTCATGTTTCATCAATGGAGCCGGCCCACACTCCTTCACAGGCAAACACAAGCACGCTCTACTTGGGAATCAAGCGCAACCAAGGCGGTGGCTGGACCGTAGTTCACTCCACACTAAGCGCATGGAACCACTCTTTGATTCTAACACGGACACAAAGACTGTGCACCCCGTCCCCTCCAGCAACGACCAACTGTCTCCTCGAGCCAGTATGGACGAGGTAGTGGGTAATAGACAGGTAGGCACCTTGTCAACATGCACATCAAGCGCAGCCACACCGGGGATATCAAGCAACAGCCAATCAATGGAGAGAAAGATAACAAAGTAAACAAATCGAGTAATGCATAAGGAAACGTGACAAAAATCCTATATATTAATGAACATAAAAAATAGGTTGTTAACAGAGGATCCGAGATAAATTCAGGGGGTCAGAAGGTATATTTTAAGGAAATGACACGAACGCGAATATTTTATCGAAATTAACTACAGTTGACTTAAGCGACGTGTGCAGGTTTATAAAAGAGCGTACAGGTGGGCATTTATGTGAGAAAGAAAAGCATTAGGAGAAAATTTAAAACCCACCACCTGAAATAAAGAGGCTTAGCATACAAGCACGCGTTTAGTAGATCGAATGCAGCGTACCTACAAAGCTTGCGCTGATTCTGCCTAAGTCCTCTGCAGGACCCTTCGTCGCTTCGGTAGTGGTCCCGGTTGGATTTTCTCATGACTCACTAAGCCTGCCTGACTCAGGCACTCATGACCGCATGTGATACAGCACCATGCGCTTGCCGCTTCCGCACTTGTCGCTTCTCCTCTGCATGCATGAGGGCTTTCCCTTGCACTTTGGCAAATGCTTTCGTGAGCAGATCGCGCCATGCACGCTGATCAACCGCCTTTGAATCACATTATCTGCAACCATGATTAGAACTTGAGAGGCCCACTTTGATCATGTTCTGTTAGCGTAAGTGTGGTTTCACAACATACCGCTTCCCTAAACTCAGCTGACCATATAAGAGTTGTTTCGGTACTTGCGCTGAATCCATACCGCTCACATGACCGAGCCAACTCAGATATCTCAGCACTTGTATGCAGTCCACTGCATACATTCCACTTCGGCGCAACACTTCCGTGTCTGCAACTCTGTCGCCCTAACCCGATGCGTAAATTCCGTCGCAAACATTGCTGATTGAACCGCTCGAGATATCGCACATTCCGACGGTACATCTGTTACCTTTCACTGCCGCTTAGAAAAACGGACAGCACCTTGGATTTGTACACCATCAGCTTCGTGCCAATGGTAAGCTGATGGTTGTTCCACACACTGTACTCTAGCTTCGCGAATGCCGCCGCTGCCTTCGACACGCTGATACGAAGCTCACTGTGTATCTGCTGATCAGTCGCCATCACACTCCCAAGGTAGCAGAAGCCGGAGGTGGTTTCCAATGCTTCAACACCAATGATGATTCGCGGCAATATTGAAGATGGCACCTCCGGTGAAGACTGAAAGAGACAGACAGTTTTGCTTGTGTCGATGGCGAGCGCGAATTTGGCCGCTGTCGAAGCTAGAGCACTAGTCATATGCCGAAACTCATCCGCGCTGTGTGAAAACAACGCACAGTCGTCACCCAAAAAGCAACGGAAAAATAGTTATTCCACAGACTAGAGTTCTCGCACCGAAACGACGGATGTTCAACAACCCACCATCAACACGGTGCTCCACACGAACACCGTAAGCACAAGCCGCATCAAAAACACAGGCAAACATTGCATACACACACATATGAAACAGGACAGGAGATAAAACACAGCCTTGCTTCACACTAGAGATAACTGCAAAGTCATCCGAGGTCTCTCCAATCAAACGCATCCTCGCTCGCATATCACTGTTCAGACATTCAATTAAACTTACATAATGACGAGGGCAACCAAACTTACACCAGCCACAATGCCTCACGGTTCACCGTATCAAATGCTTTGGTGAAATCAACAAAAGCGAGTACAATGGCTGGTGTCGTTCTCTGCACCTCACCTGCAGCTGACGAGCTGCAAACACCATAACTATAGTGCTGCGACCCGAACGGAACCGACATTGCTCTTCCGCCACGTTAGGTTCCACAACCTGACTGACGAGACGGTTGAGCAGGATTCGGGCAATCACTTTGCTCACACAACTCAGCAAGTTGATGCCACGATAATTCGTGAAACATTGCCTGCTCCCTTTACCCTTGTACATTGGTAGCACAAGGGCATCCTTCAGATCAGGAAGCACCTCCTCTTCAATCCATACACATTGCACAAAGTGGTGCAACGCAGTCACTAACGCAGGTCCGCCGTGTTTCAATACTTCAGGCGGGATTCCGTCGGCTACTGCACACTTGCCGTTACGCAGCTGAGCAAGTGCTCGCTGCGTCTCTTCCAGTGTCGGCGTGTCCGCTAGACTCGTCTTCACATCCTGCTGATTCACGCTGGTCAATATGGGCCAGTCGATCTCTGAACGGTTGTTCAAGAGACAGTCAAAGTGTTTTCGCCGGATCTGCATTATTTCTGCAGTCTGTGTGCACATAGCGCCTGAACTATCATCGATCAACGTACTCAGCGGCTCCAATCTCGGTCTATACACTGTCTTTAAGGATTCAAAAACGTCCTTGTGTTAGTGGCGTTCGGCGTAGCATTCCATCTGCTTCGCCCTCTCCGTCCACCATGCATATTTATGCGACGTAGCTCTCGGGTCAGTCGCCTTCGAATTTTGCGAAACTCAATACTCTTCTCCAAGTCACCGGGGTCTGCAACATGTGCAACAAATGCTGCATTCTTCTTCGACCCTAATGTGCCAATCGTCGCATTGTTCTCATCAAACCAATCAGGCCGCTTACAGTTTGTGCGCCCGATGGTCTCCTCGGCAGCAGCTGTCAACTGGTCGTGAATGTGGTGCCACAGGTCGCCTACTGGTGCAATGCAGTCCACATAACACAGAGGTGTAGCCATCACCTTCTCCAGCTCAATAAGTTTCGCTACAGTATGGAGGAGAATTTAAATTTACGCCGATTCACAGGGGGAGTACAATACATACCAATACAAACTAAATATATGTACAATTTGGTCCACACCAATTTATGACCAGTGCCACACTCAGCTCCACGCAGTACACGTGTCATGCACACTTCACGCATATCACGCTGACGTACGAAGACATAGTCAAGCAGGTGAGCGTGACCAATCCGTGGGTGCGTCCAAGTTGCTATATCACTCGCACTCAGTGCAAATCTAGTGTTCGTGATCGTCAGGCCGTGAGTGGCACACAGTGAGAGCAGCCTGTCACCGTTCGCATTCGATGAACCAATGCCATGCAGACCGATAACATCTGTCCCCACTGATGCATCACGCCCAACGTGCGTGTTGAAATCACCCATCAGAAATAGTCGGTCGCTGCTCGGCACAGACGGTATTACGGAGGATAGCCGAATGTATAATTAATTACGCGTGTCTTCAGTATAACACATGGTCGGACCGTACGTGCTTATAAAAGCAGCAAAATTACCTCTTCCGAGTCGTAGACGATCAGTCATCAGTCGCGCGCTGATGCCTGTTAGTTCACCCACCAGCAGGTCATGGAGTCGATCGGATATTGTAAATTCGCCTCCATGATCACCTGGGGCTGAGGCGTCGTTGCCCACCCAGTATAATGTGTAGCCGGCACCTGCTTCATGCAACTTACCTCGCTCAGCAAGCCGAGTTTCACTGAGCGCCGCAATATAGATGTGGTAGGGCGCCAGTTCCATCGCGATGAGTGCAGTGCTTCGCTCCTGGCGGTCGCTGGAGTTCCGGTCCAGTAGTGTGCGCAAGTTCCAGCATCTGATGCTGAGTGCTTTGTGCGCATGCATACGATGTCATTGGTGGGCAATCGCACGACATATGGTCGTTGTGCTTCGGAGGTTTGCTTGAGGGACTCCACCCGGAGCCTTTGGCTTAATAGCCTTACCCGCAAGGCAGTAGGTGATTTGGAGATTTGCTTGAGGGACTCCGCCCGGAGCCTTTGGCTCATAGCCTGACCCACAAACATTGGGGAAATCATATATATATATATATATTGTGGAAAACTTTGTGGGGCTGTCTGTTCGGTCTTCGCTTAAAGCCTTTTATGGAGACAAATTTTGGTCTGTTTAAAAATTTCTCAAAATAATCCTGATTTGTGCTCTATTTCCCATGCAACCGAACGTCCGGCTAACTTTAATTTTTCACTACATTACTTCCACCGGGTGATCTGCAAGCATAGGTCAATGCAAACTTTGGCCTCTATAAATAATTATGCCGGCGTTCCAATCACATGACAAGCATGGGCTTAAGTGAATACTCTTGACCACACATCCAACAACAACGCGGATAGATTTAACCCAGCAATTCGCATCTGTCACAAGTGGATGACCGGACAACGTGCTTGTACACTATCATACATGTGCTCATGGCAGAGCGCAGCCATCTTCGGAACCGTCCACAGTCTGCTTGGACTCACAGCAAGGATAAAGCACTTGTGACAAATATTTCTCATGTTTGATGATCATTGGTGCAATATTAGCATTTGTATTTCGGCCTAATCTGATTTTATAACTAGTCTCGATTGAAGCGGCACTAATATGAGACATGTGAGAGGTTGATCAAAACTCTCGAAAACACACGACTAATACCTTGATATTTGAAGCACCGTTGATGCAAGACAAGTTACAAATCGGTCGAAAATTTATTATCAGCCAAGCAAACCTGGTACGATTACGACAGCGCTTGATTGATGATATATATTCCGGGAAGCTGAAAGCAGAGTGATTGATTGTGTGTGCAACGACTGGTAAATTAGTTCTTATCAGCGGTCAGTTTTATCCTATTCTATGCTATTCGGCACAAACTCGTGTTACACAAACCCGTATTTTAAGCTGTCCGAATTGTAACATATACTGACAGCAGAAGTAAAACCGAAATTCGGCCACTTTGCTTGGTTCCTACATGCCGTCTGAACGGACCATGGACTAGAATATACCGTGTAAACCCGTATTGGTTTCTCGTTCCATAAGCAGAACAAGTGCTGATGGATATCCGACGGTTCTTGCAAAAGCTCTGCAAAACCTCCCAACACACTCTGTGCTCTGCTCTGTAGTGATTTTTCCTTACTCATTTCAACGTAATTCAATCATATTCCAATCATTCGGCTCGGAATAACCAGCTCTATCCAACGAACACTTGGCCAGCTCCATACCATCGCAATCTACAACTGTTGGCGGTACTTTGAGCCATATTTCCTAATACGACCAATAAATCTGCTTTCCCACTATCGGACTCTAGCTCCATCGTGTGGACCGCATCACAGGCAACCGACCCTAAAAGCATAGATCCATAGTCGCGAGGTTTCTATCACGCCAAAGCAATTCGAACTTGCTTGCGTGTCACAAGGGGTGAGCGAGTCACCTAAACGTCAGATTGTCATTTACCACCGGCCCGGGAGCGTACTCCATAGACCCGTGAACATAGACCAACAAACGAGACTAAGGAACAAGCCGCGCTGGTGACAGAGAAACCAAAGAACTGACCCATCAGCCAAAACAACACGGAATTGAAACCGGTTGGTTTGCACCACTGATAGCAGTAAATCTGCGTCATGTTTTTTCGCGTCCCCCTGAGGTTGTATTCCTACTCAATCTTAAAACTCGGCACATTAGCATTCTTCCGAGTACGCACTAGAAATGCCTGTTAACAACGTGAAAACGAGAAGCGCCCACCTCTTACAGAAGTTGAAAACAGAAGACTATAATACCCTCTGATGGCACTGCTAGAAACCCACAAAATAGTACTGTAAATATTATTCGTCCATTATTTAAATTCAAAAAATGGAATCAGATGCGAACCACTCCAACTTTAGTACCACAATTCCGACTGAAACCACAAACCGGATTATAGCGCTTGAGGACGAATTATCCAAGTTGAAATTAAACTGCATGAATCCAACACGTACCATAAACAAGTCCTATCATTCTGTGAACTGCTTAGAGGTTCCGCAACTGTTACCCTAACTGTGCACAGATGCTCCCTTAATAGACTCAGTTACATTCCTCATGAACCGAACATCGACAGAGTAACAAATACCCAATTAAAAGCATTCATTATGGATAGAATCTCCTGTCAATGCCTCCGAATGAGAGAAAAGGAAAACATGACCTCATGTCCGATAATCCTACAGTTTCCAGACGATCGGAACGCACCAAAATTTGTACGGAGTAAAAGACTAGTTGTTGCACAAACTAATTTTAAAAACATTATGATTAAACATGATTAAAGGCCTCTTTAAAGGCGACTAACAAGGAAAATAAACCCCCTCTGCACATCATACACCCCATGTTCCTACTATTGAACCCAGTACTAATGCTGTCATCATCAATGTCGGCCTTGATAATCAACCTCGTCGTCTAAAATACGCGATAACGGGCATCTGAGTCTTCAGCGGCCTAATGTGAGGTACTCAAGCAACAGCAGTGACGTGAACTTACCTAAAAAGGGCAAACAAGCTGAAAATATAACTACACAGACACCTGCTGAACACACACCAAGCTCCTTTGTCCCTTCTCCAAGCCGCGAGCCTTTACAAAAGTTGACAGTGATTGCAGTTGAGACCTATCAAGAGCTAGAGAACAACAAACTGTAGATTCCATTGCGGAAGCATATGCTCGGATTAACTGATATTGTTGGCACCTTCGACGATGAATACGACAGGACGAATAATAACTGCACGGTAAAATTTACACATTTACACACACACACATTTTCGCTCAATGAAATCGGAGACGCATATATTATTTTTATCCTCAGGTGCAACCAGCACGTACTGCTCTCAGACAAAACAAAACGCTATTTCTTGACAGTCTGAGAGAATGTAGTCCATTCCGTAGCACGCACGCAACGTTATGGAAACGATTGCAGTGACAACTGCGTAAAGTAACAAATCAAGTTAGGTGATACCAACCGTCTGTCAGCTCATCTAGATGTAGCAATTGGTGCCAACTTAGGAGATTTTGTGCGCATCAGATCTGTGCAATTCAGTGCAGTGTATTAAGAGTGGAGGCAACACCGAAACCGTTCACTTCAAATACAGTGCCAGATGTTATTAGCAACAGATTATTTCAACTTCAACCTGGTGAATAACTGACATTGTTTGACCCAATGCAAGAAACACGATCGGTACTCCAAAACGCAACATTTACCATGCAGTTGCAGCAATGTTTTTTTTTCCTTAACTGTGGCTAAGCTTACATCAGGCGGACTAGTGGAACTGAAAATCTTGCAGTAAAATCTCATCGAATGATTGAAAACAAAAGAAGTAACCTGTTTTCAATTATCGTTGAATCTGTTCTGCTTACATGAGCAATATAGTTCTGTATAATCTTTTTGAGACATATATAATCTCCAGAAAAACAAAGCAGTTTTGGAAAAACAGTGCGGCGTTTTCGTATGCCAAATAATATTATCTATCTGAAATCAAGAAAGAAGTTAAGGGAACGCTGCTATTATTTATTTGCCGCAGGCGTCTATTTTATGCGGTACGCATGCCGTTAAACGATGCACACAAAAACAAATTTAATTGATTATACTACAAAATTACTTATTCGACTAAAATGTAAATCTCTTATTCAAACGCTTAATGGAAATCTGCCACAACTAAATACATTCATTACGTCTTGCAACTATAAAAGTTTAGATTAGTATACCATTAAACCTTATAATTTTCCCTTTTTAACAAAGGTTTCGAAATTGTGTTTTATCTACTACTACTATGCAATTGAAATCGAAACCAGGTAAAATGCAGCAATCCTGTCTGTTTAAAGAAACAAAGTTTATGTCAAACATCAATTTTACACTTGCACACTTCCGTTTTCCTCCCCGCTTCAATGAAAGAGAAAAAAATTAATGTATTTTAGAATGACGTTACAGGCTGAACATTTGTATTCCATGGAAGTTAAATACTGGATAAAAGTAGCAATTAAAGATATCACTGTTTAGTTGAATCTAAATTCGCTCAGGTACTTATACTGATACTGGTACTGATTAGTAGCAGCAAGGAGAGCGTACTCTGTGTAGCTGCATCAGTTTTCGCTCTTGGACATCAACCTAATTATTATCATTCCGCTCTTTATATTTTGCCTCTGCGAAATGTTTGTCTAGAAGCTTCTTAAATTCGGCCACTGAATTCGCCTCTATTACCGGCTGCGGCAGGTTGTTCCAGGTATTCACCACTCTACGTTCGAAACAGAGTTGGTGAGCTACCCGCTTCAACTGCGGTACGGTAAGTTTGTACCGGTGTCCTCGCGTGCCGCTTGGTGTGCGCAGATGAAGCAGTTGTCTTAACATGGGGTAATCACTCAGATGTAATACCCGGTGCTTCATGATTAGGTCAACCTTCAGCCGACGATATGCTAGGGTGTACAGCCCTAGTTCCTTACATCGGTCTTCATATGGCATACCTCGGAAGTTGGGAATCAGCCAAGTGGCTACATGCTGCATCCGCTCAAGCTTTTCTACCTCGCCCAGCGTGATGGGACAATATGCGGGAGAGCCGTACTCTAGCATTGGTCGTATAATCGAGACGAAGAGTCGAGTGGCAATCTCTTCGGACCAAGTGCTGAAGCTGCGCCTGAGTGCCCAAAGCATCCGAAGGCTGTTTTGGTACAGCCTATTCGTGTTGTCAATAGATTTTAGGTCGCAGCGTGAGAGCACACCGAGGTCGCGCACGAAAGACGCGGGATGCAGCGGTTGATCAGCCACTGTGTAGGTTCGGCTGTGCTCTGATTTACCCAACCTCATAAACTGCGACTTAGCAGGGTTGATCGGAATGTTGACCTCTGTAGACCATGTTGAGAGGCTGTCGAGATCCTGCTGAAGTAAATCACAATCATTGAGTGTGCGTATTACTCTCCACACCTTCAAGTCATTTGCGAACAACGCACATGGTGATTGGAGTAGCTTAAACACATCGTTTACATGGATCAGAAACAATATCGGCCCCAGAACAGTGCCTTGGGGCACGCCGCTGCTCGATGAATACCAGTCCGTTAGATGGTTGTCCACCTGGACTCGCCACTTCCGATCCACAAGGAAATTTCTGATCCATTTGTGCAGCGAACCACCAACACCGCACATCCTCAGTCTGTCAAGGAGCACTGCATGGTTAACCTTGTCAAAAGCCTTACTGAAGTCAGTGTAAATGACATCGACCGAATGGCCTTGGTTCATTGCTTGTACCCACTCGTGCATTGTCAACAGTAGGTTGGTGATGCACGAGCGACCTTTCATGAAACCATGCTGTGCGGTCAATATATTTTTCGACTCAAAAAGCTGCAGAAGGTTCTTCTTCACGATCTTCTAGAGCGTCTTTGCCAAAACAGCAGTCAGGCAGATCAGCCGGTGATTATCCACTTTACTTGGGTTACCACCTTTCGGTATAGGCTTTACGACTCAGCATTTCCAGTCGTCAGGTAACAGTCCAGTGGATAGTGACTTGTTAAACAGTTCAGTTACAGAAGGCGCGATGATGGCCGATAGGGAATTGAGGATCAGTGGGTGTATACCATCTGGCCCAGCATGATTTGTCTCGTCAAGATTTGCTAGAAGCTTGCGCACATCCTCAATATTGCAGTCCAGGCTGTTAAGTTCGGCTGAAGCGGTACTCGTCGAACTCGTTACAGACCCCTTGTCACTTGCAAATACGGAGGCGAAGTTCGTCGCCAATGTGGACGCATTACCTGTGTGATCTAGCAATGCAATTTCCGCTTCATACTCGCTTGTTCATTCTTCCTCATCAATTGTAACGTGGGACATTTAACAAATTGAACGAGTGGGTTTATATCTAATTTAATAAAAACTATCACTGAAAAATGTTCATTAATATAGCTGAAAAACTTTTATTGGAAGAGATGTGCTGAAAAGGAGCGATAGTTTTAAAAAGGCTTTTAATCTTATACTCTCGAGGTAGATTCCAGGATAACAAATGCATATTTAATTGAAAAACACTTTGTGCGGAACTGCAAGGAAGGGTATATTCGAATGTTCTTGTCAAATTTGTGGAATATTACGGCATAAAACAGTTTAAAGTTTTGAATCTTCTACGATGCTTACCAACAAATAGTGATTTTAATGAGATTTTGAAAGCATAAGAGAAGCTGATAAACTACAAACACTAACATTACATATTAAGCGCATTTTCCAATTAGTTTACCACGGCTAGCATTATAAAGTTATACAGAAATACACTTTTCATGTAGGGCGTTCCTTCGGAAAGTTTTACCTGCACTCCATGCTTTATCTGACCCTATGCTGGTTTGGCGCATTGGGAATTAAGCTTTCACCAATTAAAAGTACAATTTGAACTGCTATCAATTGCACATCTCATGGGCGATCTAGCTATTCACCTCAGCTCGACGGTTGTGAGCAAGCGCCAATCGATGCGCTATCACGTCGTTTCCAATGCTTTACGTTTTTGTACCTATTACATTTGTAGCCTAAACTTGTCATCTATTACAAGCAAACAAATCATTTAAACATGGTGTTTTGAAGATATCAGCTTTGCCTAATTAACTAACTTACCAGAATTAAGAACACTGCATAGACAACAATTTAAATATAGAAACCAAAACATCCTAGCCGTATTTGACTTCAAGTAGCTAGGGGACTATGTTTAAACATTCTATTTGGCATGAGCAGGCATTTGTATCGAAATGCTGGAAAAATTATTGACACACTTATAGGCTTACATTTAATCTAAACTTGGCTAACAACTCATAATTTTGCAAGGTTTTAGAACACAAAATGTGTTTTATATAAGTCCCTTTTGCGGTTTCCGATTTTTAAAAAAATCTATGTGTCGTTCGATTACAATCTTTGCGATAATTATTCTGTTACGCTACGTCTAGAAAATGTGTTCTAAAATACTGGTGGTTAGGTGTTGCTGTTTCCAACGCTTAAACTCCATAACCGGTTTCGTCCTCGTTTGGACTCATCATATGAAGATAACCTGAGCTGGGGTAATGCGAGGCTTAGTTTTCTAATGTTGACGCCTTGACCACTATGGCTATGTTTTAATAATATGTCCTCTACCTAGTATAGTTTGTGATTCAAAATTGTTTATAAATTAATTTCTAAAGACGTTCTTACACAATGTTAACATACGCGGTATTTGTCAATATGGGTGGAATTTGTGATGCTGTCAATGAATAGGCGTGATCATCAAGAAAATTAACCAAATGCTCAAATGAGAAGCATGAGCTTGATTACAATCATGGAAAAGCGCCTAAAGTCTGTAGTATACAGCAGGCATCTTCGCGTTGCGCTCTTGTTGCTTAACATCTGACTTTTTTTCAAAAACGAAAAGTCGTACAAATTGACCAGAACGCAAACAAAGAGATTGTTAATTTACACCAATGTTAAGTTACGGCGCGGGACCGCTGAAATGGATAAGCTAAAAACGTTTCTTCCCATGCCAAAAGTGCTCAAACTATTTGACCTTTAACAATGCACGTGCACGCTCATGGATTGGGGCCTTAAGGATATATCTGTCAAATAATGTTGCGTGTTATATAGGAAACAAAACACTATGTAACTCTTGCACATTGTGTGGAGTTTACACCTAAAATAATAACGAAACTCGCTGTACCAATGATCATTCCACAAAGGGGAAGGTATCCCGTTTGTCAGAAAAATATATCCAATTGTTTCATTGTTTATTTGTACTTTTCACGCAGCCCAGTATACGGCAAATGTTAATTAAAGCACCACATTTTTTACACTAGGCCGAAACAGCATTTCACCTCTAACCGTGACAATGCACGTGAAAAGATGAGTTTGAGAATGCATTTATCACACATCCATTCACACTGAAGTTATATTTGACACGTCTGTTTACAACTCTCAATACTGGACGAACGGATGACGAGCTTGAGCGTTTCCATTCACGGGCTCATGGCCCGATGCGGTCATCTGAATTGGACTCACAGCCGCCATACGAGCACACGTACGTAGTCTCTCCTAGGTCTTATTATTAATTTATGTTTATTGTTGCCTCATATTCTAATTGTATCTTTATTTAATCGGCACTAATATAAGACATATTGACAGCTTGATCAATACTGGTGAAAACATACAAATAATACCTTGATTCTAGAATGAATCGTTGATACGAGACCATTTACAAATCGTTCTATAATTCATTAGAAGTACTCATTCTATCAGTCAAACTATAACTGGTACACTTACGAAAACGCTTATGCTTGATGATTTTTTTTACCAGGACGATGAAAGCAGTGGGTGATCGATTGTGGTTGTGTTGGTTACCAGCTTATTTCGCTTCAGTGATTAGTTTCACCCCAGTCTATGCTATTCGGAACAATGGTATGAAGCCAAAACCTGTGAATGTAGCCGTGTACCCACCTTGAAATATCAAGTAATAGGCGGTGTAAATGCTGCAGAACCGGAATTTAATTGGTACACACCCAATTACGTTACACATGCATAAAAATTTATTTTTAAAATGGTGGCATTTTAAGAGAAAATGTTAGCTGCTGCTATTACTGAGATCGTGTGCAGCCCTAGTTTTACATACAGCTAATACCGTAATGTGGATAGTTTGATGGTAACGCGCGACAAAGAAACAGAGCAGTTGTATTCCGTGAAATATAAAAAAGAACTAGAAAAACCATTTGCTCTTGCCATCAATATTATAATGGTCTTGCGTTTACGTACAGGTTTACACGTGTCTTGCTATATTATTCATAAATGTTTGTCATATAACCTACATCTAATAAAAATTAAATTGCTAACATGTTAGTAGATAGGGAGTGGACTCAATGTGGACCATGGTATGCAGTAAGTGAAGCTTGATCGATTCGATGTCATGAAGTTCCTTGTTAATGGGAAAATTGTCCCCTCATTTGGCATCCATTTCAGACTATGTAATTGTCAGGTTGAATGATTAATACTTTAGACCAAATTTTACTTAGTTGCTACGCATAATTTCGGTAGCAGTCGTCCAGATGAAAATATGTTGATGCTACTCGTAGTATTCCGGCGATAGGAACCAAGCAATCAGTAGAAGCAACATATACCTGTTAGAAACGCTTACAAATGTAGCGATAGGAGGCCACAGATGAATGGTGACAACGGTATCTGCAGAGAGACGTAGCGTAGCTGTTGTAGGCTTAAGGTTAGGGGTGTAAAACTTTATGGAAGTTAAGCGAGTCCGACATCCACCTGTGATTTACAAGTAGAACATGGTGCTAACATTTGAATCACTGACGCTGTAAGTGGTAGTTTTCTCATACAGCAGCTAAGTGGAATGCTACTTCGTTTTCAGTAATCAACCTGACTTATCTGTTCAGCCGTGATTTGGAATTTTATGCTCTGTTGCATATTGACTAAACACCTTGTGTTGTCCGTCTTAAAATAATGTGCTGTATTATCATCAGAAAAAATATATCTAAATGGTATGCTCTTCGACCACGCGTGAAACTGTATTCTACTAGGAGCAGATCACAAATTTTCCTTCCGTCGCATATACTTGCATTATTAGAACATAAAAAACTTTTGGCATAAATTTCAAAATAATTTAATCAAGTGGTTCGAAATAGTTCTTCAGTTTTCTTTGTCGATGAAGCGGAGTTCTTCACAATCACTTAAAAGTTGTTCGAGTCGTTGAGGAAAATTGAACATAATGTGAGCAACTGTAGTCGAAATATTTATATATATGTGTTATCCATAAGTTTGACAGGGGCCATCCATACCGTCTTCGAAAGAGTTATCCAAGAATTTAATTATTCTGAAAATATTAATGGCGTATTGGATGATTAAATGCCTGCTAATTTGAAGATTTAAATAGCCCAGTCTAGAGCGTGTTCATATACCTCATGGAAGTTTGCCCCAATCATTTGAGTAGTGGAATAGAACAACTGTTTTCTGCTTATCCTACTAACATTTGTAATAGTAACATTTTTCACTTAAATGTGAATCCGGTAGCTGCTGTTTAAAGGCATGTAAATACCAGCGTCGAAAAATAAATTTGTTTATTTATGCTTTTAAGAAAGAACGCAGGTGATCCGTCTTTCGCTGAAACCATACTGGTTCAAATCCAAGTATATCAACTCTCTCTCTCTCTCTATATATTTTTGAAGAAGAGCTACACCGCTTTTGTGATGCGTCTCTGGAAACAATCAACAAGATGTTAATCACACATTCGCAAATTCGATTAAATCAAGATCACAAATCAGTTCAGGGTTAAGAATTCTTTTCCGTAAACTCTTTTCAGACCCAACCGTTTACATAACACTGATTGTGTGGGGTAAGAGTCAAATCGGGATTGGATTGATTTTAAAGGTGTTTGAGCGAGCAAGATCGATGACTAAATGTGGCTACAGATGGCAAGAATAGCGCACCAAAGGAAACTTACTACACAATTGTCAGCAGCCTAAATTAAATAGGTTAGGTCACGAAGAGAATTAAGTAACCATGTCAGTCGGCCACCGTAGTAGTAATGGTAGTATCGCTTTTGTCCACATAATCCCGGCTTCAGATGGTCTGGCATTGAATACTTCGCTAGTGGATGTATGCTTATTTTCACGGGCCCATTTGAGCAGCACCGCTGAATCGATGCGGAAATGAAGTGTTTTTTATGTATCGTGCCGTTGCTTTTTGAGGACATGAAGAAAGAAATCTCAATTCATTGCACTGGCCAGGTCCTTGAACTTATTCCGGTTGACGGAATTGAACAAAAGGTAAGTTAAGTGCCGTTTTACATTGGACATGAGTAGTCTTAGGCAGCATTAGACCACCCGACGTAGGCTTTCAGAAAATTAGCCAAAAACTGTATTACAGATAGCGTATATGCCGAAAGAAAAAATGGTATTCCAGATTACTTTCAATTCTACTAATTTGGTAAACGCGTTGCTGCAAACCATTTATTTTAGTACAAGAGGAAATCCGTCGACGTGATATGCATCGATTTCAGTAAAGCGTTCGACAAGGTCAGTCATGAGGTTTTCCTTCACAAACTCAGCATTTGTGGTGTCGGTGGCTCATTGCACAGGTGGATCCGTGACTTTCTTGTTGGACGAAAGTGAAGGGTACTGGTCGAAGACCATCTAACTGACTGGTACCC
>OX104062.1:26076625-26165584 GCA_944474145.2 Dicrocoelium dendriticum | reverse complement strand
AGCTTACAGCTATCAAGAATGCGGTTGCAAAGACCTAAAGTATACCGATAATAAATATAAATTGCAATAGACTAGGTAAAAATTCCCTACATACCCACGCTTTTTCAAATCAACAAGGAACACCGCTAACATATTAATCACGAAGCAAAAAGCCTTAAGGTCTATTCTGAGATTAGAAAATTCAATCATATTTGAGGATAGAAACCCTATCCAACGTGAATTTCATCATACTAAATCTACTAATAACTCACCAAAGCGCGCTAAATGCAATTCAAATTATTCCTCACAGAAATCGATGGAGTGGATAACATGAGGTGTAGATTGCATTGGCCCGTTAGGCAGAGCCGTCGACTTTGATCAATCTATAGTCACCATTGACTCCCCAAAGGATATGGAGGGAACTTGTAAGGACACTAGAAGTACACTGGATGCTGTCCCGTCTGTAAAGTTGCGGTCTGCAAATTGTCTATTCAGTTCAGTAATTTATCAAATGGTTCCTGATTGCACCAAGCCGCTGACAAAACTGTCCTCCATAATTTCGCGGAGAATAGAGGTCAGTGCGAGTACTGCATCAAGAAGTACACCCATAGTATAAAGCCGAATCTAAAGATGCGCCATTCACTAGTGATAACTGCAGTCATCATTAATGACGTTTATTTCTATGAAGAGCCCTAATAGAGTAGTCGTGGAAAAGATTAATCTTACCATGGCTAGGAATGAAAATAATCCCATGTTAGCTGTAAAACTTAAACCCCAAACCTCTCAGAATGCGTTTGCGGACTTATTGGTAATTAGGCCCGTAACTTCCGCTACGATAATTGTTGGTACATGTTCTTGTCCTTCTTTCTAATTGCTCCCACATCCCTTACCATTTCTTTTGAGTAACCACAATCCTAACTCACTCGCATGTTAAAACTCTCCCAATCTATCCCATATGTTGGAATTGCCCCACCCATTCAGTCGCCTCCTTTACTATAAATTAGGCTGTAAATCTAACTTTGAATGAGTTATTGCGGATAGTTCCGCAGCTAATATTGACTTTAATTATAACGAGTATTTTAACTCAAACATGAATCAGAATGCTTACCAAAAGTGCTACTTACTATCCGTTCACTGTTAAATACTGTTCACTTACTGTATTACTTCGTGTATCTAAATAAACCTGTTATTGATTGTTTACTGAAACTTGGTGCAGCACAAACGTGTCTAGTCAAATGATTTCAATTGACGAATGTAAACTGACCAGGAGCCATCGTAAGACAATTACGGTTGGGGGTTGCTTTATTTACTACTCAAGAACCTGCTTATTTCTGAGTATACGCTTCCGCTTATCTGCCTCTCTGATGATTGCGTCTGGCTAATTTTGCCATTCGGTGGAAGCTGATATATTACAGGTTGTATTTATCGCCTCTGGTGCCAGAAAGTCTGAAGAAATCCAATTCGTAAATATGTTTAGCCACTAAGCGTAATAAGATCATTTTCGTGGCTTCAACCTGCTTCACATATGTTTGTTAATATGAGTACCAACCGGGAAACATGAAAAATTTTAACTTTCCTTATGGCTGAAAGATGGGCTCAGCATATTCTTTCACCTGCAATGGGTAAAACTGTGCCAGACATAGATTTTACTCTAGGCCTTATTTACATTTTCACTATGGTACTAGGTGGCATCATACGATGCTACCAGCAATTATTTGCCTAAAAAATAGTGGTCGACCGCCCAATGGTCCATTCAAAAATACACTCTTTTATCCCTCGAAATCTAAACTGGAACTCATCTTCAAGTAAACTACGGTCACGAAATTAGGATCGCGTCTTTCTTTCCCATGATCTACAGGATTTATCTGCTCTTTTTTATCACAACACACAATATCGCTCATACTTATTAACGACCAGTAAACCAAACCTTGTTCTAGAACTTCGATTAGCCCGACCATTGCTGAAAAAGACAGAAAACAAATGAACACACCCGCTCGAACGTAAGAAAATATACGTGATCTCACCGGGCTCTTGCGCCTGAAAATGCCGGTGGCTGAAACGGATGCCAAGACAGCTACTCATCTTAAGTAAGCAGAGAAACATATTTTACACAGCAGAAGGAAAGCTGGTGAATTAGGTAAATTATTGAAGAAGAGAAAATTGTGGCAAACAGACCTACTCTTACATATCATCACACCAGAAGGCAGTGTTGTCGAAACGCCTACTGCTATGGCGGATGCCTTTAGTACATACTTTCCTGAGTCGTTCAGTAAAGAAAATGCGACTCTGGTACGTCCAGTCTCATCTGTTAAACCCGATACCATTTCCGGTAGTTGATTACAGCATCGGAGTTATTAAACATTTTATTAACTTCAGCAATCTCATAACCCTGATCCGGATGGTAAGTCTTCAGCCGTGATTAAGTGTGGTGGTGGTGATGATATACCGGTACTGATATAAAAATACTAAATATTTATTCCCGGTTCTTACAATCAGGAGTGTATCCTGATAGATGGAAGGAATCTGTGGTCGATATATAAGTCTGGGCCTAAAACAGATATTCTTAATTATCGCCCAATTAGTCACACCCATATCTTATCACTCTTGATGGAGTGTATTCTAACGGGAAAAGCTTTCTTCGTTTTTTTGATCGCAACTCCTTCTTTGGTATTCGCAGCATGGCTTTTAAAGTCTCGTTAGTACGTAACATGACAACTTGATTTCTTGTAGAAAGTAGAAGCCACGAGTAAAATTCGTACAGTAACCTGCCTCGACGGAGAATCGAACCCCGGTCCAACGGATTACCGGTCCGCTGCTCTAACGCTGAGCTACCGAGGGCTGACGATCAGGTGCGCAATTTAATACATGAATTATGCTTGTTTTGCAACGCATTGCCAATGAACACACATTATCTGTCCTGGTGTTGCAGCTTGGGGAACTCAATCCTCAATTCCTAAAGAATCGAAGTATCTGTCCTTCTGCTGTTCTTAAATAATCTCACCGGAGCCATTTACTCTGGTCATAAATGCTTTGGATTGACATGCAAATGCGTTCGATCGATCCTCGCCAAGATATTCTTATCGAAATTGTGTCATTTGGGCATATCTAATCCGCTTCCTTCTTGGTTTAAATCCCATCTGACTGGACGCTCCTAGAGAGTGAACATAAATGGGTCAATGTGTACGCCCCAACAAGTTACTAGTGGCGTCGTTCAAGGCAGCGTTTTGGATTCGCTCTTTTTTCCTACTGTACATAAACCATATTATACCTGTCGTACGCTTCGGAAGCTCATACTGGTTTGCAGATGACTTGTAGTATATACGTTCCTTTCCTCCAAATACAAAACTGAGATAGCAAATATTAACTGTGATTTACAAGCCATAGGGGGCTGGGTTCTCTAGTGGCAGATGCACTTCTCCACATCGAAATACAAAGTCATGACTTATAGATGCCACACGGAGGCAGGATTGTTTCTAAATAATGTCGATTACATTCCAGTGTGTTCTTCTGTCAGAGACAGGACTGAGGTATTCCAGCTCGTCGAATTTCAGTGAACATGCAAAGTATATAGTTTCTATGGCAATGCATGTGTCCGGTTATATTTGCCAGTCACTAGCGCTGGAAGAGACAAGGCTCATAGCATATAAATCAGTATAGCTTCTTGTTAAAATACATTAGATTTACCTTAAGCAATTTATACACATATGGCCTGAATGTCATAGAAAATATTTAACGCGTCTTCATCAAACGCATCTTTAGTTACTCTACACTTGATTCTTATAAAGTCAGATGCAGTAACTAAAACTTGAGCATTTGTGGCTAAGTACATTGCATTTAAGCCTTCGTTTCCTTTACAAATTTGTGTGGCAGAACGTGTTTAGTGGACACCGCTTCAAGCGATTTCGTTTGAAAACCAAATATGGAATACGGGACATCGAATGTGTGATTGTTCTACCTCAGTAAAGAACTCAGTCAGACGTAGTATATATCTTATAAGATTCAGCTTGACATGGAATGAACTACGCAGTTGTAGGCGATGTATAAAACCTTGGCGTATTCCAAAACATGATTAGGATTTTCCTGACACTAGCAAATGTGAAAGAGTCCTTAAGTTTGCAAATGAATGATGATAGATTGTTTAAGGAATGATCGGGTCATATTTGAACGAAAGGACCACAGCGGCCTTTTTCTGGAGATACTTAATATATATTTTCGAGTTTTTACCATATTACTCGAAACTTGCTATGATTTAACTTTCTATACTTCTCCGAAACCTCATAATTCATTTTATTTATCCAATGAGAGACAACTAAAGGAGCTTTCGTTTGCGGTCGATTGTCTGCAAATAATGTACCAACCGTCTTCCAATTCCGGTGGTTTCTAATGTTCGCCTTTTTTGATAAAGCAACCACAAATGCAGCAACTATCTACTACTTTACTCTTTTTTATTCCTTCAAAACGCTGTCTGCAATGGAACACTTCTTTCTATCATATTTTCCGTACCATTGTCGTTATTCACCAGGGATTCCCATGCACCTGTGGTTTACCCATCTGCAGAAGGTAGGTATTAATATTTTGGTTTTTAATTCCTGATACATTATATGATTTGCCTCTTTGTTGTTGGCCACGAGTTGGTTGATCTCTTGAGGTGATTGATTGCAGCTTCTCAATTAAAAATATTATACCCATGCAAGGCATATTACCACCGACTCACTGTCGTAAATTAAGTGCCATACTTGAATGATCTGAATTTCGACACAGACTGAGGCTTTATTATTCACAACGCATGCATTAAACAGCCCTCACAAAATTTTTGTTAAACTAGTGTTGGCCTACATACTATTTTGCCACCCCGACACACAGTCAGTTGGAAAATAGAAGCGCGGGAGAAACCCATCTAGAGAATACTCCCCATAGAAGCCGATCCCCTGGGGACGGTTCCATGATTAGCCGTATTACTTTGATTGAGCTCTGTGGTAAACCTGCATTTGTAATTGTTTCTATTTCCTTAATCACACTGGTAACTTCCAACTGCCAATAACTTGGAAAACTCAGGTAGGATTATTTTAACAAAACAAGCCCAATTAACTTCTTTATGCAATCATGTTGTACAGATTGATCAGATTACTCAGTTGTACTGTGCTTCGCAACCTCGAGAAAGAAACCGTATATTAATGAACTTAGTTATTTTAACCAACAAAGTGAATGGGCAAAATTGTAGCCTGCCAACCTTGCTTTAGATTTTTAGACCGAGATTCTCTAACATGGGTAACATTTAGCGCTTTATCACCGTCAATTGTGACACGTATTAGGTCATAAGTATATAAATGATGCACATAATATGTTGAATAATGTTGCCATTTATAGTAAATAACAGCTTCAACTTCAGGATTTACCGGATAGGACAGTCCGTTTTAGAAATCCTTACAATTTTGTTCTCATTTCACAGACCCTCTTGCAAAAGCCACATACTTTATCATGTTATTCCTGCAAAAAAACTAAACTAGGTTTCCGTTTCAGTTTCATTTGCATTTCTGTGTAAAATACCCTAGCTTAGCGAAATTATGGAGTTTATTCAAACACAAATGTCGTTCTATGAAAATAATGTAATAATGCCGACCGTAATATCGCAGCGCAAATGAGAGTAATGGAGCGCGACGAAATATGCCGGTTTAGGTGATAGTAAACGAATTTTATGAGAAATACTCTACGAGTTTCAACGAATTCGCCGTATGCTGAACTGAACCTATATTCGGACAGTAAACATATGTATGGTTTGTTACAAACAGTTTCACATCAGCAAGGAACAAAAGTGCTACTTTCGAATTAGGATTATTAGGCTCACTCCGGTTAGATGTTTCTCACTGTGATACCCAGATTGCTGTCTACCGTGCAACACAAAATTTATGCTTGGAAATCAAATTACTCTAGCACTATAGGTTAATAAAATCCACGTATTTTATCTACCTCGTATATTTTACCTATTGCAAAGTTCAGCTTACTAGCCTGATCACGTTTAGCTCTTTTCTAAAGGTATATACGTACGTTTTTGTGATTAATAGAATTTACTCGAAAAATGTAGTTATTTTCTGTAAGTAAGAGAAAAGGAAAAGTCATTTTAAAAATCGTAATCCGTGGAAACAAAGAATCAGCCATTGGGCGCAACGCGAAGCTCTTAATAACCGTCTAACATTTAGCTTCTATTTATACGGTAAGAATTAGTAAGAGAATTAAAGTGCTGCATCCCGGTCCTCTGGATTCGTCGCTATTGTCCTTTGTGGATTACCCATCACCAATTTGCTTAAGAACATGTTGCTTACGTTCATTCGAATCCTGATTTTAAGCTTTAAAAGCTGGGCATTACTTTGGACTTTTAACGTCCAATTTACTGTTTCGTTTGTGGCGGGGTTGTCGCTAACATCCAATCAAGGAACAAAAGTTTTATAGTATATACTAGAATTTTTACACTCATTCGAAAGCACTTTTTGGAGGCGATATATTTAACTGGAAATTTTTCTTGTTTAATACAATTTGCTGTCGCGGTACCGGATTCTGCGGTAATTTGCTTCTTGTTCAGGAATCAATTGGGATTATCAATATCATATTCATGCGCCATAATTTGTGATATTGTCAGCTAAACCCATCACAAGGAACGCGCAGTCACACCATCCGCACTTTTGACCTAGGTAACCACATCGCATGCTTCACCGATGTGTGCCGCTAGTAAAGTCGAAAACTTAAAATCATCCACCGGCTCACTGGGTTGGGTAACGAGACCATGCTTAATAGCAGAAATAATGCAAATTGTATTCCAAAAAGGTGTCTAGCGAAGAGTATATGCCATTTAGGATAAGCTAATCGATTAGTGTTCAAGGTTCAGCCTGCTCTCATACCTGGAAATGATGTTATCCAAAATGTGCAAATTTATCGCAATAACTGGTGTGAAAAAGGAACAGCTCCAGATGTTTTTGGTTTTCTACTGCGGGTTCGATCATGCCATTTAATAACGGCGTACTAACTCTACTTCAGAATTTCTAGAGCTTAACAGCAGAAGTCGAACAGCGGATGAACAATACGATTCCTACCTTGAAAGCAAGCATGCAACAAGGAAGCTTAGTAAACTCTAAGCAAAGGAATGATGCGCGATTTGATTCTGTTGAACCACAGTCAACCAAATCCCCATCGCTGTTGTCTACTCCAACTTCGGCAGAAGTAACTGAAAACTGGCCGTCGCTACGAGCATCAAGCATTACCCATGGCTACAAAAATAAGGCGCCGTCCAAAACATCTGGTTAATCAATTTGCACTAGACATGACATCAGTCATGTTGTCAAGAATGAGGCAAGGAAACACCAGTCCAATGATATTTTATTGAGCCACTGTTCCCCGGGAATTCAGTTCGCTTTGCAGAGACTGCTGCACAGGTCAGTCGCAAAGCTGCTCTTGCTGTTTCCTCTGTTGCAAATACCGCTAACAATAGACAATAGCCAGCTGGCAAGAGAGCAAACCAGAAAATTACTGGAACTTGCAGCATATCAAAGAGAAGATCTAGTGATAACGCCGTGACTCTTCTGTTCTCATGCGTCTACGAAGCTTGCGCACTAATATTAGGTGTAGGTTGTCTGGCGACCGGGAACAACGGAACACAGTGCGTTCTGATTAGCGTCTCAGTTAAACCTATCAACCTGCTACGTTCTACTCACAACCCAAACTCAGCAAACTATGGCGAAACTGTACTGATTAGAGAATATATAGATTTGGCCACTTAGGAAGAAAGCGTTTTACTCTACAAGTGCGGTACAATGGGAATCATGCGAAATATGCATCCATCCCGATGTTCCATGAGTGTGCGAAGATCAAAAAACCACCCAAGTAAAACAAAACAACCTACATCAGATAAACACAATCGTCATTAATGGTGTATCATAGCATTCTTCCAACGATATGTAAGAGACCGGCAATCACGAGTTGCAACAGTGCTAGGTCATGTGTGAAACACTCTTTGGATTATGTAATGATACGATCGCTCAAAGGCTACCCCTCTCACCAAATAATAGAGGATGCCGCCCTAGAATCATATAACTTTTAGTTCATTAGTAGCAAAAAGCAGAGGATGTTTTGGATCCATGGCGAATAACTCGTAGATTCCTTCCTTCCAAAATTCGGTTAAATATAGGGGGGTTTTCGAGGTCCAGCTGTGAAGTGATCAGAAATATTAAGCGTACCAGCGATAAAATAGGGACTACAGTTGTTTTCTCCTTTGCTCTATGCTGATGTCGATGCAAAAGAGGATTGGGACGAACCTTAGCCGAACCAAGTTACGGAAGAATTAAAAGTTTCCCATTAAAACCATGAGTGACTGCCAATATCACATTTTTCAGTATTCCCTAACACTCAATCTATTTAACCATTTGTGGGCTCCTAGAAACAAAGAAACGAGCCTGCTTGCACACACGTGCTTGGGACATTTTTAATAAGCTAACCGGACTGAAAGATCACCAAATTTCCGAGCCATATTATATCATGGGTACCGCTGAAAAGTATTAAAACTCTAATCTGACAGACGCTGACGTTTTGCTACCGGGCATATCGCTCATCCGGAAGGAAATCCTCAGGAAAGATGAGGGTTATTCTGTATTACCGAAGCGACTTACAGTGAGGGGCAATGTAGGACTCACACTCTTAGTCTCCAGTTCGCTTTGATGCTTCTTGCAGTTCAAAGTTAAGACGCTTGCATAATAATCTTGTCGTACTTCACCCTTACCATGCAGCCAAATCGGACTGTCCCTTTTCGACGGCATTAAGATGCATCCTAAAATAAAAATAGGCACATATTATTTTTATAGTTAGTTTCAACGTACATTGTTTAGTAACCGCTGTCATGCTCAGGGAACATTCAAAAGCCGAGCTGCTGGAGCTCGTAACAATAGTTACAATTTACGACCAACTCACTGCCCACTCGGTTGAGAACAGGTTACAAACCACCTTTCCTGAATTTTGTACTTACCGACTAGGTGCATATAATTGGTGTGTTGCATGTAGAGTGCCCGCTTGATCGCAGTGAACATACAGTCATCTGTTTTAACTTCCTCCGCTATGCAGAACATCGGACTGAGAACTGTGAGTCGGTTTTAACTACCACATGGGACAACCAAGTAGCTCGGCTCGTCAGTACATCTACCTGGTCGTTATTTGTGGATGAACACCCAGTAGGTCGCTTGGCTCAGGTTCGTCAACCAATTCAGCCGACTGCTTAAAGGGACTTCAGTGACAAGCGTTTGTAATGGATTTGAATCTGTTGCTATATTTACGAGCGGAACTAGAATCTATATATAAGTACGAAGAGCAGCGTGGCGTGCGTAGATATTATCCCGACCTCCGGGTATATTGGAAAACTAAGTAACCCAACGTGATCATTGCAATCAACTGATCAGATGAGGCCACACAATTTAATAGCCGAACATTGTAAACCTTTAAACGGAAACAAAAAGCTGCTGTACAAGCACGTCAATGGCCTACGCAGGGTGAAGCAAGGATGGTTGATGACCAAAAAGCAATGGCTGTGCAAGCAGGAAATGCCCTGCGAGGAATATATGCCCCCACATTTCAGAAGATCTTGCAGTTGTTGCGTTGCTGCAAACCATTTATTTTAGTACAAGGGGAAGTCCGTCGACGTGATATTCATCGAGTTCAGTAAAGCGTTCGACAAGGTCAGTCATGAGGTTTTCCTTCACAAACTCAGCAATTGTGGTGTCGGTGGCTCATTGCACAGGTGGATCCGCGACTTTCTTGTTGGACGAAAGTGAAGGGTACTGGTCGACGACCATCTAACTGTCTGGTACCCCTCTACAAGTGGCGTGCCTTAAGGCACTGTGCTGGGGCCCACTCTGTTCCTGATCCACACCAAAGATCTACCGCAGCTTCTCCGTTCGCCGAGTGCCTTGTTTGCGGACGATATGAAGATTTGGAAAGAAATCGACGCTCCCGATGACTGTGGCCTACTTCAGCAAGATCTCAACCGCCTATCCAAATGGTCTGCAGAAGTTCTTCTCCCTTGTCAACCCAGCCGAGTCTGTATTTATGAGCCTGGAGAAGGATGCTAAAGGCCGAACGTACACCCTTGACGGCCCAACGCTATATCCCACACCCTCCGTGAATGACCTAGGTGTACTCTCACGCCAAGATTTGAAGTCCGTGGACAACAGAACAGGCTATATCGTAACGGACTGCGCGTGCTTTGGGCGCTCAAACGTTGCTTCTGCACATGGTCTGAATAGGTTGCCACTCGCCTCTTCTCTTCTATCATTAGACCAATGCTAGAATACGGTTCGCCCGCCTACTTTCCGATTACCCGAGGCGAGGCACAAAAGATCGAACGGGTTCAAATCGTTGCTACCAGGCTCATCCCGAGTTTACGTGGCTTTGGGTATGAAGACCGGTGCGAGAAACTAGGACTCTGCACCTTGTCCTACCGTCGGGTGCGAGTCGACCTCAATTATGACCTACCGAATTCTACATCTCGGTGACTTCCCCATGTTAAGTCCAATGCTGCACTTACGAGGGCCATACAGCGCGCGCAGACACAGATACAAACTTGTCGTACTGGATGTGAAATGTTCTCCCCTCCCACTGTGCTTCGAACGGAGAGTGGTAAACTTTTGTAACAGTTTGCCGGAACTTATGATTGAGTCAACATCTGTCCAACAGTTCCAAACGTTGTTATGTTTGTATTTTGCCACTATTCGATTCAGAGAACGATTGCACACTTACGATGACATATCACACTTGTGGATCCTGAAATATCGTAAGTCGAACATTTTAAATATTACATGAGAACGACAATGATATTCACGATTGACAACTTTTATAACGTTTTTCACCATATTTCGCAAGAGTTGTACAGAATCCATTTCTAGTTGCTCTATAATACAGTATTCAGTATTTAGTATTCAGATATATTGTTTTGAAATTTCAAAGATACACTTCACATGGACCATGTAATCGATGGCAGATTGAAATCCCCTCCGATAATGTCTCAATGTCTAATGTCTAATATCTAAGTGCGGTGCATTCAACTGCATGCGTCAAACGTTTTAGGTTTTCTTGTCTGCGAATTGGCGCGTTGCACGTCGCATAAACAAATGATTATGATTAACTTTTATCGCATGCCATAGTGCTTCCTGGACATAGTTAAATCACTGGTTTCTGCGACGTTAATGCTGCAAGCGATTTTTCCTATCCAGTTGCCAGCCTTCACCTCGACGAACGTGACGATTTCTCACAAGCTTTCTTTATTTCCAACTCGTTACCTTATTGTCAGACCCTTCATCAGAGCGTCAATATTAATTAATAAATAAGATGTTAGGACTACGCACCCAAAATAACGTATGGTGTGTACCTTAGAGTTAAGAGAATGCAAATCAAAGTTCCTGCATTTTATGAATGTTATTCCAAAAACTGCGCTTAACTGAAACCGGGTGCACAGAAACACGTAATATATTATTTGGAAATCCACAATCTTTTCAGAAAAATTTCGGCGCCTTATCTTTGCAGCATTTCTCCAGCGTGAAGTATTCGTTGAAGTCATGAATCACTCATAACTTAGGCGAGTTTCAAGCATTCTATCTACGAGAACGTTATATTTCCTTAAAGTTTTGCTAACAAATATACAGCTTGGAAGTTATTAACATTGCGGAAATTGGTTTGGTTATCGAACCGTATCTAATTAATCTCTATTCCACGCACAAATTTTAGCTGATCAGTTATTGTCAGAAAAAAGCATCACCGTTTACCGTAATAGGCATCGCAATACACAACAGCTAAACGTGAGAAACAAACGTCAGCTAATGATCCGAAATAAAGCCATAAGATACCAGGTGTGAAACAGCGGAGCTCTTATGTAGCATTATAAAGCTAATTAGCATTTGTGCATTGAATAAGATGTATGGTTGGTGGGGATTCTAAAGAGGGAGAAAATAGCACCTCAAACTTCTCGAGATCAGCTCTCCGTCATGACCAAATTGTATCCTCTTTCGAACGGAAATCTTGTAGTCGGAGAACACCAACCGACGCGAACGTTGAAGTAAAGGTTTGCATTCGTTTTGAGCAAATTATCGCATAGCCTTTTGTCTTCCACATCTGTCCACATCGTGGAGGCTCAACAAACGCACAACGCCGGAGTCGATGTGCTGGCATGCGCAACACAGCCCAGTCATTGGAGCCTGGTATGTCAAGTAAAACAATGAACGTCTAAGTCGCCTTCTTTGCGCCAAAAACACGACGCCGAACGCGTTAATTTCTCAAGCGGTGCTGCTACCAGCCATGAGCTAAGCTGCGAAGGCATTGATTATAGAATGTGGTCCTGTCGTTTAGGTTTGTCGACGTAATGGGTCAGGATTCACAACGGTGCAAGAGGTCTGAGAAGAAGACTGTGTTGTGAAATATGCCCATCATGGACAGAGAGATACTACTTTTCTGGATTTCTGGTGGTTGCCTCTCCAAGTCTGGCTTTCACGAATCTTCACAAAAACCAAATAAATCATCCTACTATCTACCAATTATCGGTAATCGCCCGAGCAACTGAAATGCATCTTGATTGGTGGCGGATTTTAACTGATTCTTTAATATGGTGACCACCCCAATCCTCTACAAATTCAGAACATGCGTGTTAGTGCAGTGATAGTGCAACGTTATATCACAGTTACATGTCAATTATAGCGATCGGTTTTCGTCATTCATGGCTCAGTGGCATAAGTCGATAGCTCGTAACAGTAAGTTCTTTTATTCGAATCCTGCAGGGCTTTGCAAATGTGCGCTACTGACGGGTCCCAATAAGCTGAAATGATGGTCAAACGCTTTCCTGAATGTGTGGAAGCTGTCTGCTTCTGTATTTAATGAGTAACCTTCACAGATTTAAAACAGGTCGGCGCCACAGGTGGAGATGAAGAGCAAAAGTGCCTCGGCTTTGGTATGCACCTCTTGGTCTCATAGTCGATTCCATGAAAGATAATACAGCTGCAGAGACATTTGCGTTTCTGTAAAACTTCTAACTAAACGCCAATAAGTACCAGCTCAGCCGTTTTTCCCTGTCAACCTTAGTGAAGAAGTTTGCATTTCGCGAGTGAAAGGCGTAGCCCAAAACGATCAACATCCAATGTCTGTGTGTAAAGCGCTGACTGGCAAGTTTGAGAGCTGCAAAAGTATGAGCTATGTCCACCACATAATCCATTTCAAGAAGTCGATCAACTGGAAGCAGCTCCACATATTGCTATATATTTCCAAAGAACGCGGTTTCGTGACTTCATTTTGAAGAACTAAAGTGGAATGGTGAAAGCTGGTAACATATTCCCAAAACGCAGGATAAATTACAGGTCGGCGATAGTCAGTATTAAGTCATTCATCCGTTTTGACTAAGCACATACAGCGCTCTGATAATATTTGACTAAATACCGGGCACAAGATCCTAAGCATAATGTTCCAAAAGGCATATCGATTTTTCTAGCTGAAAACACGCTTAATGAAGAGAAACTGGGCTGCGTTATAACGCTAATAAATATGACTCTGTTCCATCAATTAAATTAAAATGAAACTGTGGTCAATGCAGCCTTGAGTTAGAAAAATCCCGCCTTACTCCTCGCAAACCTGGCTTTCGCTGGTGCCAGCTAATCTGCAGAGAACGACACACGCAAGCTATTTTGAGGCCAATGAGATAAAAGTAATTGTTTTGTGTAAACCGCATTCAGAGCACATGCCTTCACTGAAAATTGGGATTGTAACGCGGTGGCTCCAGTCTGTTTGGACAGTACACTGTTACACCCGCTTCACTAATGTGTTGGGTTAATCTTTCAGGTGAGCTTTCCCAGAAATTGTAAAGGGCTGGAGGAAGTATATCTGGACGACTTATAGCGCTTCGGTGTCGTTTTCACTCGATGCTTTGGAAACTTTGTTCAATTTCTACATTCTGGTATAGTATTCTGAATATGCACTCGAGGCAGGTCTACGAAATATGCCCCGTGGAAAAGGCATTTAATGTCCAAAAAAGAACATTTCTAGTCAGGTTGATTAAACTGCTTTCCAAGTTTGCAGCCAAATGTTGGAAAGGATTTGACATGCTGTGGATTTGCTGCTTACTCTCGTCGCAAACTTTTGGCTAACAAAAGGTCTCTTGCTGACCGTTTTCCGTATCAGACGGAATAACTTACTATGACTAACAACGGCGGTGTCTGCTTACATCTCTGACGCACGACGATACCACCAGGTTTCCTGGCCTATTTTCAGGCTGGCAAGAATGAACGCACTGACGTTTTATCGAGTCTCGTTGCGCTCCTGTCCAGCTGAAAGATGGCTAGTATCGGTAGTTTTCAGAGAATGAGTATAAACCAAATGTTTATGTTGACCATTTGCGTTGCCGTTTGAAGCCATGCCTGATAACAGTATGGCGGATGTATAACCGGTAGCCTTCAAATGTGTTCATAAAACACCCAACTGCGATAACTGAATTGCGTCTATGCATATAAATATTCATTGCCGATGTTCAATGCAATGCATCTGAGGATCAGCACAACCGTATGGCGATTGGTGGCCGTTTTGCCAATCTGCTGAAGATGATATTTCGAGAGAAACTGCAAGCGAGAATAGGCGAACATCATCACATATTTATGGCAACCGCTCAATGTTTTCCGTACGGCATCGTACACCATGTTGGCCACCCAGATGAAGTTCATCATTGGACAAGTTTCCAGCCTGTGACTTTCGATGAACAACAAGTAGCATTTAGTTAATTGTAAGAACGCTTTTCTACTTTTGAAAATTGCGATTCCAACCACTTTAAAAGAAACTGATCAGACGTGTTAGACGTTTGGTTTGCTTGCGTATGCCAGGTGACAAACGCTTTCACATATAATATATGTAGTACGCAAAGTACAGTTTACACCTTAAAGGTTTTGTTTTTCAACTATTTTGAAATAGTGTGCTTTAATGCTAGTAGGTCAGTACAAATTTCGTTGTTGGCGATGCAACGCAATGTTCTTGCTTTGAATTAGGCCCACTAAAAACATGGCTTTAACACGGTAATAACCTCGTTTGTGGCTGAAGAATGAAAATAACCTATGTATTAATATAGTTAAATGTACAGCGTTCCTTAATATAAACCGCTTCTTTGAGCCAAATTTACGTTATCATTGTCTCCACAGAATATTAGTTTTCAGTCAGGCCAAATAAGTCCTAAAATTACCACAGTAAGAGTTAAAAATTAGTTACCTTAGGGAGAGACAACTAGATCATTGATACAGTCGTTTGTTAAAAACCAGTAGATTCCTCCTTTATCCAATCACACGGAAAGAAATGATATATGAGACAGTTACGCACAGCTGAACAACCTAGAATAGTTTAAGCTTATAAGTGGATTACATTAACTGATAAGAGAATAAATACGAACAAAATTGTTTATATTTTGCGAACGCCGTGTAGCGGATTTTAGATTCTGCCGATATATCTCTGTCCTATTCTTTTACAGATCACTCAAATAGAAAGCGAGAATCTGCTATCATTCCTATACTGTTCAAATTAAAATATGTAAGTATAACCGTTCTCCATTTATCCATATCAACTCGCAACATATTGGCACCAACTGTGCTTCAATTGTTTAAAAGATATAAGCTACTTAAAGACGCTCAAGTTACCTATATTCATCGTTTTCAAACCTATGA
This sequence comes from Dicrocoelium dendriticum, assembly GCA_944474145.2. Classification (NCBI taxonomy): domain Eukaryota; kingdom Metazoa; phylum Platyhelminthes; class Trematoda; order Plagiorchiida; family Dicrocoeliidae; genus Dicrocoelium; species Dicrocoelium dendriticum. Next base: position 26,149,898 of record OX104062.1, on the reverse strand, counting down.
CCACTGGAGATTTAAAACCGGAATTTTGCAAACGACCTACTCTGGTAAGCAATTTGAAATTGTCTTGGCCTCAAACTCCATTCTGCTTTAATTGTCCAGCATTGGTAACTGTAGCTTACCTATACTGTTTATTTGCATCGAACAAACTTTTGATTGATATACTTTGCCTGGAGTCATCCGCTTTCGCTGTTGGCTGTCACAGTGTCCTCCACGGGGACAGCCACAGGACGCCTGCCCCTTCAGAGGGAGCATAGTTGGCTTGTGCTGCACCACCCACAGCTCCATCCAGACATAACAAATTCAGTGTAAATCAGAAGGAATAAGCTCGGGCGGCATGTGGATGCAAGCAGTTTCATCAAGGAAGCTGGCCCAACCTGCTTCACGGGAGAACGCAATGACACTGTACTTAGGGAATCAAGTGCACATAAGGCTATTGCCGGACCATTGCCTGTTCCACACTGAGTGCATTGGACCACTTTTCGTGCCTAGCGAGACCACGAGGACCGTGGATTCTGGCCCCTCCAGCTTCGACCAGCTGTCACCACTAGCCAGTATAGACGAGGTGGTGGGTACTAGAAAGGTAGGCACCATGTTAACATTCTCATTGAGCGTAGCCACACCGCAGATGTCAAAAAACTGGCAACCACAAGAAAGGAATTAGCCCATACGGTAGGTCAAAAACACCATACGAATGTATAGATAAAGTAGAACAAGTGGCTACCCAAAATACACGCGACAAATTCAACATAGCGGATAAACAGGTCGGAACCATATGAAAATTGGAGAAAATACAAAGTTAGGCGCCATGTGTTTAAGCGATATTTTGCAATTTAATAGATTATTCAGACAGACATCAAAATGAGATAACAATCCAAGGATTAAGTCAAGATAACAAAGCAAAACCGACCATCTGAAAAATAGAGAAGCAGCCCACAAGCAGGTGATAAGTAAGCCGAATACAGAGTACCTACCAAAGCTTCGTCTGTTCTACTTACATTCTCGACAGCGCCCGTCGTCTTTTCGACGCTGTTCCCAGTTGGCCCTGCGCGTGGCTCGCTAGACCTGCGCTCACGACTGCATGTGCCACAGCACCATACTCTTGATAACGATAGAGTACACCCCATCGTTCCTGTCGCTCACGCACTTGCCGCTTGTTTTGCGCATGCACAAGGGCTTTCGCTTCCACTTCGGCAAACACCTTCATGATCAGATGGCGCGATGAATTCCGAGCAACGGCCTTCGATTCCCAACAACTGAAAGCAACACTAGAACATGATGGGCTCCGCTCGATCATAGCCCGATAACAAAGGTTCGATTTCTCACATGCCGCTTCCCCACACTCAGCTAACCATATACCATCTGCTTGGGTATACGTGTAGAATCCGCAGGCCACACATGACCGAGCCACGTCAGGAGCATCAATAAAATTCTGCTGCCCACTGCATACATTCCCCTTCGGCGCATCACCCAAGTATCTGTAACTCGCTCGCACCAACCGATGCGTAGAACCCGCCGCAGACACTGCTGATGAAACCGCTTGCAGTATATCACATATCACCATTATATCGTCCAAGTTTCGCTGTCGTATAGAAGAACGGACAGCACCATGGAATTGTACATCATCAGCTTGGTGCCGACGGTAACCTGGTAGTTGGCCAACACACGGTACTCAAGCTGCCTAAATGTCGCCACCGCCTTCAATACCCGGACACTAAGCTTACTGTAACTGCTGGTCAGTCGACATCACACTCCCAAAGTAGCAGAAGCAAAAGGTGGTTTCCAATATTTCATCACCAGTGATGTTTCTCGTCGCCATTGCAGACTGCACCTAACAGCGAAGGCTGGAAGGGACAGACAATTTTTCTTTTGTTGATGATGAGCCCGAATTTGGTAGCTGTCAAAGCCAGAGTACAAGTCATTCGCAGTAACTTAACCGCGCAGAGCGCAAACAACGCATAGTCGTCAGCGAATAGCAACCGAAGATAGTTGTCACACAAAATATAATTTTCACCCCGAAATGACAGAAATTCAGCAAGCCGTCATCCATACGGTTTCTCACACGGACACCGTACTCACAAGCAGCATTAAACCACAAGACATAATAGCAAGGAAGAACAAATTAAGCAGGGCAGGGCTATGACACAGCCTTGCTTCACACCAGAGAAAATATCAAATCATCCCAGGTTTGTGCACTCAGCTGCACCGTCGACAGCATACCACTGCACAAACTTACAATAAAGCTTACCCTTTCTGGGACAACCAAACTTACCGAACACCGACCACAGTGCCCTGTCATGCAATGTGTCAAATTATATAGTGAACTCTACAAGCAGCGAATATATTGGCTGGTTTCGCTCCATGCATTTCCTGTAAACGTTGAGTCGTAAACACCATCTCGATGGTGCTGCGACCCGAACGGAATTCATAAGTCTCTTTCGCCACATTCGATTCCGCAACCTGAGTGACGAGGCGGTTGAGCTGGATTTGGGCAATCACTTTGCCCACACAACTCAGCAAGTTGATACCACGATAATTCGTGGCACATTGCGAGCTTCCTTTGCCACTTATATACTGGTAACCTTAGGGCATCATTTGGATCAGCAGGCACCTCCTCCCCAATGCACACGCGTTGCACCAAGCGTTGTAGCCCGCCGTTGTAGTCTGCCCTGTGTCAATACTTCAGGCGAAATCCAGTCGGCACCAGTCCATTCGCCGTTTCTCAGCTGAACAAGTGCTCTATGCGTCGCCGTCGAAGTTTGCGAAACTAACTTCTTACCCAAGTCGCTGGCGTCTGCCACTTGTGAGGCGAATGTTTAATCCTTTTCCGACAACAATACGCCAATCGTCGCACTGCTCTTTTCTTTCACTGACGACCAATCATCCAGTTATAAAAATAATAATCTTAATATACCTAAAATTCCATGGTCTCTTAAAAATGAACCACAGAAACGCAATACTTTTATGTATACTCTTGGTCGACTGGCATGGGCACAGTATTTCCAAGAGCGCACTCGGTTTGGAAACAAGATGTAATATTTACCAGGGATGTTCACATGTGCTCACATCCATCAATGACAGGTTGCCAGATATTGATGTCAACATCGGCGGTTGTTCTTTTCAAATCCTTGCGAAACAAATAAAATCATTGAACAAATGCCGCTATTCTTTTGTGCGATTTGGTCAATTTTCTCTGGTCTTATAATGTTTTCAAATTAAGATCCATTTTCCCACCACAAAATATATGACTTGCTTGTGATGAGTTCTACCACCCTATTCAGCTTTGTGTTGAATTTATGGCTCCAGAACGTATAAGGTTAAATATGACCGCTGCACCTGCAAGGGTCTGGAAAATGAGCCACTAAACTTAGCCGCTAAACTTTGCCACTAAATTTAAAACACGAAGGTAGTAATACAATTCAAACTGTGGAATTAAGAATACTGGCAATTGTCCCCAACTCAGATTATCTCGGCCATCATGCTCATAAGGCTCTGATATCATCCCGCCAATTCTGGTCAAGCACAGAGGTCCAGACATCCCCCTGTTTGTGCTTAATTTATTCACACTTTCCAAGTTCAACGGGGCGTATCCTATGCACTAAAGCAATCAACTAGAATACCATGATACAAAAGCGGATCTATGCAAGCTGTAAACAAATTCCGCTTAATCCACGACATATTTGTTATCTCCAGAATCATGGAGAGGTTTATTGAAGAACGGATAACAGAATATTTTTGTTCTACGAGTCTTATGAGTAAACATCAGCACGAGTTTTTTTAAAGTTAGTTCATGCACTAACTATCAGGTAGATACAATTTTTACGTGACTAGAGCAAGCGAAGCAGGAAGTGTCATGTATGTAATATTTTTTGACAACCAAAAGTCTTTCGACCGTGTCCCACATAGCTTACTGTTGCGAATCGTATATTCTATAGTATTACAAATTCGCTTCAAGATTGGTTTTCCCCCGTACTTTGAGGGTAGAATGCAAGTAGTCCAAATTGGTAACTATACACCTGAAGCCACCTCAATCTCTATTGGGGTGATTTAAGGTAGCGTGTTAGACCCACTCTTATTCTTACTCTATTTCAATGATCTTCGTAATGAAACCTTGTAGGAGAAACCATTCCTCGTCGCTGATGATGTTACAATTGTGAGTTGTTTCGTCCCTGGGTAACGTAGTCCTAATGTAGCCCGTATTCAGACTGTCTTGTACGCATTGAAGGACTAGAGTAACTCCTGGAAGTTGCACTTTGCCACTGACAAGTGAAATCTATTGTACCGCGACGGTGGTCCTTCTCCGAATATCCTAAACGACACTCTTATTCCTGTGTGTGGCGCAGTCCGAAACAACGAGGTAAGATATTCTGACTCATTCAGTTTTTTAGAGCAAGCGATATGCTTGCGGGCTTCTACCAGATAAGTGCGTGCCTATCTAAGTCGAACTTTTTTCTTGAGGGATTCCAGGCTTCAAGCATTTAAAGTATGTAATAGTCTGCAGCTTGAGTACTTTATAATACCTCGTGATAAGCTGAGAAAAGTGGACATCATAGCACTAGAAACTATTTAAACGATGGTTCACAAAGAGGTTTTAGAACATGCTTAAAACCATTAAATAACGCGAGTTGCGAAGCTCTAAAACTGGAACCGTTATGGCAGCGCTTACTAAAACCTAATCTATGCCTTCCATGCCGCTTACTATTCCGAGTACGTTTTCCCGCTAAGCCACGACGCGAGGTTCAGACTCGTATATGCTATGCACTAAGAAAAGCGAGCGCACATTGTGAATACAAGTCTCACAAGAAGCTTCGCACAAAATTTTCTCCGTAAATTCTGCGGTTATATGGAACAAACTTCCATCGAATATTAGAAACTGCACTACCTATCCGCAATTCAAAAGCAAGATTAATATGCACCGGACTGCATCAAATATCTGCTCAGCACTTAGCCATACGAGGACTTTAGATTATTCATATGAGAAAGGTTATAGATACACATTAAGTCTCCATATCCCCTATTCTTCTCAAAAACGTAAAGCTACTTATACATAGTTGAATTCTTGAGTATGTATCTATAAACGAGCTTACTCCTATTACTGCGTCTATCTAATTAGATTTTCTTCTTTGATGCACTGTTTCGAAGTTGTACTGCCTCTTTCAAGCTGAAGTCTCTGTAGCACCGTCGTCACGCGTCAAGCTTGGTCATCCAATTGTGATTGGCCTATTAGCAAGAGATTATATTATTTATTACGCTGTTTAATGCCCCATAATTTATCATCTTCCTTGTTTCATTGTTGACCATGACTAAGCTGACCTTTGGTGGTGACGAGTTACAGATTCCAAAACAAACATAGATATAACCATGGAAATTATACTGCTACGGACTCATTGGCTTATAATAAAAGTGCAATACCTTATTGATCCGCATGACGGAACGAGCTGAGGCTTCATTGTCATATTATATGCGTAAAACAGCCCTTATGAAAATACATAGGTTACGAAGCTGCTGTTCTCTTTACTACGTTCCCACGATGGCACACAGCAAGTCGGAGCATGGAAATGCGAGTGAACCCCATCGAGGTAAATGCCTGCATGGAAGAGGGTCTCCAGTTAACAGTCCCATGGATAGTCGTATTATTTGCTTGAAATACCGGTTAAGTCTACACTTGTTATTTTTCCCAGTGTTTTACTCATTCTGATAATTCAAAATGCTAATCACTTCAAAAACACGTATGGGAACTGTACAAAACCCGTAAAATTAACTATATTATGCGATCACGTTGTACAAGTGGATCCGACCAATCAATTGGTCTGTGCCTCGCAATGTCGAGGGATAGAAGTTTTATGTATTTATTTATTTAATCCGCTTACATTATGAACGCCCGATTTTCTCTTCGGCAGCAGGCGCCACCTGGTCGCGAATGTAGTGCCACACGTCGCCTACCGCGGTTATACATTGCACACCACACAAGTGTGAAAATATCGCCTTCCCTGGCTCCATGCTCTCATCCACATTACCAAGAGAAAGAACGTTATTTTTTCGCCGGTTCACTGCAGGAGTACAAGACATAGATTTAGGAAAAGATATATCAAATTTGGTCACCACCAACCCGTGATTAGCGCCACTTTAAAATCCACACAATACACCTGTCATGCAAACTTCATTCAAATCACGCTGACCTACGCTGACATAGTCGAGAAACTGGGTGTCCACATTGCTATATCACTCGCACTCAGTGTAAACCGAGTGTTCCTGATCGACAGGCCGTGTTTGGTACAGACTAAGAGCTACCTGTCACCGTTCGCATTCGCTAAACCAATGCCATGCGGACTGATGAGATCTGTCCACACTGATGTATGACGCCCAGTGTGCGCGTTAAAATCAACTTAGCGGAAATCATCGGTAGCTCCTCGACATAGACTGTACCACAGAGGATAGCTTAGTGTAGAAGGGATCAGTCGTGACATCAGGATAACGCATGGGCCATAGGTTCTTATAAAATTGGCAAACTTCATAATCGTAGGCCAACAGTCATCAATCGCGCGCTGATGAAAGTCGGTTCACCCACCAGCGAGTCTGGTGTCACTAAGCGCCTCAAAATGGAAGCTGTCTCGCGCCCGTTTGAAGGCGAGCTGTGCCGTGGGTTGCTCGAAGGGCATACATAAGTCCCCGACAAATAATGTGTATACTACGCAGGACCCTATGTTTAGCGCTCTGCGCGCAGACATAAGATTGCTTTGGTGGAAAATCGTACACTCGGTAACGGTTCTGAACATAATATTTACTTGAGGGATTCTGCTCGGAGCCTTTAGCTTGATAGTCTGACAAACACGGCAGTGGGGTGTCGATCCAGCCCGGGAGTGTGATTGCGGAGACCAGTTGGGATCTGATTTTGGTCCGACACAATCAAAATCGAAAGATCTGAAACGGTTCAAATGTGATTTCTAGAAGGTTCGAAAACAACCTACTTGTAAAGTTGGTATGCAAAATGTCGTTTTCGAGACAAAAGCTTTCTCAGGTCGAGTGAAACAGTCGAGGTTTGGTACAGTGCTTATAGCGAACTGGGATGATACTCGAGACAAATGGGCATTAGGCAAATAGTCGGTCGCTTTACAGGTCAAAGCATCACTCCAAATAGTTCATGGACCGGTTGTAAATGGTCGGCGTTACAAGGTCGTACATGTTAGCTCTGTTAACGATGGGTGCGGGTATGGTGTGATGTTCATTCTCTGCCCTGGGTCCATCCGCCGGAGCTCCTCAGAATGGTTGGGTTAACACAGGTCGCCACACGCCCAAGAGTTCTGCCCCGTCCATTCTGTTCACGCAATGGTTCACTTTGCTAATCTCAACTGCCTCAGCAGTCAGCCTCTGGGGAGTTGATCGCAATCCCTTTCTAACGGTTTTGACGTAATCCAAGTTGATCTCATGCCCTGAATCTATCGCTTACAGTGCTAGTGTCCACCATCTAATAATGCCATATATTTAAGCTCGTTTCTCGGTGGCCGTGTTTTCGTATCTTTCGTTTTGCTTTCCACGTGCGGAGCTCTCTAGTGGCGTGGTCGATGTAAACGTGTGCGCAATGTTTGCAACTAATTTTTTATATATGCACTTGGTTGTCCTATCTGAGGGAAGTGCGTCATTTAATTGCACTAGTGCAGAACGGACCGTTTGGTCTTTCTTGCAAATTACCATTATGTTTTCTTTATTTAACTCCCTTTCGGATGGCCTCCGAAGTTCCATCTTTAAAAGGAATACTTACCGTCCAAACTCATCGGTAGTACGCCGTGATTTATTTTTTATAGTTCGCTGCAACTGACGTTTCACTAGCCGCCTCAAGTATATATTATTAAATATTTGGTTCCTCGCTTCTTTCCGGGCGGCCTTCCTTTATTCTTCCTCTGTACACAAGATCAGGGCTCTGTGAAACATAAATGAGGCCATTCCAGAATACACATGCTTCAGGTGACCTGAACTATAGTGGCGTACACCAACTGTCTCCGTCGGCTTACAATATATCGTTGCTTTTAGACTACCCACATTCCTGTCACATAAGCAGTCAAGGAATGGCAATGTTCCGCTGCCAGATTCCAATTCCACTGTGAAATTTATAGTCTCCTAAAGTGTGTTCATGGGGTTCAGAAAGTCGTCTTTCTTATCCCGTTTTATGATAACAAAGGTGTCATCCATGTAGCGCCACCAAACGTTTGGTGAGCTACAAGAGTCAGTCTGAGTCCTCGTTTCAAAATCTTCCATGTATATATTTGTCAGCACTAGGTATATTGGCGAGCACATGGCAAGTCCTAATTCCTGAGTGTATACTCTAGATCGGAACATGAAATATGACATGTTAAGGCACAATTTCACTCCTTCCATTTTTTGATCTAACGTAAGCTTGGTATTCTCTCCCAGGTTACTATCCTCCGTTAGAAGATGTTTCGCTATCTACAAAGCGTGGCATATTAGTAAGTTGGTAAAGAGCGAGCTAACATCGAAACTTACCGTCATTTCTCTAACTCAACCTCAAGACCCCACCCCTTTTTCGTACAAGAATCAAAAGCTTTCCTAGTGGCATTTGGTGTACTCGCTGTGTGGTTAGATTGCGACTCGCAATCTCTATTCAGACCTCGGTCCTAAGTGGACCACGAGCATTACGATCACAAGGACCGTAACCAAATTTGTGGTTCGGTGTTGCTCCTCCCAACCCTGAGACCCTATGACCAGTTTCGTCCTCTTTTGGACTCATCAGATGGAGATACCCTGAGCTGGGGTGGACCTCGACGTATAGTGTTCAAAGGTTGACGCCCTGACCACTATGGCTCCTACGTCCGCCAGCAACGTTTGGCATAGCGGTAAAGTGATCCAATTGGCATTTGGTGTACTCGCTGTGTGGTTGGATTGCGACTCGCAATCTCTATTCAGACCTCGGTCCTAAGTGTACCTCGGGCACTACGAACACAAGGACCGAGTACACCAAATGCCACTTGGAACACTTTACCGCTATGCCAAACGTTGCTCGCGGACCTAGGAGCCATAGTGGTCAGGGCGTCAACCTTTGAACACTATACGTCGAGGTCCACCCCAGCTCAGGGTATCTCCATCTGATGAGTCCAAAAGAGGACGAATCCGGTCATGGGGTCTCAGGGTTGGGAGGAGCAACATCAAACCACCAATCAAAAGTTTTCTATACCAACGTATACATTTGCCTTGTTAATGGTTGCAAAATGCTAGTCAAATATCTAACTACTTCGTGCATCGGGAAACCTATGTATCTACAATAGGTCGAATGGGTATATCAGGCGTATGTATCTTCGGTAAACTATACACTCTTTGTGAAAGAGATGATTTCGGGTATGCGCTTTACCCATTTTCCGATCAAAAATGCTCATTTACGTTTCTTAAGTGATTACCAACGTCTGTCTTATTCTTTTCCATCATTGACATGACGGACATTTGTAGACAAAATTTTCATGGTCCAATCACTAGTTACGTCTCCATTTTGTCAAACAAAACCTGGCTTGGTTATTAACACAGTGGTTTTGCTTTTATCAGTTTTCGTGATAACAATGTTCTTATGTTCATTTAGAATAGTTACTACGACATCTTCCTCTGGTGCAAGATTCCGCTCCCGCGGCTGTTGAACTTTCATAATTTTTACAAGCTGTGCACGACAATGTTCTGCTTTTGAAGCGGGTACAATGAACAATAAATTTACACCGGTTAAGAAGTGCTGTTTTACAAGTCCCGTTGGATATTTGGTGAGGATATGTACATAACAGTAATGATGATAAGGACAGTAAAGTATTTACTAGTTTAAATATGAAAATGTGAACTTATCTTTTGCTTCGGTGTAGCCCTGCGATCCTCTTAGATTCACAGCACCCACAGTTAACAACAAATTATTCCATTGTATACTCCAGATATAGGATAGAGACGTGGTGTTAAGTAACAAAGTGTAAGTGGATGAGTGCATCTTCCAAGCGTCTTTTAAATACTGTTGGTGTCGTTGCAGAGACGACCGATTCTGGGAGAGCGTTCCACGGGTGACAGACACGAATGGAAACAAATTTCTGCGGCACTCCAGACAACTGTATTGTTCTAGGAGTTTTAAAGAGTGGCGCCTCAGGTTTGTTTTGCTGCCGAGTTGCAGTAAAGGGCGGCAGATATGATGTGGGTTCCGCAGAATGAATATGTCATAATCAGGTCGCCTCGTAGTCTGCGATAGCTTCCACTAAACAACCCGATTCGTTACAGCCTCTCCTGGTAGGAAAAATTGCGCATTCCAAATATTTTCCTAGATGCCCGGCGTTGTGGCTGCTTTAGTGCGTTAAGGTCGCTTTTCAGCCATGGATGCCATGCTTGAATTACCTATTCGACATGGGGCGAACATGCGCACTGAGCAGTTGTCGAAATATGGAGCTGTATATTTGTCCAAACGCCCTTCTCAATAGCCCGACGCCTTGGTTACCTGTCTTCAACGCCTTTTCGGATTGCCTGGAGCAACCGAAGTCAACTTGAACCATGACACTCAAGTCAGGTTCGAGAGTTGATTGTTGTAGTGTATTCGTTCAGAGAAGAAAAGATTAGCTGCCCTGATGTTGGATGGAAAGCACCTTGCATTTACTAACGGTAAAATGCAATTAGGTTTAGGTCGACCATTGATACACCGTATCTAGGTCACCCTGAAACACGTGTTGGTCGGGGCTCGCCTGGATGCTGCGCCAGATCTTGATATCGTCAGCAAACATTAGGAAAATTGAAGCGATTCCCTATGCAGGGTCATTAATAAACACCAAAAACAAATGTAGACCTAGAACTGAGCCTTGCGGCACACCATAATCAACTTGTATGGGGTTCGATAAATAGCTCCGAACCATGAAAACTAATTGCCCTTGAAATGGAAAGTTGGCAACCCAGCTTAAAAGAGGGTAACCGATCCCGTAACGCTGCAGCTTGGATGGTATTATCAGATGGTCTAAACGATCGAAAGCCTTGGAAAAATCCAAGTAGATCACATCAAAACCTTCTCCAGCGTCAGCTGCCTCGGTCCAACTACTACGTGCGATTAGTAAATTCGTTGTACATGACCGCTGTCGACGGAAACCGTGCGGTTCAGGAGTGATGAGGTTGCAGTTTTCCAGATAGCACACCAGTGCCTCGGCAACTATGAATTCCATCACTTTGGAGAATATAGGAAGAAGGATACTGAGAGGTAGTTGAGGGAATCAGTTTTGCTTCCACCTCTGTGAATCGGAGTTATTATTCCAAGCTTCCACATGGCGAAAGCTTGCTTCTGGTCTAAGCAGCGCTGGAAAAACAGAGATAAAGTTCCTGCCAGTTGGCTTGCTGCTGCTTCCAGTGCCCCTGGATGAATGGTGTCGACACCCGGCGAGCTGTGTTTGCGTAGTAATGTCAGCTTTTGCAATACAGCCTATGCGGTAAAAGTGATGTGGGTTAGTCCTGACAAGGAGAAAACAAAGCTTGGTAGATCGATTGGTAGCAAGACCCTATGAAACGTAGGGGCGTATGACATCTGAAGCGTGTTTGCTGCTTCTACAGCCGTTCTTCTTATGCCACCAGCCATATTGAGTTGAGGATATCCTTGCCTCATATTTACTAGGCTATTAACGTGCTTTGACAGCAGTCTGTGGTTAGCACTGAATGTTTTGAGATGTTCTGCTGGTAGGTGGCTTTGTCTTCTTTTTAGAGTTGAGTGCAGTGGTTACGTTGGGATATATAGTTGTTCCAATTTGCTGATGCTGGAGCTTCTCTTTAAACTCCCCATGCTGCGTTGCGTATTGTCATCCATTTCCGAGTTCTGCTGCTAGCGTAATAAAGTGAGTTACACTTATAGCAAATTGTTATCTCTGAGGACTCTATAATCAGCAGACTGAATTTTTGACGAACTCGAGCTAGACGACTTCTGGTGGTTCTCCCTCGAGGAAAGACCAATTTTTGGCGCTGACGTGCTAGATAATCGATCGTGGTTTGTGATGGTTCGCACAGTCTTATCGTTTTCATTCAGATATTCTGCATAGCAGACGAAGTCGAAACTGATCACGTTGTGATCACTGCGACGCAAAGGAAAGTCTAAAACCAACACATCAATCCTGCTCCTCGTTGGTAAGCACAGGATAAAACACATATGACCTATTACCTGTTCTGAACCGAGTAGGCCAAGTGGTGTGATTGTATAGAGGCGCCGTAGTTACTAGATCTTGTAGATCGGCTTAGAATTGTTCTCTTATCTTAACGGGAGTTTCCATACAATGTAAATTGAGATCACCCGTGATTTGAATGCGAGTGTACTTTTGTTTTAAACTGCATCTTAATGCAGCTGGTGGTGGTCGTCAGTGGGTGTAGAGTTAGGGGTGCAGTACACCAAGACAATAAGTCAAGCGCCCCTGCCTTTTAACTGTAACCGGCAACAAAGATAGTAGGTGTGATGGGAGTATACACTCGAACGAACGTGCGGTGCCAGCCCAGCAAGGAAGCCGTTAAGCTGCCGCAAGGAAAGGCGGCAGATGATAGGACGTTCACACGTTTCTCGCATGCACGCTGATTGGTCAACAGTGGGACGCATTTGAGTGCGTTTGTTGGACTGAATCAAATGAAAAATGTCATGCATTCACAAAGGTCGTTAATTATGGATCCAACTAGCTGTATATACCGAGATGTTTCACTCGCCCTATACCTGCGTTTTCGCCTGGTCCTGTTGTTTGCAGAATATACGTTTTGTTCCTGAAGGACCGACTTTTTACATGGTGTAAGAGAAGGAAAAGAACATTAATACCACCCAGACGATGATTGGAGCTGCACCGGCTATTCAAATGCCTGCCCCACTGAAAATGGATGAACGCAGTTTGGCAAGCAACTGGCGTTTGTGGAAGAGCAAATGGATGAATTTCTGCACTTTATCGCGTCTGGACAAACAACCGATGGCGTACCGCTTGGCCATGTTTCGACACGCAGCAGGAGATGACGCGCGCCGCGTGCTAGACACATTGTGTTACGACAAGAGCGAAGATGCCAACAATCTGGAGACAGTTCTTGAGAAGTCCAGTGAATACTGCGAAGGCCAAACAAACGAGACATTTCAACGCTACCTCTTCTTTTCAAGGAACAGGCGGCCAGGTGAATCCGTTGACACGTACGTCACTGAGCTAAAGATTTTGGCCCGATCCTGCAATTTCTGTAAATGCATGGCGGACAGTCTCATACGGGACCGCATTGTTCTTGGGATCAATGACGAAGGTTTGACGAAGCGACTATTACGAAAGCGCAACCTATCTCTGCAGCAATGTATCGACATCTGTAACAGTGAGTCCTCCACTGCCTATCAGTTCCAGCAGATGACAATCACTGGTGATTCAGAGTTGTGCGCCGTTTCCAGGAGCAAAACTACGAGAGCCACGACCGCGCGACAGGAGCCCTGCAACTTCTGTGCAACACGACATCCGAGGAACCGCGAACAGTGTCCGGCGTGGGGCCGCAATTGTGTCAAATGTGGGAAGCGCAATCACTTCGCCCGCTGCTGTCAGTCGACAGATGTCAGTGCACTCGTTCCAAACAAATCGACAGAAGACACCAAACAATCGATTGGTAACGTGTCTCGGAAAGCGTCGCAGAAGTGTGTCTATGCAAGTCTTCTGATCGAGGGACGGTCTGTGCGATTCCAGTTAGACACAGGCGCGACGATCAATATTTTGCCCAGAAAGCACTGCTGCGGTGTGCAAATTCAATCGGATCAAGATTATTTGCGCATGTGGAATGGTTCCAGACTCAAGCCAAAGGGCTCAGCGACAACTGAAGTGGTCAATCCGAGAGAGGGTGTTTCGCATCGTCTGCAGTTCGTGATCGTGGATGAGGATCTCACGCCGATTCTCGGCATTGATTCGATTTTATACTTTGGCTTTGTCATTTTTAACCATGATCGTTTTGTGTACGCTTGTCAGAGTGAAGCCGATGTTAGTGACCTGTATCCGTCTGTGTTTAGACCGGGTTTAGGGGAATTTGAGGGTATCGCTCACCTGTTGTTAGACCCTTTGGTACGCGCGATTGCGTTACCTGCTCTGAGAGTCCCATTTACGCTACGTGACCGATTTTCCACGGAATTGAACAAGCTGGTTATGCAGGGTGTGATTGCAAAGGTTGATGAGCAAACAGACTGGGTTAGCCAGGTCGCAATCATTACGAAGAAAAATGGCGAACTACGCGTATGTATAGACCCGAAGCCACTGAATGAGGCCCTGCGTAGAGAACATTATGCGCTACCGACGTTAGAAGATGTTTTACCACGTTTGACGAAAGCTAAGTTTTTCACGATAGTAGACCTTTCTTCCGCATTCTGGCACGTTGTTCTAGACGACGAATCCAGTTTCCTCACCCCATTTGCTACACCGTTCGGACGTTATCGTTGGCTGCGATTACCGTTTGGCCTGAAGGTGTCTAGCGAAATTTTCCAAAAGCGTTTGGTGCAAGCAATAGATGATTTAGATGGCGTAACCTGTGTAGCAGATGACGTTCTGATTTACGGTTCTACTGAAGAAGAGCATGACACTAAGCTACACTGGTTCCTGAGGCGTTGTGTGCAAAGGAACATCAAGCTCAAGCGCGAGAAAGTAGAGCTGCGGAAAGAGGGATTTTCCATGGGCATGTGTTAACATCCGACGGAATCAGGGTTGACCCAGGGAAGATTAAGGCGATACAAGAGATGCCGTCCCCTAACGATGTGAAGGCAGTCCATCGCCTAAACGGTATGGTGAATTATTCATGCCGGATCCTACCAGGACTCGCTGATGTCATGACTCCGATTAGGCAGTTAACACACAAAGGAGTAAATTGAAGCTGGGGGAAGGAACAGGATTTGGCTTTCGCAAACATTAAGAACCTTATCAGTAATGCGCCCGTACTCGGATATTACGATCAAGCACAACCATTGGAGGTACAGTGTGATAGTAGCCAGTGTGGAATAGGTGCTGTTCTGTTGCAGAACTGAAGACCTTTGGATTTCCGCAGTCGAGCACTCTCAGAGGCCGAGAAGCGGTACGCACAGATCGAGAAAGAGATGTTGGCAGTGGTCTATGCCATGGAGCGTTTCCATGATTATACTTTTGGAAGAAAGACAACCGTGTACACTGATCATAAGCCGCTTGTGTCGATAGCCACTAAACCACTAAATAACATTCCTCGCCGTCTGCAACGTATGCTTCTCCGGCTCCAAAAGTATGACATTGACATTGAGTACACACCTGGCACACAGATGTTCATCGCGGACACCCTGTCGAGAGCAAATCCGCTAGTGGCCGAACATCATCTAGAAGAGATCGAGACAGTTAGCATGGTGCAGCATCTGGCAGTGAGAGAAAACCGTTTAAAAGACATAAGGCGTTTCACGGAGGAAGACCAAACTTTTGCAGCTTTGTGAGACGTTATCCTCAATGGTTGGCCAGAAACAAAGAAGCAGCGCCCGAAGGAATTAACACCCTACTTCAATTTTCGGGACGAACTTACTGTCTGTGACGGTCTGTTGTTCAAGGGAAGTCGAATCCTAATCCCTTCTTCTCTCCGAAAGGAGATGCTGCAGCATGTCCATCGCGCTCACCTGGGTGCAAATTACATCATTAATCGAGCAAGAGAACTGATGTTCTGGCCAGGAATGACAGGTCAGATCAAGGGTCATGTGTCTAACTGTGAGGCGTGCCGTTCACACGACATTCGGCAAACGAAGGGACCAATGATGCTGCATGATGTTCCGGACCGACCGTGGCAAAAGGCAGCAGTGGATCTATTCTGGGACAACGGAAAGGATTACTTACTCACGGTGGACCACTATAGTGATTACTTTGAAATCGATTTATTCACCACCACGACCACGGAGACAGTAATCAACGAACTCAGATGTCAATTCGCACGGCACGGGATACAGGAGGAGCTAGTCTCGGACAACGGTCCCCAGTTCAGCAGCAGGGCATTCCAGGCTTTCGCAACCAAATAGGAATTCGCACACCGGCAAACCAGTCCCTATCACAGTCAATCAAATGGGAAGGCAGAGTCGGCAGTGAAGCAAGCCAAGCGACTATTAGCGAAGGCTAGAGATACTCGGGAGGACCCATACCTCATGCTACTGGAGAGTCGCAACACTCCTTCAACGGATATCGGCCTGAGCCCAGTGCAGCGCCTATACAGTCGAAGGACCAGAACTGTGTTGCCTGCATCCGAAACACTTCTGCGCCCTGTCACGTCACAACTTGAGAAAGTACAGAACAGTTTGAAAAGGAGAATGGCTACTAAGAAACAGTACTACGACAAGGGCGCACGGGAATTACCTGAGCTGACAGTGGGGGAAGAAGTATGGGTTGAACCAATTCCCGATGGACAGGAGCGGTGGAGAAAAGGAATCGTGGCTGCGAAAGTCGGTGAAAGGTCATACGAAGTAAATGTTGGAGGGAAGAAGCTGAGAAGAAACTGAGTACAGCTGAGGAGATGTCCGAGGCAACAGCATGAATCAAGGAGAGAGCGTTATACTGCTTGCGGCAATGAGGCTACATCGGCAGATCCCACAAAGAGGACGAGGAGTGGTAAAGTGTATGGACTATTTAGCAAAGTACAGCAGCAAGAGCATGAAAAAAGGGAGGATGTGATGGGAGTATACACTCGAACGAACGTGCGGTGCCAGCCCAGCAAGGAAGCCGTTAGGCTGCCGCAAGGAAAGGCGGCAGATGATAGGACGTTCACACGTTTCTCGCATGCACGCTGATTGGTCAACAGTGGGACGCATTTGAGTGCGTTTGTTTGACTGAATCAAATGAAAAATGTCATGCATTCACAAAGGTCGTTAATTATGGATCCAACTAGCTGTATATACCGATATGTTTCACTCGCCCTATACCTGCGTTTTCGCCTGGTCCTGTTGTTTGCAGAATATACGTTTTGTTCCTGAAGGACCGACCTTTTACAGTAGGGGAACTGCGAGTCTGAATCCTCCACGGTTTCGCAATGTAAGTCGTTTCGGTGATACAGGATTACCTCTCCTCCATTTGTGAGCCTTTCGTTCCGGATCAGCGAGATGCCCAGTAGCGAAAATTCAGCTCCCGTCATTCCCGTGTGCAAACACGTCCCGGAGATACCAATGATATCGTATGAACCGGATGCTTGGCGATTTTTTAGTTCGGCAAGTTTGCTAGATAGATCCTTAGCATTATTATGCAAGCAGGCCAGTTTCTCGGTCCCTAGGAGCCCACAGAGGGCTAAAGCGGTCACGTGTGAGAGAAGGCCGGTTGATGGAAGGTCGGCAGTTACTCGTTTTTGATGGGATAATGATACCTCGTTCGCAACTTGTTTCAGCCAAGGTGCGTCCCACCCTTGTTTAGACACACGTCAGAGTCAAGTAAAGCAGCAGTCAAGTTACGCTTCTGTACATTTGTCGGTATGTTAGCTGCTTCAGTTCTTTAATATTTGAGCTGTAAAAAGCATTTGCAACCTCTAACCAAAGTTCAGAAGGAAGACGTTTCGGATTCCTCCGCCATCGATCGAAAACATATTTTGCTTGTTGCTCTGACTGAACCACATGTTTAAGGATGCTAGAGCCTCATGGTCCATAATTTGGCGAGGTATCCTGGTGAGCGATAGTGCCACAATATTATCCAAAGAAAGTCTTTCACGAATGAACCGCCACTGTTCTGAATCGTACTTTCCGGTCTCTTGAACATCGTTAGAAGGATGTTCTGGCAAGCCATGTATGAAGATTGCGTTTAGGCGGTCTTGCTTGCTGTGCCTCTCTTCAGTTTTTCGTTTTGGTTGTCGCTCGCTCTAAGGGACATCAGGATAGATACGTATCATAAAGGATCCGTGTTTTAGCGTGCTTGCGGAGAGCAAAACTTTTTCTACATCGTTGGAGGATTCTAGTGTTACTCGAATAAGTCTCTGTTCTCTATAGTGTGGCCAGTTCGGATGACGAGTAATTCGTAATAATTTTATGGGCTTGGCTTTGAATCTCATCTGCATGCAAAACAAGTTCCATTTGTCTTGATTGTCTGATAACTTATCCCGCAATGTGATGACGATAGTTTCAGGGACATTTGAGCATACAACAGTCCGGGCACGGTTATTGGATCTCTTTTTCTTTGATCTGCAAGGAAGGGTACTCCTTTGACCTGACCTGATGTCAAGTGTTTATTGTTTGCTGTTTGTCCCTCTATTCAAGTTAACAGTGTTCACAATGGAAGAGGCCGCAACGGCGGCCTCTCAGGTGGACCTTTGCTGCAATCTCTGCAAAGGTAAATAAAGTTTAGGGAGGATTAGTCTCGACAAGGGATATTGAGCTACAGGTACCCAGGGTTGGTGTTCGGCTGCTTCGTCCTTGTTAATGCTAGTTGTCAGGTCTAGTGGACTTTGCTTACACAGACGTTTTGCGTGGTGCTTGATTTTCGTTCCCATGAGTAATGTTTGACTCTGGTAGGTACGGTCTGTTTTATTTTCGGCGTTCTACCAAAGTTGGAGAAGACAAAGGAGATGGGGAGGTGGCTGATTGCGGTTCAGCATTCCGTTGCTCAGAAGCCGCTACGCTTCTGTGATGCATACTCGCTTCCATTTAAAAATAACCTTATCATTTATCCTCTGCTCTGCTTCTGCCGTTAACCGGTCGCATTTCTGAGCTAGTATAAGCAAGCACTAAACGAGGGCGATGGTGGAACCCGCAGTACAGAAACAAAGTGCATCTTGGGAGCTATTTCGCTCCCGTACCAGTTGTTGGGACACATATGCACATTTCGTATGGTACCACTCCACACAATGCAAGCAAGCCAGATCGATTTTTCCTACTTAATGACATTCTGCTAACCCGCAAATGCCTTTCGCTTGGAACCTCTTCGGTTTCACATTTCTACCATTTAATTTGTTGTCCTTACCTGACCCAGTGGGTTGGTTAGCGTTCTGTACTTTTATAGCCTTGAGTGCGGCGCACATCGGTCAGGAGAGCGTGGTGATTTCAAGGTCAAATGAGCGGTCGGCGTGGTCACGCGGTCCTTGTAATTGGCCATGCAGGCGCACTGCCTGACAAGGTCACAAGGGATGGAGAGTGACTGGAACCTGAACAGAGCAGTGAACACAAATGGAAAGATCACAAATTCTTTCACAGCGGTGTGAAGAAACAGGGGATCCGAATAAGGTTAGGCTTTCCTGTCTGCCTCGAGAATTCTGTATCGAATGGAATCACACAGAAAGGCAATCGGCTTAATGTGATCGAGTTAAACGCTTGCGGTTAATCACGGATGCCAACAAAACGGTTGGTGATGGCGCAGCCTCTAATGGTAGAATATATTTCCACGTATGATAGATCATTGTGTAGGGCTGGTACATCCTGTTCGAATGAGCGCACAATGACAACCTTGCGTGAGGATGGAGAGAGGATAGAGGGGAATAATCCAAATGAACCAGAAGCACGCAAGTCGTACGTATGTGGATAAAATAATATACATGTCCCATGGTAATATCGCTAAAGCAGTCTCCACATTAGACATAATTTATTTGGCTCTTATCCTGGAGTTGTTGATAGTAAACGTCAAACCCTTCTCCAGTAGTCTACACTCTGTAGCACTCAACACACCACCTAAATTATAAACTAGGTTAAAATATCTGTCGCTAGATCCAGGCTAACGAGTTGGACCGGTGGTCTTGCTACGTAAGAAAATCAAATTGTGGAACTTACGGTAGTGTCTTCCTTTTATGGCCCTTCATTGCGTTGACTTAACATCCGAAGCTTTGTTGGAGAGCCTGTCATAGTCTTCCTGCGTTAGGATAGTCTCCAACCACTCTCAGTCCACTTGCTTGGAGGCGGACTTCAACCAGGCATCCAGTAATCAGATAAATGCGTTGTTTTTAAAATGCTTTGCGTTGAAAGCTATTATAGCAAAGTATAAGACTTGTCCGGTGGTTTGACTACTACCTTCTAGGCAAAGATGTTGTTTTTGAGGCAGGTGAAGTTGGAAACCTGATGAATGTCCTAAATTGCTTCAAGACTGGCCAATCGAATGAATCCACTGGCCAGTTTCCAAACAATTGGTCTGTAAAGAAAATCAATATACTTGAAATTACTTGAAAGCGATCGAGAACTCAGGATTACAGAAAGGTTTGAAACCAACGGGTTGGTATAGCTTGTGGACAACGTTTCACTTTTGTCACAAAAATTCTCCAGGCCGAGTGAACCAGTCGAGGTTTGTTATAGCACTTATAGCAAACTGGGATGTTAACCGCGACAAATGGGATGTACGTAACAGGTCAGTCTCGTAAAACATCCACCCGTAAACGAGCTTAAATATGTGGCATTATTAGATGGTGGACACTAGCACTGTAAGCGATAGATTCAGGGCATGAGATCAACTTGGATTACGTCAAAACCGTTAGAAAGGGATTGCGATCAACTCCCCAGAGGCTGACTGCTGAGGCAGTTGAGATTAGCAAAGTGAACCATTGCGTGAACAGAATGGACGGGGCAGAACTCTTGGGCGTGTGGCGACCTGTGTTAACCCAACCATTCTGAGGAGCTCCGGCGGATGGACCCAGGGCAGAGGATGAACATCACACCATACCCGCACCCATCGTTAACAGAGCTAACATGTACGACCTTGTAACGCCGGCCATTTACAACCGGTCCATGAACTATTTGGAGTGATGCTTTGACCTGTAAAGCGACCGACCATTTGCCTAATGCCCATTTGTCTCGAGTATCATCCCAGTTCGCTATAAGCACTGTACCAAACCTCGACTGTTTCACTCGACCTGAGAAAGCTTTTGTCTCGAAAACGACATTTTGCATACCAACTTTACAAGTAGGTTGTTTTCGAACCCTTCTGAAATCATTAGTTAACGACCGGTTAAAAGTATTTTTAGGATGTCGATTAATGTGCGTCTTGCGACAGTTGTAATTTCGCACCTGCGACCACGGTCAGACCCAGGTGAACTTTTGCGGAATTGCACGATTTTACCACTGGATGCCTGATTTGAGGTGGGTACTAGCCAACAATCGTGCACCATGAATTACTCTCCCACTGTCAGGAGAAATACTCGGCGCTTTTGTTTTACGCTAACTAAGCTCTGAGCTTTTACCTGTGGATTTAGAATCACCCATCTCTAGGTTATAAGGGAAGGGGGCCATCGACCCCCTCCTAACCTATGCAAAGGATGGGGTTTTCAAAAGGTTACTAACAGGGCGCCCACACCTGACATACAAAGGTCCAAGGTCCTCAGCAAACGCATTATATTTAATGCATAAGCGAAATGCAGCCAGTCTCGTACATGATCGCTTCACTGACTCGATGGGATTGGTGTCCTGGCTCTTAGCTACGACACGGGCGTAACCTATTTCGCACCCAGCGGTTGCCACGATGAGGCGTCCAGGACATGAGCCAAGGACGCAAAGCAGTTTATCGCGTGTAGAAAATATGTCAGGTTCTAGCCACCAAGAATCTCGGCTCACCATATGCTGTCCCACCATATGATATACTGACTACATAGCGAGTTGCAAACAAGTGCCTTTCCTTTTATTGTCAGATATCTAAAATTGACTGGGATTTTACAGTCTAAGTTGATTCACAATGTCGCTTTATTATTGCGGATGCGCTAGGTGATTTAACAAATTAATAATTCCTTCGCCATTGATATTTCGTATTTAATGATTTCTACTTAAGCGTCGGGATATTTAATGGAAAGCCTTATTAAGGCATCTTGGAAATAGTCTTCAGATTCCAACATGATAAATTTTGAACCTTTTACCTGAGAGTGCGAGCACGTTCGTCGATGAACTACCACAAGGTGTTAACTAAAATCCTGATAATACGTGTTGCGCAAATGGAGTTGTTTTACATTTTGTCTCTAGATAGAAAAGGTGGAGGGTAGTTTTAGATTTTATCCTCACATGTAATCAGTGCGCGCTACTGTGCTAGACATTATTCGATGCATTTTCAGGAGAGTAGATTGGATGCAGTCAACCCCGTAGCACATGTAATTGATTACCTGGCAGCTGCTGCAACGCAACCTATCCAATAGTTACTTGGTCAAGCCAACACAGAGGCACCAAAACCTTGGTTTCGAAACGTCCCAAATGATAATGAGATTACCTAGGTGGTCGATTTCCTCTAATAATTGCAGGCGTCAACTGGATACTTCCAGCTTGCTTGGGATAGCAATAAGTTTATATTGCAAGTCTGATAATGGCGGAATCTGTAGTTATCTGACACTGTAAGTTTGTTAATCTCAAATTATCACATAACCGCCTGTGCAACATTACCTATCATAAATTTGGATAGCACAAGTATCAGCTCGATTAGAGAGTATTTCGGTTGCTCCACACAATTACCCCTCTTGTAGACAGGGGTGGCTACCTTTCCAGATTGTCGGAAAATCCATTTCCCCAAGGGCTTGTTGAAAGAGCCGAGCTAAGTGTTTGGATTTGTGCGTGGCATTACTATATATAGCCATCGACCTTATATCGTCCCCACCAAGAGTACTGTGCATTTGCAAGTATATTTGGAACAGCGAAAAATCCGTGGCTTAAACTTGGGGGCATATTAAGGTGAGATAACAATAATGAGATATTGATTCGCTACCATGTGTGACAGAACTATAGAGGAGCCGCATTGGCGGCTTGTTATATATTCAGCACCAGACTATCTGTCACACGTGGAACTGATATTCCGCACTGCTCTCTTTGGAGCTTGTTTGCTAAACTGCACAACTTTTAAGGAATGGTACTATATATTACTGACAGGTAGCTGTAATATATTCTTGTCTTTTCGTAACAATTAGACACTACGATTTCATTGTTATGTAAGCATTTCAGGCCTGCACTCTCAGATAAGTATCTTAAACTCACCAGTCTGGATCACCTGACGCCATGGATTGTTGATTCTGGCTCCTCAGAAACGACTTATTTGCTTCTCGAGAAAGGCTTGGTTTATGACGCATAAACCACTAACACGGTTAACTACGTGAAACATTTATTCACTGTGATTTAGAGAGGCTGCTCCGCTATGAAGGACAAGTTGGTTGCTTGTACGCTGTCAGACAGTATGCAGTAGTTATTTACGACTTGGGAGTCCTCTTTATTCCCACATATATCTTCCATCTAGCAGTGCCACATTATCGCTACGTGTAAGCGGTGCATCTATGTTTGAGGAATCGATCACTAGTAATTTATTGGTGAGCACAAGGTTTTGCACCGTTTAAGTTAACCTGGTTAGGTACCTCGTGGGATACCATACGAAAATCAAAGGAAACACCAGTGAGTATTGGTCCATTTTGTGTACTGAGAAAAATAAATGGAACTTTTATTGCTTAAAATATATTAGTTCCAGTTTATTGCATTGGTTCTGCCAAATGTTTATCAATTGTTGTGCCATGCAAATATAGTTCGAAAATGGAGAGCAAATGCAGGTACTCTGAAGCAATCATTCAAAATAATATCATGCTAACATTATGGTAATAGTACAATTTCACTAAAGCTCCAATGGCATCAGTAAATACACATCTTTTCTTCTTGTATATAATATGCTTAGTAGGCTAAACCTAATTTAGTTTGCTTTCATTCACCATGATTGCTTTGACGCCAACCATCATTCTATATTTTTAATCTTCTAGTACATAGAAACTACTCGCGTTTAGACGAACCATGTATCAATGAAACAAGCAACGAAAATTATATTGTTTTTCTCATAGAAGCCTATAGCAGTCTTAGCGTTAATATGTTTATTCAGCTCAAAATTGTAAGTTTAGGTGAAATGACTTGAAGATAAATTGGCTTGCTATTTTTACGTTTACGGTTAAGAACATCTAACGATTGTTGGTATTTTAGCAAACCTATATTGTTTGCATACAAAAACAAATGAGTTGTGACGATATTGGTCAATACGAAGCGGTCAAAATTCATCTGAGGCTGAACAGCAAAAACTAGCTGAATATCATTTATTTTATATCGCTGTTTATATCATTTGTCAATCAACCCTAACTAATAGATTCCACATGACTAGTTGAATTGTAATGAGTAAAAACTACATAGCTTTTAACGTCTAACGCGTAGACGAAATGCCAAAGTCAAATATATTTGTCAAGGTTTTACTCAAACATAAACTGTATTGTGCACGGTAACTCGGATTTACGTTATCTCTCTAGCAACTGAATAATACATATGGCGATTTTTTCATGCAGATTATGTAGTTGCAAAAACTAAATTTGCACAGCGTTATGCAGTAAAATAATTTCAACGTTATCCTTTCTGATGTATATTTCTCGTGCAACTAACAACTTTCTCGGTTTGTGGCGTTTAAATTAGAAAAGTGCAAAACGATATATGCCTTGCATTATTAGGTGGCATAATATTCACCAAATCGGTCCTGATACGATAAGCTTCTGGCTGCGCTGTCAATTAGAGATAAAATCACTTTGCCGACACTAATCATTTGCAATTTGAAGCCAAAACATAAATGCCGTACTGGAACGCA
Source organism: Dicrocoelium dendriticum (assembly GCA_944474145.2). NCBI lineage: Eukaryota > Metazoa > Platyhelminthes > Trematoda > Plagiorchiida > Dicrocoeliidae > Dicrocoelium > Dicrocoelium dendriticum. The sequence goes on along the minus strand of OX104062.1, from coordinate 26,125,410 downwards.
GGTGGCAGAATGCACAGCTGTGTTATCTGCCATGTATTCTTGCCAAAATAGTTAAAGCTGCCCCGTTTCGGTCACTTATCCTACCGGTGGTCGCGTCGATTGAATGCGCGCATTCTGTGTTCAAATAAACGCGTTTTACACTCCACACTGACTGTTTAATTACAAGTGAACACTTGATTAGTAAGGCTGTAATTAGATATAGGAATACATTATATATATATTATTACAAAACCCATACGATGTACAATATGCAAATTCTATGAAAAATCTAGTAAGACTCGTTTATAATTAACAAACATTATTTCTGTACACCTTGCATGAGTTAAACAATGAACTGAACGGATACGTAACATATTCTTCGGTTATAAATGATACGGTAATATGATCCTGTTCTGGCGTTTTTAAATAATATACCTAATGCACAAGTTAACCAGTTACATCAGGAAAATACTCCGCGGTATATCAGTGGTTAACTCATGCAAGACAAACATTTTAACCATTTCAATTGGAGTGCATCTATTTCATCTTTGGAATGACACGACACAATGCACAGTCAAACTTAGATATCGTATTGCATACATTTTACTTTAAACTGAGTAAGTAGGTATCGAGCAAATTCAGGTCATTCTCTTCAAGAAATAAGCGTCTGCTTCAATCGAAGGAGGATCCTATCTTTACCACTGACCACTAGGTTATGAGGTGCAATCCTCAAAGCTGTCAGTAAATATGTGGGAACTTTTATTTTATTGTGGTACAAATCCTTATCGCTTGATGGCTGATAATACATTGATTAAAGTATATAAGGTGACATAGATGACGTATAGGCTAAGTAAAATTTGTCTAGATAGAACTTACGTCATATAAAATTGTAGCTAATAAATTGACTTGAGTAAAATCATTGGAAGCTGAATTATTCAACACCAGCTTTCATGGTCACACTCAGTTATATGCATCAGGTATTATTTCAGGGAAATCTGGAGTATTGTTGAATGCGAAATAATAATACGTTAGAAGGCAAGTACCACAGGAATCAACAATCGGGGCCAATGCACACTGCCTATACCAATTCGTGCGTAACTGCGGATGTAGTTACATGGGCAGAATGGTTCGGTCTTTCATTTCCCCAGTAAAAGTAGAATTGCGGGCGTGGGATCAACCTGAAATTAACCAGCGTTCCTGCCCCCTGAGTCGTCATACTCGCGCACGCCGCCTGCCTGTTCAGTAGTTAAGCACATAATGTTTACGCGTCACCGAAGATAGCTCTGAGTATTATTCGTTGTCCTGTTATATGTTACGTCACCCTGATTCTCGCTTGCTCCGTTGCACCGAAGCTGTGGCAATAAGCCGGATGAAGACAGTGTGTCCAAAAACAATTAGTTGTGAGCCATAGACTGCCATGAACATCAGGTTGGAACTTTCTTCATTCATTTTGCACTTCAAGCTTGTTTGGTCACACCCACAGTTATTTACATAGTTGTACATCAGTTATTGTTTATGGTATTGAGGAGACAATATGAAATACAAGCAACTACCAGCTTTTTCTTCTTACCGCATTATTTAATTTACTAAAGAAAACTAACTACCTTAAATGTATGTATGAATCACTGTTGTTTGTTAGTACTCGGATCCATGTCAGCTAATAAAAATTACGGTGTGTCTGCGGCACCATAATAACCACTGCTTTCTTTCGACGAGAATAAGTTAACGATGCATGTAAAAATCTCTACTAATGTGTTTGATCGAACTTCATTTCCGAATGTACACTCGAGTTTCATCTAAATAATTGCCCTTGGTTTAAGTTCGATTTGATCAGCCTAATGGCTCCTTTGGTGAAATGGCATTTAACTCCGGATTCTCTGGCTAGGTCTGCGCCAGAGATAGAAGGATTTAGCACTATCAAGGCAGTATATTTTAATTTGACCTAAATGATATTGTTTGGTTAGGATTGTGTTGTATACATTGGGTTTAAGAATGCAACGCCGTAGAATTTTTACAAATTAGTAAACTACGAAAGGAAAAGATTAACAAGCGAGTTCGCAGTTTGGATAAACATTTAGCTCCATTAACTTAAACCATATATGTGATAGTTATCTGGCGCATTACACTGAATTCAGCCGATAAAAATAGCTCCAACACGTTAGGTAGAAATGACATACAGCGCTAGTCAGATTCACTAATATATAATAAATATAACAATAACATATACTCCCGGATTTGTGAAAACCGCAGCTTCTGCTATCAAAGCTATTATTACTGTTGCTACTACCGCAGCTACCACAAGAAATGCGCATTGAAGATGTCATCTCCAATAGTTGGGAAACGTTAGCGAGCGAATTACTCGAACAGGCTTGCTAACGTACCTCATTTGTTTATTCCTGTAATATTAAAATAAAAGATTGCATGCACTGCCCGCGTAGCTAAAATAACTAAAGTGTCAAAATCAAGATTATGCAAGGTAGTACGTAACGTCTAAATAAATATAATGTAAACTGATTGCACCAAATCGCTTTATTAAAAATGTTCTCCACCGTGTTCGAGTAAAACAGAAGATATCCCATCGGGGCCAGGTCTGTAGGATGGTCTTAAACATGTAGGTAATCATACGTTTTATCTTAGAGACACTAAGCTCCATCGCTGAGACTTGTTCAGAGAATTGACACGAGGTTGACAATTCCACGGTTTCTTTTTCAAGATTAGTATGTCTAGTAAATTATGAGTTAAAGGCTTCTGCCATGGCAATTGTGGATTAAATGCTTTCGCCTTCAGGCATGATGATGTGGGAGGATAGGTCAGTTTTGCCACCTCTCCTTTTTCTCAGTAATGTAGTCACCAGTTGACTTGTATTACTATTATTTACAGCCCGTTGTTCTTCCTGTTTGAGACGGGTATGGTGTCTCTTGTCCCTCTCTATAATCTAGGTTCTGATAAGATACTTGTGTTTATATATCAACGAAACAACTTCTTCCCGTTCACTTGATATAGCCACCCTAACTTCAACTCTCCAACATTGAGACTGTACACCGAGATAAATGGAAATAAATGCAGCTGCATAAAAAATTGCAACTACGTAAGCCCTGTTGCTTTTCTTCAATGATGCTATGATTATGGGGCATATATTATCTCTTTTATTTTAAGCAGGCATAGTAATTAATTTTAAAAGACAGTCGCTCTTGAACCATGTCGCAAAAGTTAACCAAATTACGGCATTATAAATTACAAGACTATCAGTCAACTTACAGACTTTGTCAAATAATTGAGAGAAATCAGCCCAAAAATACTAGCTTTCTTCCAGACACGTGGCCTACTTATTAACACACATCGTTTTTACTGAAATGGCGATTAAGTGTGAAATGTTACCCTGCCATCATCGGTGGTAACCTCCAAATACGTGCAAATAGTGTCTGATCATGGGACTCAAAAAAGCTTATAAATCGAGTGGCATCCTTTAGAAATAGTGACTTATTACTACACTGGTGCAGACAATCCTTGTCAAACCGCAAACAAGCGTTTCGGATGAATGATAAAAAGTGCACAACCGAGACCATTGCTGTTTTGTAGTTCATGCCTATTATTTTTTTCTTTTAATCAAATAGCCATATTTAACGTAATACAATGCGGTTTATCGAACTTGTTTGATGACAATGTGAGAATCGTGTACACCTTTGATGTTACTGACTGGGACCAATGACTGGGTCAATGAACACCATTACATGTGATTTAAAAGCCCCGGAGTTATGGTGCACCTAATGGTACATGCAATTGTCAACGGAAAACCGCAGCTTCTCTCTATATTGTTCTACAATTGCACCAGGAACCTGGGCTGTGCCTGAAAAGCCAAGAATGTGCATCAATACTTTGAGAAACCTAGGCCTTCAGTATTCCGGCTCGAAAATTTAATGGAGCTCAAAATAAATGTAGTATCTGAAGCGTGTTAAAGCGTTGAACTACTATTTTGGGTTTGGAAGCCGAAGTAGCTGAATGTGGTGAGAGGTGGGGGTGAGAGTTAGCTACGTTACAGATAAATTTTTCGTCTTTTATGTTCCAGGGCGTGATGTCCTTTGTTTAACGACAGTGAGAAGTGGCTGATGTGAATCGCCGCTAAATAAATTCACTGCTACTAAGCTGCCTAATGATATTACCTACATGCAAACGTCAGTCATTAAAATTCGCAAGGAGTTCCTGTGACCTATAATTACGCTGACGAATTTATTAAACATAGGCACAACTGCAGTGTCACATTACCAAACTTTATCCATATGGTTACACGTACAGATGGTTGGCAAAATCCGATTCCGGATTTGCCTGTCCCTGCCGCAGCCACATGACAGGAGCGAAGGATGCATTAGTCACAGTTCCATCCACACACCTCATGTCCTGTGTAAAAACAAAGGGATAATACATGGAGGCATGTAGATGAAAGCCACGTTTCATCCACGCAGTCTTCAATACGCAGAACAGAGGAATTTAGGTCTAAATACGGAATCGTGTCTGCCAGACCTACACAAGAGGTAGCTGAGACGTAGCCCGTTCAACACTGGAAGAAGCCACTCTTTGAACCTAGCATGGTCACGAGGATCTTGAACCCAGCCCTCTCCAGTAACAATCAACTGTGTCCTGGAGCCATTATAGACCAGACGGTGGGTAATAGGCAGATAGGCACCTTGTCAACTTTCACATTAGGCCCAGCCACACCGAGGAGATTAATGAACAACACGCGTGCAAACTACAGATCATTTGTAAAGACGATGCGGCACATGTACCACATCGACCGCCCGATTGGCCTAGGTTATTCAAACTAATAGATGCGGAAGCAGCCTACCTACAATTCACTCTCTGAATATGCTTAGATAACCATTCGAATAGTCTTCTTTTGAATGCAAGCCCAACTTGGCAATGCTGGTTGCTTACCAGGCCTGCATGGCTCAGGCACTCGCAACCTCATAAACTAAAACACCATGCGCTTGATTTCTATGGTGTAGACTCCATCGGCGCCTGTCGCTTCTGTACACGGATTTCCACTTGCGCAGGTAATAGTGCTTTCTGCTGCACCCAGGCAACTCTCATATTGATCAGCAGCCACCATCTTCGCCAACCGACTTCCTTTGACTCCCAGCGCCCGAAAGTAACAGTAAGTCGTGATAAACGCACTCTGCTCATGATCATGAAGTGTAACTTCGCTTTTCCCATGTGTCGCTTCCCTGCACTAGTTTGTCCATATATCAGGAGTTTGGGCATGCGCGTCGAATACATGCGGCTGATATGCCTAAGCTACCTTAGGTGCAGCAGCAAAAATATGCAGTCCACTGAGGAGCAGCACTTCCTGTCTGCAACTCTGTCTCACTAACCGATGCGACGAATATGTCGATGGCACTGTTGATGAAACTGCTTCCCATGTATGACATCCTTCCAGTACATCAACTAGTTTCCGCTGCCGTATAAAAGAATGGACAGCAGCATTAAGTGTATACCGTCAGTTTGGCTCCAGCGACAAAGTGGAGGTAGTTCCAAACACGCTTGCCACCATTCCATACACCGCAGGGGCTTTCAGTACGCGGAAACATTTATCTCTCACTATCTGAATGTGAAACTGATCCCACATGCAATCAGAAAAACACATGGAGGAACCATGCCTGTCAATGAAAGTGGCAAACACATATTCCAAATAACTGATGGAGAGCCATCGGTAGTGAGCTGATGCCGGTCGGCTTTGTCACCAGCTGGCTATTTAGACGGCGCGGTAACGAAAATGGGACTTTATATTCACGTGGTGCTGTTGGGGTGGGAGGGGAGGTTCCTAACCCAGTAGATCGTGCAACCAGCACCACCCTCATATAGCTTGCCTTGATAAAGGAGCGGAATCTCGCTATGTGTGGCAATAGCGATTCCGTAGAGCGCGAGTTCCATCGCGGTCGCTCAGGATGCTCACTTGTATCCCGGTCTATAGTAGTGTGTGCACGTTCCAGCGCCCATTGTTGAGCGCTCTGTGCAGAGCAACATGATTGAATTGATGGGTACTTGTATCATTGGTTACTTGTATTAGAGGAAGTAGTAGGCTAGGTAAAACAGGGAGAGGGAGCGTATGTGCAAGAGAAGGATAAATGTGGGAGACATCAACGTTAGCATATTTACGATTCTTCACCCAGATGTATGCAGCGGTTAAGGTTACCCTATTCTTAAGGACCCTGCGCTGTGGCCGTTGCAGCATATGGTTATTATTATTGGCGTGATGTACGTTTGGTGGTTGGACTAGGATACTGGTTGTGCACCTACAGGTGGCAGGAGTACGACTCCGCTACTCATCGAATGAATTTACTGAAGTGTACACTCGAAAGTCAAATAACCGTGCGCCATTAGTCAATGAACTGGCTCTTAGCTAGAAAAATGATGTAAAACTACGCCCACCCTGTTGTCGCTACAAGAAGGTGTTTAGGATATCAACTCAAGGCAGGATATTAGCCAAGTGGGTCAAGATCAGTCAGGATCGTGTCACCAAATGCCTCAGCACGTTATAGGTCATTCCAACTATAGACAAACATGCATACATAAACATACAATTTTATATCTTGTAGGTAGCCAGCTGAAGCGTAACACTGTTGCATATACCGATAAATCTACTTCATATGACTACCATCGTGCCTGTGCTTGCGCGTCCCGTACCTTCGAGAATGAACTTTATTATTTACCAATAATTTATTTATAACTATGTCATTTTTTACTTTCTCATACGATAAATATGGAAGATGTCATATACCCCATGTACAAAATGAAGACCCGACCGTTGTGCCTTAACCTACGACAATGCAAATAAATATGATATCATACAGATATGGTTCATTAAGCGCCTACTGGTATAAGTCTCTCAAATACCTTTACTCATAGCACTTAAAGATCTTGCAAGTAGACTCGTTATGTCTCAAGCTGATTAATTGTAATATATTTATCTCATCTTATGTTATACACAACGTGTTACCCGCAACGGAAGTTAAATTTGGGACAATCTATATTGTTTGAGACTGCTCCAACTGTATTTCCTTTCTACTTTTAGCTTTTTATATTGTTCTCTACTTCATCTGTGACCGCAACTGCATTGATCATCTTTTTGACGGATTGAAGTATCCAAGCTTATAAATGCACCTATGCAAGGCGTATTGCCATATAATCACTGGGAATAACTATAAGTTATTGACGCAAAACTGACCCATTTTACCGGTCTGATTTTATAGTGTTCTTACTATGTAGAAACATACAGCCCCAATGATGGGTCAAATAAGTTATAGATACCTATTGCAACGCCACGTTGGCACACTCTCAGATGTGGCCGAGACTTGATAGTGATAGTTTAAAGGGACTATCTTGCATTATATCAGATCCTCAAGGTGCGCTTTTCACGGTTGGGCTTATTAATGCATTTGTACATTCAAAGTATGTACGTTAATTTTTATTTGCTAACTCCCAAACTTCTATTGAAATATTCAGTCGTCCATTCTGTTTAACTAAAACTAATAAGGCGACAGGTCTAAAACGTTTAAAGATATAGTTTTTATGCAATTCCGCTGTACATATTGATGGAACCACACACGTAGATTGTCTCGTATGGATGCTGAAAAGAATGCTGACTCCTTTTGCTTCTAAATTCAATGAACAAGCACAGCACATAACACAGGGGATCTAACAAGGAAACCGCCTCTAATGAGTGCAAGTTAAATTCCTTATGCACACTTTCATATTCTCCTGCACATATCGATGATATGAGTTCATCAATGTGCACACCAGCAATGAAAACAGATTATATTTTAAATCCGGTTGTTCTTTCTGAACACGTTGTTAAAACACAATGGTTTCTAGCGCTAGATTATTTTTATTGATCTGAGGGGAAGTTGCATCGCTATGGCACAATGAGTTATCTTTGGTCGCCACATAATTTCAGAGGAATGCACAATTTAGCAAATGCTACCCCACACACAATATTCACCCACGGTAGAGTTAATATCTATATAAAAACAGCAGTGGTATAAGTTGAACAGTCTAATTTTACGTTGAAAAGCTCAAAAAATACACACCAATCTGCACAGCGCTCTGTTACGCGCTTCCTTTGAAAACTTACATAGCATCCAAACACAGGTACTATATGAAATTGCGACTGCATATGGCAGTCGCGAACAGTGCACTGAAAAGGCAGATAGAGCAATATAATAAATTAGCCTCTTCCTCCCTCACAAATTCGTTATTCTGTGGTTGCTTATTTTGTGCTGGAAATTTCCTAAATCTAGCGTCTACTATTTTTGAAGTATCATTAAATTTAAAAACATGAACCCTGCAAACCTTGTAGATAATTGTTAAGATTAGCTTACAAACTTTTTTGTTTACTTGAATATTTCTGGTAATTTTATATACTACCAACCTCAATTCCACCAAAAATGTATGTACACGACTGTATGTTTTAACTTCACAGATTTTAAATGGAAATTTAGATTTCCGCTTCTGTAGAGTGCTTAAATTAATCCTGCACTAGAACAGCGAACAGGTGCTTGAATTTTAAAGCAAACATTAAATTAGCATTCGAAATATTTGTTAATTTATACAAAAAACAAATGTTCCTAAATCTGTGCACCATGCATAGAATACCTTGTTTACTATGGCCCCTTTGAGGTTTGATGTGCGTTAACGCTTTTTCTAAAACAGATGTGATATCACTCATTTCTTGTCATGGTCATGTTGAAGAAATCGATGTTTAATGACGATTTAGCTACCATAGTTGCTCTCCGCAGCATAACAACTGCACCTGGAAGAAACACTAGCAGCAAATTTCGTAATAAAAGCGAGTTGGTGTAACTGGTTTAATATATATTTATTTAAAAGTTACTTAGTTATTTGCTTAATCTAGATTTTGACAATTAAGTTATTTTAGCTACGCGAGCAGTGCATGTAATTTGTTTTATTTGAATAAAACAGGAATACACACATGATGTATGTTAGCAAGCCTGGTCGAGTACTTCGCTTGTTAGTGTTTCGTAACTATTGGAGATAACATCTTCAATGCGCATTTCTTGTGGTAGCTGTGGTAGTAGCAGCAGTAATAATAGCTGAGATAGCAGCATCTGAGGTTTGCGCGAAACCGGGAGTATATGTTATCAATATATTTTTTATATATAAGTGAATCTGACTAGCGCAGTATGTCATTTCTGTCACGTTAGACCTATTCTTATAGATTGAACTCAATGTAATGCACCAGTTAACTATCACGGAATTAGTCTAATTTAATGGGGCTAAATGTTTATCACACATACGCACTCGCTTGTTAAGTTCTTCATCTCGTAGTTAACTAATTTGAAAAAAATGCTACGGCGTATCATTCTTAAACCCAAAGGTATACAACACTAAATCTACTTCCTTTAAATGGAAGTGAACCCAGCACAATCCTAACCAAATGAGGTCATTTGAGTCAAGTTACAATGTACTGCATTGATAGGGCTAAATCCGTCCATATTTGGCGCAGGCCTAGCTAGAGAATACGGAGTTAAACGCCACTTCACCAAATGAGGCGCTAGGCTGATCAAATTGAACTTAAAGCAGGGGTAAATATTTAGATGAAGCTCGAGAGTACATTCAGAAATGCAGTTCGAGCAAACACACTATTAGCCATTTTTACTTGGGACATTAACATATATCGTCGAGTGAAAGCACAGGTGTATTATGGTGCCACAAAGACGCGGTGGATATTTAGTAGCTGACATGAAACCAAGGACTAGCAACTAACAGTGATTGACACATATATTTAAAGCAGTTAGTTTTCTTTAGCAAAGTGGACGACGCGGTAAGAAGGCAAAATCTGGTAGTTGCTTGCATTTCGTATTGTCTCCTCAATACCATAAACAATAAACGACGTGCAACTATATAAATAACTTCTGGTGTGAACGAACAAGCTTGAGGTACAAAATGAATGGGGGAAATTCCAACCTTATGCTCATGGCAGTCTATAGCTAACTATAGCTAACTAAGTGGTTTTGGACACTGGCTTCATCCGGCTTATTGCCACAGCCTCGGAGAAACGGAGGAAGCGAGAATCAGGGTGAAGTAACACCTAAAAGGACTGCGAACGATGCTCAGAGCTATATCCGGTGACGTGCGAATGGCTTGTGCTTAACTATTGAAGAGGCAGGCTGTCTGCGCTAGCATAACGATCCAGGGGGTAGGAACGCTGGCCATTTGCGGGTTGGTCCCACCCCGGCAATACTCTTTTTATTCCGGAAATAAAAGACGGAACAATTCTGTCCATGTAACTGCATCCGCATTTACGCAACAATTGGTATAGGCAGAGTGCTTTGGCCCCGATTGCAGATTCCTGTGGTACTTGCATTCTGATGTATTATTATTTCGTAATCAACAATAGTCCAAATTTCGCAGAAATAATGCCAGATGCATATAACTGAAAGTGACCATGGAAGCTGGTGTTGCATAATTCAGCTTTCAATGGGTTTACTCAAGTCAAATTATTAGCTAAACTTTTATACGACGTGGGTTCTATCTAGACACATTCTTCATTTAACCTATACGTCATCTACGCCACCTTATATATTTTAATCAATGTATTATCAGCCATCAAGCGATAAGGATTTGTTCCGCGGTAAAATAAAATAGTTCTAATTTATCTTTACTGAGAGCATTGAGGATTGCACCTCATAACCTAGTGGTCAGTGGCAAAGATAGAATCTGTTTTCGATTGAATCAGACACTTATATCCTAAAAGGAATGACCTGAATTTGCTCGATGATTACACGCGCAGTTTGAAATAAAATGTATGCAGTACACTATCCAAGTTTCACTGTGGATTGTATCCTGTCATTCCAAGGATGAAATAGATGCACTCCAGGTTAAATGGTTGCAAGTTTTGTCCTGCATGTGTTAACCACTAATGTATCACAGAGTATTTTCCGATGTATCTCGTTACCTAGTGCATTAGGTATGTTATTTAAAAAGCAAAAAGAGGATCATATTACTGTATCATTTATAATCGAAGAATATTTGACGTATCCGTTCAGTTATTCGTTTAACTCATGCAAGGTGTACAGTAACCGTGCTTACCAAATCTAAACGACAAGCGTTTAGATAACCAACCGGTCTTACTCGATTTTTCATAGAATTTGCATATTGTGCATTGTACGGGTTTTGCTATATATATAATGTATTCGTATATCTAATTACTGCCTTATTACTCAAAAGTTCAACTCTGATTGAACATCAAGTGGGGACTGTAAAAAGCGTTTATTTGAGCACAGGATGCGCGCGTTCAATCGACACGACCACCGGTAGGCAAAGTGACCGAAACGGAGCAGCTTTAACTATTTTAACGAAATAATGCGGTTGAAAACATGGCAGATAACACAGCTGTGCATTCTGCCAACTTGTTTCCAGTACGGCATTTAAGTTTTGGTTTCGAATTGAAACTGATTGAGGTTGGCAACTTGATTGTATCTCTAATTGACAGCGTAGCCTAAAGCTTATCTATCAGGACCGTATGGGTAAAGTTTATGCCACCTAACAAAGCAAGGAATATATCGTTTTGCACTTTTCTAATTTAAACACCACCAACCGAGTGAGTTGTTAGTTGCACGAGAAATATACATCAGAAGGGATAATGATGAAATTAGTTTACTGCATAACGTTGTGCAACATTAGTTGTTGAAACTAAATAATCTGCATGAAAAAATCACCATATGTTTTATTCAGTTGCTAGAGAAATAACGTAATTCCGATTTATCGTGTAAAGCACAGGTTATGCTTGAGTAAAACCTCGACAAATATACTTGACTTTAACATTTCCTCTCTGCGTTAGACGTTAAAAGCTATGTAGTTTTTAATCATTGCAATCAACTAGACCTGTGGAATCTATTAGGTAGAAAGGATTGAAAATGAAATGAACAGAGATTAAAATACGTGACATTCGGTTAGCTTTTGTTGTTAGCATCACATGAATTTTGACCGCTTCGTTTTGACTAATGACGTTACGACTCATTTGTTTCTGTATGCAAACAATATAAGCGTTGCTAAAAACCAATCGTTAGACGTCCTTAAACGTAAATCTAACAAAGCAAGTCAATTTTTTCCAAGTCAGCCTACATAAACTTAAAATTTGAGCTGAATAAACATATTAACGCCACAGCTTCCATAGGCTTCTATGAGGAAAACAACGTAATTTTCGTTGTTTGTTTCTTTGATACATGGTTCATCAAAACGCGAATAGCTTCTTTAAACTAGAAGATAAAAATGTAGTATGATTATTGGCATCAAGGCAATCAAGGTAAATGAAAGCAAAATAAATGTAGGTTTAGCCTACTAAGCAGTTTATATAAAAGAAGAACATATGTGTATTTACTGGTGCCATTGGAGCTTTAGTGAAATTTTACCATTTCCATAATTTTGGCTTGCTATTATTTTGTTTCATTGCATCAGAATACCTGCATATACCCTCCTTTTTCGCACTGTATTTGCATAGTTTAACACGTGTCAAATATTTCGCGTAACCATTGCAATAAACTGGAGCTAATACATTTTAGGCAACATAAGTTCCGTTCATATTTCTCAGTACCCAAAATGGACCAATACCCTCTGGTGTTTCATTTGGTTTTCTTAGGGTACCACTCTGCAAACGTGTCACTTCTCCCACGAGATACCTAACTAGATTAACTCAAACGGTGCAAAACATTGTGCTCACCAATAAATTACTGCTGATCGATTCCAAACATAGATGCACCGCTTACCCGTAGAGATAATGTGACACTGCTAGACGGAAGATATATTTGGGAACAAAGAGGACTCCTAAGTCGTAAATAATTACTGCATACTGTCTGACAACGTATAAGCAACCAACTTGTCCTTCGTAGCTAAGCAGCCTCTCCAAATCACGGTGAATAAATGTTTCACGTAGTTAACCGTGTTAGTGATTTAGGTGTCATAAACCAAGTCTTCCTCGAGAAGCAAGTAAGTCGTTTCTGAGGAGCCAGAAAGAAAAATCCATGGCATCAAGTGATCCGGACTGAGGAGTTTAAGATACTTGTCTGAGAGTGCAGGCCTTAACTGTTTACATAACAGTGAAATCGTAGTGTCTAGTTGTTACGAAAAGACAGAAGTATATTACAAGTACCTGTCAGTAATATACAGTACCATTCCTTAAAAGTTGTGCAGTTTAGCAAACAAGCTCCAAAGTTTGCAGTGGGGAATATCAGTTCCACGTGGCAGAAAGTCTGGTGCTAAATATATAAAAAGTAGCCAATGCGCCTCCGCTATATTTCAATCACACATGTTAGTGTGAATCAATATCACATTAACTTTTATCTCAGCTTATTATGCCCCCAAGTTTAAGCCACGGATTTTTCGCTGTTCCAAATATACTTGCAAATGCACAGTACTCCTTGTGTGGACGATATAAGGTTGATGGTCATGAATAATAATGCAACGCACAAATCCAAACATTTAGCTCGGCTCTTTCGACAAGCCCTTGAGGAAAGGGATTTTCCGACAATCTGGAAAATTAGCTACCCCTGTCTACAAGTGGGGTAGTTATGTGGAGCAACCGAAATACTCTCTAATAGAGCTGCTACTTGCGCTATCCAAATTTATGATAGGTACTGGTGCAGAGGCGGTTATGTGATAACTTGAGATTAACAAACTTACAGTGTCAGATAATTACAGATTCCGCCAACATCGGTCTTGAAATAGAAAATTATTGCTAGCCTAAGCAAGCTGGACGTACCCAGTTGACGGCTGTAATTTTTAGAAGAAATCGACCACCTAGGTAACCTCATTATCATTTACGTGGTTTCGAAACTAAGGTTTTGATGCCTCTGTGTTGGCTTGACCAAGTAACTATTGGATAGGTTGCGTTGCAGCAGCTGCCAGGTAATCAATTACATGTGCTACGGGGTTGACTGCATCCAATCTACTCTCCTGAAAATGCATCTAATTATGTCTAGCACAGTAGTGCGCACTGATTGCATGTGAGGATAAAAACTAAAACTACCCTCCACCGTTTCTATCTAGAGACAAAATGTAAAACAACTCAATTTGCGCAACACGTGTTATCAGGATTTTAATTAACATCCTGTGGTAGCTCATCGACGAACGTGCTCGCACTCTCAGGTAAAAGGTTCAACATTTATCATGTTGGAATCTGAAGACTATTTCCAAGATGCCTTAATAAGGCGTTCCATTAAATATCCCGACGCTTAAGTAGAAATCATTAAATACGAAATATCAATGGCGAAGGAAATATTAATTCGATAAATCACCTAGCGCATCCGCAATAATAAAGTGACATTGTGAATCAACTTAGACTGTAAAATCCCAGTCAATTTTAGATATCTGACAATAGAAGGAAAGGCACTTGTTTGCAACTCGCTATGTAGTCAGTATATCATATGGTGGGACAGCATATGGTGAGCCGAGATTCTTGGTGGCTAGAACCTGACATATTTTCTACACGCGAAAACTGCTTTGCGTCCTTGGCTCATGTCCTGGACGCCTCATCGTGGCAACCGCTGGTTGAGAAATAGGTTACGCCCGTGTCGTAGCTAAGAGCCAGGACACCAATCCCATCGAGTCAGTGAAGCGATCATGTACGAGACTGGCTGCATTTCGCTTATGCATTAAATATAATGCGTTTTCTGAGGACCTTAGACCTTTGTATGTCAGGTGTGGGCGCCCTGTTAGTAACCTTTTGAAAACCCCATCCTCTGCAGAGGTTAGGAGGTGGTCGATGGCCCCCTTCCCTTATAACCTAGAGATGGGTGATTCTAGATCCACAGGTAAAAGCTCAGAGCTTAGTTAGCGTAAAACAAAAGCGCCGAGTATTTTTCCTGACAGTGGGAGAGTAATTCATGGTGCACGATTGTTGGCTAGTACCCACCTCAAATCAGGCATCCAGTGGTAAAATCGTGCAATTCCGCAAAAGTTCACCTGGGTCTGACCGTGGTCGCAGGTGCGAAATTAAAACTGTCGCAAGACGCACATTAATCGACATCCTAAAAATACTTTTAACCGGTCGTGAACTCATGATTTCAAAAGGGTTCGAAAACAACCGGTTGGTAAAGTTTGTGTGCAATATTTCGTTTTCGAGATAAAAGCTTTCTCAGGTCGAGTGAAACAGTCTAGGTTTGGTACAGTGCTTATGGCGAACTGGGATGATACTCGAGACAAATGGGAATTAGGCAAATGGTCGGTCGCTTTACAGGTCAAAGCATCACTCCAAATAGTTCATGGACCGGTCGTAAATGGTCGGCGTTACAAGGTCGTACATGTTAGCTCTGTTAACGATGGGTACGGGTATGGTATGATGTTCATTCTCTGCCCTGGGTACATCCGCCGGAGCTCCTCAGAATGGTTGGGTTAACACAGGTCGCCACACGCCCAAGAGTTCTGCCCCGTCCATTCTGTTCACGCAATGGTTCACTTTGCTAATCTCAACTGCCTCATCAGTCAGCCTCTGGGGAGTTGATCGCAATCCCTTTCTAACGGTTTTGACGTAATCCAAGTTGATCTCATGCTCTGAATCTATCGCTTACAGTGCTAGTGTCCACCATCTAATAATGCCACATATTTAAGCTCGTTTACGGGTGGATGTTTTACGAGACTGACCTGTTACGTACATCCCATTTGTCGCGGTTAACATCCCAGTTTGCTATAAGTGCTATAACAAACCTCGACTGGTTCACTCGGCCTGGGGAATTTTTGTGACAAAAGTGAAACGTTGTCCACAAGCTATACCAACCCGTTGGTTTCAAACCTTTCTGTAATCCTGAGTTCTCGATCGGTTTCAAGTAATTTCAAGGATATTGATTTTCTTTACAGACCAATTGTTTGGAAACTGGCCAGTGGATTCATTCGATTGGCCAGTCTTGAAGCAATTTAGGACATTCATCCAGTTTCCAACTTCACCTGCCTCAAAAACAACATCTTTGCCTAGAAGGTAGTAGTCAAACCACCGGACAAGTCTTATACTTTGCCATAATAGCTTTCGACGCAAAGCATTCTTGAAACAACGCATTTATCTGATTACTGGATGCCTGGTTGAAGTCCGCCTCCAAGCAAGTGGACTGAGAGTAGTTGGAGACTATCCTAACGCAGGAAGACTATGACAGGCTCTCCAACAAAGCTTCGGATGTTAAGTCAACGCAATGAAGGACCATAAAAGGAAGACACTACCGTAAGTTCCACAATTTGATTTTCTTACGTAGCAAGACCACGGTCCAACTCGTTAGCCTGGATCTAGCGACAGATATTTTAACCTAGTTTATAATTTAGGTGGTGTGTTGAGTGCTACAGAGTGTAGACTACTGGAGAAGGGTTTGACGTTTACTATCAATAAATCCAGGATAAGAGCCAAATAAATTATGTCTATTGTGGAGACTGCTTTAGCGATATTACCATGGGACATGTATATTATTTTCTCCACATACGTACGACTTGCGTGCTTCTGGTTCATTTGGATTATTCCCCTCTATCCTCTCTCCATCCTCACGCAAGGTTGTCATTGTGCGCTCATTCGAACAGGATGTACCAGCCCTACACAATGATCTATCGTACGTGGAAATATATTCTACCATTAGAGGCTGCGCCATCACCAACCGTTTTGTTGGCATCCGTGATTAACCGCAAGCGTTTAACTCGATCACATTAAGCCGATTGCCTTTCTGTGTGATTCCATTCGATACAGAATTCTCGAGGCAGACAGGAAAGCCTAACCTTACTCGGATCCCCTGTTTCTTCACACCGCTGTGAAAGAATTTGTGATCTTTCCATTTGTGTTCACTGCTCTGTTCAGGTTCCAGTCACTCTCCATCCCTTGTGACCTTGTCAGGCAGTGCGCCTGCATGGCCAATTACAAGGACCGCGTGACCACGCCGACCGCTCAGTTGACCTTGAAATCAATACGCTCTCCTGACCGATGTGCGCCGCACTCAAGGCTATAAAAGTACAGAACGCTAACCAACCCACTGGGTCAGGTAAGGACAACAAATTAAATGGTAGAAATGTGAAACCGAAGAGGTTCCAAGCGAAAGGCATTTGCGGGTTAGGAGAATGTCATTAAGTAGGAAAAATCGATCTGGCTTGCTTGCACTGTGTGGAGTGGTACCATACGATATGTGCATATGTGTCCCAACAACAGGTACGGGAGCGAAATAGCTCTCAAAATGCATTTTGGTTCTGTACTGCGTGTTTCACCACCCGCGTCGTTAAGTTCTTGCTTATCCTAGCTCAGAAATGCTACCGGTTAACAGCAGAAGCAGAGCAGAGGATAAACGACAAGATTGCTTCAATGGAAGCGAGTATGCAACACAGAAGCGTAGCGTTTTCTGAGCAACGGAATGCTTCCCCTGAACCGTAAGCAGCCACCTCTCCATCTCCGGGGTCTACTTCAAATTTGGTAGAACGCCGAGCAAAAACAGACCGTACCTACAAGAGTCAAACAATACTCACGGCAACGAAAATCAGGCACCACACCAAATGTCTGGTTAAGCAAATTCCACTTGACCTGACATCTAGCATTTACAAGGACGAATCAGCCGAACACCAACCCCCACTACCTGTAGCTCAAATATCTCTTGTCGAGACTAAGCCTTCCAGAAGATTAGCTAGCTATGCAGAGATTAGTGCAAAGGTCCACCGAGTGGCCGCCGTTGCGAATAAAGGGACATACAGCAAACAATCAACACTTGTCTGAGGGACAGGTCAAACGAGTACCATACCTTGTAGATCAACGAAAATGGGAACGAACAACATTGTCCGGACTGTTGTATGCTAAACGTTCCTGAATCTGCCACCATCACATTGCGGGACAAGTTATCAGACGACCAAGATCAATGAAACTCATTTTTCATGCAGATGCGTATAAAAGCCAAGCTCATAAACTTATTACGAATTATTCGTCATCCGAACTCGCCACATTATGGAGAGCCCAGACTTAGTCGAGTAACTCTAGAATCCTCCACCGACGTAGAAAACGTTTTGCTCTCCGCAAGCAAGCTAAAACACGAATCCTATGGGGCACGTATCTATCCTGTTGTCCCTTGGAGTGCGCGGCAATCAAAATGAAACACCGAAGAGGGACACAGCAAGCAAGACCGCCAAAACGCAATCTTCATACATGGCGTGCCAGAATATCTTTCTAACGATGTTCAAGAGACCGGAAAACACAATTAAATCAGTGGCGGTTCATTCGTGAAACACTTGCTTTGAATAATTATGTGGCACTATCGCTCATCAGGATACCTCTCTCACCAAATTATAGAGGATGCGGCCATAAAATCCTTAAACTTGTGGCTCAGTCAGAGCAAAAAGCAAACGACGTTTTAGATCCATGGCGGAGGATTCGGAAACATATTTCTTCTTAAATTCTCAAAAAGGTTGCAAACGCTTTTCACAGCTCAAATATTAAAGCAACTGAAGCAGCAAGCATGCTGACAAATGTACAGAAGTGTAACTTCACTGCTGCTATAATTGACTCTGACGAAGGTCTAAACGAAGGGTTGGACACACCTTGGCCGAATCAAGTTGCGAACGAGGTATCATCATCCAACATAAAAACGAGTATCTGCCGACCTCCCATCAATCGGCATTCTCTCACACTTGACTCCATCACCCCTATGTGGGCTCCTAGAGACCGAGAAACTGACCTGCTTGTATACGAATGCTCAGGGTATTGCCAACAAACTAGACGAACTAAAGATCGTCAAGCATCCGGGTCATATGATGTCATTGGTATCTCAGAGATGTAGTTGTACACGGGAATGACGGACGCTGGTTTTTCGCCACCGGGCATGTCGCTGATCCGGAACGACTGGCTCACAAAAAAGGAGTTAATCCTGTATTACTGAAACGGCTTACATTACAAAGCCGTGGAGGATTCAGACTCGCAGTTCCCCGACTCTCTTTGGTGCCGGTTGCGGTTAGAAGGCAGGGACGCTTGTCTTATTGTCTTGGTGTACCTCGCCCTTAAATCAACACCTGGAAACGACTACCACCTAGCAGCTGCTTTAAGATGCAGTTTACAAAAAAATACACTCACATTCTTATCACATTGTACAATGTACACGATCGGAGAACAATTCAAAGCCGATCTACAAGATCTAGTAACTACTGTTCCTCTACAATCACATCAATTTGCCCGCTCGTTTCAGAACTGGTAACAAGCCATCTGTGCTGGATCTTGTGCTTACCAACGAGGAGCATATAATTGCTGTGTTGGTTTTAGACTGCCCGTTGGGTCGCAGTGATCACGCGGTGATCAGTTTCAACTTCGTCTGCTATGCAGAATATCGAAATGAGAACGATGAGACTGTGCGAACCATCACAAGCTACGACTGATTAGCCCAGCTCGTCAGCGCTACAACTTGGTCGTTCCTCGAAGAAGAACCCTGGAAATCGCCTGGCTCGAGTTCGTCAAACAATTCAGTCAGTTGATTGCAGAGTCTTCAGAGATAAAAGTTTGCTATAAGTGTAAATCAGTTTCTTACGTTAGGAGTAGAACTCGAAATTGGGTGACATTACGCAACGCAGCGTGGCGAGTGTACAGGGAAGCTACAGCACCAACAAATTGGAACAATTATGTAGCCCAACGTAACTACTGCACTCAACTTTTAAGATAAGACAAAGCCGACTACCAGCAGAAAATCTCAAAAACCTTCAGTGCTAACCACAAACTGCTGTCGAAGAACTTTAATAGCCTGTGAAATGTAAGGCAAGTATTTCCTCAACTCAGGACGGCCGATGGCCTAACAAGAAGGGCTTTAGAAGCAGCAAACACGCTTCAAATGCAATACGCCCCCACGGTTCAAAGGGTCTTTCCACCAAGCGACCTACCAAGATTTGTCTTCTGGTCGCCAGGACTAACCCACTTCATTTTTACCGCGGAGGTTGCGTTGCAAAAGCTGACTTCTCTACGCAAAAGCAGCTTGCCAGGTGTCGACACCTTTCGTCTAGAGGCATTGAAAGCAGCAGCAAGCCAACTGGCAGGACATTTAGGTCAGTTTTGTCAGCACGGCTTAGATCAGAATGAAGTTCCCGAAATGTAGTAGCTTGAAATAATAACCCCGATTCAACAAGGTGGATGTAGAACTAATCCCTCCAACTACCGTTTAGTATCTCTTATTCCTATACTCTCCAATGTCATGGAAACCATAATTGCCTATGCACTGGTGTGCTATCAGGAAAACTGCAACCTCATCACTCCTGAGAAGCACGGTTTCCGTCGACAGCGGTCATGTACAACGAATTTACTAATCGCACGTTGTAATTGGACCGGGCAGCTGACGCTGGAGAAGGTGGTGATGTGATCCACCAAGATTTTTCCAAGGCTTTCGATCGTCTAGATCATCGGATACTGCTATCCACGCTACAGCATTACGGGATCGGTGACCCTATTTTAAGCTGGATTGCCAACTTTACATTTCAACGGCAATTAGTGTTCATACTTCGGAGCTCTTTATCGAACCCCATACAAGTTGAGTGTGTTGTGCCGCAAGGCTCATTTCTAGGTCCACATTTGTTTTTGGTGTTGATTATTGACCTTGCACAGGGAATCGCTTCAAACTTCCTAATGTTTTCCGACGATATCAAGATCTGGCGCAGAATCCAGGCGAACGCTGACCAACATTTGCTTCAGAGTGATTTAGATACGGTGTATGGACCCAAAACTTGATGCATTTTAACGTCAGTAAATACAAGGTGTTTTCCATCCGACATCAGTGCAGCTACTCATACCGGCTCGGAACGAATACACAACAACAAAATCTTCCGAACGTGACTTGGGCGTTCTGGTTCAATATGACTTCGGTTGCTCCAGGCAATCAGAAAAGGCCTCCAAGACAGGGACCCAACACGTCGGGCTGTTTCGGCGGGCGTTTAGACACATAAACAGCTCCATATTTCGACAAATGCTCAGTGCATATGTTTGCCCCCATGTTGAATACACAATTCAAGCCTGGCATCCATGGCTGAAAAGCGACCTTAATGCACTGGAGCAGCCACAACGCCGGGCATCTAAGAACGTAATTGGAATGCGCAACCTTTTCTACCAAGAGAGGCTGCAAATATTGGGGGTGTTTATTGGAAGCTATCGCAGACTACGAGGCGATCTGATTATGGCATAATTGACTCTGCGAAAACCACATCATGTGTGAGGCCCTTTACTGCAACTTAGCAGCAATATAAACCTGAGGGGCCACTCATTAAACTCCCAGAACAATACAGTTGTCTGGAGTGCCACAGACATTTCTTTTTCATTCGTGTCTGTCTTCCGTGGAATGCTCTCTCAGAATCGGTCGTCTCTGCACTGACACTAACAGTATTTAAATGACGGTTGGACGATGCACTCATCCACTTTCACTTTGTTACTTAACACTACGTCTCCACCCTACACCAGGATTATACCATGGAATTATTTGTGGTTATCTGTGGGTGCTATGAATATAAGAGGATTGCAGGACCACAATGGAACAAACATTAAGTCTTCATTTTCATATTTAAACAATTAAACAATTTTACAATCTTTATGCTCATTATTGTTATGTTCATATCCCCATCAACTATTCAACGGGACTTGTAAAGCAGCACTTCTTGACCCGTAGAAATTCATTTTCATTATGCATTGTACCCGTCTTACCAGCAGAACATTACCGTGCAGGGCTTGTAGAAATTATGAAAGTTCAGCAGCCGCGGGAGCCGAATCTTGCACCAGAGAATGATGTATTAACTGCTCAAAATAAGATCAGAACATTGTTATCACGAAATCCGATAAAGGCAAAAGCACTGTGTTAATAAGCAAGTCAAATTATTTGGAAAAAATTGAGGCGCATCTAGTGATCGAACCATATAATATAATCAAAAAAAGTCCGTAATGTCGGTGATGAATAAGAATAAGACGGATATTGGTAATAACTTAAGAAAGTAAAGGAGCATTTTTGACCCGAAAAGAGGTACAACACACCAGAAATCATCTCTTCCACCAACAGCGTTTGATTTACGGAAGATACCTAAGCCCGATATGCCCATTCGAACCATTGTAGATGGCATTGGTTCCCAGAAGCATGCAATAGCTAGACATTTGGCTAGCATATTACAACCGTTGACAAGGCAAACGAATACGTTCGTAAAGAACTCTTATGCATGTGGTGCGTGAAATGCGTCGGGTTTTGGTTTTTATTCAGAAGAAATGATGGTCAGTTTTGATGTTAGCGCGCTTTTTACCAACGTGCCAATATGCCATGCTTTGGAGATAGCGAAACATCGTCTAAAGGAGGATATTAACCTGTGAGAGAGGACGTAGCTTACGGTAGATCTAAAAATGGAAGGAATAAAATGATGTCTTAACATGTGTTATTTCATGTTCCGATCTAGAGTATACACTCAGGAACTAGGACTTGCCATGTGATCGCTAATATCCCTTGTATTGACAAATTTGTACATGGAATATATTGAAACGAATACTCAGACTGACTCATGTAGCTCACCAAAATTTGGTGGCGCTACGTGGATGACATATTTGCTATCATGAAACTGGATGAGTTTCTAAACCGCATGAACACTCTACAGGAGAATATAAATTTCGCTTTGGAATTGGAATCTGGCAGTAGAACGTTGCAATTCCTTGACTGCTTATGTGACCGAAATGTGGGTAGTCGAAAAGCAACGATATACCATCAGCCGGCGAACACAGATCATGTACTCCACTATAGTTCAGGTCACCCGAAGCATGTGTATTCTGGAATGGCCTCATCATTGTTTCACAGAGCATTAATCTTGTTTACAGAGGAAGAAGAAAGGAAGGCCGCCCGGAAAAAAGCAATGAACCAAATGTTTAATAGTTGATACCAAAGCGGCTAGTGAAACCTCAGTTGCAGCGAATAATAATTCCTCAACCACGACGTATTACCGAGTAGATTTGGACGTTAAGTATTCCTTATAAAGATGGAACTTCGGAGGCCGTCTGAAATGGACTTAAATAAAGAAAACAAAAGGGTAATTTTCACGAAAGAACAAACGCTCTGCTCTACGCTAATGCAATTGACTGACTCACTTCCTGCAGCTAGGACAACCATTACATATAAAAAAGTAGTTGCAAAGGCTGAGCACAGGTTTACATCGGCAAAACAGCGAGAGAGCTACGCACATGGTAAATATAACACAAGAGGCGAATAACGCGACCATCGAGAAACCAGCTTGAATATGTGGCGTTACTTACATGGTAGACGGTAGCGCTGTAAGCGATAGATTCAAGGCATGAGAGCAACTTGGATTACGTCAAACCCGTTAGAAAGGGATTGCGATCAACTCCCCAGACGCTGACTGCTGAGGCAGTAGAAATTAGCAAAGTAAACCATTGCGTGAACAGAATGGACGGGGCAGAGCTTTCGAGCGTGTGGTGAGCTGTGTTAACCCGACCATTCTGAGGAGCGCCGGCGGACGGATCAGTGCAGAGAATAGACATCACAACATCGCCGCACTCATCATTAACAGGGCTTACACTAATGACCTTGTTACGCGGACCATTTATGACCGGTCCACGCACTATTTGGAGTGATGCTTTGACCTGTAAAGCGACTGACCGATTGCCTAAACACCATTCATCTCGAGTATCATCCCAGTTCGCTATAAGTGCTGTACCAAACCTCGACTGCTTTACTCTACCTGAGTAAGCTTTTGTCTTAATAGCGAAACTGACGCGCTTTTTTGTGTGACGGACCGAAATCAGATCCCAACTGGGCTCTTCCATCATACACCCGAGCTGGATCGGCTCCCCACTGCGGTGTTGGTCAGACTATCCAGCTAAATTATCTGGACAGAATCCTTCAAGTACGTTTTAGAATCAGAACCGCTACCGAGCGTGCGATTGCCCAGCAGATCAAACGTATGCCTGCGCGCAATGCACTCAACATAGGGTCCTGCTTAGTATACATATTATTTGTCCGGAAATCGTGTGTGCGCTTTGAGCGACCCACTGCACTGCTCGCCTTGAAACTGGCGCGAGAAAACGTCTATTTTGAGGCGCTTAGAGAGACCCGGCTCGCTGGTGGCTGAACTGACTGTCATCAGCGCGCCAATGATGACTGTTCGCCTCCGATTGGAAAAAGGTAATTTTGCCACTTTTATAAGAACCTACGGCTTATGTGTGTTATCCTGTTAACCCGAGTGATCACTTCTACACTCAGCTATCCTCCGTGATACAGTCCATGTGGAGGAGGTAACGACTATTTCCGCTAGGTTGTTTTTTACCCGCACACTGGGCAACATACATCAGTGTAGACAGATCTCATCGGTCCGCATGGCATTGGTAAAGCGAATGTGAACGGCGACAGGTTGCTCTAAGTCTGTGCCATTCACTGCCTGTTGAACGCGAACACTCGGTTTACACTGAGTGCGAGTGACATAGCAATGTGGACACCCACCTTGTCGACTATGTCAGCATACGTCAGCGTGATATGAATGAAGTTTGCATGACACGTGTACTGCGTGGAGTTGAGTGTGGCGCTAATCACGGATTGGTGGGGACCACATTCGATATATATTTTCCTTAATCTTTGTATTGTACTCCTGCCGTGAACCGGCGAAAATATAACGTTATTTATCTTGCTAATGTGGATAACAGTATGGAGCTAGGGAAGGCGATATTTTTACACTTGTGTGGTGTGTAATGTACAACCACGGTAGGTGACATGTGGCACTACATTCGCGACCAGGTGATGGCTGCTGCCGAAGTGACCATCGGGCGCGCGTACTGTAAGCAGTTTAAATAAATAAATACATAAACATTCTATTCGTCGACATTGTGAGGCACAGACCAATTGATTGGTCTGATCAACTTGAAAAACGTGATCGCATAATATAGTTAATTTTACGGGTTTTGTACCGTTCCCATATGGGTTTTTGAAGTGATTAGCATTTTGAAAGTATCAGAGTGATTAAAAACTGACAAAATAACAAAAGTGGATATAACCGATTTTTCAAGTAAAGTAATAAGACTACACATTGGACTGTCCCCAGGGGACCCTCTTCCATGCAGGTATTTACCACGATGAGTTTCGCTCGCATTTCCATGCTCCGACTAGCTATGTGCTATTGTGGGAACATAGTAAATAGACCATCAGAGTCGTACCCTATGTATTTTCCTTAAGGCTGTTTTGTGCATACAATATAGGCAATGAATCCTCAGCCCTTACCTTCATGCGGATTAATCAAGTATGGCACTTTTGTTATATGCCAACGAGTCCGTAGCAGTATAATTTTCATGGTTTTAACTATTTTTAGCTTGGAAGCTGCAATTATTCACCTCAAAAGATCAGCCTAGCCATGGTCGATGAGGAAACAAGGAAGATAATAAAGTCTGAAGAATTAAAAGCGTAATAAATAATACAATTGCTTGCCAATAGGCCAATCAAAATTTGATGAAAAAGCTTGGCGCGTGACGAAGGTGCTACAGATACTTCAGCATGAAAGAGGTAGTACATCTTCGAACCAGTGCATCGAAGAAGAAAATATAATTGGATAGACAGTAATAGGAGTAAGCTCGTTTTTAGATATATACTCAAGAATACAACTATAAATAAGTAACATTATAGTTTTGAGAAAAATAAGGGGGTTGGCGACTTTTATGTGTAGCTATAACTGTTCTCATGCAAATCGCTTAAATTCCTCGTGTGACTAAGTGCTGACCAGATATTTGATACACTCAGGTGCATATTGAATTGCGGATTGATAGTGCACTTTCTAATACTCCGTGATAGTTTGTTCCATAGAACCGCAAAATTTACGGAGAAAATTTTGGGCGAAGCTTTCTGCGAGACTTGTATTCACAATGTGCTCTCGCTGTTTCTTAGTTCATAGCACATACGAGTCTGAAACTCGAGGTGTGGCTTAGCAAGAAAACATACTCGGAATATTAAGCGGCATAGAATGCATAGATTAGGTTTGAGTCTGCGCAACCATAGCGGTTCCAGTTTTAGAGCTTCGTAACTCGCGTTATGTCATGGTTTTAGGCATGTTCTAAAGCATTTTTGTGAACGATCGTTTAAATATTTTCTAGTGCTATGATGTCCACTTTTCCCAGATTGTCACGCAGTATTGTAAAGTACTCAAGCTTCAGTCTAAAACATACTTTAAATGCTTGAAGCCTGGAATCCCTCAAGAAAATGGTCAAAATAGATAGGCACGCACTTATCTGGCAGCAGCCCGCAAGCATGTCGCTTGCCCTAAAAATATTTATGTATCAGAATATCTTACCTCAAGATTTCGGACTGCGCCACACACAGGAATAGGAGAGTCGTTTAATTTTAGGATGTTCGGAGAAGGGCCACCGTCGCGGTACAATAAATCAGCGAAGAGGAATGGTTTCTCGTACAAGGTTTCATTATTGAGAACATTGGAATTGATTAAGAATAATAGTGGGTCTATCACGCTACCTCAAATTACCCCACTAGGGTTTGAGGTGGCTTCAGGTGCATAGTACCAATTTGAACTACTTGCTTTCTACCCTCGAGGTAAGAGGACAACCAATCTGGAAGCGAATTTGTGATATCATAGGATATAAGATTCGCATAAATAAGTTGTGTGGGACACGATCGAAAGCATTTTGGATGTCAAGAAATATTACAACCATGACACTTCCTGCGCCGCTTTCTCTAGTCACGTAACAAAGAGTATCTACCTGATAGGTAGTGCATGACCTACCTATCAAAAATACCCGTGCTGATGTTTACTCATAAATCTCGCAGAACTCAAATATTCTATTATCCGTTCTTTAACCAACCTCTTCTTGATTCTGGAGATAATAGATGTGGTGGATTAGGCGGTAATTGTTTACACCTTGCATAGATCCGCTTTTGTGTCGTGGTATTGTAGTTGATTGTTTTTAGTGCATAGGATACGCCCCATTGAACATGGAAAGTGTAAATACATTAAAAACAAACAGGGGGATGTCTGGACCTCCGTGTTTGATTAGAATTTGCGGGATGTTGTCAGAGACTTATGATCATGATGGCCGAACTAATCTGAGTTTGGGACATACGTCACAAATGTTAATTCAGCAGTTTGAGGTGTATTACTGCCTTCGTGTTTTAGGTTTAGTGGCTAAGTTTAGAGGCTTAGTTTAGTGGCTCATTTTCCAGAAGCTTGCAGGTGCAGCAGTCATATTCAACTTCTTAATACTTTCTGGAGCTACACATTCAACACAAGATTGAATACGGTGGTAGAACTCATCACAAGCAAGTTGTACGTTCTGTGCTAGACAAAATGGATCTCAATTTGAAAACCTTATAAGATCCGAGAAAACTGACCAATTCACACAAAAGAATAGCGGTGTTTGTTCACTGATTCTATTTGTTTTCCTAAGAATTTGAAAGAATTACTAACGGTGTTATAATCACTATCTGACAATCTGTCACTGATGGATGTGGACATATGTGAACATCCCTTGGTAAATATTACATCGTGTTTCCAAACCGAGTAGACTCTTGAAAACACTGTACCCATGCCAGTCGACCAAGAGTATACATGAAAGTATTGTGTTATTGTGGTTCAATTTTAAGAGACCATGTAATTTCAGGTATATTAAAATTATTATTTTTATAACGGGATGAGTGGTCATCAGTGAAAGAAAAGAAAAATGCGACGAATGGAGCATTGGTCTCGAAAAAGGATGAAGCATTCGCCTCACAAGTGGCAGACGCCAGCGACTTGGGTAATACGAGTCAGTTTGACAAATTTCGACGGCGACTGACTAGAGACATTCATCGCATTAAAAATGCATAGTTAACGGAGAACGCGAAGCAGATGGAATGCTACGCCAAAAGCACAAATAATTATTTGATTCCTTAAAGACTCTATATTAACCGAGGTTAGAAGCACTGAGGCCGCTTATCGCTGGTAGCTCAGCCGCTGCCTGCGCAAAGACTAAAGATATACTGTAGATATGACGAAATCACTTTGATTGTCTTGTTAACAACCGTTCAGGGATTGACTGGATCGTGTTGCACGGGCTGAACCATCAAAGGGTGAACACGTGTCTTTCCGACATGCCGAGAAAAGAGGAGACGCAGAGGGAACTTGCTCAGCTGAGAAACGGCGAATGAATCGGTGCCGACTGCATTACGCCTGAAGTATTGAAACACGGCAGACCGGCATTGATACGCGGGCTACAAAACATGGTGCAACGCCTGTGCATTGGGGAGGAGGTGCTTAATGATCCGAAGAATGCCCTAAGGCTACCACTGTAAAAGGGGCGAAGAAACTCTTAATGTGCCACGAATTATCGTGGTATCAACTTGATGAGTTGTGTGGGAAAAGTGATTGCCCAAATCCAGCTCAACCTCCTCGTCAGTCAGGTTTTGGAATCGAATGTGGCGAAAGAGCCATGTGGATTCCTTTCGGGTCGCAGCACCATCGAGATGGTGCTTACGGCTCATCGTTTACAAGAAATGCATGGAGCAAAACCAGCCAATATATTCACTGATTGTAGAGTTCACTATGTAAGTTGACACAGTGTATGGTAGGGCACTGTGGTTGGTGTTGGGTAAGTTTGGTTGTCCCAGTAAGTGTAAGATTTATTGAGAGTTTGTGCAGTGGTATGCTGGCGATGGTGTAGCTGAGTGGACAAATCTGGGATGACTGATATTTTCTTTGGTGTGAAGCAAGTCTGTGTCATAACCGTGCCATACTTAATTTGTACCTCTTTGTTATTATGTCTTGTGGTTTCATGCTGCTTGTGAGTAAGTTGCCCGTGTGAAAATCCGTATGGATGACGGTTTGCTGAACTGTCATTTCAGGGAGAAAACTATCTTTTGTGTGACAACTATCCTTCGGTTGCTATTCGCTGACGACTATGCGTTGTTTGCGCGATGCGCGGTTGAGTTACTGCTCATGAATTGTGCTCTGGCTTTGACAGCGGCCAAATTCGGGCTCACCATCAACAAAAGCAAAACTGTCTGTCTCTTCTAGCCTTCGCTGTTAGGTGCGGTCTGTAATGGCGACGCGAAACATCACTGGTGATAAAATATTAGGAATCACTTCTTTCTTCTGCTCCATTGGGAGTGTGACGTCGACTGACCAGTAGTTACAGTGAGCTTAGTGTCCGCGTATCGAAGGCAGTGGCGGCATTCGAGCAGCTAGAGTACCGAGTGTGGGACAACCACCAAATTACCGTCGGCACGAAGCTGATGATGTACATTTCCATGATACTGTCCGTTTTTCTATACCAAAGCGAAACTTGGACGATTTACTTGTGGTATGTGAGATAACGCGAGCGGTTTCATTAGCCGTGTCTGCAACGGATTCTGCGCATCGGTTGTTGCGACCGAGTTGCAGACACGTAGGTGATGCGTCGAAGTGGAATTTAGGCAGTAGGCAGCATAATTTTGATGATGTTCTTGAGGTGGCTCGGTCATGTGTGACGTATGGATTCTACACTGATACCAAAGCAGATGTTTTATGGTAAACTGATTGTGGGTAAGCGAAATGTGAAAAACCGAATCTTCGTTACCCGGATGTGATGGAGTTGAGCTTATCATGTTCTAAGATTGATTTCAATTGTTGGGAATCAAAGGCGGTTGATCGGAATTCATCGCGCCATCTGATCACGAAGGTGGTTGCCGAGGTGCAAGAGAAAGCCCATGTGCGTGCGGAGAAGAAGCTGCAAGTTCGGAAGCGACAGGCACGATGGGTGTACTCCATCAATATCGAGCATATGGTGCTGTAGCACATGCAGTTGTGAGCTCAGGCGCAGCGAGCCACGCGCTAGGGCAACTGGGACCAGCGTCGAAACGACGACGGGCGCTGTCGAGAATGTAAGCAGAACCGGCGAAGCGTTGGTAGGTACGCTGCATTCAGCTTACGTATCACCTGCTTGTGTACTACTTCTCTAATTGTCAGGTGGTCGGTTTTAGTTTGTTATCTTGTCTTAATCCTTGGATTGTTATCTCATTTTGATGTCTGATTGAATAATCTATTAAATTGCAAATGTCGCTTAGACGAAAGGTCCTTAAATTTTTATGTTCTCCAAATCGCATATGGTTTCGATCTGTTTATCCGCCATATTGAATTGGTCGCGTGTATTTTGATTAACCCCTTGTAACAGGTTCTTATTTATCTACATATTCGTATGGTGTTTTCGACCTGCATTATCGGCTATTTAATTTCTTGTGGTTGCCAGTTACTTGGCACCCGCGATGTGGATACGCTTGATATGAATGTTGACATGGTTGACATAGTACCCACCTCCTCGTCTATAATGACTAGTGGTGACAGTTGTTCGATGCTGGAGGGGCCGGAATGCACGGTCCTCGTGGTCCCTCTAGGCATGCAAAGTGGTCCCATGCACTCACTATGGAGCGGGCAACGATCCGGCAATCGCCTTATGTGCACTTGATTCCCTAAATGCAGTGTGCTTGCATTCGCCGGTGAAGAAGAGTGGGCCAGCCCCGTTGATGAAACTTGGCTTCCATCCACATACGACCCGATGTTATTCCTTCGGATTTAAACTGGATATGGTGGATGGAGCTGTGGGTGATGCAGCACAAGCTACCCAATGTTTCTTTGTAGGGGCAGGCATCCTGTGGCTGTCCCGTTGAAAGACACTGTGACAGGCAACTCCGGAAGCGGATTCCTAAGGCCAAATCATATAAATCAACGGTTTGTTCAATAAGAACAAGCAGTAAACCTAAGCGACAGTTACCAATGCTGGACAATTAAAGCAGAACGGAGTTTTAGGCAAAGACAAGTTCAAATTGCGTACAAGAGTAGGTTGTTTGCAACGTTCTGGTTTTAAAAATTTCAATGGTTATATATTTGCAAACCATGAATATAGGTGACTTAAGGGTCCTTAAGTAGCTTACACATTTTAAAGAATCGAAGCACTGTTGGAGCCAATATATTGCAAGTAGATATGGATAAATTGAGAAGAGTTGTACTTACATTTTTAATTTAAGCAATATAGGTATGATAGCCAATCTAATCTAACCTAATCTACGTATATGCTTTCATGTTTCTAGGTTGTGTATCTGTGCGCAACCGTCTCATCTATCGTTTGTTTCCGTGTGATTGGATTAACGAGGAACGAACTGGTTTTTATCAATGATCTAGTTGACTGTCCCTAAGGTAAATAATTATGTCCTCTTACATTGGTAATTTTAGGTCTAATTTAGCCTGACTAAAGCTATGATTCAGTGAACCCAATGATAATGCAAGATTTGGCTCAAAGAGGCTACTTTTGTTGAGGAACGCGGTACATTTAATTAAATTAATACATAGGTTATGTCCATTCTTTGGCCACAAACAAGGTCATTGCCATGTTTGAGCTATGCGTTTAGTGAGTCTGATTGAAAGCAATAACATTGCGTTGTATCGTCTACAACGAAATTGGTATCGGGGCTTACCGGCATTAAAGCACACTATTTCAAAATAATTAAAAACAAAACTTTTAAGCTGTAAACCGTACTTTGCTTACTACACATATTATATGAATAGCGTTCGTCACCTTATATACGTAAGAAAACCATACGTCTAACGCATCTGATCAATTTCTGGATACAAGATTATCGGAGGGGATTTCAATCTGCCATGGATTACATGGTCCATGGGAAGTGCACCTTGGAAATTCCGAAACATTATATATTGTACTTAAATAAATGGTTGGCAGCAACACCACCAAATTACTAGAAAATAATCTGCATAACAATTTTTTCATTCGTCATATACGCTATCAGTAATAATGTTTTTGGCTATTTTCCTGAAAGCGCACATCGGGTGGTCTAATGCTGTCTAAGGCTACGCACGCTCAAGGTACGACAGGTACGACAGGTACACATGGTTTTATCAAGCATATGTATTACTTTGTATGGTGTACTGTTCATTGGTTAAATCGAATTTTCAGCGAATCACTAACAATGCTGTCTTTCAACAAAGCAAGCATTCCCATTGCATTCAACTGTATCAATACCAGAAATCGGTTCAGGGTTAAGAATAGTTTTCCGTAAAATCTTTACAGAACCAACCGGTTACATAACACTGATTGTGTGGGATAAGAGTCAAATCTGGCTGGGAATGATTTTAAAGGTGTTTGAACGGGCAAGATCGATGACTAAATGCGGCCACAGATGGCAAGAAAAACGCACCAAATGAAACTTAATACACAAGCGTCAGCAGCCTAAAGTAAATAGGTTAGGTCACGAAGAGAATTAAGTAAACATGTCAGTCGGCCACGGTAGCAGTATCGGTAGTATCGGGAGTATTGTTTATGTGCACCTAATTCCGGCTTCAGATAGTGGATCTAAATAGCCTTAGCAATAGACAACATTTGCTTTTGGAAGCCTTGTGAGAAGCGTTCAGGTAGTGAGAAGATGACCTCATGCTTATTCTCAAGTGCAGTATGGTTATTTAGAGGATGTGCGACATGATTGAATTGTCTGATGACCTCACTTCGCTTTAGTAGTACCAGGCCGGGAGGTGCTCGTGAATCCTTTGGGATAAGCATCTCGTCATGCGACCCACGTATCATTCATCACAGGAGTAGGAATACTGATAAAAGAGAATTTAACGGGTAAACGATAGCCGACAATCTTTCAAGGGTTTTGCAAGCAATGGCTTGTTGTGGCGAACAATTCTCAAGCGGGCTGCGAAATAAGTTTTATCAACAGAATGTTTCAGAACTTAAGATAAGATATCAGCTGCAGTATCGCCCTTAAATGACAAATGTATGCACAGCTCTTTCTTGGGATCAATGCTGCTAGCGGACTTTTGCTTTTCGCTCTTTCAGATGTTTCATGGTAAACAAATCGGGGTAACTATACCGTACGGTATGTCGACGAACCTTCGTGCTTTGCGAATTCGAAAAGCATGCAGAACAGTTGCTGAAGGCATTTAATGACGCACATGATAATCTACGCTTCACCTGTGAGCACAAAAATGGAAACCGTTTAAATTTTAGTATGTAGAAATCATCCGCAACTCGGCTCATGTAGCAGAAAGGTATGCAGAAAGCATACGTGGAATGGACAGTACACTGACTTTCACAATGCAGTGCCTTTACAGCACAAGAGAAGTTTTATCTGATCGCTTGCCTTCAGGGCACGCAGTATTTTCACTCCGAATACCGTTAACGAAGAGCTAAAGAGAATCAGCGACGCCCTTCCTGAAAATGGTTACCCCGATTTGTTTACCATGAAGCATCTGAAAGAGCGAAAAGCAAAAGTCCGCTAGCAGCATTGATCCCAAGAAAGAGCTGTGCATACATTTGTTATTTAAGGGCGATATTACAGCTGATATCTTATCTCAAGGTCTGAAACATTCTGTTGATAAAACTTATTTTGCAGCCCGCTTGAGAATTGTTCGCCATAACAAGCCATTGCTTGCAAAACGCTTGAAAGATAGTCTGCCATCGTTTCCTCGTTAAATTCTTTTTTATCAGTACTCCTACTCCTGTAATGAATGATACCTGGGTCGCATAACGAGATGCTTATCCCAGAGGATTCACGAGCACTACCCGGCGTAGTATTACTAAAGCGAAATGAGGTCATCAGACAATTCAATCATGTTGCATTTCCTCTAAATAACCATACTGCACTTGAGAATAAGTATGAGGTCATCTACTCACTACCTGAACGCTTCTCACAAGGCTTCCAAAAGCAAATGTTGTCTATTGCCAAGACTATTTAAATCCACTATCTGAAGCCGGAATTAGGTGTACATAAACAATACTCCCGATACTACCGATACTGCTACCGTGGCCGACTGACATGTTTACTTAATTCTCTTCGTGACCTAACCTATTTACTTTAGGCTGCTGACGCTTGTGTATTAAGTTTCCTTCGGTGCGTTTTTCTTGCCATCTGTAGCCGCATTTAGTCATCGATCTTGCCCGTTCAAACACCTTTAAAATCATTCCCAGCCAGATTTGACTCTTACCCCACACAATCAGTGTTATGTAACCGGTTGTTTCTGTAAAGATTTTACGGAAAATTATTTTTTACCCTGAACTGATTTGTTGTCTTGTTTCAATCAAACTTGCGAAAGTATGATTAACATCCTTTTGAGAGTGTCCAGGATCACAAAAAGCGATACGGCTGTTACTCAAATGAGATATATAGAGAGAGAAGTTATATATTTTGAGTTGAACCAGTATGATTTTAACGAAAGCACCTGCGTGCTTTCGTAAAAGCATAAATCAACCGATTCACGTTTCCGATGATGGCGCTTACCTGCCTTTAAGCAGCAGCTACCGGATTCACAATTATGTGGATGATGTTACTATTACAAATGTTAGTAGGATAAGCAGAAAACAACTGTTCTAGTCCACTATTCAAATGATTGGGGAAAACTTCCATGAGATGTATAAACTCGCTCTTGACTGCGCTATTTTACGCTTTATATTTGCTAGCATTTAACTATCCAATACTCCAATAATATTTTCAGAATTATAAAATCCTTGGATAATTAATTCGAGGACGGTATCATTATCCCCCTGTCAAAATTATGGATAACACATACATTTAAATATTTCGATCGCAGTCCCTCACATTATGTTCAATTTTCCTCCACGGCTCGAACAACTTTTAAGTGATTGTGAAGAACTGTGCTTCAGCGACAAAAAGACTGCAGAACTATTTCAAACCATTTGATTTACTTATTTTGAAATTTGTGCCAAAATTTTTCTATTAATGCAAGTGTATATGACGGAATTAAAATTTGTGATCTGCTCTTATTAGGAAACAGTTTCTCGCGTGGTCGAAGAATATACAATTTAGTTATATATTTCTGATGATAACGAAGCACATAATTTTAAGACGGACAACACAACGTGTTTGGTCAATATGCAACAGAACGTAAAACTCCACCTCACGGCTGAGCAGCTAAGTCAGGTTGATTACTGAAAACGAATTAGCATTCCACTTAGTTGTTGTAGGATAATATTACCAATTACAATATCAGTGATTCAAATGCTAGCACCATGTTCCACCTGTAAATCACTGGTGGAAGTCGTATTACCTTATACATGTGGCGTCCTACCGTGCAGCCGCACTTTAACTCGTCTCTCGCTTTGCCCTCTGTGGCCACTCCAATTCTTCCCACACAATATTATGCGTGCGCACGTTCGAACCAAATCGACGAGCTCTACTCAGTGCTTCCCATCTCCTGGATTTAACCTGCTTGGATTACACTTGCTCCGGTTCCCAGTTTTCTGCATATTCTTTGCCGAATTCCATTTATGTAACTACATCAAACCTGCCTTTCTGAAAAGATGTTGGTCTCATTCGGAAGAAGAAGTTGTGGACTCTCAAACTACGCGGCAACCATCCCGGCAAGTGGCAGGATAACAATGTTACAGCCTTTTTGCTCCTCTCATCAACTGAACAGCTCTAAGGACGCCTATCACCGCTCCAACTGCATCGTCGCTTAAGACAGGCCGCTTAACACACGCTGAGACTATATATGTGTGTGTGTAACACTGCGAGTGGATTGATCGCTGAATCCGACAGTCTGCGCGTTACCACCTCCATCTGCCTCTCCGCCAGACCTTGGTGCGGTTGAACAACTAAATTCGTGTGCGTGTTCTGACCTATCCGTGCGTCATCCCTAGCGCAAAGTACACTCATCAAGGTGGGCGCTTAGATAGGCTTCGCTGTAAACAATAAGAGGACAACTAGGATTGCAATGGTTCAACGTCGCCTATGTTGCTCAGACAACTGCAGTAAAGTGTTTAACATCCGTATTACCTGTTCTAGCTGCATTAGATCGTACTCTCCACAATGTGCACGCAAATCCGTCCAAGAAGGGAGACAGACAAACCAAGTTGCTGACATAATTTGGTTTTGCCCAACGCGTCAAGCCATTCCAGTTGTCAACTGTTTATCTTTGCTAATGAAAATTGCCATAGGATGACTGAAATAATCGCGCAATTTGTAAACACTAAGATCGCTCCCTCGGAGGTAAATATGGCCACGTAATACCTCACCAGGCCAAAGTAAGCTCTTAGTCTAAACCGAAGAAAAGAGCTAGACGCTCCAACCGCAGTGCAGCGTCTGTGACTCTAAATCCACTGGGTCACCACACTAACACAAATGAGCAAGCCTCAAACATGCCTGCTTCCACTTCTCCAAACATAGAGGCTTCACTTGGAGATTCAACCATGACACCCACAGTTCAGAGTCGTAGGAAATTCGGTGCTGGTAACAAGCAGGTAACGTACGCATCGATTGCCTCGACAAACAAACCGGGAGGGACACTCATAGGTCCATCTTCAGTACCGAGCACGCGTAGTGCAAAGCAGCTTTCACCGTCAACTCCAGTGGTGCCCTCTAAACAACCCGAATTGCCGGCAAAAAGTATAAAGCCAACACTCGCTAGACAAAACCACGCTGCGCTAACTCTCGTGTGCACCATTGTTCCCGAATACAAATATGGAACAATGAAAGGCAAGTTGCAAGACGATCGCAACCAGTGGAGTTCCATCTGCGAGGCCATTGGTATTCGGGTTGAGCCTGTAATGCTGCAACGCGTAGAGCGTCACCTGACCTCATTGCACTCTAGGGAAACTCGAAATCTTCGAGTAACACTAAACTCAACAGATTAGACAGAGGTTGTCCTGCTTTCAGCAGTTCTTCTTCTCAACTCACCGAGCGGATTGCGCATATTACCAACTCTACATTGGAAAGATCGTCCAAAAGAGGCGGTTGAGCAACGCGGCATTGCTAATAGGGATAGCAAGAAAACAACATTTGTTCATGGTGTTCCTGGGCTTCTGCTTTCTTCCGATCACGATGCACAAACACATGAACGTGAGCAGGAGTGCTACATCCGCGAAGCACTCTCTGTTGACAATGTTGTTGCGAAATCCCTGACAAGAGTTCCGTCATTACCTAACTACATGGGTTGCGGTCCAGCGCTAATGCAAGTGATACTACACTCCAAAGGGAATGACGCAAATTATGTTGGACAGCTGGTTAAAGTTTCGAGCTAGGTTGCCAACAGAGATCCGGCTAAAGGTAGCAGGTGAACAAAACAATAGGCGGAAGCGATTCAATGGAACTTGCAAACGCAACGAATTCTTCATTTGCACAGTCCTGCGGACAGACCAACACAACAGCTACCACGACACAAAGGAGGACCGAGTACAGCATGAGAGATACGTCTGTGCAGGAACTCTCAATAATGTCATGCAGCACGACTGAAATACATAAACCAAAAAACGATTAATGGCCGGCCACCTAACGACCGGCTTAAACACTAACACAAACTTGACATCTATCGATGAATTCCTAACAAGAAAAGCTCTAGCTTGCATGTACACAAATGACCAAGATCTTCTAAGCAAGTTGGCCGAACTTAGAGAACTCCATGCCTCAAAACCGCGGACCTCGTTATGATTACGTAGACATGGTTAAATCCTAAGATTACCGTTTCTGCGATCAATGTACCCGGTATGTCGCTGCTTCGGACTGATAGTACCGGAAGGGTTGGCGGTGTGATTCTGTACTATAATAAAAACCTCCGATGTGGAGTTATGGATCACCTAGAAATCCAAGCTCCTGTTTCGCTTTGGTGCCGCCTATGGTTGCAAAACAAGGAAACACGTCTACTAGCCGTGATTTATCGCCCACCAAACTCAGCGTCGGAAATGGACTCCCAACTGAACCACGTTTTTCAATTTGCTTTGAACAAGTCCTACACCCACATTCTTATCGCGGGAGATTTTAACGTGCACGACATAGATACGCCGGCAAACGACGGTATGCAGTTTAAAGCCTGCTTGAATGAGCTTATTGCTAGCTACTCTCTTTACAAGCACGTAATCTCTCCCACCAGATTTCGAACTGTTAACAAGCCGTCGATACTAGATCTTGTGCTCACTAACAAAGAACTAATGGTTGGCGGGTTAGTTACAAGCACACCAGTGGGTCGTAGTGATCATGTTACTCTACTCTTTGACTATATATGCTATGAGAAATACCCTGAAAAGGATGAGGAAAAGGTGCATACTGTCACACACTACAATGTGTCGTCTAAGCTTGTTAACGATACATATTTGACTTTCTTATTTGAATGCCCCCAGATGATGCCTGGGAAACATTTACAAGGACGTTTAGCCCACTGGTAGCGCACTTACCAGAACAGAAGTCCTTCCAAACAAAAAACAAGCGTGAGTCATTTCTGAGGAACAGAACACGTAAATGTATGTCCCGGATGGATTTGGCATGGCGAGATCACCAGTGCTGCCCGAATGCCGAAACCTGGACTGCATACGTGGCACATCGTAACTTCTGTGTGAAACTGATCCGCGAAGACAAGGTCACTCATCAGCAGAAGTTAATGAAGCGATTCTGCACGAACCGCAAACTCCTGTACATGCACGTTAACGGCCTTCGAAAGGTAAAGCGTGGGTTTCCCGCGCTAATCACGGCTGATGGGTGCATGCGATCAGCAATGGAGGCTGCTGATCTCCTACGGCTTCATTACTCCCAAACTTTCCAGCAGGTAACGAGCACAAACATTCTCATTCCTAATCCTCCACCATCTGGTTTAGAAGACATCACTTTCACTGCGGATGCTGCGTTGAAGAAGTTGTTATCCTTGCGTAACCACAGTTCTCCAGGAGCTGACAACATCCGACCAAAGGCTCTACAGCCGGTAGCTCGTGATCTAGCATAACCATTGGCTGTTTTATACCAGCGATGTCTAGAGGAGAACCGTATTCTACCACTGTGGAAGCGTGAGGTCATCAATCTTATCCATAGAGGTGGTAGCCGCGCTGATCCTGCCAACTACCGTCCAATAACACTACTTCCCGTTGTATCCGCAGTGATGGAATCAATCACAGCAGACGCACTGATGCAATACCTAAAAAGCCACAATTTAATAGGCCTAGAGCAACATGGCTTTCGTCAAAAGCATTCGTGTAATACTAACCTATTAATTGCGCGTAATATCTGGACTGAAGCTGTTGATGATGGAGTAGGAGTAGATGTCATCTACCTGGACTTTTCAAAAGCGTCTGATCGCTTAGACCACCACATCCTCCTTTCAGAAGCTTAGGAATTACGGCATTGGCGACGAAATCCTGAGTTGGATTAGTACTTTTCTACAAGAACGACGGCTAGTGGTGAGAATCCGAGAGTCATTTTCTCATGCAATCGATGTAGCGTGTGGATACCACAATAATCGGTTCTTGTACCTCCGCTATTCTTGGTGTTCATTAACGATTTGGCGAGATCAATTACTTCCGGTTTCCTATTTTTTGTTGATGATATCAAGATATGGCAAAGGATCACATGATCGGACGACCACGAACGGCTCCAGTGCGATCTTAACACAGTGTCGAGCTGGTCAGTTCAAAACGCCCTACCGTTCAAATTTAATGGGGACAAACAGATTGCAACATAGCTCCCAGGAATGTGACCTTGGTGTGATCGTAGAGAGAGACCTCAACTGTTTAAAACAGGCTGAGGTAGCTGCCAAAAGAGGCAACCAGCACGTCGGCATGCTGCGAAGGGCATTCTGGAGATTTGACCCATCAATCTTCCCAATGATGCACAATTCCTATTTGCGCCCGCATGTTGAATACGCTATCCAAGCTTGGCAACATTGGTTGAAGCGCGACCTAGAAGCGATAAAGGCACCACAACGAAGAGCAACAAATAATAAAAAAGGCCTGCGCTATCACTCTTACCACCGTAGGCTGAAGGTGCTGGGAGTTTTCAGCGGGTGTTTTCAAAGGCTGCGCGGCGGTCTCATATAAGCTTATCAGCTACTGAGTGACCCCAACCACGTCTGCCGCCATTTGCTAAAACAGCCATAACACGCAGCTCAGGGGTAACTGCTTAAATTTGAAGGAACAATATAGCCGTCTAGAGTGAAGACGGAAATAATTTCCCTTCGGGTTTGCCAACCCTGGAACGTACTCCCAGACTCGGTTGCATCCTCTCCTACCTTGGATGTTTTCAAAAAACGACTAGATGTTGCTCTTAGCTCCCAAATTTTTGTTACCTAAACTCCTCTATTGTGGGTTACGCCAAGCATGCTTTTTAACAGGATTTATGTATCAAATGGACCTAAGTGAGCTACCATATTTTACCTTTTTCACTCCTTACCTCAATGAGCACTGCACCGCTGTGTCTTTCTACACGTTTACGCTCGATAATTTATTCTAATCGTCCACTGATGTTAAGTATCAAACTATACATCTCGGCAGACGTTCGATAGATGACCCAGACATATTTTGATTGCATCATATTCACCGCAACCATCCTACGGGACATGTCAAGCACTTGATTTTATCCCGTGATAAATCATTGTTCATTGTTTATTGTTCCATAAAGTTTTACACCCCTAACATTAAGTGTACAACAACTACACTAAGTCTCTCTACAGATGATGTTGTCACCATTCATCTGTGGCCTACTACCGTTACAGTTGCAAGCGTTGTTACAGGTCTAAGTTGCATATACTGATTGATTGAGTCCTATTGTCGGAATATGATGAGTAGCATCAACATGTTTTCATCTGGATGACTGCTACCGAAATAAGGCCTTGCAAATTGGGAACATTTGGTCTAACGAATTAATCATTCAATCTGACAATTACAAAGACTGAAATGGATGTCAATGGAGGGGAAATTTTCCGATTAACAAGGAACTTCATGACATTCTCGAATCAATCAAACTTCACTTACTGCAAACAATGGCCCACATTGAGTCCACGCGCTATCCTCTAACATATTAGCAATTTATTTTTATGTGATGTAGATTATTTGACAAACATTTATGAATAATATAGAAAGACATGTGTAAACCTTTACGTAACCGCAAGGCCATCATAATTATCATGGCAAACGCGAATGGTTTTTATATTTCCTTTTTTACGTTTCACGGAATACAACTGCCCTGTTTCTTTATCGCGCGTCACCATCAAACTTTCCACATTACAATATTATCTGTGTATAAAACTAGGGCTGTACACGATCTAAGTAATATCCGAAGCTACCATTTTCTCTAAAAATGCTTCCATCATATAAATAGATTTTTATGCACGTGTAACGTAATTGAGTTTATAACTATTAAATTCCGATTTTGCAGCATTTACACCGCACAGTACTTGACATTTCAAGGTTGCTGCAAGGCTACATTCAAAGGTTTGAACATCAAACCATTGTTCCGAATGGCATAGACAGGGGTGAATCTGATCATTGAAGCGAAATAATCTGTCAGCCCGCCCAAGCACAATCGATCACCCTCTGCTTTCATCGTCCTGGCGGAGAGATGATCAAGCATAAGCCTTTCCGTAATTGTACCAGTTATATGTTGGCTGATATAATGAGTACTGCTAATAAATATTAGACTGATTTGTTACTTGTCTCGCATCAACGATCCATTCCAGTACCAAGGTATTAGTTGTATGTTTTCACCAGTATTGATCAAGCTGTCACATATGGTCGTA
Source organism: Dicrocoelium dendriticum (assembly GCA_944474145.2). Classification (NCBI taxonomy): domain Eukaryota; kingdom Metazoa; phylum Platyhelminthes; class Trematoda; order Plagiorchiida; family Dicrocoeliidae; genus Dicrocoelium; species Dicrocoelium dendriticum. Next base: position 26,083,947 of record OX104062.1, on the reverse strand, counting down.
TTCGTGCCGATTAAATAAAGATACGATTGGAATATTAGGCAACAATAAATTAAATTAATAATGAGAACTGAGAGAGACTACATACTTGTGCTCGTATGGTGGCTGTGAGTCAAACTCATATGACTACTTCGAGCCATGAGCCCGTGAATGGAAGCACTCATGCTCGTCATCCGTTCGTCCAGTAGTGAGTTGTAACTTGACATGTCAAATTTAAGTTCATTGTGAATCCATGTGAGATCAAATGCATTTTCCAAATCATCTTTATCACGTGCATTGTCGCGGATAGGGGTAAAATACTGTATTGGCCCGGTGTAAGCCAAAAGGTACTTTACTTATCCAATGCTGTATCTTGGGCTGCATGAAAAGTACAACTAATTAATGAAACAATTCGATATATATTTCCGACAAGCGGGATACGTTCCCCTTCGTGGAACTATCAATGGTACAGCGAGTTTCGTTATTATTTTGCGTATAAACTCCACGCAATGTGCAAGACTTACACAGTGTTTTGTTACCTATATAATACGCAACATTATTTGACATATATATCCTTCGGGCCCAAATCCATTAGCGTGCTCGTGGATTGTTGAATGTGAAATATTTTGAGTACTTTTGGCATAAGAGGAAACGTATTTAGCTTATCCATTTCAGCTCCCAGCACCGTTACATAACATTGGTGCAAATTGACAAGCTCTTTTTGGGCATTCTGATCAATTTGTACGCTTTTTCAGTTTTTGAAAATAAAAGTCAGATGGTAAGCAACAAGAGCGCAACTCGACGATGCCTGCGGTACACTAAAAAAACTTGGGTGCTCCTCCATGATTGAAATCCATCTCATGCTTTTCATTTGATGCAATTGGTTTTTGTTCTCGATGATTACGCCTGTATATTGACAGCAGCATACTTTCAATCCATATTGGCAAATACCGCCTATGTTAGGAGTGTGTAAGGATATTTTCAGAAACTAATTTATAAACTATTTTGAGTCACAACCTATACTAGGTAGATGACACATTATTACAACCTAGCCATAGTGGTCAAGGCGTCAACCTTAGAAAACTAAGCCGCGAGCTTTACCCCAGCTCAGCTTATCTTCATCTAATGAGTCCAAACGAGGACGAAACCGGTTGTGAAGTGTCAACGTTGGAAGTAACAACACCTAACCACCAATATTTTAAACATAATTGTAGACGTAGCGTAACAGAATAATTATTAAAAATTATGGTAATCAAACTATACACAGATTTTTAAAATCGGAAACCGCAAAAGGTACTTATATAATACACCGTTTGTATCCTAAAATCTCGCAAACTTATGAGTTATTAGGCACGTTGAAATTGAATGTAAGCTTATAATAGTGTCAATACATTTTCCACGCTCTTGTTACAAGTGCCTGCTCATGCCAAATGGAATGTTTAAACATAGTCACCTAGCTACTTTAAGTGAAATACGGTTGGGAATCTTAGGTTTCTATATTTAAAATGGTTGTCTATGCTGTGTTCTAAATTCCGGTAATTTAATTAAGTAGGCAACGTCGATATCTTCAAATCACCATGTTTCAATGATATGTTTGCGTATGATAGAGGACAAGTTTAGGTTACAAATGTAATAGGTAGAATAACCTAAAGCATTAAAAGGAGGTAATAGCGCATTAATTGGCGCTTGCTCGCAACCGTCGAGCTGAGCTGGATAACTTGATCGCTCATGAGGTGTGCAATTGATAGCAGTTCAAATTATAAGTTTAATTGGTGAAAGCTTAATTCTAAATGCGCCAAAACAGCACAGAACCAGATGAAGCACGGAGTGCAGATAAAACTTCCGAAGGAACACCCTACATGAAAAGTGTATTTATGTATACCTTTCAAAGGCCAGCCGTAGTACATTACTTGGAAAATGCGCTTAGTATGTAATAATTAATGTTTGTAGTTTATCAGATTCTTTTAGGCTTTTGAAACCTCATTGAAACAACTATTTGTTTGCAAGTATCGTAAAAGATGCAATCATTGAACTGTTTCATGTCATATTGATCAACAAATTTGGCGAGAACATTTGGCTGTATCCTTCCTTGCAGTTCTAAAGAAACTGTTGTTCAATTAATTATGTATTTTTTATCCTGGAATCTACCTCGGAATTATAGCTTTAAAAGGCTTATTGAAACTACCGCTCCTTCTCAGCACATCTCTTCCGTTAAAACCTTATCAGCCATATTCATTAACTTTTCAAGCGATCATCTTTCAATAAAATAGCAATAAACACATTTGTTTAATTTTGTTTTATTACCAAGGAATGGAAGGACGAATGCACAATAGAGTATGAAGCTGAAATTGCATTGCTAGATCAAACAGGTAATTGTACCTGAGCGACTTTAGATTCGGCTATACAGTTATATCTTTGATTGCTGCTTTCATCCAGTATTTAGCTTCCATGGAATACAAATGTTCAGCCTATTACGTCATTCTAAAATACATTACTTCGTTTCTCTTTCATTGAAGCGGGGTGCAAAACGGAGGTGTGCAACTGTAAACTTAAAGTTTGACAAATGCTTTGTGTCCTAAACAGTCAAGGATGTTGCATTTAACCTGGTTAAGATTTAAAGTGCATAGTATTAGTAAATTAAACACATTTTCAAAACGTTTGTTACAAATAGAAATTTATATGGTTAAATGGTATACTATTCTAAACTTGTATAGTTGCAAGACATAATGAATTTATTTACTGTTGACAGATTTCCATTAAGCGTTTAAATAAGAGATTTACATTTAAGTCCAATAAGTAATTTTGTAGTAGAATCAGTTAAATTTGTTTTTGCCTTCCTCATTTACCGGCATGCATACCACATAAAATAGAAGTCTGCAGCAAATAATTAATTGCAGCTTTCCCTTAAGCTTTTTATTGATTTCAGAGAGCTATTATTATTTGGTGTACGAAAACGCCGCATTGTTTTTCTCAAACTGATTTGTGCTGCTGGAGATAATATATGTCTCAAAAAGATTTTACTGAACTATTTTGCTCATGTAAGCAGAAGGGATTCAACGAAAATTGAAAACAGTTTACTTCGTTTATGTTCAATAATTCGATGAGGTTTTACTGCAAGATTTTCAGTTCCACTAGTCAGCCTGACGTAGGCGTTACTACAGTTATGGAAAAAATAAGGATTGCTGCTACTGCATGTAACATGTTGCGTTTTGGAGTACCAAGCGTGTTTCTTGCATTGGGACACACAATGTCAGTTATTATCCAGGTTGAAGTTGAAATCATCTGTTGCTACTAAAACTTGGCACGGTATCTGACGTGAGCGGTTTCGATGTTGCCTCTCCTGTCACTATAATGTACTGAATTGCACAGATCTGATGCGCACAAAATTTCCTAAGTTAGCACCAATTGCTAAATCTAGACGGGCTGACAGACATTTGGTATCACCTATCTTGATATGTTACTTGACGCCGTTGCCATTGCAATCGTTTCTATAACGTTACGTGCATGCTACGGAATGGACGACAGTCACTCAGACTGTCCAGAAATAGCGTTTTACTTTGTCTGACAGCAGTACGTGCTGGTTGAATTTGAGGATAAAAATAAGATTTACGTCTCCGATTTCATTGAGCGAAAATGTGTAAAAAGTACTTCACTGACTTAGCAAATTTTACCTTGAAGTTATATTTCGTCCGGTCGTATTTCATCGCCTAATATGTCAGCAATACCTCTTAATCGGAACAAATGCTTCCGCACTGGAATCTACAGTTTACTGCTGAGAGCTCCTGTTTGTAATTTCTGTTAAAGTGCTCAATTCATCAGTAATTCAAGATGAATCCTAAATTTAAAACAGTTAGTTCTCCTTTAGAACAGTTATGAGAAGGATATAATCTTCCATAAATTCCTGTCGATATATGCCTTCATAAAGCACACCTATGGCGTAAAAAGCTCGAAATAATTTGCCACATATGCATAAATGACAAAAACAGAAATACTAGTTGTGCCAATTCGTCAGCTGTATAGTAGGTATTAGCATTCAACGGCTTGCTCAATAATAGTAGGCAGTATAGCAGAACGCAGGTGACCTTAGCCACAAAATTAAGCATTGGTCGTGCTTATAACAGGTTGCGGACCATTCAAATATCCATGCAAAGCGCGCCAGAAACTCAGGTATAATGGCTGTGGAACGCGAGGTCCAATTCCTCCCCACAACGTAGTATTTTCCAGCCAAATTGAGATGCGGCACAAATGCGCACCTGTTGACAATGTTCTTTTACCAACTACTACCCCGTCTTGGTAGCAATTTTCCCTAACTTTATGTCCATTGGCATTGGCTGTGATTCGCTCATTTTTGGTTTTAAAGAGCCATCAGAGAACCACCTGGCTTGCTTTCTCTTCCCCTTAGTTAGGAATCAGTCGGTCACGTGATTTTGTGTGCGTCGTTAGCTGGGCAGCGTTCGCGTCCAAGTCACTAGTGCGCGTCTATTGTAACCTCCCTTCGTGTGCGTCCGTTCCGAGGGCTCAGCATTTACCCGAATACGTGCGTCTAGAATTGATATCATGCTCGCTTATTTTCCTTCTCACCAGCGCGTATCCACGGCTTCGCTAACAACATCAGGTCAGCGCAAACCCGTTCGATTGGCCAGTGTTCCAATTCGTTACCGTGGGTGTGCTCCAACTGTGCTATTGTCAATCCTATATGTGGTGTCCCTTCCATTGTAACACTGGTGAGGGTGTTTACGAACCATGACTGATGAATAAGCCGATTTAAAATAGACGCTGCGGTAGCGTAAACTGATGTCCGTCTTAATCGAAAAGCTCTCTGGTTCTTTCTTTCATCCAGGTCCAAGCGCAAATTTGCAGTCAGTGGACCATGGGGTTAGTGGCATCAGCGGATACCTGTACGACACCAATGCCGGTGTAACGTTCGAACGTTTGTATAAGCGTTACGAGGACTCGTTCACCGTTGACGTGGCTTGCCAAGACGACGCGTGGAAGGTCCAGCTGCTTATGCGCAAACTGAGTATGCTCGAGCACAAAAGCTACACCAACTTCTTTTTACCGAGGAACCCACGCGACGTTACCTTTGAGGAGACGGTACGATCGTTGTCGCAGATTTTTAGCGAGCAGTCCTCTCTGTTTAATGCTCGTTATCAATATCTGCAGCTGGCCAATCGTGACACCGAGGACTCCGTCACGTACGCGGGCGTCGTCAACCATGAATGCCAACGTTTTCCACTTGGCTCCTTTAAAGAAAACGCCTGATGTTCGTCTCTGGACTTCAGTGTCCACGTGATGCCGATAACCGGACGCGCCTCCTGTCCTAAATCTACAATGGGATATCTCGGTCACACTCCAAAAATTGTCCGAAGCGTGCCAAACGCTGCTCAGACTGAAGCACGATTCTGCCATGAACCTGAAAGCCGCCGCATTCGGTATGGTCCAGGCAGTTACAGCACAGAATGCGCAATCGTCCTCGCGCCCAACCCAATCCGAACGAGCGAATTCACCACCCTACGCGTGCCGATTTTGTGGTGCCTGGCATTTCCACCGGGACTGCAAATTCCGCCAGCACTGTTGTCATCTTTTGGCAGAGTGGGTTACCGGAGTAGTTAATCTCCTCCCAAGGGTGCCAAAACAGGGCTGGCCCCCACCTGCGATCCAAAGAAGAGATCCCGACACGGATGCACGCCCAAAACATTGTCCGGTTGCCAACTCCGTGAGTTTTCTGGCCACGTTCCCAATCTACGCTACGGATCGGAGTGAATGCTTCGACGTCTTGAAAACACTTAGTCCGTCAGATTTAAGATGAACACTGCGTCGCACTGCACGATCATCTACGTGGATCTCTGGCGATGCCTTGGCAAGCCACCGTTCGACCTGGCCTCCCAATCTGCCACCAGCTCCTGTGGTGCGCGCGTGAAGCTAACAGGGCGGCTGCACTGCCCGTCTCCTTCTGGAGCGCAACGTTCAACGCGATCTGCTACACTACGAAGGCGAAGCTCAACCTGTATGTTCTCGAAGGGCTCGGAACCCGCGACTTGGCCGATCATCCTCTTAGGGTATTAGGAAAACAGCTATTAGAAATTCAATTATTTTGTGAATGGGCTTATTAGCAGTTCTTTTTTTCCTATTTTCTACATCTTTAATGCTTTTTAAACGCTCCAATTTGTTAGACCGATTGGTACACACACGTAATTGTTAATGGATACTCCTATCCGTTTCCCCTTCAGACGTGCCATTTCCAAGAACACAATTCATTTGTTTTTCTCCGCATCCGTTTTTCTACTTGGTTATGTTATAGGAATATTAGGTTGTCACACCATTATTGTACTTGTTATAATTTTGCCTGCACTTCTTATTCTCCTTGGATTCATGATATTTGTTTAAACGCTACGTTTCATTATTCTGATTGGCCAGTGCCCGTCAATGTAAATGGAGGTTTGATTTACGCTTGGTGTCTCACGATGCTATTTTTAAGGACATATGCAATTTGCCCTTATATACACTATTGCTTACTCGCCGTTGCATTTCACGTTTTTCATTCTGCTGGGTGGCTCAAGAGTAATGTATTGGCTTCCCTTCATTTTGCTTTCAAAACCATATAAGCAAATGTGATTTCACGTATATTATTAGCTTTCTAAATCTTCTTTGGAATTGTTCTTGCGGTCGTGCAGCGAAAGTGTCACTGGCGAAACAAAATCGTGCCATCTGCAAAGCCATACATTCTCCGACAGTAACAAAAGACTACATCATCAGACAGTTCGCCCCGGTATTCCAGAAAGGTCTTGGCCGCTGTAGGCGCATCCGGGCAGCGTTACAGCTCGTATTTGTGCTCAACCGGTTCCTTGTGATCCACCAGCAAAACCGTAGTCTAGCACGCACATTGACTACGCTGGTCCCGTCGATGGATTTCCTATCTGGTCGTTGTCGACGCCTATTCCAAATTGCCAGAAATGGCCACCGTCATCCCACCAACTGCATCCGCCAACCTGCCTGTTCTCCAACGCCCCTGCCTTCCCGAGATTTTGGTATCCGACAACGGTTCCTAGTTTACATGTTTGTTCTTTGAAGATTTTTGTCGCCGACACTGCATCAAAAACCTCCGCTCACCTCCTCACCATCCCCATTTTAATGGTCAAGCGTAGCGATTCATCGACAAATACAAGAGGGCGCCTATGAAATCTCGCCGGTACGGGACCGTGAATGATTACCTTCAAGGCTTCCTGCCCTCGTAACAGTTCACACCAAATCCAGCTACGCCAGGATGCTAGTCACCAGCTGAAGCATTGATGGGCCGCATGCGACACACCAACAACGAAGCCAGCCTTCCGACTGAGAAGCCACAT
>OX104062.1:25989855-26076386 GCA_944474145.2 Dicrocoelium dendriticum | reverse complement strand
TGTAATCACTTAATTACCGCGTAACCAATATGTCAAAGTATGTAAGGCAATTAATTTACTCTATTTCGCACGTCAACATAAGGTTTGATTGCATGCATTTGGATGTCACTGTCGCTGCAGCGATGTCTTTGTCGGAATCCATAATAAACAGTTTAGCATCCACATAACGCTGGTATAGAATCACTATCGTATGAAATAATCTACCTTGGATCATGCTCATGAACACATTCACCAACGAAGGGATTGATGAACCGCCCATCGCAACTACGTTTATCCGTCGATAGGCTATCCCTTGAAAATAACACTTGCGTTTGTGCACAAACGAGGCATGCGCTGCAACGTTTTCGCAGGTAACTGCAGTCGGATATTATAGTTTGAGTTAAACTCAATAGTCTCGCTCAACCGGATGTTGTTGAAGAGGGACTGTAAAGCATGCGAAGACGTTCGCCTTTTGGTGTAGGTTTACTATAACATGTAACATAGTAGTTAGAAATTGGTTGACAAAGCGGCTTCACTATAAATATTCTGACGGGTTAAAGCACGTTATTTAAAAATTTGGAAATGACTTGGTACTGTACATTAACCATGGGAATAATTGGTTGCATAGGCATTCCTTCTTAATACAATTTGGACAAACCTCACAGCTGTGGATTATTGAGGACCACATGATTTAACGCTTCATTATGGTCTTCAGAGATGGAGCCATGTAGATTGTGTACGCTTAATTCGGGACAACCTTGCATCTCAACCAAACAAAACGTAGCAAAGCAGTATTCGGCTTGGACTTTCTATTGTCGAGCAGCATTGTTTCCAACTTACGTAACTATTTCTGCGTGACTATACTGCCCACACCCGACCTCTTAGAAAGCTTCGATCGTACTCTTCCTTTGTTGCGCTCCAACAGACAGTTTTTATAATACTCCACAGTGAAAGTTGTCTATAGTTATATTTGGGCACTGCAAAAGAATGCTATATTGATGAAATATATGGTACCAACATGATTAAATATTTAGTAACATGAGGCAAATTTAGGCACTTGTTGATCATTTTAAAAATCTTCACTCATCCAATCCTGGTGATGCTAAATAAATGGCGTTCAAACTTAAAAATGCGGCCCGGCAAACAAGCTCTTTTATATGCTTCACATTTATGCCAAATACAACACCTTTAAGTGTTTAAGATAACAAATCAGATGGCGTGAGCAGATTGTGTCAACATGCCAAACTTTTGTATGATTTATCCGCATAGATGCTGCTCGGAAGACAGCTGGCAATGGTAAAGCTAAATCCGTTATGTACTATTAATTTGGACACAACGGGTAGCATTTGAGAGGAAACGCCACTTTTCGATTCAGGAATTGATTACACACTGACAGTGACATCTAACGTTTGTGTGCCCAGTGGTATTGTGTCAGATATTTTACATGCTACATAACAAGTTGGCGAAGGATTAGAGAGTGGCATTCATCTGTAATTTTGCTTGTGCTGGTAATCCGTTAAAGATTGTAAAATTTTCACATTTTTTTCGATGCCGGATGCATTATTCGTTGCAACCGAATGCCATAATTGCGATTAGTAGAATATGTTGGAAATTAGACATAAGTACGTTGGCAGTAATTTAGAGAAAAATAAGGGATATGATTCCAATGATTAAAAAGCGTTGACCAGAGATGGTACTAATCTCTAAGATTATAGAGGAATATACAATAATTGTTGTCTATTTTAACCTTACCAATTTTTCAGTTATATGCATATTAAAGACTTTATATGAGTTTACTCATAGGAACTCAAATGTGAAACATTTTCGGATATATAAATTGAGCGGATGCCCACTGAGAGATGAACAACTTAGGAAGTCGGAAAATCCGAGCAGGATGGCTTTATGGTTAATGGTACATACAACGGTATGCCTATATTCTACAAGCAGCCGATAATCCAAGAGTAATTGTTGAACAATTGCTAATGATTTATACCAACTAAAAATCAGTTAGTTGACAAGTCCCACAGGATGGTTGGGGAAATTACGATATCAAATGATATGTGATTTCTCTTTATGAGCCTTTATGCAGCAGATGCCCGCTAAATAATAGTAGTTTAATCGGCAATTGAATGCGAACGACGAACAAACATAGGGGCAATTGTATTTGTTGAACGTCGTGAGTAAAGTAAATGCAAGAGTATTCACTTCTGTATCGCCACTTTAGGTTTATGTGATGTAATATTGGAGCATAAAATTATATCCAATATATTCCAAAGTACTGAGATAAGGCGACGAAGTGTTGGGGGTCAAGGGCAGGATCCAATCCTTAAGACTAACATAATCGAATATATAATTTATGTGACATAAAGATGGCACACGCTTAAGGAAGTAACTTGTTGATTCACGCAACGTCTAATTAGTGATCAAGTATTCGTATATCTAGGACATTTACAGTGTGCCAGGTGAACGAGCAACGAAAAACTGCACTGGTGAGAAAGTAACATATTGAAATTCACCATTATATTAATAAGAGGTTCACTAAGTCCATAGCTGCTCCCAGTGCAGTAAGTGTTTGCTCAGTATAGCACAACAAGCATGGTGTTTCAAATACATGTAATAGGGAAATGGCATATATAATCTGAAAATAATAAGTCTGGGGAAGATAAGATTTTGTTAAGAGGTGGCTTTATTTAGGTAAGTAAAATGAAGAAATTGCAAGGCATAATTATTACCGTATATTAAATACTGGTCATTGGCCCAAAGGAATTATGCAAATGTAACCAGTATACTTTGATTGGGTCCAGCGACGTTTGGCAAAAACTGTATGCAGCTATTTTTAATGTATGCCATGCACAGAACGTTTTAATAACCATGGAATTTATCCCGCTGGGCTTCGGCGGATTAATCTGAACCCGCTTTCTTTACATTGCCATACGTCCTCATATGTCAATGATATAACAGCGGCATACGTCCTTAAGCATTAGATACCATTTACAATAAGAAATTGTCATAATACCAAAGTTCAAAGCGATAATAATAGATTATTTTGTTTAATCCGCCACTGATTGATTTGAAAAACGTCTGTAACAGCAGAACACAATAATTATAATAATATTTTACATTTTTGGGTTTATTATGCATGCTATTTTCGGCAAGCATATTGTTAGAATTGTTTCGCATACTATTGACAGCATATTTTAAAAGTCAAGACGAAATAAAATCGCGTTTTTATTCTTCAGGGTGTTATAATGGAAAGCCTTGTTTTGGTGAAAAATACTTCATGACAGCGTGATCTAACTCTTCTTTTACCGACGTAACTATGTTTTTATTTTCTTGGGCGAACAAAGAAGTGTAATTGTGCTAAAAGGGTAAACAGGAAGGTTTACGTTTTTGAACAGAGAATCTGATGTAGCTGAATCAGTTACAATACATTGTGGCATTCCAAATAGATAAAGGGAAGAAGGGGCTGTTTAATTATTTTTATTCTAGGAGCCGTACATATGGGCCCAGACAGATATAATGGGAGATTATCTGCGTTTTTGAGACGAACATGGTTGGACATTGTCAACTGTTTCAGGGATTTTGTTATGAATATAGCTGGACGTGAGCAATTAAAGGAACGATGAAAGATACATTCTTGAATAGGGTTGAATACGCTGGAGGCAGAATCATTAGCTTCACCGTACTACCTGAGATGTTTATGTTGGAGCAAAATGGGAAGCATAAGTAATTGAGAGAAGAATGAATATTAAAAGCGAATGCACGTGGATAGATTCAACCTGCGTTTCCTTCTTAACTCACAAAATTTGATTTGGCTGAATAAGCAGAATATGTGGTGTGGGAGCAAAACGGATTATCTCAACATCAGTAAGCAATTCCTCTGCATTCCACACTTGTTGGTGTCTGTGGGTTTTGCTTGTTTGTGTGCCTACAATCTATTTTAGACAATATTTTAGCTATACTGGACAATGCAACGCGCCACTAACAAGGTGAAACTGGAGTTTTTCACATTCTTTATTCAAGTAAATGTACGAGAGTTTATGAACAATTACGTTAAACATAATATGCCGACAAGAGAAATTTTGTTCGCTTTGATTTAGCGACCACTGAGAGTGCGATTCAAAGTCTGCATTCAAGTTCCCGTTGACGCAGTAACTCCCTTCAGAATAACCATTTGTTCCAGTAACTAAACCTGCGTCATTGTTATAGGTAAATATAACTCCCACCCAAATTCTACTTTCTGCCCATCGAATTATCAGGTGTCTAAGCTGTACCCAAGAAAAGTCGTTTCTTGCCAAGCAGTGAATAATAGCAAATTGTGGGTAACTAACTAGCTGACATGATAAAAGCAACACTTAAACAAGTAGATAGAAGAAAATTTAAAACACTATGTTTCCTTTAGCAATTTAGTATCTGTGATGAAAAGACTAGGCTTGGATACATTCAATACATCTCGTCCCCTCAGTACCAATAATCGACATCTGATTAGCAGGAGGACTTTGGCAGAAATCGTATTTTTTCATCCCGGTTGCTCACGAGCGCCATAATCTTACCAAGACCCAGGAAACTTGGATAAATTGCATGGTCATGGAGGATAAGTCTCGCTGTATTTACCTTTGCTTGTATGTTCTGGTGGTCTGACAATGTTCCCAGTGGCTCCGTGGCAAAAGTGTATTCTAGATAGCTTTTAGTGGTCACTGTGCAGTACTGTATAGGAAACCGAGAGAAAGCGAACAGTTGACTAAACCTTTTAAGGCAAAACCATCTGGAAATTTTTTGGGTCGATGGTTTGGTTAATTTGTTTGTGGGCCAACGGGACATACCAGTGATATAAACCATTTGCATATATCTAGCTACAATTGGGTGCTACCAGAAAAGCTCTTGGTGCAGAGGGCATAACAGAAGTTCATCCCTATTTGGGGTCGAGTCTAAGTTTGCGTATCATATTCTTTGAACGCACATGACTGGTTATATCTAGATTGTTTAATAGTCTAACAAAACAGAAGGACGCCGGGATTATCGTGAGGTAATAGAAATTTGAACGCTGAGTCCAGTTCTCTCTTGTGACGTGACATAAGACTTGTATGCCTATTGAGGAAACCGGCAGAATACGCGAGCACGGAAATTGACGGAAGTAGATTGACTAGTCATTTTCAGGCTAAAACTGTATAGACATATTTTTCTTTATTTGGGAGGAGTGAGTCCATCCAGTGTGGTTATGCGATTAGATCCGCAGTCGCAAACGAATTATTATATACTGTATGAGTTAGTCCCGATGGACTGACTTTCTTTCTTGAAACGCTTCGGTAAAATTAAAGTTCAATTATTGATCCCAGCCTGGACAGAACCATAACTTAACTGCATAGCAGAGAATAAACCTGTAGTAGTCATAGCACAGGAAATTACGCAAGAAAAGCAACACAATATATAAGTTTTTCTTGGCTTGCGCAAGCAACAAGTCCTTCGGGCTTTGTTGTTAGCCGTGTTTCTCTATAAATCTGGATAGCCACTTATCGCCACGAGTGTTCTTGTCATTAAATCTTGCGCGTCATGCGGACAAGCAACAGCAACTGCTTCCGGAACAATTAAATAAAGTTGTTGTTACGAGTTTCATATTGCGCCGTACTGATGTACAGCCAGTGAAATGTGGGTGATTGATTGAATCAAGTTGATTTCCGGTGTAAGGACCATTAATTTCTTTCGTTACCCATGCGACTGATACGGACGTCTAAGAATGGAAAATAGATTTTCGGTTCCACTCCACAGAAGTTGTCAAGATCGTTGTGAAGCGTTTTCAAGCTGCTCGATCTTTGCACAATCTATTCCTCTCACGAATGTACGGAAATCTATTATTCACATAGAACCTACGGTACGTCTTTTTGGCTTTACTATAGATGTAACTCTTTCTAGCAAGAGCGAAAGCAGTTAGTGAGTACAGGGTCTCGTTTACCAACAAGAGCAACACCATTAATGTAACCGTACGATGTACCTAAAATATTTAATACACCACAGCAATCGAGTGGAATAGATAAGGAATAGCAGGCTTGTTTGAATGGTTTACGTGTTCAACCGAACATCGGAGGCAGCAGGAATTTAGTCAGCATATACTTAATCGGATAGGTTGGTATTACCCTATACATTGGTATTTGATAGACTCACCAGGAATATATGTATTTGTCAATATTTGCTTTGGCGAAATAATGTTCACTATCCGGCGAGTCAATTACGCTGCGCTGCATTCATCATTGATGGATTCTTTGTACGTGGATTTGTGCGCTTTTTCATTTTCATTACCCCATATAGCCGCGGAGTATTGCCGATACCCGGCATAAAATATTGATGATTTAGGCTGGTTACAACATTCGTTAGTTTCCACACCTTATTGAGCATTTTAAATCTACCTGAGTAGTTCAGATTTAAATTGGGATCCTAAGCAAACTTGGCCTTATGTAAGACAAACACTGCAGTGTTGTTACTAGGCCTTGTAAAAATACTTATTTAGTAGGCAGTTTATCTGTCGCCTGAAGGTGCCGGAGTTTAAGTGCTCCTTGTTCACTCCCCTGTGCAGACTTTTCTTGGTCAATATCAGTTATATTCTTTTTAAATCCAATACCGTATTTACGACTGGATGCTTTAAGCTCCTACAACCGAATAAGTTCCACAAAAAGGCTTCAACCTTCTAGGGAATCATCGTAACCAAGTCCATAAAAACGGCTACTTATTGCCACTTATCAAACTGTATGTCGGATGTATTTACCACCTACATAACAGGAGAAAGAAGGATTGGGTCATTCGTTTGGTTAGTCTTTGGTGTAAATTCTAATCATATATAATGTTCTCGCATTTGTACGGTATAGAGTAAATTTACAAAATACGTTCCTAAGAAAAACTTGTTAAAAAGCGAAAATCGTTCACATATTTGCAGTCCAGTGTGATTAGTGCGTCAAGAAGACCAATATTAATAGACAGCCTATGTTCCATATGTATTTAAACACAGGACTAAATGCCTATAATAAGGCTGACTATTTCTTGATGGTATGACAGTATATACACATTCGATTCGTGCATTATTAGGCCATATTCAGCATCGCACACAGTGATCTAGATGCTACTGAATGCTAGTATTTTACCAAATACTAACGAGGCTATTTCCTGTCCGTGTGCCACAAATCTAAAACACCAACATTCTCTGGTTGGACATCTGCTTTTGGCAATACACTAAACGATTTAAAGCTATATTATTTTTACAGCCGAAACTCTTTCTATCCCACCAAAACATGTATGATATATCTAATCATTAATGCTAATTCCCTCATTTCATACAATAATACAACGGCAGGTCTGTTAACTTGCAACGTTTTAGCATGTGAAATGCTAGACGCTATGGCACTCAGCAATGAAAGATGCTGTGATAAATGGGCATTTAAAATATTCTACGAATCTCCGCAAGAGAGTTCGTAGACTAGCCTTACGACTTACGTACTTTGAATGCTGATAAGCATTATATGGTTCTTGAGACCAAAACCGGACACTCCATTGCTTTTTCCTGTGATTTCTGGGTGCTTTCACACAGCTGGAAATGCTATCTATGTGCAACATAAAATATGCTACAATATCGCCGACAGAGAAATGGCGGAAAAACTAACAAAGCGGTTTGCACCGGAGAGATGGCCGATTAGCATGTGCCCAAAATAAGTTTAATGCGATAGTAACTGAAAATAGCGAAGCGTTTATAAATTAATTGCTTTCAACCAAGCCCGTTTACGCGAGTCATCCAGACACTCCTGTAATTTGCATTTAATAATGTTATACTATGGAACTAATGCTGAAATTCGTGGCATCTTTGCTTAACAAGAATTGAGGTGGCAAGGTTAACATAAAATCCGTGAAAGTCCATATGTATGTGGCTGTTAAATTACTCGGTGTTGATCACTACACAATGTAATATTCTTTACATCCGTCACAGTCCAAGTATTTGCGGTTAGAGCCGGTTGACCAAAATTTCATAAACATTTGCTGAACGCTGACGTTTCCAGATTAATAGTTTGGGAATTTAAGGAATTAATAAGCTCATGTATTTCGATGCATCCAGTCCAAAGACAACAAGGACAAACAAGACTGACTAATGTTTGTATAGAAATCAATATTTGTATACACACTGCTGAGTTAAAGTAAACAAGACAGAAATCAGACTTTGTCATCCATGCGATAAGGAGATATTCAAGAAGCAAACATATCTACTAAATATCCATTTGCATTCGATTTAAAGTTCCATTTGACAAACTGGGTGTCAGTGATTAGCCTGAGGAAGCAGCTGCTTAAATACACTAATACAAGTACAGTTTTCGTTACAGATTAGCATAGCTGACTAAGTTGGAAACCAACCTAAGTCTCTTTTGGTGGAATACATGTCGCTGCAACCAATGCTCAAATGCTCAGTACGTTCGCACAACCGGATGAAACTGGACTACAACACATAAGCAACAGTGATATAGAGGTATTTCTCTTGGCTCTACGTGCCAAGTCCCCAGATTATTTATTGTCTGGCTGCAAACCATCAAAACTACGGTGCACAAGTAAACTAGTGGTTTCACAACACGTATTCAAGGTTACAGAACCTTTTGAAGTAGGTTTCGCGGTGATTGCTCTAAACGTTATGTCTGTGTAACATGCCAAACAGTAGCTTTCACAAAAGTACAATATAAAATGACACGCCGTATGGCGGAAGTGCATATGATAAGCATATCTTTTGCTCACCGGA
This sequence comes from Dicrocoelium dendriticum, assembly GCA_944474145.2. NCBI lineage: Eukaryota > Metazoa > Platyhelminthes > Trematoda > Plagiorchiida > Dicrocoeliidae > Dicrocoelium > Dicrocoelium dendriticum. The sequence continues at coordinate 26,067,646 of OX104062.1, read as the reverse complement.
ATGCCGCGATTAAATAGCTTGAAGTCACTGAGTTTCGTGGAGGTAAGTAATACGTACAGGCTACCGATTTTGCTATACAATTGGCGACTTCAGAGAAGATCATCGCAGTAGTACTGTATCTCCCCAATGAAGTCACGTTCCTTAGATAATGTACGTAAATTATTCAGTCCCTGGTTTTAGAGGTAATGGTTTCTAAGAGGGACTGTGAACAAATCTGCGCTCGTCCAGTTTAAATGCAACCGCTGTTAGCACGAACCGGTCCATCGTACAATAAAAATTACGCTTTTGGAACTAATGGTATTTTGATCCTTTGCTTAATGGTGAAATCACAAAATCATCATTAAGAGTGCAAAAACCTGAGGCATTTACTTTCATTATATGCTTTAAGAATACTAAGGAAGGGCGATATCTTTACAATTGGGACTTCCACGGGCCTCAATTGCCTAAATAGAGGCTAACTATTTGAGGAAATTGCGCTCTGAAATTGCTGTTATTAGAGACTTGTACCGATATCTCATAACACTAGGACGTCAGTAATATATAGTAAAATCGCATGCCATAATACGACCAGCCAATTAATCGAATGAGTGCAAACTTCCTAACTTGATTTCAGACCCTGACTTAGTTTTAAACGATTCTGTTTAACTGCTTTCAAGTGACAGGTTGGCTTTACATAATTGACGTTCGCATGAACCAACCTGCTTTTACAAGATGATACAACAAATTTTCAATTTTCCTATAGTAAATTTTCGGTATCTTGTTATTTCATAAAATGCAGGTTTTTTATATATATTCCGTAGATGTTATAATCCTAATATAATAATAGGTATAATTCTCATCAAATTATTAGCTCTGTTCCTAATTTTCACAGATTTTAGATGTGCAGGTTATCTCCTGCCCTTGTTGGACAATATAAAAATATGTTCTTATATTCCCTTCAATGTATTTTCTTCAAGGTAACTGCTGCAAGTGTTTGTGTTTTATGCTAAGGTACGAGGTACTTTTGTAGTCAAGGTATATTGCAAACACTAAAGAGGGATTACATAACGTAATATTGTTGTGTTGCACTCAGTAAATGCTGTCTGGCCCTTCATTTAGTAGCTTGTCAAGTAATGCTTCTCACGAACAAATTGACATTATGATGTCCTGGTTGAACTAACCTCCCAGCTTACTGTGAAATGATTGCAGTATCACACCATCTGACTGTGATTGGGAGCCGAGTTCACAAGGAAGCGTATCGAGTTAAACAGAATGTGAACCGCAAATGTTTGTTGCCCTGTTGTATAACCATGATGGTTGGCGGCATCCGGTTTCGGATTTGCCTGTCACTGTGGCAAGCCACAGGACGCCTGCGCCTACAGAGGGACCATGGATGGCTTGCGCTGCACCACCCACAGCTCCAACCACATACCCCATATCCAGTGTAAACCCGAAGGAATAAGACCGGGAGGCATGCGGATGGGAACCACGTTTCATCAACGGAGCCGGCCCACACTCCTTCACAGGCAAACACAAGCACGCTGTATTTGGGGAATCAAGCCGCACACAAGGCGGTGGCTGGACCGTAGTCCGCTCCACACTGAGTGCATGGAACCGCTCTTTGAGCCTAGCACGGCCACAAGAACCGTGCACCCCGTCCCCTCCAGCAACGACCAACTGTCTCCTGGAGCCAGTATGAACGATGTAGTGGGTAATAGACAGGTAGGCACCTTGTCAACATACACATCAAGCGCAACCATACCAGGGATATCAAACAACAGCCATTCACTTTAAACGACAAGCTGAAATAAAATAAATCCAATAATGCATACAGATACGGTGGCATAACTCTTCGCTAAATTACCATATGAAGTAAGTTGGTTAGCAACAAATCCGTGATAAGTAAGAAATGTCCACAAGTTACTTAAAATGCTACAAACGCAACAAAATTACCGAAGATAAGCGCAATTAGTGTAAGCAACGTGGCCAGTTAATAGAACATTATACAGGGAGGCAGAACAAATCAAATAAAGCGGAATGAAATTTAGCCAGCTTAAAAGGACCTAGTTTAAGTGTAAGTTGGTTTAGCCCAACTGCGGTGAAGAAGCATCAAGAATGCAACAGCAGCCTCAGCATGATAAACTCCTTGTTACCTATGTCCCGGGGGGAAGAGTAGGTAGATTGCAATATGCATTACCATGAATCCGATTGTACAATACCACCCCGCTGTACTTCAGTCTTCGCAGCCAAAGCGGATTAAAATTGATTTATTTGTACGGCTCTCGATAATACTTAGTAGAATATTTGTTTAGTTGGTGTTTAGCTCTTGGCCGTTGAATGTAATCTATGCTATTCTGTCAGATTGACTCACGTTTCCACGGATTATACTTCAATACTTCAGGATGGGACGAGTGGGTATTTTAAAAATTTCAACACTGGCTGAGGTTGTATAAACCTTATGAGATATATTAGCCACGGACTTCCTGACTCTTACTACCTGATACACAAACCGCTTAGGAAAGTCGCGCATAGACTGTTTTACACAAATGCATTCGGTGTTAATTGTGAGAGACGCCTCGGGTATCCAACACCGAGACAAGTGATACGCAACATTTGTGCTGAGAAATTCAAGACACTTGATACACCGTGTCTCAAGTGAAAGAATGCCATCTTGGATGAATATTAGTAAATTCTGTAGGTCAATTCATTGGAAATTATTGACAATTTGTTAACAAATATTGCAAGGGAACACCTGAGACGATGACGACGAGGATGCGGAGAGAAAGATGTGCTGGGTGCATTGGATGCACAACGTTCCCGAAGTGACTATTCTACCGGATGTGCGTTATTCCGATATCATTGTGCTCACCGTGGATACGGTGCGTTGTGGACATCTGATTGAAATGCTTTTGCTGGCGAAAAAACCTGTTATCTGTATTGGCCCCACCGGGACGGGAAAAACGATGACAATTATGCACAAGCTCACACGTAACATGCCAAAAGAATACTTATCAGATTGCCTTGTCTTCAGTGCGAAAACCACCGCACGCCAGACTCAAGAGCTGATCGATAGCAAGCTGGACAAACGGCGAAAGCAAGTGCACGGGCCGCCGATGGGCCGGTTTCTGGTGTTTTTCATTGATGATCTGAACATGCCTGCTCTTGAGGTCTTCGGCGCTCAGCCCCCAATCGAGCTGATTCGTCAGTGGATGGACTTCGGTGGATGGTACGACTCGAAGAACATCGGAGAGTTCCGCAAGCTTGTTGATATGAACTTTATCGGTGCCATGGGTCCACCAGGTGGTGGACGCAACCCTTTTACGCCGCGCCTAACGAGACACATTAACTTTTTGGCTTCCAATGAACTGGATGAACAAAGTATGCGAACAATCTTCGGTGTGGTGCTCAAATCATGGCTGTCTCGACCAGGCTCAGACAAACCTGCCGCACAGCTCCTGCAGCACGCGGATGCTCTTGTACAAGCTTCCATCCAAGTATACACAACGATTCCATCGCAACTTCTACCAACCCCGGCCAAGAGTCACTACACCTTTAACATGCGAGACTTGTCAAAGGTGTTCCAAGGCATGCTAATGGTAGAACCTGGCAGTTTGACTGGTAGTCTGGAGCAGCTGCTTCGTTTGTGGTTCCATGAGTCGTCTCGAGTGTTCCAAGATCGCCTTGTCAACGAGGCGGACCGTGGCTTGTTCCGTGATTTGATCAGCACCAAATCCAAGGAGACAATCCAACTTACCATAACTGATTACGTTAAGTCTGAACCACTGCTGTACGGTGATTTCTTAACCGCTGCTGCAAGTGATGTGTGGAAATACATCGAAATGACAGATCACTCGCAGGTGCTGCAAGTGATGGAAGAAAATCTGGAAGATTACAACCAAGTCAGCACGGCCAAAATGAATCTGGTTCTCTTCATGTACGCGATAGAACACATTTGCCGCATCGCGCGTATCATTCGACAACATCAGGGCAACGCTCTTCTGTTGGGCATGAGCGGCAGTGGTCGCCAGAGCCTGACTCGATTGGCAGCACACATGGCCGAGTACGAGTGCTTCCAGATCGAATTGTCCAAAACCTATGGGTTTACAGAGTGGCGCGAAGATTTGAAGAAGATTATGCTCACTGCTGGTATAGATGACAATCCAGTGATCTTCTTATTCTCGGACACTCAGATCAAATCGGAATCATTCCTGGAAGACATCAACAACATTCTGAATGCTGGTGATGTGCCCACTATTTACAGTCTCGACGATCTTGACAAAAGCTATGACGCCATGAAGTTAATAGTCAGTGAGCGAGGATTACGACCAACAAAAACCAATCTATTCAACTGTTACACTAAGAGAGTTCGTGACAACCTCCACACCGTAATCACCATGAGCCCCGCTTGGTGAGGTATTCCGTGCTCGTCTGCGACAATTCCCTGCGCTAGTCAATTGCTGCGCAATCGACTGGTTTAGTGAATGGCCTTCAGAGGCACTGGAGTCTGTTGCACTCCGTATACTGCGGCAAATGACCGATTTGGATGTGCATGAAAGTGTGCTTGAAGCGTTGGTGAAGACGTGCATCGATTTGCATCAATCTGTGATGCATTACACCGAGCTTATGAAACAAGAGTTGAACCGACACAATTACGTCACTCCGACCAGTTTCTTAGAATTGTTAGGCGTGTTTTCCAAAATCTACGGAATGAAGAAGCAAGAAGTGATCGCCGCTCGAAACAGAACGAAAACCGGTTTGGACAAACTTTTTCCACCGAGGAAGTGATCTCAAAGTTGCAAGAAGAGCTGGAGGTGATGAAATCAGAGCTGGAGAAAGCTGTGGAAGAATCCAAAGTGATCGTAGAAGAGATAGCGCGTGATTCCAAGATTGCCGAAGAGACACAGAAAGTGATGTTGTATGAGGAGCAACAAGCAACGAAGAAAGCCTAATAATGCGAAATAATACGTGATGATGCTCAACGCGATCTGGACGAAGCGATGCCCGCTTTGTAAGAATCTCTAGAGGCCTTGAAGGCATTGAATAAAAACGATATCACGGAGGTACGTGCCATGATGAGACCTCCGGAAGGTGTGCGTCTCGTCATTGAGACAGTTGGTATCTTGAAAGATGTGAAACCAAAGAAAGTGGCTGGCGATAAGCCGGGTGTCAAGTTTGACGACTACTGGGAACCAGGAAAAACACTGCTCCAAGATCCAGGCAAATTTTTAGACTCTGTACTCAAATTCTACAGAGATAACATTCCGGACTGCATTATTAGCAAAATTAAACCCTGTATAGAGTCTGAAAGCTTCACACCAACGGCGATTTCAAACGTCAGTAAGGCCTGTACAAGTATATGTCTTTGGGTCCACGCTATGTACAAATACCATCATGTTGCGAAGAACGTGGCTCCCAAACGTCAGGCTCTGCATGCCTCCGAGCTGGAGCTCGAAGAGACGGAGAAAATATTGCAGGAAGCACGAAATCGCCTGGTGGCTTGCGAAGAGCGTATTGCCAGTCTACAAAGCAAATACGATGAATGTATTCGCCGTCAGCGTGAGTTGGAGGAAAAGAGTCAGTTGTGCGAAGCCCGACTGGTTCGTGCGGACAAGTTAATTGGGGGACTAGGCAGTGAAAAACTGCGATGGCAAGAAGCGGTGGTCAAGTTTGATCATTTACCGCAAAATCTTGTGGGAAATGCGTTGTGCTCAGCCGGTACTGTGGCTTACCTCGGACCGTTCCCCGGCACATATCGCGTAGAAATGTCTCGTGAATGGGTTTCAAAGCTGCAAGCCAACGGGGTAACCTATACAACCGACCCAGCTCCAACCTTGGTTCAGAATGCTATGTTTGGTAACCAAACTGATGTCGTTAATATGAAGCAGAGAAAGAAATAGACCGACCACACTGTCTTGTACATCCACGCTGGTAATTGAAGGCGGCGAAGAGGGATGGTCCTGTAATGTGACTATTTAAGAGTGACCGTTCATTTATGAATATAACCAACAGAGTCGGGTGTCCTGGACTCCAATGAAAGCAATGTTTATCAGTACCCATCCGTGAGGCACCCAAACAGGAGCTGTCTGCAAGTCAGTAATAGAATTGACATCGCACTTTTTGATTCATTTTATTCTAATATGTGGTTCAAATCATAAAGCTAGAAGATTGTGCTCGATTGCTTGTATAGTAAAAGCAAGACTTGTCTGTCAACTGCAGTGAGTTGATGAAATTCATCACAACATTTTTAAACCATTTTTCGGTTAATCTGAAGAATGGAGGGGTGTGACAGATGGATCTGTGGCTCCCAATCTACCGTTTTTAGCAGCCCTTGTTTCAAAGCATGATAAACAAAGATTTCCCTTTATCTATAAAGCGGATTGCTCAAAGTGAATTAGTAAAATAATGCAAAAGGAGCGACGACATATCTGGCTGTCCCAATTTTATGGTGGAGGCGGGTGAATTCATCAGCTTCCAAATTGGAGGGCGGTTTAATAAAATTAATTGCATAGTAGATATTGCGAAGATAAAAAGCATTTCTAAACCGAGCCTTAGTCATTGATATAACAGCGTATTTATATGGTCAGTCTCCAGGTTAATGGATGGTGGGAAATAACGCGCTAACTGATTCACAGATGACGACTGGGTCTTGGAATGAGTGGCTTTTCTTGTCTGTCAATGCAGTGCTCAATGAAAAGCGGTGTTTGGTCCTTCGATTGAGACTTTTGACAAGATTTTTTGCTTTAGTAATGGGTTGATTTTGGACTACACCTTTTGTGACTGGATTGCGACACGGGTTTGGGGTCTGCTACCTTTACCTTAGAAGAGGAAATAACATGGAAATGCGTTTTGGTTTTACAGTGTTTTCGGTCGGGCAGCACCTGATTTTCATCCTTTTTGCTTTAGATATCATTCCTATTCCTGTTTTTTCTTTCTGAGTTCTCCGCATTCATTGCGTCTGCTTGACTCCAACAATGAATCGGTGCATTTGCAGGATAATTTCACACTTGCCTGCTTGTTTGTGGCGTGTGACCATTTTTCTAAATTTCTGAATGAGTAAACGTTCGGTAGTAACTTTTTGGTCATAACTGATGCGCTTTACTTGTAGAGCTCAGGGAGCTAAAGGTTACTGAACCTAATTATATAGGTGCTCCGTTTATCACAGTCAACATTTCTAACCTGCTATATTCGTGGCCGTTTAACATTCGGTATGTGCAATATTAGCTCGTGTTTAGATCACAAACGAATTGTTTCCCTTTATTTTTATGATTAATGTGCGTTCGTTAGTCTTCATTATGTGCAAACCGTTTGGTTCTCAAGTGGTTTAAATCAGCTTTATTGAACTTCTCTCATGTCATTTATTTCAGGAACCTGCGACATATGGTAACTCATTTCCTCGAACTTACCTTTATCTTGGATTTTTACGATATTTGACTTCCTTTGCCCACAGGCGTAATCCGATTTAAAAAATATCAATAGGCACGCTCAGATAAAGTTTATGTGGGTGAATCCGATTCCGACGAGTGTTAATGTATGCGTGCATTTAAACAAGATCTGGCACATTACTCTGATGCTCACACACGTTTATTACATACCTTATACTTTTGGCTCCTATCTACAGATTAATCTACAAAAGCAAATGTGATGTGAATGTTGAATTGTTCCTTGTTTCGCAGTATGCACATTTGTAATTGTACGTGCCCACGAGAGAACTTACAATGCCGGAGCAACAAGAGGTGGCGTGAATAATTACTGGATAATCCGCGGCAGTGAATGCCAAACTTTGTGATAAGAAAGGGTAGATACAAGTTTTCTCCAAGTATCGAAGCAGAGGATTTGAATTCGACTGAAGCTTGTTTCAATCTAAGCCGACGGATTAAATAACCAAAGCAGTTTTTAACCTAATTTGAGCGTTCTGTCAGCAACACAAGCTTACGTTGCATGCTCGTTTGTGTCAGTTTTCCAGATACAATGCCCCCCAGTGGAGAGGTTTTAGGCTATGTTAAATCCCTAAATTGTGACGATGCGAAAGAGACTTAGATTATAAATTCTATCACATTTGCTTTAGTCTGCAGAATGAAAAGTAATCAAACCTGCGCTATTAGAGTAAAATTTGACAGGAAGTAAGCGAGGGCAGATAATACCAGTAACATTAATATGTGGTCTCCGTGTTAGTAAAATCCTTTCCTTGAATAGTAATGGCAGAGAGAGTATGAGGTCGTTTCTTGCTGAAGCCGAGTTATCCCCACTTCTGCCGGATTCTTATAGAGCGAGGCGGTATTATGTTACGTGTTGCATGTGTAAACTGTTATCAAATCGAGAGTAGTCTAAAACGGACTAGCTTGCGAATGATCGCAGACGGAGTATTTGCACCTGGATTTTGCGGATTTTTTATATCTCCCCCGATACAACAAAATTATTATCTGAATTATGTTTTGTATTAGACATATTTCTGTTCTTGTAGCCAAAATCCGCATATATACTCTTTGGTACAATAGAAATCCGGCTAGCTATTGCAGAATCATCTTTCCGAAATTGCATCAGTGATTCTGAACTCAGGTGCGACAAATGTAGTGAATCAACATTTAACTGGTTTGCCAAATTTTTATGTGAAAGTCATGCTCTGTTGTCATACGCCTCCATAATTGGCTACCGAAATTTATCACTGGCAATGCAGTAATCGCTTCGCAGATATTCGGCTATATCGCCCAGTTTGCGAATCCGACGATGTAAGGCTAACGCCATGCACAAGAAAAACAGAAAGGAAGTGACCTTGGAAAGGTAAAGTATATGCCGCAACACCGCCAAAACACGGTATAAAAGCGTTAGATATTAGCAATGTACGTTGGTCCTATATTGACCATTGTCTTCGGGAATACCGGGCCGTTAAAATTAATAGTTCAACACGGATCCAACCAACAAGTACAGGCTTGTAAAATGCCAGAATTGCGAAGACTTTTCCACTATCAATATCAATCCATTAGTTACTGAAATAATGGTTCTATCTAAAAATTCAAATAAAATGAGGAAACTCTAAATGCTGGTACGACGACTGTGCCGTATAGCAATTGCCAGATATGGTCTTGTGGCCTCCTGTTCGGTCTTATTTATCTGCGGCTGGATCACCTAAGATGAGCTGCGACTGCATACGATTTATCCTATTTACCACACTGTCATCCTAAATACTTTCATAAGTTACTTAAAATGGTCAAATACATGTCGAACGTGTTTTAAGATGCATGGAATCGTCCAGGAAAATTCTCGTTTCGTATGTTTCTTGTAATTGTTTATGTGTCTTTATCTTTCAATCTACGACATATCGGGCGTACAGAAATGTCACATATGTATTCAGTACGGTTCAAATTCAAAGCTTCTTAATTCTTGCGTTGCTATCACCATAAACCTTTTCGAACCAGCTAATATCCAGAACTTAAAAACAGTTAAGTAGTTAAACACCCATTTGGTCGAGGCTCAAACAAAGGAGCTAGGATAGAACAGAGTTATTCGTGTTTACCACGCACATATGTATTTGCGGGTAGATTATTTAACTAACACATGCGGGGTAGGGAGCAGAAAACCAGGGGTATTTACAATCGTTGAATAAGCAATAATTCAAACTCTTTACTAAAGCATAAAGCGCACAAAAACATGATAAATTGAAGTCAACCAGCGGACTCTAACGAACAGGCATCTGGAAATCTCATTTTGGTCGACGATTCAGAGCAGGCGTCGAGTATGCTGAAAGTAAATTATTGCACTGTCAACATGGGGTTTAGCGCAAATAGAGCGGTATGAATTTTGTTTCCAAGGAGGATTTAATTGATTCAGGAAGATTGATTGAGGAAGAGGCTTTGCATGGAAAACCTAGTTGATAGCTGGATTACGGGCAGCCTACGTGCAGCCAAGTAAAACAGACCCATGTGAATTTCAAGTTATGAGCAGGGTTATTACAAGTGGGACTTAGGGACCTATCACGGTTATGATATTTTAGCATTGCCTTCAAGTACAGTTTGTGTTCTTATCCGATTTCGGTTAACCATTTCCTACTTGTTCAGGGATACCACCGGATTTACACACTTCGGTTCTTAGAAGCTTTCCTAATTGCCTTCCTTAAGTGGCAATTGCAAACTTAGCGTATAATTTCCGCCAACAACACCTTCTATAAAACTTATCTAGCGATGTTATAAAATCTTTCTAGTATTCAAATCTCGCACATCCTGATGCTGAATGTAAGCACATTTACCCATCGCGCTTGAGTTAATGGGAACTCGTGAGTGCAGATTGATTCTGCGGTAGCCGGTTTCGGGCAGTTGTCAAGTTGAACAATGTATTTGTTTAACCACAACAAAAGCATGTATAACATTCACGCAGGAAATGTTTAATCTGGGCATCGATGCTCTCAAATGCAAGATACTCATAAGTAAGATTAGCAGCTCTGATAATTAGCTGTTTTGTATATAGTCCTAGGTCAGTTTCAGTAGGATACTAATGCGTTTTGTGATCGTGTCCTGTTACAGTACCAGCGTTAAATTCGCCTACCTCAACACATGTTATCATGCGAAAACTAGTAATTCGGTATCAACGAGTATCTAGCACAAATGTTTGTATTGTGCTTTGACGCGTTACCATTCTAGCGGAGGTAAAAGCTACATATTTATCTTTTTGAAGAAAACTGATTGGCTAACTGAACGCTGCTTGGTTTAAACTGGACGAGGAAAAGGTTAATAGGAACGCTTAGATTACGGCGAATAACCGATTGTTGACTGTTGTGTGCCATACTAGCTCTTATGCTCACAGCTCCATGAACGATGAAACTTATGCTACTTGAGTCTCTCCAGCAATGACCTTGCTGTTTGCATCATTTCACAACACTATGGTTGCTTTTCCCAGCGTTACTCTTGATAAGAATCAGTAACCACGAATTACTAGCTTGTATCTTGAAACAAATCTTGATAATATATAGGTGTAAAATGCATTTAGTTGAGGATCTAAATAATTACTAAGAACCAAAATATGTAAGCGCTGACAATGTATACCTTCCAGTAAAACGTCATACACGTTTCCGTTGTCCTAAGAGGGATCACCCGCCATTGACCACCCACTATTATAACAAATTACACTTAGTTTATTTCTCATGAGAAGCTGCACGCTACCTTGCACTTCCATGTACGTTCTAGGCGATTCTGTTACCAGTAACGTGGGTAGCATATTACCATTGGCTCGGCAAGTATGTCAGCCATCTGGAATGTGGAAATAAAAAAGGCAAATAAGAAAGAAATAGTTGTACTGCATCAGTTACATGTTAGTAAATTGCAAACAGCGTTCAGATAATGTTGCAGGTTCAAAAGCAGAGACCATATCAGAACCGTTATTTTATCATACAGATCTCCATCCATCACAATAAAGCTGGACCTTACAGTGGTGCCATGGTTTATAAGCGTCAGCAATCCATTGAGCTATGCTGGTTGGTGTTTTTGCACCTTCAGAGTCAATCATACCAGATTGGTCAATGGTTAGAGGCCAGACAAACTCAACCTCCTGGTCCACCAGGTTGCGGATTGGAATGAGGGTAGCACCTTATTCCTTAAAACGGATTCCTCGTAGCCCAACGTCAAACCCGCTGCTTCGCGGTCAGGTTTCTTAACCAAAGGCTTTGGTTGAAAAGCCTAATAATTCTCCTGTGTAGGCCTGGGCAATCTGACAGTACCCTGCCCATGCAATACAATTAATATATCTCTAAACAAATTTCCGAATCTCTGGCTGTCGCAGAGGATAGTTAACGGTGCCTTATCTGCTGCATCGAGCAGAGTGGACAGGTTTTGGATATTACTGCTCAAGCCTTTCCGTTTTCTTATTCCCCTCTTACGATTTTTCACTCTTACCGTCCCCTTCCAACTTCACTTTTATCCCCCTTGTTTCCAACCCTTCGATACTTGGACCTCCCCAACATGCTTTGCTAGGCATTTATCTTCTAATTTCCACTCACATATGAACGCGAAGCGTTACTCTTATCCTGTAACAAGCCTATGTACAAGTAAGCGGCCAAGCCCAGTACATCGGCTTCGATATTGAGCTCTCAATCCTCCTTCAGATTGGCATGCCTCAACGCACGCAAATTACTACAGATCGGTCAACAGGCAGGACTTGCCGAACATTGGACACCCTCTTGATTGATATTTGCTGCCTATCGGATACCCGCGTGTAAGCCTCTAGTTCTGTGCTCACACTGCCATCCGCTTCACGTTACGCAAGCAGTATTTTCTCATTTGGCCTATTCGGTGACAATGCAGCTTCGAGCGCCGGCCAAGCTGGTGTAGGCATTTTTCGGAGTCCCCAGGCTGAAGCTGCCCTGGTGGATTGGATTCCAATCAGTAGCCGGATATGCGCGGTCAGATCGGCTGGCTCGTTTAAATCTTCGAAGTCGCGCAGGACTAATAGGTGTCTATTCATCATCACTGCCTACGCACTCACAAACTGTAGCGATGATTGGTAAAGAAGGACTTTTACCGCTAACAGACCCAGCTCCTTCGCCACAGAAGGAGCACGGTTACTGTTGTGTTGGCTGGGGTTCTGAACGCGCCAGTTAGAAAGTATACCCCAGCTGGAAGCGAACACAATGAAACTCGCAAGGGGTTCCTGGCAACACCGTGTTAGCCTGAAGACAGACCGCGAATCTTGGTGGTCTTACCATACGTCAGAGATGAAAGTGGCCGCTGCCCTTGCATTCATCGTAAGTTATTCCGTCTGCTACGGGAAACGGGCAACTGGAGACCTGGTGTTAGTGAAAATATACGTGACGTGGGTGGACAACCTATCCACAATTTGTCAAACACTTAAAGCGTTGGGCTGAGCATTTTGAAACGCAATTTATTTGGCTAGAAATGTTCGATTCTTCGCCGGCCAGTAGTCGCCCTGCTCCGTGGGCTGTCTCTTTGGATCCACCCTATCGCTCAGGAGTGGATCGTGAGATCAGACAGTTGAAGTCGAACAAAGCCGCAGGACCAGATGATCTTTCTCTAGCCCACTTCAAATTCGGAGGATGTGCACTGGAGCCGCTAAATTATTGTTCTTATCTTCAAGGAAGCTCGCGTTCGGAATGCGGCAACCATAGGGGAATCAGTCCGATCTCCATCGCCTCCAAATTACTCGCCTCCATAATCCTTCACAGACTGACTGGCGCTCCTGAAAGCCAGATGCGTGTGGAGCAAGCCGGGTTCCGTCGGGGTCGTGGCTGCATTGACCACAACTTCACCTTGCGTCAGTCGTTGGAGCATCACTCCATGTACTGGCGACCAACAGTTTTCGTGTTCCTCGATATCATATGTGCCTTCGCTTTGGTTGATCTATGTGCCGTTTGGAATTATCTATTCAGGAAAGGTGTGCCCAAGAATTATTTAAATATTATCCAGGCGTGATACACGCACGGCACCGGATTACGGCAAGCTGTCGCCAACCTTCAATATTTTCAGCGGTGTGAAACAAGGATGCCCGCTCTCACCTTTCCTTTTCAACTTCGCTATTTTCAAATCATGGAGAGTGCATTTATAGGACATGACTTGGAACTTATGGAGCTACTCCCAGCAGAACGATATCTTGTCTTGAATGCAGACAACAATGCTCTCATCTGTGACAGATCCCAGATGTTCCAATCCGCGCTGGACAGATTAGCGCTGGCTGTCAGCCGCTTCTGGCTTTGCTTTGCACAATCGAAATGCGAAGCGTTCCTCCAAAATTGGCAGGGATCGCCTACTGCGCTGACTCTTGGTGGTTATCAGATAGAAGTCGTTCGGAAATTTAGCTACATTGGAAGGTGTATCAGCGCTCTTGGGATCGAAGACGAGATCACGAACCGTATAGCGAAAGCTCGATGTGCATTTGTTAACATTCGCTACCTATGGCGGCGACACGACATTACTCTCGCCCTAAAGAGTAGAGTGTACAATGCAGCGGTACGTATACGGTTGCAAATCCTGGCCCCTAAGATCGGCGGATATGAAGTGGGTAGTTGCTTCTGACCATCGGTGCCTTCACAGTTTGGCTCACATCTGGTGGGTAAACCTTGTGAGTAACGATCGTGTTCGATGCTTTGTTTACGGCACAGGAAAAGGAACTAAACCGCTCAGCACCGTGATTTCACCCACCAGGCTCCGGCTGCTAGGCCACTGTTGCGCATGTCGGCCCATCGACTTCCACGATGTGCTTTGTTTGCTCACCATTGATGTGGATGGAGGAAGACGAGGGGTGGCCAGGCGATGACTTGGTCAAGAGGAATGAAGGCCCTCAATGCTGTGCTGGCCTTGCTGGCGCTACACGCCTCCCTTGTAATAGACAACTTTAATATCAGCAACCAAACGAAACATCGCGTTTTGTCATGATTGTTTGGTTAACATATGTGAAGAAATAGTGGACCAGGAACAATTCGTTGATTTACTCCAATTTTGGCGAAACCACTTGTCGTCTACCAATTCTAGATGAAGACTGCCAAAAATTATCCTCCCTTCCATGCTTCCGGCTTACAATTCTTTGCGTAACCTTCGATGAGGCAGTCTATCAAAAGCTTTTTGCATATATATGAACAACAAAACAACATTGTTTTCGTTGTTTATTGCAGCGGTTGTGTGCTTCAAAAAGTCTGTCTGTGATATTTCGCAGGTTCGACTTTGCATAAAGCCATGCTGCGAATTGATGATGCGATAAATCATTTGAAAATGTAATTCAGCTATAACTATTCGCTTCAGTTTGGTGATTGATGGGACGACGATGGTTATTCTCGAGTAGGACATACCTCGTTGTTACAGGAGAGGTAATGTTGAGGGAAATCAGAAGTCACAGCAACTGCTTTTTATTCAACGGTGGGAATCCATGTGGTCATGCGCAAATCTAAGACGCGTAAGGGAGAGAGTTCAGCAGCAATTTGCGTTATATTGAACCGCAATGTGCATAGAGATTAACCGTTGTGCGGGATGATAAATGCTGGTCTGTTTGGTGATCCATTTAACGTTGATTCATCAAAATCAGCTCCGATAGTTTCGCGAATTTCACTTGGTGCATCGAAGTATGTTCTAATACGCGTGGTGATGAAATTTGATGCACATCCGTTACCGGTGTCTCAACTGACTAGCAGCTGTAACATTTTATTCCCTTTTATCTTTTAGGTATTGCTGCACAGTAGCTTAGGAGTTGTCAACCTCTAGCTAACGCATATAATGCCTATGATGACAGTGATAAAAGTAAAAGTGTCGTTGCGAACAGAACGCCAAATATGGAATAGTTTAGGTAGTTCACTCGTTTTTCTGAAGTATTCATAGCATTAAACTTTTCTAGGATAAGAGATTTGCCATTTTGGTACCTTAAATCTTCGATGATCTTAAACTGCTAGAATAACAGCGCAAAGTCAGCAGTTCAACTGAATGGTCACCAAAAATTATGAAGCTTGCTTACTGTCTTAAATACTTTGCTATTTTATTTACGTTTAGTTTCGCGGGCACATTTGAGCCGCACCGCTGAATCGCTGAGAAAGCCAAGTACACTATGTAACGCGTCCGTTGCTTTTTGAGGACATGAGGAATGAAGTCTGAACTCATTGCATTAATTACGTCCTTGGAAGATTTCCGCTTGACGGAATTGAACAAAACATAATGTACGTGCTGTTGTATCTTGACCATGTGTATTCTTAGGCAGTATTTGACCACCGATGTACGCTTTCAAGAAATTAGCCAAAAACGTTATTATTGGTAGCGTATATGCCGAAAGAAAAATTGCTATCCATAAAATTTTCACTTCTAGTAATTTGTTATGCATTTATTCAGATACAAAATATAATGTTTTCGAATTTCAAAGGTGCACTTCCCATGGACCATGTAATCGATGGCTGACTAAAATTCCGTCCGATAATTGTAGGTCTAAATGCAATGCATTCACCTGCATGCGTCAACAATTTTAGCTTTTCTTGGCTGCTATTTGACGCGTTGTACATCGCAAAAACAACGGATTATGAGTAACTTATATCGTAAGCCATAGTGCTCCTTGGATATAGTTAAAGCACTGGATTCTCGAACGTTAATGATGCGAACAACTTTTTCCGATAAAGTTCCCAGCCTTCACCTCGACGAACGTGACGATTTCTCACAAGCTTTTGCTAACACAAATTTGTTACCTTATTGTGAAACCCATCATCATTGTACTAATATTATTTCGTAAAGAAGATGTTAGTATTATGCGCAATCACTATCGTATGGTGTTTACCTTAAAAACTAGAGATTGCAAATCAAATTTCCCGCATTTTATGAACATCATTACAACAACTTCGTTTACCTGAATCCGGGTGCATAGAAACAGGTAATATATTATTTAGAAATCTATAATTTTTCCAGCAAATTTCGGTGCCTTATCAGAGAAGCATTTCTCCAGCGCGAAGTATTTGCTGCGGCCATGTATTACGCATAACTTAAGCGAATTTAAAGCATTATATCTATGAGAAAGTTATATTTCCTTAAAGTTTGCCAACAAATTTACAGCTTGGATGTTATTAACAAAGCAGAAATTGGTTTAGTTATCCAACTGGAGCGAATTTATCTCTATTCCACACACAAAGTTTGGCTGATGAGTTATTGTCAGCAAAAGTAGAATCACCGTTTACCGTGATCGTTATCGTAATACACGACAGCTAAAAGTGAGAAGTAAACTTCAGCTAATGATCCGAGAAAAACCATAAGATACCAGGGATAAAATAACAAAAATATTATGTAGTCTTTTAATGCTAATTTGCATAATATGCATTGAATAACAGATACGGTTAGAGGGGAGACTAAATAGGAAGAAAAATATACAACGTAAGCATCTCGTGGTCAACCCTCCGTCATGGCAAAAATTGTATCCAAACGTACGTGTTACTCTTATTTCGAACAGTAAGCTTGCAGCCAAATGACATCAACTGACGCGAACGTTTAAGTAGGGGTGTTCGTTTCTTTTGTGCAAATTATTGCGCAGCCACTTGTCTTCTACATCCATCTACAATCTGGTCGTTCAACAAACGCACATCACCGGAGTCGATGTGCTGGCATGCGCAATACATAGCCCAGTCATTGAGGCCTGGTGTGTCAAGTAAGACACTGAGAGTTTAATTCGCCATCTTTGCGCTAAATCATGACTCCGAACAGGTTAATTTCTCAAGCGGTGTTGCTAGCAGCCATGAACTAAGCTGCAAAGGCAATGATTATAGAATGCGGTCCGCTCGTTTATGCTTGTCGACGTTATGGGTCAGGTTTCACAACGGTGCAAGAGGTCTGAGAAGAAGAGTGCTTTGTAAAACATGTCGTTCATGGTGACAGAGGTATTATTTTCCTGGATTTCTAGTGGCTGTCTCTCCTAGTCTATCTTGCACGAATCTTCGCAAAAACCCAATAAATTCACCTACTACCTACTAATAATCGGTAATCGCCCTAGCAAAGCAAATGTTATCTCCATTGGTGGCGGATTGCAAAGGATTCGTCATCATGCTGGCCACCCCAATCCTCTACAAATTCATAACATGCGTGATAGTGCAGTGACTGCAAATATATATCACAGTTACATGTCAGTTTACAGCGATCGGCTTTTCGTTTGGTTGCTGAAATTGAAGTTGTATATTACAAGAACGGGCAAATGCCCAGACAGCCATGCTTCAAATTCAGGATGACATTTCAGCATTTAAGTCCTGTTTTAAAGGTGACAGTCAAATTTGCCGTGGACCATCGCAATATTTTTGATCGTGGTAATGCCAAGTACCGCCTGAACGCCTATGATTGCAAGGCAGATAAGTCTCGAGGTTTAGGGCAGTTCTAGACTTTGGGCTGCAATATCCAGCTACCACTAGTTTTCCTGTAAATTGTGACTTTTATGTTTCAAAGAACATGAATGCCATCGGGTGAAAATTGCAATATTTTCAACTAAAGAAATCTTACCCAGGGTTTTACCAAACTTATGTATTGCTTTGCATGGAATACTGATAATTAGTTTAGTCAAATCTTCAGCGAATCACAGGCAATGTTAACTTTCAACGACGTAAATATTCCGATTGCATTCAGATAAATCCAGACCAGACATGAGTTCATGGATAAGACATTTTCGGGTAAACTCTCTTCAAACCCAACCTTTTAAATAGCACTGATTATGTGGGGCAAGCAACAAATCGGGCTGGGATTGCTTTCTAAGCTGTTTGAACTGGCCATTTCGATGAATAAATGCGGCTACAGATGGCAAGAAACGCGCACCAAATGCAACAATACACAATCGTCGGCAGCCTAAATTAATTAGGTAAGGTCATGAAGCGAATAAATTAACCGTGTCAGTCGGCCGCGGTAGTAGTATCGGCCGTATGAATCGTTTATGTAAACATAATTCCGTCTTCAGATGGTGGATGTAAATAGCCTCGGCAATAGACTACATTTGCTTTTGTAAGCCTTGCTAGGTAGTGGGTAGATGACTTAGAAGTCATTCTCAGCTGCAGTATCGTCACTTAGAGGAGGTGTGACATGAAGCTATCAAGCTAAAGTCTCTGGGCAGAATCCCTCAAGTAAATTTTAGAAACAGCATCGCTACCGTGCGTCCGATCTTCCACCAAACCAATCGTATGCCTGCGCGCAAAGCACGCAACATAGGGTCCTGCTTAGTATACACGTTATTTGTCCAGAACTTGTGTGTGCGCTTTGAGCGACATACTTCTCTGCTGGCGTTGAAACTGTTGCCATTTTAACCTCCTATTTTAGGCGCTTAGCGAGATCCGGCTCGCTGGTGGGTGAACCGACTGTCATCAGCGCGCGATTGATGACTTTTCTCCTGTGATTGCGAAAAGGTAATTTTGCCACTTTTATAAGAACCTACGGCCCATGTGTTATCCTGATGACACGGGTGATCCTTACTACACTCAGCTATCCTCCGTGATACAAAATCTGTCGAGGAGCTACCGACTATTTCCACCAGATTGCTTTTAACGCGCACACTGGGCGTCATACATCAGTGTGGACAGATCTCATCGGTTTGCATGGCATTGGTTCAGCGAATGCGACCGGTGACAGGCTGCTCTTAGTCTGTGTCAATCACGGCCTGTTGATCACGAACACTCGGGTTACACTGAGTGCGAGTGAAATATCAATGTGGACACCAACCTTCTCGACTATGTCAGCGTACGTCAGCGTGATATGAATGAAGTTTGCATGAACGTGTACTGCGTGGAGCCGAGTGTGGCGCCAATCACGGATTGGTGGTGGCCAAAGTTGATATATATTTTCGTAAAATTATGTATTGTACTCCTGCCGCGAACCGGCGAAAATTTAACGTTCTTTCTCTTGGTAATGTGCATAAGAGTGTGAAGCTAGAGAAAGCGATATTTTCACACTTTGTGGTGTGTAATGTATAACCATGGTAGGCGACATGTGGCACAACTTTCGCGACCAGGTGACGGTTGCTGCCGAAGAGACCATCGGGCACGTACACCATAAGCGGTATAAATAAATAAATACACAAACCTTCTATTCTTCGACATTGCGAGGCACAGTCCAATTGATTTGTCTGATCAATTTGTACAAAAAATCGCGTAATATAGTAAATTTAACAGGATTTGTACAATTCCCATAGGTGTTTTAAAGTGATTAGCAGTTTGAGGGTGTCAGAGTGATGAAAAACTGGGAAAACAACAAACTTAGATTTAACCGATATTTCAAGCAAAGTAATACGACTATTCGTGAGACGGTCCCCAGGGGACCCTCTTGCATGCAGGCATTTACCTCGATGGGTTTCACTCGTATTTCCCTGCTCCGACTAGCTCTGTGCCATTGTGGGAACATAGTAAATAGGCCAACAGCTTCGTAACGTATGTATTTTCATAAGAGTTGTTTTATGCATACACTATGGACAATGAAGCCTCAGCCCGTTCCTTCATGCGGAGTAATCAAGTATGGCATTTTTGTTATAAACCAACGAGTCCGAGGCAGTACAATTTTCATGGTTATAACTATCTTTATTTTGAACTCTGTAATCCATCAACTTAAAAGATCAGCCTAGTCATGGTCAACGCTGAAACAATGAAGAAGATAAAGTATGAGGAAGTAAAAAGCGTAATAAATAATACAATCATATGCCGATACTCCAATCACAATTTGATGAAAAAGCTTGGCGCGTGACGACGTCGCTACAGAGACTTCAGCTTGAAAGAGGTAGTACATCTTAGAACCAGTGCATCAAAGAAGATAATGTAATTGGATAAACGTAGTAATATTAGTAAGCTCTTTTATAGATGCATACCCAAGAATTCAACTGTGTATAGGTAACATTATAGTTTTGAGAAATTAGGGGATATGGCGACCTTTATGTGTATCTATGGCCTTTCTCATACAAATCATCTGAAGTCCTCGTATGGCTAAGTGCTACCCGGATATTTGATACAGTCGGGTGCAGATAAATCTTGCTTTTGAATTGTGGATATATAGTGCAGTTTCTAATGCTCGATGGACGTTTGTTCCATAGAACCGCAGAATTTAAGGAGAAAATTTTGGGCGAAGCTTCCTGCGAGACTTGTATTCACAATATGCGCTCGTTGTTTCTTAGTTTATAGCACATACGAGTCTGAACCTCGAGTTGTGGCTTAGCAGTAAAGCATACTCGGAATAGTAAGCGGCATAGAAAGCATAGATTAGGTTTGAGTCCGCGCAGCCATAGCAGTGACAGTTTTAGAACTTCGCAATTCGCGTTACGTCATGGTTTTGGTCATGTTCTAAAACCTCTTTGTTAAAGATCGTTTAAATATTTTCTAGTGGTATGATGTCCAATTTTCTCAGATTGTCCCTCAGTATTGTAAAGTACTCAAGCTTCAGCCTACTATGTACTTGAAATGCTTTAATCTGGGAATCCCTCAAGA
This sequence comes from Dicrocoelium dendriticum, assembly GCA_944474145.2. NCBI lineage: Eukaryota > Metazoa > Platyhelminthes > Trematoda > Plagiorchiida > Dicrocoeliidae > Dicrocoelium > Dicrocoelium dendriticum. The sequence goes on along the minus strand of OX104062.1, from coordinate 26,046,777 downwards.
AAAATTTCGACATAGATAAGCACGCACTTATCTGGCAGAAGCCAGCAAGCATATTGCTTGCTCTAAAAATTGAATTAGTCAGAATATCTTACCTCATTGTTTCGGACTGCACCACACACAGGAATAGGAGTGTCGTTTATCTTTAGGATGTTCGGAGAAGGGCCACAGTCGCGGTACAATAGATTTCACTTCTCAGTGGCAAATTGCAACTTCCAGGGGTTACTCTAGTTATTCAGTGCTTACAAGACAGTCTGAATACGGGCTACATTAGGACTACGTTACCCAGGGACGAATCCATACACAATTATAAACTCATCAACGAAGAGGAATGGCTTCTCGTACAAGGTATCATTAAGGAGATCTTTGAAATAGATTAAGAATAAGGGTGGGTAAATCACGCCACCTTAAATCACCCCACTGGGGATTGAGGTGGCTTTAGGTGTCTAGTTATCAATTTGAACTGCTTGCTTTCTACCCTCGAGGTAGGAGGACAACCAATCTAGTAGCAAATTTGTGATATCGTAGGATATAAGATTCGCAAAAATAAGTTGTGTGGGACACGATCGAAAGCCTTTTGTATGTCAATAAATATTACAACCATGACACTTCCTGCGTCGCTTGCTCTAGTCACGTAACAAAGAGTATCTAACTGATAGGTAGTGCATGACCTACCTTTAAAAAATCCGTGCTGACCTTTACTCATAAGGCACGTAGAACTCAAATATTATATTATCCGTTCTTTAACCAACCACTCCATGATTCTGATGATAATAGATGTGTGGTGGATTAGGCCGTAATTGTTTACACCATGCATAGATCCGCTTTTGAGTCGTGGTATTTCAGTTGATTGTTTTATTGCGTAGGATACGCCCCATTGAACAGGAAAGTGTAAATACATTAAGCACAAACAGGGGGATGTCTGGATCTCTGTGCTTGACCAGAATTGTCAGGATAATGTCAGAACCTTTTGAGCATGATGGCCGAGCTAATTTGAGTTGGGGACATTTGCCACTAATGTTCATCCAACAGTCTGAATTGTATTACTGACTTCGTGTTTTAAATTTAGTGGCTAAGTTTAGCGGATAAGTTTATTGGCTCATTTTCGAGACGCTTGCAGGTGCAGCAGTTATATAAAAATCCTTAATACGTTCTGGAGGAACAAATTCAACAGAAAGCTGTATGCCGTGGTAGAACTCATCACAAGCAAGTTGTGCATTCTGGGTAGGAAAAATTGATCCCTACTTGAAAACCTTAAAATATAAGCTAAAATTGACCAATTCACCCAAAAGAATAGCGGTATTTGTTCACTGATTCTATTTGTTTCGCATGAATTTGAAAAATAACAACCAACGGTGTTATAATCACTATCTGGCAACCTGTCATTGGTGGATGTGTGCACATGTGAACATCTCATGGTAAATATTACATCGCGCTTCCAACCCGAGTGGGCTTTTGGAAATACTGTACCCATGTATCCAGTGTATTTTTGCTTATTTTTAGAGACCATAGAAGTTCAGGTACAGTAAAATTATTATTTTTATAACTGTATGAGTGCTCGTCAGTGAAAGAAAAGAACACTGCGTCGATTGGCGTATTGGTGTCGAAAAAGTATTAAGCATTCGCCTCACAAGTGGCAGACGCCAGCGACTTGGGTAAGAAGAGTCAGTTTCGCAAAGTTTGACGGCGACGGACTAGAGACATCCATCGCATTAAAAATGCATAGTTGACGGAGAACGCGAAGCAGATGGAATGCTACGCCAAACGCAAAAAGAATTATTTGGTCGCTTAAAGGCTGTATATGAACCGAGGTTGGAAGCGCTGAGGCCGCTTATCAATGTTAGCTCAGGCGCCGCCTGTGTACAGACTAAAGATATAATGCAGATATGACGAAATCAATTTGACTATCTCTTGAACAACCGTTCAGAGATTGAATGGATTGTGTTGCAAGGGTTGAACCAGCAAAAGATAAACACGTGTCTTTCCGGCATGCCGACACATGTTGAGACGCAGCAAGTACTTGCTCAGCTGAGAAACGGCGAATGGACCGGTGCCGACTGGATTCCGCCTGAAGTATTGAAACATGGTGGACCCGCGTTGGTACTCAGGTTACAACTCATGGTGCAACACGTGTGTATTGGGGAGGAGGTGCCTCGTGATCCGAAGGATGCCCTAAGGCTACCACTAAAAGGGGCAAATAAACTCCCAATGTGCCACGAATTATCGTGGTATCAACTTGTTGAGTTGTGTGGGCAAAGTGATTGCCCAAATCCAGCTCAACCTCATCGTAAGTCAGGTTTTGGAATTGGATGTGGCGAAATAGCCATGTGGATTCCGTTCGGATCGCAGCACCATCAAGTTGGTGCTTACGGTTCATCGTTTACAGGAAATGCGTAGAGCGAAACCAGCCAATATATTCGCTGTTTTCAGAGTTCACTATGTAATTTGACACAGTGCATGGTAGGGCACCGTGGTTGGTGTTGGGTAAGTTTGGTTGTCTCAGTAATTGTAGGCTTTATTGAGAGTTCGTACGGTGGTATCCTGGCGAGGGTGCGGCTGAGTGGACAAACCTGGGATGACTTTGATATTTTCACTGGTGTGAAGCAAGATTGTGTCATAGCCCTGCCCAGCTTAATTGGTATCTTCTTGCTCTTACGTCTTGGGGTTTCATGCTGCTTGTGAGTACGGTGTCCGTGTGAAAAACCGTATGGATGACGGTTTGCCGAACTTCTGTCATTTCGGGGAGAAAACTAAATTTTGTGGGACAGCTATCCTTCGGTTGCTATTCGCTGACGACTATGCGTTGTTTGCGCGCTGCGCGGTTGAGTTACTACTAATGACTTGTGCTCTGCCTTTGGCAGCGGCCGATTTCGGGCTCAGCATCAACAAAAGCAAAACTGTCTATTTCTTCTGGCCTTCGCTGTTAGGTGTAGTCTGCAATGGCTACGCGAAACACCACTGGTGCTAAAATATATGAAATCACTTCTTGCTTCTGCTCCATTGGGAGTGTGACGTCGACTGACCGGTACTTACAGTGAGCTTAGTTTCCGCGTATCGAAGGCAGTGGCGGCATTCAGGCAGCTAGAGTACCGAGTGTGGAACAACCACCAGGTTACCGTCGGCACGAAGATGATGGTGTACGATTGCGTGATGCTGTCCGTTCTTCTATACGGCAGCTAGACTTGGACGATGTACTTGTGATATGTGAGATAACGCGAGCGGTTTCATCAGCAGTGTCTGCGATGGATTCTACGCTTCGGTTGTTGCGACCTAGTTGAAGACACGTAGGTGATGCGTCGAAGTGGTATGTGTGCAGTGGGCAGCATAACTTTGTTTGCACTCCTGAGGTGGCTCGGTTATGTGTGGGGTATGGATTCTACACTGATACTAAAGCAGATGTTATATGGTTAGCTGAGTTTGAGGAAGCGGCATGTGATAAACAGAATCTTCGTTAGCCGGATATGATAGAATTGAGCTTATCATGTCCAAAGGTTTATTCCTGTTGTTGGGAATCGAAGGCGGTTTATCGGAATTCATCGCGCCATCTGATCAAAAAGGCGGTTGCCGAGGTGCAGGAGAAAGCCCATGTGCATGCGGAGAAGAAGCTGCAAGTGCGAAATCGACAGGCACGATGGGTGTATTCCATCAATACCGAGCATATGTTGCTGCATCACATTCAGTTGTGAGCTCTGGTGCAGCGAGCCACGCGCTGGGAAAACTGGGACCAGCGTCGAAACGATGACGGGCGCTGTCGAGAATGTAAGCAGAACCGGCAAAGCGTTGGTAGGTAAGCTGCATTCGGCTTACTTATCACCTGCTTGTGTGCTACTTCCTTATTTTTCAGATGGTCGGTTTTGGCTTGTTATCTTGTCTTAATCCTCAGATTGTGATCTCATTTTGTTGCCTGACTAAATAGTCTTTTAATTTGCAATTGTCGCTTAAACAAAAAGTGCTTAACTTTGTATTTTCTCCAATTTTCATATGGTTTAGATCTATTTATCCGCTATACTGAATTTGTCGCGTGTATTTTGATTAACCACTTGTAACATGTGCTTATTTATCTACATATTCGTATGGTGTTTTCGACCTACATTATTGGCTAATTCATTACTTGTGGTTGCCAGTTACTTAACATCCGCGGTGTGGCTACGCTTGATATGATTGTTAACATTGTGCCTACCTAGCTAGTACCCATCACCTCGTCTATAATGGCTGGTGGTGACAGCTGGTCGATGCTGGAGGGACCGGAATGCACGGTCCTCGTGGTCTCGCTAGGCACGAAAAGTGGTCCAATGCACTCAGTGTGGAGCAGGTAACGGTCCGGCACTCGCCTTATGTGCACTTGATTCACTAAATGCAGTGTGCTTGCGTTCGCTGGTGCAGCAGGGTGGGCCAACTCCGTTAATGAAACTTGGCTTCCATCCACATACGGCCCGATGTTATTCATTCGGATTTACACTGGATGTGGTATGTGTGGATGGAGCTGTGGGTGATGCAGCACAAGCCACCCAAGGTTCCCCTGTAGGAGCAAGCGTCCTGTGGCTGTCCCCGTGGAGAACATTGTGACAGGCAACTCCGGAAGCGGATGCTTCGAGCCAAATCATATCAATCAACGGTTTGTTCAATAACAATAAGCAATAGACGTAAGCGACAGTTACCAATGCTGGACAATTAAAACAGAATGGAGTTTGAGGCAAAGACAAGTTCAAATTGCGTACTAGAGTAGGATGTTTGCAAAGTTCAGGTTTTAAAACTTCAATGGTCATAGATTTGAAAACGGTGAATATAGGTGACATAAGGGTGCTTAAGTAGCTTACACATTTTAAAGAATCGAAGCACGGTTGGGGCCAATATATTGTAAGTAGATATGAATAAATTGAGATGGGTTGTACTTACATTTTTTACTTTGAGCAATATAGGTATGATAGCAAATCTAATCTAATCTACTTATAAGCTTTCATTTTTCTAGGTTTTGTAGCTGTGCGTAACCGTCTCATCTATCGTTTGTTCCCGTGTGATTGGATTAACGGGGAACCAAATGGCTTTTATTAATGATCTAGTTGACTGTCGCTAAATTAAATAATTATGTCCTCTTACTTTGGTAATTTTAAGACCAAGCTAGCCATACTGAAAACCATGATTCAGCGAACCCAATGATAATGCAAAATTTGGCTCAAAGAAACAACTTATTTTAAGGAACGCGGTACATTTACCTATATTAATACGCAGGTTATATTTATTCTTCGGCCACAACCCAGGTCATTGCAGCGTTTAAGCCACGTGTTTAGTGAGTCTAATTAAAAGCAATAGCATTTCGTTGCGTCGTCTACATCGAAATTTGTATCGGGGCTTACAGGCATAAAAGCAGACTATTTCAAAATACTTAAAAGCAAAACTTTTAAGCCATAAAATCTACTTTGCGGACTACATATATTATATAGAAAGCGTTTGTCACCTGACATACGCAAGAAAACCATACGTCTAACACATATGATCAATTTTTTAAAGAGGTAGGAAGCGCAAATTTTAAAACAGTAGAAGAGTGTTCTTACAATTAACTAAGTGCTACACCTTGTTCATCGGAAGGCTCAGGTTAGAAAGTTATCCAATGAGGCGCTTCATCTAGGTGGCCAACATTGTGTAGGCCGCCATATGAATAACTTTGAGGGGTTGCCACAAATATGTGAAGATATTCGTCTAATCTCGCGAGCACTTTCTTTCGCAACGTCGTCGTCAGCTGATTGACAACACAGCCACCATACGGTTGTGCTGATACTCAGGTGCGTTTCATCGAACATCCGCAATGAGCATTTGTATACATGGACGCAATTCTCGGATCGCAGTTGGTTGTTCACGGAACACAGTTGAAAGTTACCGCTTGTATATTCGACATAATGTTATCAGGCATAGTCATCATAGATATTTGGTTTTTACTCACTCTCTGAAAACTACCGATGCACGCCGTGTTTCACCTGGACAGGAGCACAACGAGACTCGAAACAACAGTATTGCGTTCCTTCGTGCCAGCCTGAAGACAGGCTGGGAAGCCAGGTGGTATCATCGTGCGTCGGAGATGTATGCAGCCAACGCCGTTGTTAGTCATAGTAACTTATGCCGCCTGATACGGAAAATGATCAGCAGGAGACATTTTGTTAGAAAAACGTTTGACGAGAGTAAGCAGCAGATCCACAAGTTGTCAAATTCTTTCAAGCATTTGGCTGAAAACTTGGAAAGCCGTTTAATAAACTTGAGTATAAATAAGCTTTTGTAAACATTGAATGCCTTCTCCACGGGGTCTGTTTCTTAGACCTGCCTCACGCGCACATTTAGAATACGAGACCCGACTGTAGAAAGTGAACAAAGCTTCCGATGCAACGAGTGAAAACCACAACGAGGCGCTATAAATCGTACAGAAATACTTCATTCGGTCCTTTAGAATTTATGGGGATCAGCTCACCTGAAATTTTAGCCCAACCCATTAGTGAAGCGCTTGTAACAGCGGACTGTCCCAACAGGCTGGATCCACCGCGTTACAGTCCCAATTTTCAGTAAAGGTTTGAGCTCTGAATGCGGTCAACATAAAACAATTAAAGGTAGAAATTCGTTAAATCTAGACTCACTCAGACAGCCGCCAAACGCCCGGAAAGCAGGTAAACACGTTTCATCCTTTCGGGAATCATCAGCAGTGCGCATTCCATCGGAACCTTGGTAGGGCTCGAATCCGCAACTCGACTGTTGCCGGTTCGTGGTTGAGACCACTAAGCTATCGTGAATAAGTTACTAGATGTGATATAGAGCCTGTCCTCTGCAAGGTAGTAACGTGTAAGTCAGTGCATAGTGAGCGGCGCTATTTCACATCTAGTAACTTATTCACGATGGTCGTTACCGTCCCCCGTAGCTCAGTGTTCTAAACCACGGACTGGCAACAGTCGAGTTGCGGGTTCGAACCGTACCAAGGGTCCGATGGAATGTGCACTGCTGATGATTCCCGAAAGGATGAAACGCGCTTACATGCTTTCCGGGCGTGTGGCGGCTGTTTGAGTGAGTCTAGATGTGACGAATTTCTACCTGTAACATTCTACTCCCCCTACTACTCTTCTGTAAACAAAGCAATAATTGTATCCCATTGGCCTCTAAATTTCTCGCGAATGTCGTTCTCTGCAGATTGGCTGGCACCAGCGAAAGCCAGGTTTGCGAGGAGTAAGGTGGGATCTTTCTAAAGCAAGGCTGCATTGATCACAGTTGCACTTTAATTCAATTGATGGAATAGCGCCATATTTTTTGGCGATATACCGCAGCCGGGTTTCTCGTCCTCAAGCGTTTATTCTGTTCGATGTGTCGATATAGCATTTGGGACATTATGCTCAGGATCTATGTGTTTGGTATTTACGCAAACATTATCAGAGCGCTGCATGCGCCTAGTAAAATCGAATTGGTGACTTAGTACTAACTATTGACGACCTGTATTTGATCCAGCGTTTTTGGAATATGTTACCAGCTTTCACCATTCCTACTTTAGTTCACCATTAACGAAGTCACGAAACCGCGTTCGCTCCAAATACCCAGCAAGATGTGGAGCTGATCTCAGTTGATCGACTTCTTGTAATGGAGTATGTGGAGGACATAGCTCTTATTTTTGGCAGTTCACAAATTTGCCGTCAGCGCTTTACACATAGACATCAGATGTCGGTCGTTTTGGGCTACACCTTGCACTCGCGAAATACAAATTTCTTCACTAAAGTTGGCAAGGATCCACGGCTAATCTGACACTTATTGGTGTTTAGTTAGAAGTTTTACAGAAATACAAATGTCTCGGCAGCTGTATTAGCTTTCATGGAATCGACTATGAGATAAGGGGGTGTATAACAAATCCGAGGCAATTTGCTTTCCACCTCCACCTGTGGCGTCGACATGTTTTAACTCAGTGAAGATTAATCGCATAAAGGCGGAAGCAGACAGCCAGCACACATTCAGAAAAGCGTTTGGCGATCTCTCCATCTGACTTTGACCCGTCAGTAACGCGCATTCACAAAATCCTGTCGGTTTCCAATAAAAGACCTTACTGTTACGAGTAATCGACTTATGTCACTGAACCATAAATGACGAAAGCCGATCGCTGTAACTGACATGTAACTGTGATATATATTTGCAGTCACTGCACTATCACGCATGTTATGAATTTGTAGAGGATTGGGGTGGCCAGCATGATGACGAATCCTTTGCAATCCGCCACCAATGGAGATGACATTTGCTTTGCTAGGGCGATTACCGATTATTAGTAGGTAGTAGGTGAATTTATTGGGTTTTTGCGAAGATTCGTGCAAGATAGACTAGGAGAGACAGCCACTAGAAATCCAGGAAAATAATACCTCTGTCACCATGAACGACATATTTTACAACGCACTCTTCTTCTCAGACCTCTTGCACCGTTGTGAAACCTGACCCATAACGTCGACAAGCATAAACGAGCGGACCGCATTCTATAATCATTGCCTTTGCAGCTTAGTTCATGGCTGCTAGCAACACCGCTTGAGAAATTAACCTGTTCGGAGTCATGATTTAGCGCAAAGATGGCGAATTAAACTCTCAGTGTCTTACTTGACACACCAGGCCTCAATGACTGGGCTATGTGTTGCGCATGCCAGCACATCGACTCCGGTGATGTGCGTTTGTTGAGCGACCAGAGTGTGGATGGATGTAGAAGACAAGTGGCTGTGCAATAATTTGCACAAAAGAAACGAAAACCCCTTCTTCAACGTTCGCGTCAGTTGATGTCATTTGGCTGCAAGCTTACTGTTCGAAATAAGAGTAACACGAACGTTTTTATTCAATTATTGCCATGAAGGAAGGTTGAACAAGAGATGCTTACGTCGTATATTTTTCTTCCTATTTAGACTCCCCTCCAACCAAATCTGTTATTCACTGCATATTATGCTAACTAGCATTAAAGACTTCATAAGATTTCTGTTATTTTATACCTGGTATCTTATGTTTTCTTTCGGATCATTAACTAAAGTTTATTTCACACTTTTAGCTATCGTGTATTGCGATACCGATGACGGTAAACGGTAAATCTACCTTTGCTGACCAGAACTCATCAGCCAAAATTTGTGTGTGGAATAGAGATAAATTCGATCCACTTCGATAACTAAACCAATTTCTGCTTTGTTAATAACATCCAAGCTGTAAATTTGTTGACAGACCTTAAGGAAATATAAGTTTCTCATAGATATAATGCTTTAAATTCGCTTAAGTTATGCGTAATAAATGGCCGCAGCAAATACTTCGCGCTGGAGAAATGCTTCTCCGATAAGGCACCGAAATTTGCTGAAAAAATTATAGATTTCTAAATGATATTTTACGCGTTTCTGTGCACCCGGATTCCGGTGAACGAAGCGTTTGTAATGATGTTCATAAAAGGCGGGAAATTTGATTTTCAATCTCTAATTTTTAAGGTAAACACCATACGATATTGATTGCGCATAATCCTAACATCTTCTTTATGAAATAATATTAGTACAATAATGATGGGTTTGACAATAAGGTAACAAATTTGTGTTACCAAAAACTTGTGAGAAATCGTCACGTTCGTCGAAGTGAAGGCTGGGAACTTTAGCTGAAAAGGTCGCTCGCATCATTAACGTTCGAGAATCCAGTGCTTTATCTATATCCAAGGAGCACTATGGATTACGATATAAGTTACTCATAATCCGTTGTTTATGCGATGTGCAACGCGTCAAATAGCAGCCAAGAAAACTAAAATTGTTGACACATGCAGGTGAACGCATTGCATTTAGACCTACAATTATCGGACGGAATTTCAATCAGCCATCGATTACATGGTCCATGGGAAGTGCACCTTTAAATTCCAAAACATTATATCTTGTATCTAAATAAATGCATAACAAATTACTACAAGTGAAAATAATATGGATAGCAATTTTTCTTTCGGCATATACGCTATCAATAATAAAGTTTTTGGCTAATTTCTTGAAAGCGTACATCGGGTGGTCAAATACTGCCTAAGAATACACATGGTCAAGATACAACAGCACCTACCTTATGGTTTGTTCAATTCCGTTAAGCGGAAATCTTCCAAGGACGTAATTAATGCAATGAGTTGAGACTTCATTCCTCATGTCCTCAAAAAGCAACGGACACGTTATATAGTGAACTTGGCTTTCTCAGCGATTCAGCGGTGCGGCTCAAATGTGCCCGCGAAACTAAACGTACATTAAATAGCAAAGTATTTAAGACAGTAAGCAAGCTTCATAATTTTTGGCGACCATACAGTTGAACTGCTGACTTTGCGCTGTTATTCTAGCAGTTTAAGATCATCGAAGATTTAAGGTAACAAAATGGCAAATACCTTATCCTAGAAAAGTTTAATGCTATGAATACTACAGAAAAACAACTGAACTACCTAAACTATTCCATATTTGGCCTTCTGTTCGCAACGACACTTTTACTTTTATCACTGTCATCATAGGCATTATATGCGTTAGCTAGAGGTTGACAACTCCTAAGCTACTGTGCTGCAATACCTAAAAGATAAAAGGGAATAAAATGTTACAGCTGCTAGTCAGTTGAGCTACGGGTAACGGATGGGCATCAAATTTCATCACCACGCGTATTAGAACATACTTCCATGCACCAAGTGAAATTCGCGAAACTGTCGGAGCTTATTTTGATGAATCAAATTTAAATGGATCACCAAACAGACCAGCATTTATCATCCCGCACAACGGTTAATCTCTATGCACCGTGCGGTTCAATATAACGCAAATTGCTGCTGAACTCTCTCACTTACGCGTCTTAGATTTGCGCATGACCACATGGATTCCCACCGTTGAATAAAAAGCAGTTGCAGTGAATTCTGATTTCCCTTAACATTACCTCTCCTGTAACAACGAGGTAATATTACTCGAGAATAACAATCGTCGTCCCATCAATCACCAAACTGAAGCGAATAGTTATAGCTGAATTACATTTTCAAATGATTTATCGCATCATCAATTCGCAGCATGGCTTTATGCAAAGTCGAACCTGCGAAATATCACAGACAGACTTTTTAAAGCACACAACCGCTGCAATAAACAACGAAAACAATGTTGTTTTGTTGTTCATATATATGCAAAAAGCTTTTGATAGACTGCCTCATCGAAGGTTACGCAAAGAATTGTAAGCCGGAAGCATGGAAGGGAGGATAATTTGTGGCAGTCTTCATCTATAATTGGTAGACGGCAGGTGGTGCGCAACGGCGACTATTCCTCTAAACCGAGAGCAGCCAAAATTGGAGTAAATCAAGGAACTGTTCCTGGTCCACTATTTCTTCACATATGTTAACCATACAACCATGACAAAACGCGATGTTTCGTTTGGTTGCTGAAATTAAAGTTGTATATTACAAGAACGGGCAAATGCCCAGACAGCCATGCTTCAAATTCAGGATGACATTTCAGCATTTAAGTCCTGTTTCTAAAGGTGACAGTCATATTTGCCGTGGACCATCGCAATATTTTTGATCGTGGTAATGCCAAGTACCGCCTGAACGTCTCTGATTGCAAGGCAGATAAGTCTCGCAGTTTAGGGCAGTTCTAGACTTTGGGCTGCAATATCCAGTTACCACTACTTTTTCTGTAAATTATGACGTTTATGTTTCAAAGAACATGAATGCCATCGGGTGCAAATTGCAATATTTTCAACTAAAGAAATCTTACCCAGGGTTTAACCAAACTTATGTATTGCTTTGCATGGAATACTAATACTTAGTTTAGTCAAATCTTCAGCGAATCACAGGCCATGTTAACTTTCAACGAAGTAAATATTCCGATTGCATTCAGATAAATCCAGACCAGAAATGAGTTCAGGGATAAGACATTTTCGTGTATCCTCTCTTCAAACCCAACCTTTTAAATAGCACTGATTGTGTGGGGCAAACAACAAATCGGGCTGGGATTGCTTTCTAACCTGTTTGAACGGGCCATTTCGATGAATAAATGTGGCTACAGATGGCAAGCAAAGCACACAAAATGCAACAATACACAAGCGTCGGCAGCCTAAATTAATTAGGTAAGGTCATGAAGCGAATAAGTTAACCGTGTCAGTCGGCCGCGGTAGTAGTATCGGCCGTATGAATCGTTTATGTAAACATAATTCCGTCCTCAGATGGTGGATGTAAATAGCCTCGACAATATACTACATTTGCTTTTGTTAGCCTTGCTAGGTAGTGAGTAGATGACTTAGAAGTCATTCTCAGATGCAGTATCGTCACTTAGAAGAGGTGTGACATGTTTGAGCTGTCTGATGACCTCAATTCACCTTTGTAAAACCTCGCCGGGATATGCTCGTGAATCCTCGGGAACAGAGGTCTCGTTGTGCGACCCAAGTATCATGCACCACAGGAGTACGAGTACTGTTAAACAAGCATTTAACGGGTCAACGATGGCAGAATATCTTTCAATGGTTTGCAAGCCATGGCTTGTTGTAGTAAACAATTCTCAAGCGGGCTGCGAAATAACTTTTCTCAACAACATCTTTCAGATGTCAAGATATGAGCCGCAGTATAGCTCTTAAATGACAAATGTTTGAACAGCTCTTTCTTGGGAGCAATACTCCTAGTTGGCCTTCTATTTCATGCTTTTAAATCTCTCATAATAAACTTGGCGGAGTAACCATTTTTACAAAGGGCGTCGCTAAACATCTGTAGCTCCTTGTTAACGGTTTTCGGATAGAAACTACTGCGCGCCGTGAAGGCAGTAGATGAGATTAAAATCATCTTGTGTTGTAAATGCAATGCGTTTGAATATTAGTGTATTGTCCATTCCACGTACGCTTTCTATGTACCAATCTACTACATGAGCCGTCCGAGTTGTGGATGAGTTCTACATCATAAAACGGTAAACGGTTTCCAATTTTTGCTCACAGGTGAAGCTGAGATTCTCATGTCGGTCACTGAATGCCTTTAGCAACCGTTCTGCATGTTTTTCTGATTCGCAAAGCATGTAGGCTTCGTCTTTATACCGTGCCTATTTTTTATTTACACCGATGTGCTTCCTGAGTTGACCATATTCTAATTTCGCTATAAAGATGTCAGCCAAAATCGGTCTAAACTGAAATCACATGGCCTCTACATCAAGCTGACAATACTTGAGTCGCACAACGAGACCTCTATCCCAGAAGATTCACGAGCATATCCCGGCGAGGTTTTACAAAGGTGAATTGAGGTCATCAGACAGCTCAAACATGTCACACCTCTTCTAAGTGACGATACTGCATCTGAGAATGACTTCTAAGTCATCTACTCACTACCTAGCAAGGCTAACAAAAGCAAATGTAGTATATTGTCGAGGCTATTTACATCCACCATCTGAAGACGGAATTATGTTTACATAAACGATTCATACGGCCGATACTACTACCGCGGCCGACTGACACGGTTAACTTATTCGCTTCATGACCTTACCTAATTAATTTAGGCTGCCGACGCTTGTGTATTGTTGCATTTTGTGTGCTTTGCTTGCCATCTGTAGCCACATTTATTCATCGAAATGGCCCGTTCAAACAGGTTAGAAAGCAATCCCAGCCCGATTTGTTGTTTGCCCCACACAATCAGTGCTATTTAAAAGGTTGGGTTTGAAGAGAGGATACACGAAAATGTCTTATCCCTGAACTCATTTCTGGTCTGGATTTAATCGAATATTGCGAAATTATTATTAACGTCTATTGAGTGTCCAGAGATGCTTCATAAAATCGATGCGGCTGTTTCTCAAATAAGATCTAAATAGAGCGAGGTGATATATTTGTATTTGAACCAGCATAGCTTCAGCATATTGCGGCCCACCTGCGTTCTTTCGCAAAAGATTAATCCACGAATGCCTTTTTCCGATGACGGCGCTTACTTGCCTTTACACAGCAGCTACCATATGCACAACTATGTGGAGGATGTTAGGATTAAAAATGTTATTAAGAAAAGCAGAAAACAGCTGTTCTATTCCACTACTCAACTGATTGGGGCATACTTCCATGAGATATGTGAACACGCGCTACACAGTGCTATTTTAAACTTCAAATGTGCAGGTATTTATCCTCTCAGAAGGCCATTAATCTATTCAGAACAATAAAATCCTTGGATAATTTCTTCCAGCCGGGTATTGATAGCCCTGTCAAATTTATGGATAACACATACATATAAATATTAGTACCACAGTCGATCACATTATGTTCCATTTTGCTTCACTGCTGGAACAACATTTACGTGATTGTGCATAACTCTGATACAGCGACAAAGAAAACTGCAGCACTATTTCGAACCGTTTGTTTAACTTAATTTGAGATTTGTGCCAAAAGTTATTTTGCTAACCTGTTAATGTAAGTGTATGTGAAGGATGAACGTTTTGTGAGCTGCTTCTAGTAGCAAGCGGTTTTCGCTTGGGAGAAGAATTATTTAGTTATATATTATATAGTTATGTTAGTTACATTAGTTATATATTAGTTATATACATTAGTTAGATTAGATATATTAGTTGTATTTTTCTGATGATAAACAAGCACATTATTTTTAGACCGACAGCACAACATGTTCATTCAATATGTAACTAATTATAAAACTCCAACTCACGGCTTAGCAGATAAACCAGGCTAATGACTGAAAACGAAGTAACATACCACTTAGCTGCTGTATGATAATACAACCAAATACAACCTCAGTGATTCAAATGTCAGTACCGTGTTCCACTGTAAATCGCAGTTGGAAATCGGACTCGCACACGTTCCATGAAGTTTTACTTCTAACATTAAGCTTACAACAAGTACACTGCTCTCACTGCAGATGCCACTGTCAGCATTCATCTGCGGCCGTTAATCTGTACAATTGTGAGCCTTGCTAACAGGTCTATGTTGCTTTTACTGGTTGCTTAGTTCCTATTGCAGGAGTAGGTTGAGTAGTATCAATGTGATTTTATCTGGATGAATGCTACGAAATCATACATAGCAAAATGGGCACATTTGATATAAAGAATTAAGAATTCATACTGACAATTACAAGTCTGTAAAAGATTGGCGATTGAGGGGAAATTTCCACATTAACAAGGAGCCTCATGCCATGTTGGAATCGACCAAGCATTACTTACTGCAAACCACTATTCACATTCACTTAAGGCAGTAACCTCTACCAAATTAGCAAGTTAATTGTAATTAGATATATGTCATATGACAAACATTTATGAATAAAATAGAAAGGCATGTGTAAAATTTTATGTAAACGCCATGCTATTTATGATGACAAACGGGAATGGTTTTATATTTTTTGGAATACCAATTCTCTGTTTCTTTGTCGCGCGTCACCATCAAATATATAACTTACAATATTATATTTGTGTAAATAATATCAGAAGCTACAATTTTCTCTGAAAATGCTTTTCATCATATAAATGGATTTATTATGCATTTGTAACGGAATTGATTGTATACCTATTCTATTCCAGTTTTGCAGCCATTACACCGCCTATAACTTGACATTTCCAGATTGCTTCCCGGATCCATTCATAGGTTTTAGCATCAAACCATTGTTCCGAATGGCATAGACAGGATGGAAACTAATCCCTTCAGCGAAATAATCTGGCAGCTTATGCAACCACAATCTCTTACTCTCTGCTTTCATCGTCCTTGCGGATACATCATCAAGCATAAGCCTTTTCGTAATTGTACCAGTTATAGTTTGGCTGATAGAATGAGTCATGCTAATACAATTTCGATCAATTTGCAACTTGTCTCGCATCAACAATTCATTCCAGCATCAATGCATTAGTTGTATGTTTTCACCAGTATTGATCAAGCTGTCACACATGCCTCATATTAGGGCCGATAAAATAGAGATACAATTACAATATTAGGCAACAATAAAAATAAATCAATAATGAGACCTTAGAGAGACAACGTACATGTGCTCTTATGGTGGTTGTGAGTCCAATTCATTTGGCGGACGGTTGCCACAATGACTGCATCGGGCCGTGAGCCGTTGAATGGAAGCGCTCAAGCTGGTCATCCGGTCATCCAGTAGTGAGAGTTGTAAAGTGACCTCATTGTGAATGGATGTGTGATCAAGTGCATTCTCAATCTCATATCTTTTAGCGCGCGTTGTCACGGCATTGTCACGGATAGAGGTGAAATGCTGTTTTGGCTTGGTGTAAGCCAATTGATGCTTTAATTAACCTTTGCCGTATACTGGGCTGCGTGAAAAGTACAAATAAATAACGAAACATTTGGATATATTTTTCCGTAGAGCGGGATACGTTCCCCTTTTTGGAACGATCTTTGGTACAGCGAGTTTCTTTATTATTTTAGGTATAAAAGCCACACAAAATGCAAGAGTTACACAGTGTTTTGTTGCCTATATAATACGCAACATTATTTGACATATGTATCGTTCGGACCCAAATCCATAAAGGTGTTCGTGGATTGTTGAAGTTCAAAATTTTTGAGCACTTTTGGCAGGATAGGAAACGTTTTTAAACTGTCCATTTCAGTAGTCCAGAGCCGTAACATAACATTAGTGCAAATTAACAAACTCCTTATGAGAGTTCTGGTAAATTTGTACGATTTTTCAGTTTTTGAATATAAAAGTCAAATGTTAAGCAATAAGAGCGCAACTCAACGATGCCTGCTGTTTATTACAAACCTTGGGTTCTCTTCCGTAATCGCAATCAAGCTTATGCTTCTCATTTGATGCATTTGGTTATTTTTCTTGTTGATTACGCCTATAGATTGACAGCATCGTAAATTCCACCCATAATGGCAAATACCGCGTATGCTAGTAGTGTGTAAGGGCATTTTTAGAAAATAATTTCTAAACTATTTTGAGTCACAAAATCTACTAGGTAGATGACACATTATTTAAACATAGCCATGGTGGTCAAGGCGTCAAGCTTAGAAAACTAAGCCTCGAGCTTTACCTCAGCTCAGATTATCTTAATCTGATGAGTCCAAACGAGGATGAAACCGGTTATGATTTGCCAGGGTTCTGAGCAGAAACACCGAACCACCCATATTTCAGAACCTATTTGTCTGACGTAGCATAGCAAAATAATTATTTAAAAAATTTATGGAAGTCTAAATCTCAATGCGCCAAACCAACATAGGGTCAGATGAAGCACGGAGTGCAAGTAAACCTTTTCGAAGAACACCCCGCACGATAAATGTATACGGGTTATACCATTCTAAGGATAGTCGTAGCACATTACTTGAAAAAAGCGCTTAATATGTAATGTTAGTGTTTGTAGTTTACCAGATTTTCTTGTGATTTCGAAATCTCATTAAAATCACCATTTCTTTGTAGGCATCGAAGAAGATGCAAAATATTAAACTGTTTTATGCCGTATTATTCTACATATTTGGCAAGAACATTCGGATGTACCCTTCCTTGCAGTTCCGAACAAAGTGTTGTTCAAGTAATTAATTATTTGTTATCCTGGAATCTAGCTTGAAACTATAACATTAAAACCCTTTTTAAAACTATATCTTCTTCTCAGCACATCTCTTCGAATAAAAGCTTGTCAGCTTTATTAATGAACATTGTTCAGTGATCGTTTTTATTAAATTAGGTATAAACCCACTCGTTCAAGTTGGTGTTAGTTCCAACGTTACAATCGATGAGGAAGAATAAACAAGCGAGTATGAAACGGAAATTGCATTGCTAGATCAAAAAGGTAATCGTACCTGAGCGACTTTAGCTTCATCTATACAATGATAAATTTAATTTCTGCTTTCATCCAGTTTTTAACTTTCATGGAATACAAATGTTCATCCAGTTACGTCGTTCTAAAATGCATTAGTTTGTTTCTCATTCATTGAAGCTGGGAGGAAACCGGAGGTATGCAAGTGTAAAATTGAAGTTTGAAAAAAGCTTTCGTTCCCAAACGTCAAAGAATGTTGCGTTTTACTTGGTTTAGCTTTCAGTTGCATAGTAGTAGTAGATAAAACACAATTTCGAAATATTTGTTAAAAAGGGAAATTTATACGGTTAAACGTTATACCAATCTAAAATGAAGTTAATTACTTGTGATGTATTTCCATTAAGCGTTTAAATAAGAGATTTATGTTTTATTCGAAAAGCACTTTTGTATCAGAATCAGTTAAACTTGTTTTTGCGTTCATCATTTACCCGCATGCATACGGCACAAAAAAAGACGTTTGCAGAACAGAAATAATATCAGCGTTCCCTTAAGTTCTTTCTTGTTTTCAGATAGCTAATATTATTTGGCTTACGAAAACGCCGCACTGTTTTTCCCAAACTGATTTGTGCTTCTGGAGATAATGCGTCTCAAAAAGATTTTACAGATCTATTTTGCTCATATAAGCAGAACGTATTCAACGATAATTGAAAACAGTTTACTTCGTTTGTGTTCAATTATTCGATTAGGTTTTACTGCAAGATTTTCAGTTCCACTAGTCAGCTTGACCTAGGCATAGCTACAGTTAAGGAAAAAATTCGAATTGCTACTACTGCATGTTAAATGTTGCTTTTTGGAGAACCGATCTTATTTCATGTATTGGGACACAGAATGTCAGTTTTTCTCCAGGTTGAAGTTGAAATCATCTGTTGCTACTAACATCTGGCACTGTATTTGAGGTGAACGGTTTCGAGGTTGCCTCTGCTATCAATACACTGTACTGAATTGCACAGATCTGATGCGCACAAATATCTTAACTTGGCACCAAATACTACATCTAGACAGACAGTTGGTACCACCTAACTTGATATGTTACTTTACGCAGACGCCACTGCAATCTTTTCCATAACGTTGCGTGCGTGCTACGGATTGGACGTCATTCACTCAGACTGTCCACAAATAGTGTTTTATTTTGTCTGACAGCAGTACGTGATGGTTGCACCTGAGGATAAAAAAAGACACATCTCCGATTTCACTGAGCGAAAATGTGTAAAAAGTACTTCACTTACACAGCAAATTTTACCGTGCAGTTACTTTTCGTCCTGTCGTATACATCGTCGAATGTGCCAACAATATCGGTTAATTGGATCATATGCTTCCGCACTGGAAACTTCAATTCACTGCTGAGAGTTCCTGGTTAGATAATCTGTTAAAGCTCGCAATTAACACGTAATACAAGATGAATAATAAATTTATAGCAGTTAGTTCTCCTTAACAAAAGTTATGAGAAGGATAAAATTTTCCATAAATTCCTGTCGACATATGGGTTCATAAAGAAAAATTATTGTGTTAGTTGCCCGAAATTCTTTGCCAAATACGCAGAAATGACAAAGAAAGAAATAGTATTTTTGCCAACTCAACAGCTGTAAAGTATGGAGTAGCATGCTCAACCATGCCAGGCATTATAGGCGAACGCACGTAACATAGGCCAAAAAATAAACATTGCATCGAGCTTCTAACTTCATGCGGACCCTTCAAATATCCCCGCAGAAACGCGCCGGAAACTCAGGTATAATGACTGTGGAAAACGAGGTCCAATTCCTCCCCATAACTTAGCAGTTTCCAGCCACTCCGAGACGCGGTACAACTGCGCACCTGTTGACAGTGTGCTTTTACATACTGCCACCCTGTCGTGGTAGCAATTTTCCCTAACTTTATGTTCCATGGAATCGGCTGTGATTCGCCCGTTTTTGGTTGTAAAAGTGCCTTAAGAGGACCACATGTCTTGCTTCCTCTTCGCCTTAGTTGGTAGTCAGTAGATCACATGATTTTGTGTGCGTCGTTAGACGGGCAGCGTTCGCGTCTAAGTCACTAACGCGCGTCTACTCAAACACTCCACTCGTGTGCGTCCATTCCGAGGGCTCAGTGTCTACCGAATACGTGTGGCTAGGACTGTTTTCATTTTCGCTCAATTGCCGTTGTGCCGGCGCGTATTCCGGGCTAAGTTAACGCCATCAGGTCAGCGCAAATCTGTTCGATTAGCCAAGGTTCCTATACTTACCGCAGGCGTTCTCCAAGTGTGCCGGTGATATGCTTATCAAGCTTTACGCATGCGTAACATAACTATGTTGTGATGTTTACGTATGCCAAAATGTGATGGTCGTGCAATTCTTGTTTCAATGTTTAAATTATTGTGGCTGTGAAAATCATCAATATATATATATCTTAAACGTAATTTGGTAGCATCTAGGACAGTCATGTTAATTTATGTGAACCAGTGATTTTACTTTCTTGACCAGTTTCAGCCACGTTGACGAAACTATTTATTACAAGTTAATACTAAGTACAACTCCTCTACTAGCATATTTGCGGCATTAGTTTGCGTTATAATTCTGGATGCATTAGTAACTTTTAAAAAAATTAATCACGTGTATGTTAAATCATGAGTAGCATATTCGAGTGCTTATTTCTTACAGTAACCTCGTTCATCGCTTTCGCAACAGCAAGATGACTGATCATTTCAACCAACCTGCACACCGTACGGTTTACGGGGATGTACTCTGGCACCTTACAAATAAAATTGAAACAACATTAAACTTGCTATTCCATAGGATATTCGTTTGTCGCTCGAGACACAAAGTCGCACTTGGCTTAAAGAAATCCCTGCGTTAAGAGATGATAGTTTCACAGATACTGTCTACATATAA
This sequence comes from Dicrocoelium dendriticum, assembly GCA_944474145.2. Classification (NCBI taxonomy): domain Eukaryota; kingdom Metazoa; phylum Platyhelminthes; class Trematoda; order Plagiorchiida; family Dicrocoeliidae; genus Dicrocoelium; species Dicrocoelium dendriticum. Next base: position 26,026,184 of record OX104062.1, on the reverse strand, counting down.
CGGGTATTAAGCTAAACTCTCCTATCCTAAAGTTGGCATTATTTAAATTAATCGGACATCATATTCTTTCCTAGCACTTAGCTCAAGTTGCCCTTTCACCGTCACATTAAATGGAATGGCAAGTACTATTTTATTGCTAAATTTTTAAATTTATCAAAAAATATCACTTCCCGCTGCCCCAGTACTCAGCTGCATGGTTTAGCTATAAATATATATTCTGCTGCACTCCGTCAGGAAAAGCAACTTTAATAAAACTCACATAAGTGGTCATTTGAAGAAGGTCCAAAATACCAAATAAAGGATCCAAGATTACATGCAAATAAAAAGTCACTGCAACTTTCATATCCTTGTGTTGAATGCGCTCATGCATTGGATGGCTAGCAAAATCTAATGGTTACTGTACGCTAGATAATTCCATATATTATTAAAATTATTTATAACATACACCCCCTTAAACCGGTCTATTTCCTTGATATGTACCCATTGGAAACAAACGAATGCTGAGGTGTTCACTATCTCATCTGGTAGGCCTGTATTTATATGGAAAGCAATTATATCGCAGTAGTTAAACATGAGAGTTCTGACCAATTTGCTAAAAACATTCTTCCTAGGTTGCATAGCATTTGCCATAAAACAATGAAACTCGCTTAAAATCTTTATAATATACGCATTATATATAATTTATATGACTCATACGCATAGAAACGCAACGATATGTGCATTAAGCTCAGCCAGAACACCTTGCCTTCCGGCTATCAGTCATGTGTAAATTTTAACCTCTTTCCAAAGTGAAATTAGTGTAATTGGTATTCTCGCTCCATCTGAAATGTTAAATTTTCAGACCGGAAAGAGTGTTAAATAAGATAACCGAATGCAATTTGCTTTTACGTTTTAGACTGTGAACCTGGAGGCCCGCCTTGATTTTTAGAGAGGCAGAAACAAACAAGAACGAAGTATTGCAATTGCTAGCTAACATCCACCCTAATCTTTGGTCAACGCTCCGTGGCTAACAACACATTTCAGCGTTTACAATTTGGCGTAATGCTAATTATTACAGCAGTTGTTTTGTCAATATCGATATAGTCTCTCTGATATGGCAACCTACTATGTGATTGCCTCTTGGCGTCATTAACACCAACGTAGCGTTTAACCTAACAATTTGCAAATGCCTTTATATGCGTATCAAATGACTTTTACTAAACTTTTAATTACCATAAGCTGGTTTCATCAAATGAATGCAGCTGTATATGCTGCATCTCTTTACACTTGTCACATATGCGCAAACGTCTGCTCATCCAAAAAGGATGTTGCTAATTTCCATCAAGTAGTGAAAGCTGAAAAGAGCATAGAATAGGTCATCCTGAAAGTCCTTCAAATATTTTACCTGACAGTCACGTTATTCATATGCACTTCAGACAACTCCAACGAACGCAATCGATTGGTACGCTTTCGATTATTGCACTAGCATATATAAGCTAGCAGGTCCCAAAATATATTTCATCATCTAAATAAAGATTTCAATGTACGTGTCCTGTACCCATTTGTATACACAAGTTTTAATTTGTTTGTTGTTCAAGAGAAATATGCTAAAGTAACAGTCAAATCTACGTCATTTTACAATCAAGCTTTAAACTATTTAATTTGTTAAGATTAATCTATTTGTTAATTTAATTAATTAATTAAATCGCGTTGACGGACACGGAGATAAAGCCAACATTCAGTGCTCACCTAAATCTTACAGAAGGCAGCGCGTTTGATTTCCTGCAGTATGTTATTTCTGCAAGCGGGTGTGTGTAATGGATTGCAGCAGCTCTATGTGAAACAGTGACAATGAATAAAGCAACTCAATTAACTCTTATAATCAATGTTCAGGTGATAATTTCCCCATGGACCATGGGCAATAATTGTTTGACGGGTGTTATTTAAGCTGAATATCCCTGGAAAAATCGCTGCAGGTTAACAATAAAAACATTCGCATCATAAATATTAATTTGCGACTGCCTTCCATTTGCTTTTAATTTGTTTTCCCATGGAAACTCAGATAGCCACTAACGACTAATGCTATATTTAGTTTTTGACCTAATTCCAAAATATGTCGCTAATGAAACAGCTAAGCAAGTGGGCGTCGGATATGTTATTCATTTACTAATGTAATCAAGTGGACTTGAGATATCACTTACGTTAGGCAAATTTCACACGGATGTGCAGAACATTTTATGATTTCGCAATGTTTTATGACTGTTGCTGAAGCTAGGTTTCATTCTAGTATGTTTTTTAATTGAAGGTGTAGGCTAGATAGCGAAAATGAAAGACGACAATTTTAAGTTATACGCAACGTTTGATGCATCAATTTGTCCATGATCGCTTTCTGTGAACGTGTCGCTAAAAACCAAGTTGTCTGGTGCAAGGTCGTGTTAAATTTTTCAGTACAATTTTATATGAGATATATGAGCATGGTGAACGGCAATTTCGTTTGCTGCATAGACCAATGAACTGACTGATGCTATAAAGCAAAACATTGCACGGATAGTTAGAACATACCTTTCTGTTACCTTGGTTTTCCATTTAGTAAGTGTTTTCCAACTGTACAGAAAAAGGGTTTAATCGCAAAGGTAGGACACGACCCACGCATTTTTGTTGTACCGAAGCCCATCAGAAGAGTGACTTACAAGTAACAATGCAGTGACAGATCTAGAGCACAATAGTTATGATGGTTACACTGACAGGAAAAAGCTTTGCCAAACAATTCACTCAATGTACTGATATTGCTTCTTTCTTTGAGTAGATCTCCAATACGCAGCAGCCGTTGTACAGCAATGCAGACCACCGTTCTAGAAACAAAAACTAAAAATAGCTAATACTAACAGAGTAAGTGCCATTGACATTCCACTTAAAAGCAGGCGGACGGTAAATTACATTCGACCCTCCAAATTTGCTATATAATATACGATGACCTAGCAGAAATATCAGCGGTCCCTGCCTAAAAAGTATAAGTCTCCGAATTATGGGAAAAACTGCAGATATATCGAGGCATTCTGCCCTCGCAATTCTGATCCGAGCGACCTTTCTAACCACCAGATAAACCACGATGGAATATATTTTAATCTGTAGGATATTTGCTAATTTTACAATAATACATTATTAAGTACATGGAAATATTTGCAATTATTGTGCTGCCTGCACGTTAGTCAGTACATAGCATAATTAGAGCGAAGAATCGAATGGCATAAAGTATAGAGCGCAGGTTCCAATGAAAGCCCATTATAATCCATGTTTATTTTTGTCTAACCACTAAATAAACAGTAGCATTATAGTTCTTGCTATGTACAGGCACTGAATGCAATTGTGGACCAATTGCATATTTGGAGGATCCCCAGCTGATAACTCAATCAACAAGTATCTCAGGTGTGACGGAAAGGGTATATAAAATGCCAAGCACGCTTAGTCACGTGTGCCATGAACGGTGGAATATCTTAAGCCTACTTCTTATGTTCGTTTGGCAGTATTATGCAAGAATCTTCTCTTATAAGCAGTACATATATACATAAATATATATATATGTAAAACAACTTGAAACTTCAAAGCATTGTACTGGAAACTGCCATTACCGATTGCTTGATCATACAATGCGTAGTTTAAATATTATATATTTACAGCTGAAAACGTTTACCGCACATAAACAAAAAGTTTTTTCTATCAATCTGCCGATTTTTCTGGTACACCGATATTTTTGATCCACAGCAAAATAGAAATATCAGATCCAAGTTTCGCAGTTTAGTTACTTGCAAAAAATGTACTATTCGCGTAGTCGCAACACAACAGATTAGCTATCAAGGTTATGAAAGCAAAGAATGCATTCCAAAGGTAATTCTTTGCTGTCCCCCTTAGTCCGCAGTCTTTGACACCAGGAAAATCATCATCCAGAGCCGTTTCTGCCTTCTTCTTCGCATTACTGATGCATCTTCTTTGGACCCCATGATTTTCGGATAAAAGCAGCTAGAGCCACTAAGTAATGAGAAAACTGCTAGGTCGTGGGGCCAACTACTGTCCTCTGTACCGTTCCTAACTCTCATAGCAGTGGGTGATGAACCGTAGTCAACCGTCAGTCATACAACTACAAGACCATCACCCATAACATAGTGTCACTAGCTCTTGGCATCCGGAAGTCTTGAGATTGGAACCCAGCAAATTCGGAGGAAGGCGCCCCACGGACAAGATTCAGAAAGTCAAGACAACGCTGTCTGGTGCTTTTTCAGATGTGTGAATCCTGCTGAGAAGGGACTTCTAATATTTTACATATGTCCCCACCAGTCATTATTACAGAATGCATTGCCAACTGCTGCATGCTTACCACGCTGTACAATTGTTTGTTAGTATTAATGGCCAGTTGATGTAGCGCAAACGCCAGCATTGTTAACACTCAACTATTTCTGACGTCGTAGCTTGGACGTCAATAATTTGGGCCCAGTAGAAACATTGTAGAAACACACGGTGTCCGTACCGCATGCATTAATCAGAGTCTATTCAAAAAGCTCCAGCTATTTACTCAAATGCGTCGCCGTATCCAGTTGACCGAGAGGGCACAACATGAACTAACTTCTTACAAAATATGCCTGAAACCCTCAATGGAATTTTCTAAGAAGCAGCAAAATAGTTTTCCTTATTGGATATGCTAAAGCAGTCGTCCAATTTTAGGGAATCAGTTATGTTCTTCACTACATGTTATCATTGACGGGCGCGAAGCTACCTACGATGTAACAAAAGTGGATGTGAACGGTGTAGTAGACAATGTTGTCGTAGGTTCCTGCTCCTAAACACCTCCATCTAAAAATAGGTCAACGGATTCTCAGTTCAGAAAATTCAACTACAGAAAACCAAGTTTGATAGGTGCAAACTCCCTCACAAATAGATGAGCTTGCTTAATTCACCTAGAGTAAGTTAATTCCTAGAGTTATTACCTAGCGCTTGAACCGGTGTGTTCTGACGGATCATTGCATGCAAAAAGAGTCTTTCCAACGTATAAAACACGACATAGATAGCTATCGGTGTCTTCTTGCCGACAAAATCGTAGTCTTGCTAAAAGGTTTCCGTTTATCGCTTTCTCTTTCGCATATTCGACCCCATAAGATTTGCCACTACGTAAATTCCAACACAGGATCCAATTCAAGTACAATGCATTTTTTATTTTTAGCAAAATTTATCCAGGTTAAAAGTTTACGTCGGCTTATTTGGGTTCTGTAACGGAACAGAAGCTTGTCTCTTAAATGAGAAAGGGAAGGGTCCTCGAAAAAATGGTTAAGAATTAGTCCACTTGCTTGCATTTATATTTTAATTTATGGAACAAAGTAAACTTACGGCTATGTATGCAAGTTCTTGGCATACTAAAACGATTACCAGAATGATAACAACATATGAAATAACACGAAACATGCTGCTAAATGCGTAGCTTTGTTACATTGCTCACACATAGATACGTGAGGAACGACCTATCCCGATTGTCTAGTTTAGTTCTAGTCTATTGAATAGCAGCTTGCCTTTGATTCCCTCAGACTTCATAACGAGTATCAAGTTCAGTGCTCGGTTGGAACAGACCAGCATTGGATTCAAAGTAGATATATTTCTGGAAAACAGGTAACCTGCTTTCGGAAGGAAGCACCAATTGAAAATGTTACCTTGCGAAGTTTTATAGGGTCACCATCAGTGGTACTCTTCTTAGACATGCAAAGAACCTTCGATTATGTAATTCAAGAAAAGCTGGTAAATCTATTAGCCGCATTTCGAATATTTGCAATACAATATCTAACGTGTATTAACAGTTGCGTCTCGATAATTGGCAACGAGTGCTACGCAACCAAATTTAGAAGGTTACAAGTTTTGTCTTACATACCTTAAACAATACTGCAGCACAGTATGTTCCAGGTGTATGTAGGTAGCTTGTGTATAAGGCATGTTATTTGTAAAGACTTGAACAGGATATATCATAGTGTCATGTATCACCGAAGAATGAATTATTTATCCGTTCCGTTTTTCATTTACATTCTGCGAGCTTCAATGGAATGATGCCGAGTACTTATAAACAATCACTCTTTGGAAAATGAACGGTCCTAAATATTTAGTTTGCCATGGAAATTGTATATTTAACCTTTTATTTGCCTAATTACATATGATAATATATGACAATATGTTGCTATGGCTACTTACATTCTTTCTACAAAGGTGTTCGATTGATAATTTTACTGTCAAATCGACGTTTGATTCAAGCTTCGCTTAAGAAATCTAGGTCGTTTGAGAATTCTAGGCATTTTGTAAAGGTTTAAGACAACAAAATTATATACTGACCTTGAAAATATCCACCACAATTTTAAACTGGTTTTGTTCTCAACTAAAATCCTGACCTCCAAAAAAGATTAAATACCAGCAACAATTAATTGACGTCCAACCGGTTACACAGGTGAATAAGCAGTTCACTCAGATGCTACGTAAAGTACAACCATTGCTAGTCCAATCCATCAAAACTTAACAACGTCAGCTGATGGGAGTCAGGGGCAGCTAAAATCAAGGGAATAGGTATTTGGAATTCAACGGACTGTAATTTTTCGTTATAGTTAATGAACGGCAAAAGTAGATTAAAAATTGTGTATGTTTGCAAACCTTCTACGCGTTTTCCTTTGGTATTGCCATCGTAGGATGCTTGACTTTAACGGGAAGTTTTGAGCATTGACCAGGGCAGTGCGGTTGCAAAAATGATCGATTACGGAAGCATGCCTCTTGTCACCTGTGTTCTAGTGTGTTTTGGTTTTAGTTGGAAATCATGGAACTTTATGAATTGGTCTTACCTCTATTGGTTAACACAGTTTGGGTGTTCTCTTCTGATCGTGCTGGAAGAAGAAATTATTTTACCAGACAAGCAAGAAGCGAGCGTTTTGGACTACGTATTTTAACTAAACGTAACGGAGAGACTGTAGGGTTCACGAGTAATACACTTCCAAAAAATGATAACGGAATACAAGTAGCGTCTAAAGCTGTACAACTGAATTTGTTGCAGATAATATATCTGTGTGGGAAAATCGCTAGATAAAGGAACGGTTTATTCAAACTTATTATACGCATCAGACATTGCGCTGCTAGACTTTAACATGAAGTAAACATTTATGTTTACGTATATTATCCTTTCCAAGTGTTATACGCTGAAAATGTAGGTAATATTAGTTAACTAACTATACAGAATAGATCTAGTAATGATGATTCTTCCAGAATAAAAGCCATGAAAAAAGAAAAATTCATTGTGTTACTTTATGCTGGTGGGCATCATACGCATTTTAACCACTTTAAATTCACTATTGACTTTACATTTTACTTGTCGTCGTAGCAATATATAAGCTTGCTTAACTTGACTTAATTTTTTGTATGCTCCTGCCTAAAAATATAGCAAATGTGCCTTCGTTTCTGATATTTGCTTCACTAATCTCAGATAATTGAGCTTAGTAAACGTATCAACGCTACCGTTTTTCATAGGTACGTTTGAAGCAAACGACGAAATGTTTTTCTTAGTTTTCTCTGTATGTACAGTGTTCATCAAAAAGCAAGTAGTTTTGTTTAACATAAAAATTGTCATCAGGGATTTCAATGTAAATGAAATCCGTTAAATTAATCTTTACTAAGCAAATTATGCAAATGAAAAAGGCGCGTTTACAGATGCCACTGCAACTGCAGTGAGTTCTGCTATGTTCCATAATGCTTATTTGATATTCTTTTGAAAGTTTAAATCAAAAAACCTGAATTTGCTATTTTGTTGCAATATATATGAAAGTTCAACTCGTACCTAACATTTGACAGAACAATGTTATAAACTGGAAATAATAGAATTTATCCAACACAAGTTCCTTTTATATTTGTCAGCACCAGTGGTGATCCAATAACCACTGACATTTGCTTTCGTTTTCTCAAGGTACCACTCCTAAAATATCTCGCTTGTCGCATGAGATAGCCAACTAGCATAAGATCATTAGTATTATAGCTTGTGCACAACAACGAGTTACTGATAATCGGTTGCTCAAACAAAGACGCGCCGATTGGCTGCAGCGATCATGCGACTCTGTTACGTGGAATACATATGAGGGAAAAACGAAGATACCCACGTCGTCATTAATTACGATATACCGTCTGACATGGTTCAAGCAACTAACTGGCCATTCATAAATGAGTAGCTTCCTGACATAATCGCGAATATATTTGTCACGCAGTTACTCTGCTAGCGGTTTGGGCATTAGAAACAAATCCTTCGTGGAAAAAATGCAAGTCCTTACTCTGCAGCGAGACCCGAAATTAAATGGATTCAAGATACCCGGCCTTGTAATTTTAAGATTTTTATCTGATTGTATAGTTCTGAAACGCTTACATAACTCAGTTAAATCATGATGTACAGGTAAGTAAACAAACTCCGGAGATGGCAGTGCGGAATACCAGTTCTACGTGTGGCAGAGAGTTAGCTCAGTTCATTCAACGATATATTGAGGACATGCATTCCCGACAATATGGAAATTTAGGATAGCCACTCGTACCTACGAAAGGAGAAGTGGTGCGGAGCAAACGATCTAATGTCCAGTCGAGCTGCTACCTATGCTATCCAGAGTCGGTTATGTGACAATTTGCGATTGACAAACTTACAGTGTCACAACAGTTAGGATTCCGCCAACAATGGTCCTAAAATATAAACGGAATAAGTTGATGCCTGTAACCATCTTAAGAAGACGAAAGACTGGAAAACCGCGATTTTAGTAAAGAAGGAATCTTGGACACTGTTGGGTTGGATAATTCATGATTGGATAGGATGCGTTGCAGTAGCTAACTGAAATGCATTACGCAGCTGTACATGTGTTACGGGGTGGACTGCATCCAATCAGACTGTCCAAAAAACTCAACTAATTTTGTCTACCACAGTAATGCGCCTCGATTCCATAGGATGAGAAAAACTAAAACTATACTACACCATTTCTAGTTAGTGAAAACCTTTAAAAATTGACTTCCTTTGCACAACATATTTTATGATGTTTTTAAATACAATCCTGTGGGAGTTCATCGACATATCTGAGAGCATTGTTAATTAAATGGAACAAAGTTGTTTATCCTGAAATCCGCAGAATATTTCTTTAAGGTTTCTTATTCATACCTTCTCGACTCACGAGTTACGATCAGTAACTGAGATATATCACTGGCGAGGGGAATACTTATCAAACAAGCAATTATTGCATCTGCAAGTATAGTGTGATAATATGAAACAAGTTAGTCCATGAAAAATCTGTCAATTTTAAATATTTGACAATGGAATAAACGTTTGCTTTCAGCTATTTGGGTATTAAGTGTACCATGTCATTCAATGGTTTGTTCACTAAGTACAGCGTGCTTGGCTTCGCCTGTGACGGAGAAGGGGCCAACTCCGTTGGTGAAACGTGGTTTCCATCCACATGCCGCCCGATCTTATTCCTTCGTGTTTACACTGGATACGGTATGTGTGGATGGAGCTGTGTTTGGCGCAACACAAGCCATTTAAGGTTCCTCTACAGAGGTAGGCGTCCTGTGGCTGTTCCTGTGGAGGACAATGTGATAGGAATTTCTGAAAACGGATACCGCCAACCCTCTCTTATGGAACAAAGCTTCGTTAACTAAAAATAAGCAGTATGTGGAAGCGCCAGTTACCAATTATGGACAATTAAAGCAGAATGGAGGTTGAGGTTAAGGTAAGTTCAAATTGGGTACTAGATTAGTTTGTTTGCGCACTTCGGGTGTTAAAACTTCCATGGTCATATATTTGATAACCATGAATATAGGTAAATGGAGCGTCCTTAAATAGCTTACATCTATTAAAAACTTGAAGCAACATTGGCGACAATATATTGCAAGTAGATGTACATAAATTGAGAACGGTTGTACTTGCGTTTTTAATTTGAGCAATTTAGGTATGATAGCAAATTCTCGTTTTCTATTTGTGCGATCTGTAAAAGAATGTGACAGAAATATATAGGTAGAATCTAACATCCGCCACACATAGTGTTTGCAAAATAAAAATAATTTTATTCGTATTGTCATCCTATCTGTTAATGTCATCTACGTATATGCTTTCATTTTTCTAGGTTGTGTAGCTGTGCGTAACCGTCTCATCTATCGTTTGTTTCCGTGTGATTGGATTAACAAGGAACCAACTGTAGATGGAAATTGGGTATTGCCCACCCGAAAATACTGCACAACCACGACGCGTTTCGATGTAATTTTTCATCTCATCAGGTGGAGACAGCAGGATTTGAACCCAGGACCATTGGAATAGCAGCCAACACTACTACCCCTTTGGCTACCGGGTCACGATGGGCAATGCTTTTTGTCACAACGGTAGATGACTAATTGGAGGGTCAAGTTTGGATTACACGTTGTGTGACTGGATTGCGACACGCAACCTCAATTTAATAGACTGTGATTCACATTGAAATGAACCGTAGTCACTGCGATCGCTGGGACCGTATTCAAAGTAGATGGAAATTGGGTATTGCCCACCCGAAAACACTGCACAACCACGACGCGTTTCGATGTAATTTTTCATCTCATCAGGTGGAGACAGCAGGATTTGAACCCAGGACCATTGGAATAGCAGCCAACACTACTACCCCTTTGGCTACCGGGTCACGATGGGCAATGCTTTTTGTCACAACGGTAGATGACTAATTGGAGGGTCAAGTTTGGATTACACGTTGTGTGACTGGATTGCGACACGCAACCTCAATTTAATAGACTGTGATTCACATTGAAATGAACCGTAGTCACTGCGATCGCTGGGACCGTATTCAAAGTAGATGGAAATTGGGTATTGCCCACCCGAAAATACTGCACAACCACGACGCGTTTCGATGTAATTTTTCATCTCATCAGGTGGAGACAGCAGGATTTGAACCCAGGACCATTGGAATAGCAGCCAACACTACTACCCCTTTGGCTACCGGGTCACGATGGGCAATGCATTTTGTCACAACGGTAGATGACTAATTGGAGGGTCAAGTTTGGATTACACGTTGTGTGACTGGATTGCGACACGCAACCTCAATTTAATAGACTGTGATTCACATTGAAATGAACCGTAGTCACTGCGATCGCTGGGACCGTATTCAAAGTAGATGGAAATTGGGTATTGCCCACCCGAAAATACTGCACAACCACGACGCGTTTCGATGTAATTTTTCATCTCATCAGGTGGAGACAGCAGGATTTGAACCCAGGACCATTGGAATAGCAGCCAACACTACTACCCCTTTGGCTACCGGGTCACGATGGGCAATGCATTTTGTCACAACGGTAGATGACTAATTGGAGGGTCAAGTTTGGATTACACGTTGTGTGATTGGATTGCGACACGCAACCTCAATTTAATAGACTGTGATTCACATTGAAATGAACCGTAGTCACTGCGATCGCTGGGACCGTATTCAAAGTAGATGGAAATTGGGTATTGCCCACCCGAAAATACTGCACAACCACGACGCGTTTCGATGTAATTTTTCATCTCATCAGGTGGAGACAGCAGGATTTGAACCCAGGACCATTGGAATAGCAGCCAACACTACTACCCCTTTGGCTACCGGGTCACGATGGGCAATGCATTTTGTCACAACGGTAGATGACTAATTGGAACCAACTGGTTTTTATCAATGATCTGGTTGACTGTCCCTAAGGTAAATATTTATGTCCTCTTACTTTGGTAATTTTAGGTCTAATTTAGCCTGACTAAAACTATGATTCATTGAACACAATGGTAATGGTTGATTTGGCTTAAAGAGGCAACTTAAAATAAGGAACGCGGTACATTTATCTATTTTCATTCTTCAGCTAACAACAAGGTCATTGCCTTGTTTGAGCCGGGTGTTTAGTTTGTCTAATTCAAAGCAATAATATTGCGTCGCATCGCCTACAACAAAATTTATATCCAGACTAACCGACATTAAGGCATACTATTTTAAATGCTTGAAAGCAGTGAGTTTAAGGTGTAAGTCGTGCTTTGCGTATGACATGTATTATATGTGGAGTCGTTGGTCATCTTATATCCGTAAGCAAATCATACGTCTAACACGTCTGACCAGTTACCCTTAAAGATGTAGGGAGTACAATTTTAACAAAAATAATATGTGTGTTATTACAATTAATTATGCGCTAATTCTTGTTGATCTCAAGTGTCTTGTTGGAAACGTCTCTAATGACGACTTTCATCCGGGCGGACAACACGGTGTGGGCTCAGGTAATGATAACTTTGAGCGGTTGCCAAAAATATGTTAAGATGCCTGTCTATTCCCTCTAGCAATTCCTTCGAAATATCATCTTCAGCAAGTTGATCAAACCTCTACCAATCGCCATATGGTTGTGACAATCCTCAGGTGTGTTTCGGCGCATAGAAGCCATTCTGTTTTCGAAGTTAGATTCTCTGAATGTGTACCCAATTACCTTGGTATCCGGGCTGAGCAGACGCTCAGAGAACACAGCTGAAAGTTAGTGGTCGCACATTCGCCATAATATAATCAGGCACGTCTTCATAGGGGAAATCAAAATGCTAACCTAGACATTTGCATTACGCAATATCTGAAACTTATCGATGCTCGCCGCTGTGTTTTAGCTGGAAGGAAGCAAAACGAAACTCGTAACATCAACGGAACTATCATGCGTGCTAGACTGAAGAGAGGCCGGAAAGCCTGGTGGTATCATCGTGCGTCGGCAATGTAAGCGGCCACTGCCGTTTTTAACAAAAGTAAACAATTCCGTCTGATATATTAATCGGTCAGCAGTGGAACTGGTCTTATCATGACAATTGTTGTTGTACCCATTCCTTCAGGGACAAGCGTTTATTCGACAGCAAAAATTTAATCATGTTGAGTAAGCCAAACTCCTCGATATAAATTGAAAGTTCAATCTATAACAAACGACCCTTCAGAGTCAATGAAGTTCCTCCTTTGCTTCAGTTAAACACACGGCGAATCACTCTAACGAATATCGGCAAATCCGAGTCCAGTAATCGAATCCGCCACGTCCGCCTCCTATTGGCTGTCTGGGTCGCTCGGTTGATTCATCTGTTCTGCCTGATCTGATATTACCATCACACCCTCCCTTTTTTCGTGTTATTGCGCCTCCATATTACTATACACCCAGTGCACCTAGCCAATTTACGTCATCTTCGTCGTATCTGCGGCCGTAGTCTTCTTGCCGCAAGCCCACGGCCACTCCACTCCCAATTCACATGATTGTCTCCCGTGTCGTCTCACAAACACTCAACTTCGACAATTGTTGTCCCTTCAACGTTTATTTCCTATAACCTGGCACCGACCCTCGCAGTCACCACACCATTCTTTCACCACTCTTGACTATAGGTTAATAGATAAACGGACCATTCTTCTCCAACTGTTAGCTCGGGTAGTAACCATGCACCGCGATCACAGTACCATTTCTGTGTGGTCAATATGCATATCAGATTGTTCTGTACCCGTTCGTACTGTGGCGAAACTGGGTGCAAATTTGTGACAGATACCGTCATCAGCGCTTCAGTCCTTTGTCTGTTTAGGCGCTGCACGGTACTCAAAGCGATATTAGCTGTAGGAGTGATGCGATTCTCCAGTAGCTTAGATAAGTGTATTCATAAGTTATTCCATTTTTTGCTATTCGCTTAGCCAACCTCACTGCTGACTACGCAATTTCATTCGCTTCGCTGTGTTATGCGCTGTTTTGCTGGTGCACAAATTCGCACTTGGTTTCAAACGTCTAGAGCTCACCGTTTGTAAACTGGGGCCGATATTCGAGGACAAGCTCCTCCGCTAGACTCTGTCGTGCGAACTGACATCTGAGCTTGTTGATTACTGCCTGTGGTCTACTGGTGCGTAGCTCCATTTCAAAATCGTCACTATAGGAATCCACTGTGAGTAATATTTCCCGTTATCACTTAATAAATTCACTGCCACTTTTGGATACGGTCGGTCAGAGACATCATGCAGCATCATTCGTTCCTTCGTCTGCCAGATCTCCAGTGAATGGCACGCTTCAAAATTCCATACATGATATTTTATTTGACCCCTCATTCCTGGCCAAAAGATTGCTTCTCTTGCTCAGTTAATGGTATAGTTGGCACCAAGGTGAGCGCGATGATCAGCGTTTCTCCTCGGAGCGATGACGCAATCAGAATACTGCCAGCGGCATCTGCGGCTACGTGTCAAAACAGGGCCAAGTGGTACCTCATCGATTGCTCATCCAGACATACTAAAGTGCCGAATCTTCCCACTTGCCCTCCCATAGACGCAAATTACTCGCCAAGTTCCGTTCATCCATTTTAAATGGGTCAGGCAGCTGAAAAGGCGCTTATACTCCCAACAGCATCCGTGTGCCCCGGGAGTGGTTCGGCTTTGTCTTCTCCGACACCATATTGTTGAACGCAATCCTTCAGGGACAAGCATCTTTTCGGCAACGACAACTCAGCAATAATTAAAACATGTTTAGTAAACCAAAATCCTCCACATAAATTTCGGGTTCAATCCATAACTAACGACCCTTCGGAGTCGATGAGCTTCCTCCTTTGCTTCAGTTAAACAAAGGTGGATCACCCGAAAGAACATCGGCCAATCCGAGTCTAGTAATCGAATCCGTCACCTCCGCCTTCCATTGGCTGTCTGGCACGCTCGGTGTGTCCATCTTCTGTCTCTGACCTTATACTACCATCACAATAATATCCGACGAAACTGGGCTTCCGATTCACAACATGTGAAAGCGTTTCGAGCATTGGGTTGAAAACATAGGAAGCAGTTTAGTCAACCTGACTTAGAAACTTCCTTATTGTGCATTGACTGCCCTTCCTACTTGGTCTTCTTGAACCAACCCTCACGCTCAACTTTTAAATGTAATAGTACTGACGAAATTGGATACAACCCTCAAAACGGAGAGAAAAACAATACCGATGTGCTATATTTCCTCCAGATATACTTCCCACAGCCCTTTACAATTTCTGGGAAACAACTCAGCTGGAAGATTTGAACAACCCATTAGTGAATCGGGTGTAAAAGCGGTACCCTCATAATAGGCTGGAGTCGCCGCGTTACATTTCTAATTATCAGTGAAATCTCACACTCTGAATGTGGGCAACACAAAACAATAACTTATTCCTTTCGCCTCTAATTTGTTTGCGTTTGTCCTTCTCTACAGAATGGCTGGCACCAGCAAAAGCCCGATTTGCGAAGAGCCAGTCGGGTGTCTTTCTAAATCAAGGCTGCGTTGACCACAGTTTCATTTCAATTCAATTAATGGAACAGCCCCATATTTATTGGCGATATACCGCAGTCGGTTTTCTCGTCATCAAGCATGTTTTCGATTCAATGCATCTATGTGCATTTTTGGACATTATGCTCAGGATCTTTGTGCCCGGTATTTATGCAGAAATTATCAGAGCGCTGTAGGCGTCTAGTCAAAACGGATTGCTGAATTAAGGTTATATATTATTATTATTTTACAAGCTTTCATCATTCCCACTTTAGTTCGGCATGAAAGAAGTGATGAAACCGCGTTCGCTGGAAATACCCGGCAATAATTAGAGCTGATCCAAGTTGATCGACTTCTGGAAATGGTGTATGTGGAATACGTAGATCTTAATTTTGGCAGCTTTTAAACTTGTTAGTCAGCGCTTCACACATAGACATCGGATGTCGGTAGTTTTGGGCTACGCTTTGTACTCTCGAAATGCAAGGTCCTTCACCAAGGTTAGCTGGGACCTACGACTGTGCTGACCTTTAATGGTGTTTAATTAGATGTTGTAAAATAGTGCAAGTATCTCTGCAGCTATATTAGTGCCCATGGGACCGAAGGTAAGTCCACGAAACATAAAGAAAATTCTCGAGGCGCTTTAGCTTATCGCCTCCTCCGGTGGCGCTGACGTGATATCACTCTCCAGAATGGGTGCAGCTTACAGCGCAGATATGCTCCCAAACCTCTTAAACCGTTGTGAAATATTATTGATTAAGTCTACAGAACTAAGTCATAATTCGTGCCTATGCAGCTAAGCTCATGACGGGTGACAACATCTCGTGAGCAATTACCATATTAGGGGTCCTCTTTTTGACGCAGCGGAGGCAAGATAAGCGCTCAGTGTTTTTCTTTACGAAACTGGCTCTATTGTCTGGGCTACATGTAACGCATACCAGCACACCAACTGCCGCCATGCGCGTTTGTTATGCGATCAGGGGTGGACGGAAATAGAAGACAGGAGAGCATGCGATGACTTGTTCAAAAGGAATGAAAACCAGTGCTTGGAGATTGGCGACGGTTGACGTCCCCCGACTACTGTGTAACGGTTCGACGGACGATGGACACCTTGGTTTAGGTACAGTTGTTAACCTGACAAAGAGCCGACGTCAGTACCACTGATTTTTTCACTACGGTATATTTTCTCCGCCCAGCATACTACTTATTCAAAGCATAATATGCTATTTAGTATTATATCACTGCTCTAATATTTCCCTTTTAGCACAGGTGGTATCATATTGCCTAATTTCGGCACATTAGTCAAACGGTTTCGCTCAAATTAAACTATACTATATTGACGACGCCGATGAGAAATAATGATATGCTTTACTTTTTGCATTTAATTGACCAGCTGAAAATTTTCTAACGGATAGATATTACGTCGACTGAGTTCGATAATCAGGCCAGTTTCTGATATTTTATTGAAGTCCAAACTGTATACATCTAGGAAAATGTTTGTGAATATTTAATCTTTAAGTTAAACTTATCACGGTAATGCACCTAATATTTCCTGTCGGGAAAATCCTGCTACAATTAGGTGCCAAACTTTACTGTAATAATCATAGATTTTCCAATCCATTCATTAAGTGATGCTGCGCTACGGGGATCCGCTAAACCCAGGTTTTAACATAAGGTACCCAAACTCAGAAAAACTATGTTTTTCGTTCCCTTAACTCTAATATCCACACACTTCGCTCACTTTTTTCACGCATAATCATTACATCACATTCATGACTTAATCCTGGTGCATTGATGATTGGTCTGACAATATCATCATCATACACGATAGCTAGATGTGGGGAACACCTCAGCTACTGTGTCGTAATACATAGGAAAAAGGAGATGAAAAGAAAGCAACTGGTGCAAGCCGGCTGAGGTGCCGGTAACGGATGGGAATCGTGCCGGTAAGCTACCAACCGGCTACTGTGCGTCAGAATAAAGTATGCAAAATTATATAGAGCTAAATAATGAGATCGTGGTTATAGGGGAGGCTAAGATGGAGGGGTTGGACAAATAAACACACAGCACGAACTCCATTGAGGTCGGCTCCTAGCCATATCAGCAAGTGTGTCCAACCAAATGTGTTCATCGTCTTTCGGACCCCAACCAGGGGCCGAGACTCTCCAACCGAAGCCAACTCAGAAGTGAGGGCCTTCATTCCTCTCGACCAAGTCATCGCTTGGCCACCTCTCTTCTTCTTCCATCCACACCCCCAGCGCGCAAACAACGCACGTCGCAGGAGTCGGTGGAGTGATGCGTAACACGTGGTCGAGGCATCGGAGCCTGGCGCGTGAAATGACGGTGTTGGGCGGTTCAGTTCCTTTTCCTCTGCCGTAAATAAGGCGTCGAACACGGTCGTTGCTCACGCGGTGTTCCACCAGACGTGAGCCACACTGCGAAGGCACCGGTGGTCAAAAGTAACTAGCCTCTTCAGGTTCGTTGCTTTAAGGGACCAGGTTTCACAACCGTACAGTAGGGTCGAACGTACCGCTGCATTGTACACTCTACCCTTCAGGGCAAGAGTGATGTCGCGCCGGCGCCATAAGTGGCGAAGGTTAGCAAAAGCGCCCCGAGCTTTTGCTATACGTTTCGTGATCTCATCTTCAATCCCACGGGCGCTGATACAACTTCCCAGGTAGTTGAATTTTTGAACGACTTCTAGCTGATCCCCACCAAGGGTCAGCGAAGGAGGCGGTCCAGACCAATCTTGGAGAAACGCTTTGCACTTCGAGGGTGCGAAGCAAAGCCCGAAGTGACGGACAGCCAGTGCTAATCTGTCCAGTGCCGCTTGGCACGTTTGTGAGCTGTCACAGATTAGGGCAATATCGTCAGCATACTCCAAGTCAAGAAGTCGTACTGCTGGGAGCAGATGCACATCTACCAACTCGTGTCCTGTGAACGCAAATTCCATGACTTCGTCAACAGCGAACTTGCGGAGGAAAGGCTACAGCGGGCATCCCTACCTCACACAAATGGAGATATTAATGAGGACGACAACTTGCCGTAAGTCTTTACTCAGCCTGAGCTAAGCACATGTAATGCCCGGATAATATATACATATTTCTCAGGGACACCTTTCTGAGTAGACAGTCCCAAAGAGCAAGTCTATCCACCGAATCGAATGTATATTTTATATGGTGGAACACGACAACGAAGGTCCGCCAATATATGTGATGGTGCTCCAATAACTGACTCGAGGTGAAGATGTGGTCAATGCAGCCAGGACCCCGACGAAACCCGACTTGCTCCTCACGAATCTGGCTTTCACGAGTGCCAGTCATTCTGTGAAGGATGGAAGAGGCAAGCAATTTGGAAGCGATATAGAGCAGACTGATTCCTCTATGGCTGTCGCATTCCGATCGTGAGCCTCTATTGAAAAAAGGGGCTATGACGGAGCGGCTCTAGTCGGTTGGGACAGTTTCCTTCTTCCACAGTTTGACTAGTAACTCGTGTAAATTATCCGCAAGAGCAAGTCCCCCAATTTGAAGAGGGCTCGAGGAAGATCTTCTGGTCCAGCGCCTTTGTTCAACATCAATAGTCCGATCTCAGGTTCGACTTCTGAGGGAGTGGGTGGATCCAAAGGGACAGCCCAAGGAGCAGGGCGACCAGTGGCCGGCGAGAAATCTAACAATCTCGGCCGATTAAATTACCTTACAAACGGCTTAGCCTAACGCTCCAAGTGTTTTGAAAAATTGCGGATAGACTGTCCACTGTTGTCACATATTGTTTCACTAACACCAGGTCTCATGCTGCCCGATTCCCGTATCAGCCGGAATAACTTACGATGGTTACCAAGGGCAGCGGCCATTTCCATCTCTGACGCATGATGATACCACGAAGATTAACGGTCTTTCTTCAGGCTAGCACCGAGTTTCGCTCTGAGCACTTTGTGAGTTTCATTGCGTTCGCTTCCAGCCGGAATATGCCGGCGAGCATCTATAAGTTCCAGAGACTTTGAAGAGGCCCAATGTCCATGTTGGCGATTAGACATATCAAATAAGGATTTTCCTGCTGCTAATAAAGTCTGGTAAATAGAGACCAGTGAGCTTCAATTGCATCTAGTGAGCGTTTATTCAACTCGCATGGCAGCGTAATTTGATAGGCATTTAGAGCAGCTGCCTTTGCCATTTGGCTAGTAAAAATGAGCTCACAACATCCTCTAGGGCGTCCGCCAAAGCGCATTCGCGCGGCAGCACACAGAAGTGCATGTTCGGTGTCCACACTTGTCCACCAAGTCGGTCGACAGTTATGGACGCAGCCTCTCCAGCGGTAACTTATCGCAATGTGATCGATTTGCGTCTAAGGCTGGTTCGAGTCTTGTGGGCGCCAAATCACCCTCCGGCGAGTGTTGTGTCGTAAATTAGTGCTCGCAAGAAATTAGCGAGCATCCTCACACAAATGAAGCAACCGCTCACCGTTATAATTACAGAAGCCTACACCATGTTTGCTGCCCAGATGTAGCGCATAAGTGGACAATTTTCCAACTTGAGCGTTCAGATCCTCGGCCAGCACTACAATGTCCAAGCTTCTTCTGTGGCGAAGGAGCTCGTGCAGTTAATGATAGAAGTCGTCTTTTAACGAGTCATCGCTACAGTTTGTCGGCACATGAGCAGCGATAATGAATAGACACCTGGTTGTCCCCCGCTACTTCGAAGTTTTGAACAAGCCAGCCAATCGGACCGCACACATCCGGCACTGATTGAAATCCAACCAACCAGAGTAAATTCAACCCGGGGACTCAGGGCAATGCCAACACCAGCTTGGCCGGTGCTCGAAGCTGAATCGTCACCGGATAGGCGCAATGAGAGAGTCCTGCTAGTGTCACCTGTAAGATATGGCAGATTGAGCAAAGAGCTCGAGTCTTGTAGGCGGGTCTCCGATAAGCAGCAGATATCGATTGAGAGGGTCTCTAATGTTCGGGCAAATGCTACCTCTTGACCGAACTGAAGAAATGTGCGAACACTGAGGCATGCTAATATAAAGGAGGATCATAGGCTCCAAATTGACGCCGATGAACTGAGCTTGACCGTTTGCTTGGACATGTACCTGTTATCAGGGAACCAATGGCGCTCCGCGTTTACGTGTGAGTTGAGACTAAAAGACAAGTGACTATTGAAGCTAGGTGGGGGAGGGCCGAGAATTGTTAGGTTGAAAACAGGGGGGATAAAAGTGAAGCTGGAACGAGACGGTAAGTGTGAAAAAGCGTAAGTAGGTGAATGAGAAGACGGGAAGTCTTGAGCAGTAGCATTCAAACCCCTATCCACCCTGCCCGATGCAGCAGATAGGGCACCGTTGATTGTCCTCTGCGGTGGTCAGAGCATCAGCAATTTGTTTGAATTGAGATTCATACTATTGACAATAAGCCTGACCATAAGGTAACCATTTTGCATAAGACAGGTTTGAGAGTTATCGTCATGTTGGCCGAGGTAAACGCTGCAATATTTATATGAAAGATCACCCGCATCAGTATCGTTCGAGAATCCGATGCTTTAAGGATGTTCATCAATCAGTATGGAACACAATACTGTTATTCATCATTAGTTGCTAATGCAATGAACAAAGCGCAAAACTGTAGCTGAGAGAACTTGAACTTTTGGCGCTTCCATTTGGATTCACCGCTAGACTATCAATTGTACATACAATTATCGGATGACATCGTTATAGCACTGGATTCTCGAACGATACTGATGCGGGTAATTTTTTCATATAAATATTGCAGCATTTACCTCGGCCAATATGACAATATCTCTCAAACCTGTCGCGTGCAAAATGTTTACCGTATTGTCAGACTTATTGTCAATACTATGAATCTCACTTCAAACCAATTTCTGATGCTCTGCCCACCGCAGAGGACAATCGACGGTTCCCTATCTGCTGCATCGGGCAGAGTGGACAGGGGTTTGGATGCTACTGCTCAAGCATTCACGTCTTTTTATGCCCCCTCGTACGAATTTTCACTCTTACAGTCCTGTTCCATCCATAAATCCATAAATCTGTCCATGTCAGGATGGCATCTTCCCAAATGTTATAAGACTCGGAGAAAATACCTTTGCTCTATTGTTATTAAATATCTTCACGCTTTCACCTACTACCGCCTGCTTTCCAACTCAATGGAAGCGTTCCATTACAATGCCTAAGCACAAGGGTGGTCGAAGAAATAGTGTCAAGTTACCGTCAATTAAATCACACCTCAGCTGCTTCCAAAACCCTAGAGATAATAGTCAAGAAGAACATCGTTCGATATGTTACAAGACTGCATCTGATCAACCCTTCAAAACACGGCTTACTCTCAAAGCGCTCCTGTGTTACCTGCCAGCTAAAATTGCTCGATCAGGTCACCACTATGATTGATAGAGTAATGGCAATTAGTCTATTTTTGTTGGACAAATAAAAGGCGTTCGACTGCGTGACGCACAATCCACTGCTCTCTGCTCTAGCGTCATATGGAATTGGAAATCCTCTGCTTAACTGGTTCGACTCATAACTAAACAGTCGAACTCAGGTAGGTAGAATCGGTGGGCAATATTCAACTCCGAAACAAATGACCAGCGGCGTATTCCAGAGAAGTTTGCTCGGACAACTTTATTTCCTTACCTAAGTGAACAACCAATGCGACCCTAGCAAAAATGCACACCCATTTTGTTTGCAGGGGAAGTCAAACTGGTCTAAGCATTTCATCCAGACCAACTACAAATGTGCCTGAGAAACATCTGTGAAGTCCTATACACACTATATATAGCCAAGGGACTCCTATTAATGAAGTCCTCTGCAGTAGGGTACAGATGTTTTATCCCAGAAGGCTCTAACACACTTGCCGGAAACGTGATCCCAACGTCTAATCCAGTTCGGGACTTAAGAATTAGGTACTCCAATTCCTTTAATTTCCCCGAACATGTGCTTTATCAGGTTTCAAAAGCAAGGCAGCTACACGGATATATCACCAGAGCTTTCTCCCTGCCTGATGCACGACTTGACTCATTCAAGACAATAGTTCGACGGACTCTAGAATACTGGGTTATCGTTCACTGCTAATTGCGAAGTAGAACAGAATTGCTCTGGAAATTTTCCAACAATCATTTACCAAGCTGGTCATTGGGAGCTACTCAAACTTAAGTATGACGATGCCTTTCGAAAGCTCCAACTGGACCCTCTTTGTCTGAGACACTTAATGAACAACCTCATTCAATATTAGAACATTATGAACCAACGAATTTACGCAGACTGCACCGCACTTGAAGTACGGAATATTACAGTTTTCCTCTCACGCCTAATGACGGTTACTTGATAAGCACAAAGCTTGACACTCATAAAATTCTACCGAATTTCTTCTTATTGAGACACACTGATCTGTGGAACAAACTACCCTACAGATAAGCATGAGGGCAAGCTAGGTCATATTTCATAATTCCCTACAGACGTTCCTCACTATATTAAATGTGTTGAAGATCTTTGGCTCACGGAAAATCTAACTGAGAGAAGCTGGTCTAATAAACATATGAGCAGATATTTGTTTGTAACTAGTTTGCCCAATACATGCGATTACCTACCATACCAAATGCTGTGTCTTTGCAGCCTAGTATCGCCTCTCTTTATTATTTACTCCTGAGCCCCACAAACTACAAAATCATGATACAAATATCGGTAGGTGTTACGTATTAGTTGCCCGGGTCTAGGACCCAAGGAAAAGACTGATGATCCGAAATTCCATTATGTAACTTTATTCTAATAATATGATTTACGCCGCATAAAACATGAAACCTATTCATTATACAAATGATTACTGTCGCTTATGGGCCGGTACCCGTTTGTCAGTAAATATAGACATTTAATAATTTCTTTATGTAAGCAGCCACAAATATACATAATAGAAGGAGTAAAAGAACCCGAAAGGAAAATTAATAGTTATGCGCTCAAGAAGGATAAAGTTGAAGTAGAAAATTATTTAGATGGTGACAGTATTTGCAGTGGGATAGATTGGTTTAGGTATTATTAAGCTCGTGTGCGCGCTTCCTTGCAAACAAAATTGATATGGTGGTGCTGACACACAACAAATTATAGTACAGTACCATCCCGTAAAGCAACAAGGAAATAGTAATGATTATCTGAGTAGCTATCATAAATAGATGGCATTGCGAGTTTGTAAAGTTTTACACATGTCTTTTTATTTTCTCGATAAGCGTTTGTAACAAACTCTGTAGCTTATGCAAACTAAATAACTAAGCTGATGGAGGATAGCTCGTAGATCGAGACACGCAAACTCAACTTAGATTGTTATTTTTACTAAGAGAACCTTGTTCAGTTCGATAATGTCATCAGAACCGTTTATAATATAGAATTCCCCCCCCCAAAAAAAGCGGCATCCATTTACAGACGAGTAGATTTCAGGTTAGAGAGATAATTCTATAGGCCAGATTTTCCTATTTTTCCATCTTGATTATGATATTCAATAGTTGTTCAGGGTATGGACAGATGGTACCATAATAGCTATGGACATGTTGAGTGTTCACGGCACATAGCGATTAATCGCATTGTCATAATTAATTGTGAGGTGTAGTTTAGTCATCCAACTATGCTAGATATGATTTCGGTATCAGTTATCTGGACGAAAACATATTTACGCCGATCCTCATATTCCGCCTATAGGAACAATAAATCGCTAAACGCAACATGAACCTGTTAGCTAGGCTCATACCTTTAACGATAGAAGGCCATAGATGAATGGTGACAGCAGCATCTGCAGAGAGACGTAGTGTAGTTGATGTACGCTTAATGTTAGAGGTGGAATTGTGCGAGTTCGAATTCCACCTGTGACTTACAGGTGGAACATGGTGCCAACATTTGAATCACTGATGCTGTAATTGGTAGTATTATCATACAGCAGCAAAGTGGTACGCTACTTCGTTTTCAGTCATCGGCATAACTTATCTGTGAGGTGTTGGTTGCTCAACCGTGAGGTGGAGTTTACGATCTGTTGCAATTTGACTAAACATAATCTGTTGTCAGTCTTAAAATAATGCGCTTCATTATCGTCATAAATAATTAAATTTTATATTAGTCTATGAGCAGATCCAAATTTTTATATCCCTCTCATGCCACTGAATGAAAATATCCAAAAGTAAATGTTGACACAACTTGCAAATTAAGCGAAGCAAAGCAAATGAAATAGTTCTGCTATTTTCTTTGTCAATAAAGCATTGTGCTTTACAACCACGTGAAAGACGTTCGGGTCGCGAAGAAAATTGGAATGAAATGAAAGGGTCTCTGGTCTAAAATTTTACATGTAGGTGTTGTTCGTAAGTTAGTCAGACGCCATCGATACCGTCCTCGAAGTGATTATCCAGGGATTGTAATATTCCAGCATATCATTCGCGTTGTAAAATCTTAATTGATTGCTAATCGCAATGTTAAAATAATGCAGTGTAAAGTATGTTCTGCTATTTCTTGGAAGTTTGTCCTAAATATTTGCGTAAAGGACTAGAAAATAGCTCCCTGATGCGACTAGTAAATTTTATAATCTTATAATTTTCTCTTTGTCTCCGATCGGTTGACTGCAGTTTAAAACTAAACGCACAATTCAGAACAGTGATTTTGACGGTTTATGATTTTGTAAGGAAAACGCAGGTGCTCCGAATTTCGCTGTAGCCAAACTGGGTAAAATCCAAGCTTACTACTTCATTTTCTGTGCAACATTTTTGAGAAATAGCTACATGGCTTTTCTTGAAGCGTCGTAGGACCATATCCAGATCAAGTTAGATTTTCGCAAATTTAATTAAACAATTGTGCAGTTTCTATAAAAACATGATATGGATTTTTAAAATCCAGAATGGTGATTCCGTGCTAAATAATGACTGCAAATTTATCCAAAGATCATCATGGCCTTCAAAACTGGAAGTCACAATATTCAGCATAGTTAAATGTCAATGAATATCTCACAAGCAGTTCTTGATCTTTCATGCATTGTAAGAAGTTTTTGATTTACAGGAAGAGACTCTCTAGCAGTGCTTGGCATATGTGCGAAAAATTGCTACGCTGGTCCACGGCAAATGATATCTGCCACATTTGACACCAGGGTTCAAATGCAGATTTGTCATCCTGAATGAGACATACAGCTGCTTGGGTAATAGCACGGTATTGTGATTACGTCAAATCAAGTTAGTAATTAACTTTTATGCAGACGTTAACAGTTATTTTGCAGCTGTAAAACACACGCGATCGAAACGATCAAATCACGGATGATACTACAGTGCTTCATGTGTGATACAGGTTTATTAACGTAATTTTCTGTTTGGTTTTCGAATGAATGTCTTCGGACTAAAGAGAAGTGTAGATAAATAAGGTATGAAGGATGACCCATAGGCCAGCATGCTGACATCCATTGCTGTGTAATTTCGTCACATTGAAGAACTAGATTTTCACTTAGACAAAACGCTTTGTAAAGATGGCAGTCTTTTCGTAGCATGTGTTGTGCAAGTACTAACATGAACAGACAAAATTTGTTAATCTAAGGTTAGTGTAGAAACGCCGCTGGATTGAGATGTGTGTTACAGCGACCTATACATTAGTTTGAACTGTTTACCCATAGTCCCGGAAAGATCACTTGAGAACCCTAGGTCCATTATGGTATAGCACATTCAATGATGAATCGCGTGATCAATTGGTGGGTGACTTTGAATGAACGAAGACAGTCGCCTGACTTGAGTGATTACTCCATTCAGATGAAATGTCCAAGATAAAACATGGCTCCATATGATTCTCGCATACTTCACTGATGTCAAGAAGCTCAAGATTTCACCAATGATAGGAAGTTGGTGAAAGTCAGCGAAGCGTTTCTAGTATCGATCTGCCATTTGCATCGAGAAAAGTGAATCATTACATTTGGATGCATTCAGGGTTAAGCCTCGTGAGTTTGACCAATGCCCGATTTTATCCAAACATTTTCGGATGGTCGAAGAGGCTGAAGTTAGATGATGCGCGCAGATTATTACGTCATTGGCGTATTTTATCATTATGGTTTTTTCAGGGACAGGGATGGCGCCAACGGTAGTAGAGGATAATAATCGCGACAAGCTGGCATCTTGAAGGATATTGAAAGTAGTGGCCAATGAACAATGATTCATAACTGGCAAAAGGGAGATGCTTGACATGTCCCGTAGGGTGTATGGCGTGACAAAACAATAGTGAAGGGACAAAGGAGTCGTCAATTCGGGAGCTTGCAGATGCAACTGCACTGTTGTATAAAGGGTGTTGAAATGAGAATGTACGCACACATAGCAACACGGGAGTGGTTATTGTTCGCATCATTGGCGAGAAAAATAAAAGAGATAGCAAGGACAACGCTTACTCGTGTGCAGTTACCTTGGGTCGACAGGATACAGAAATCCAGTTTCTATAGTGGTAGGGTTTATCAAATTTCGTGCAAGGCTTTTGGAGTTACTAATTCTCGAGTAGGGTTATGGCATTATCCGCTGTCTGTTGTGCATTAGTGCCAGCATCTGGTGGTCATGGGCTATAGCACGTAGTGTAAATGTGATAGATTAGCGTCAAGGCATTTTTAAAAAGGGATAGAGTGGGTGCATTAATTACATGTTTCGGGAGGGCTTTCCAAGGCTGTACCATTCGAAGGGAGAAATAGATTCGCTGACATTCCAAGCGGCTGTACTGCGTGAATAACTTAAAGTGGTGACCTCTTAGCGAGATGTTTTGACTGAGTATTAGAAGAGAATGGCATGTGTGTTTGGGTCTCTCATGATTAAGTACACCAGTATGAGATCGCCCCTTAGACGCCGATAAACTCAACTGTATAATTTGAGGATCTTCAGACTGAGGGGGTGGGGGAGGCTGGTCAAACCTCTGACGCTCTTCGTTGCCCTATGTTGTGCTGTATCGAGCGCGGTGAGATGGTGCTTGAGCCAGGGTTACCACGCTTGCATAGGGTATTCCGCGTGCGGCCTCACGTACGCACTGAGCATTTTTGGAAAGATCGAAGGGTCAAACTTCCCGAAGGCTCTGTGAAGAAGGCCGAGGTACTGGTCCGATTTCATAGCTGCCTTTTCAGTCTGCCTCGAACAACCGAGATCATCTTGAACTATCACGCCGAGATCGCACTCGAGAAAATCCCTCTGTAGAATTTGTGGTCCTAGGCGGTAGTTGTGCAAACCCTTGTGCCGTATACTGAGAACTTTGCAATTGGTGGGGTTGAAATGCAGCACGTTCTAAATAGACCATGTGTACGCTTTGTCCAGGTACTCCTGTAAGAATGTGTGATCCACCACTGCAGTTATAGTACGCCATACATTTAGACCATCAGTGGTAAAATGCAGAGTGCTGTTGCCTTTCCCTTGAGTACGTATGAAAAATAATCCTGTTGCAAAAAGGCTATGGATGGTTAAAAACCAGAAACCCGGAGAATTTGCAACAAGATTTCATGGTTAACACTACCGAAGGTGTTGGTATGGTCAAGGAAGCAAACAGCTTTGGCTTTTGTTCTTGCTGCCTAGTGACCATAGCACTGCCTGCACTAGACAAGTTACTGCGTTTTGTGCAGACCTCAAACTTCGGTATATCAACTGATGTGTTTTATTCAGACACGATTGGGTGGGCAAATTTTAGAGAATGAATTCATCGAGGACCTTTAAAGCCACCGAAGTACATGCTGTAGTTCGATATTTACCTGTCACTTTCTTCGGTATTGATTTTATGCTAGTGGGTCTCCAACAGTCTGACATGTCGCCTTAGATTAGGCATATTGCGTATAAATCTGCCAGCGATTGGGTTAGTAAATTTTCACAATCCTTAGGGACGAATGGGAAAATCGATAAGGTCCGCTTGCTTTGCTTGAGTTTAGCTGGGTAACCATACTGTGAAGTGCTGCAGCATCAGCAACTTATTACAAGTCTGTAGGCCACTGAATTTGTGCCGATGACAAGTTGGGGAGTGAATCACTGCTAGGGTACCAGAGGTTGCTATTTAATTATTCTACGTCTATGTCAGTGTTCGTACTATGACAAGCAACTCCAGTAAGTTGTTTCATCATCAGCCAAATCTCACGGCAAATACTGTCTGGATGCATGCATGATTGAGGTAGTAAAATTCTTCCTAGATGCTCAGAGAAATAAACATTACTGAAGCTAGATCTTTAACTTCGAAAGCTTTCTCCATAGGTCGATGCCACTGCTTGTGCAGTCGTGAAGAGCAGTGGTGAGCAAGAATGAGAAAATTTCCATATGATAACGTAGACTCAAACAGATGTTCAGATAACTTGACTTCCGTTAACAATATTTTGTGATACCTGCATTGAAAAACAAACCGAAAACTGTAGATGCAACAATTTATTTTAGTCTTGTTATGCTTCGGAGTTTGGTTTCGCAGTTTAATTTTATGTTCCTTGCAGTGAGTGAATTACTATTGGATCATCTTACTGTAGCCGACAGGAGATAGCTTGAGTATCTAAAGATCAGATCATCCCAATGTTGCCCGAGTACAGACTGAAAATATCCTTAGGTTTCCAAATTACACGAAGTCCTTATGAAGTATTTCACAATGTTCTTTATTCCAAGTGGTGTGAGCAATGTGATGTCAAATCCATGAACATCATCAAGAAATAAGCAAGAGCTAGAGCAAAGATGTTGAGCGAAAGCAGAGGCAAGTCATTAACATTGCATTTTGTTAAGCAGGGAGGAATTTCATCCGGCCCTTCAAAAGTCGAGGATAGTGAGCGAGAGACTTGATCAGCGATTTTCCCAATAGTGAACTCCACTGTGCATGGACTGTCACGGTTATGCGGCATGATAAATGCTGATGCTTCCGATGTTTCTTTTACCGGTGATTTGGCAAAGCGCTGAAATCCTCACAAACATCACATGGTGCATCGAAGCCTGTTCCATAATACGCGATGGCAACATTAACTTTGTTGCTGCAAAGAAAACCCTTGGCAAGGAATAAATCAGATATTTCAGTTGCTTCGGTAGAGCCGTTGGAAGCTATATACTTTTCTAAGGACGTGGTGGGTTTACGTCTGGCAAGAGTTTTCCCTACAAAATCCACAAATATCTGTTTAACAACGCTGCGACATGGCGGATGTGACTCGCCACTCAATAAATTCACCATCCCAATCACACGTTGGCAAGTTGACCGATACCATATTTATAAATTCTGTGCATATATCTGCTCTCATACGAACACGCCCACATATTTGATCAGTTACATGCCACTATTCTTAAATATTTTTGCAGCTTTCCCTCATGCTTCACTCACCTGACTCGCCCTGTGCACACAACCACATCGGACTAGTTCCTCATCAACATACTCCACATTAGTGATCTGATACTTATGTCTACATCTTGCATTCTGTGGACATAGTCTTCGTACAACCTTTGGGCCATAGGAGCCCACATTACTGACTCCAACTGTACTACTCCCGCTCTTGGTGTTGTTAATCATGCTCTCATGTACAATACAGCAATATGCTGATCATGCTCATAAGGCTTTGCCTCGCTTTGTCGGGAATAAAATATTTATTAATTAATTAAAGTTGAGAGATTTGTCATTTTCCTACCTCAATTTATCGATGATCTTATACTGATAGAATAACAGCGCAACGTCAGAAGTTAACCTGAAAGTTCGCCGAAAATTAGGAAGCTAGCTTACTGCCTTAAATACTTAGCTAGTGGATGTATGTTTTGTTTCGCGTGCACATTCGAGCGGCACCACTGAATCGATGCAAAAGCCAGGTATACTATGTAACGTGTCCGTTGCTTTTGGAGGATATGAAGAAAGAAGTCTCAATTAATTGCACTAATCAGGTCCTTGAACGACTTCCAGTTGACAAAATTAAGCAAAGCTAATGAAGGTACTGTTGCACATTTGCATTGCGTTGTTTTAGGCAAAATTAGACCATCCGTCGTCCGCTCCCAGGAATTTAACCCAAAACTTTAATACGGCTAGTGGATTTGACCAGAACAAAAATTTTGATCCAGCGTATTTTCGCCCTGATACTTTGGTAGATGTGTTGCTACCAACCTTTCATTTTGATGCAAGTTATAATATTTTGGAACTTCAAAGGCACGATTCTCATGACAATGTAATGGATGGCAGATGATATGGCAGATTTCAATCTGCCATCGATTACATAGTCCATGGGAATTGTGCCTTTGAAGTTCCAAAATATTATAACTTGCATCAAAATGAAAGGTTGGTAGCACCACACCTACCAAAGTATCAGGGCGAAAATACGCTGGATCACAATTTTTGCTTTGGTCATATCCACTAGCTGTATTAAAGTTTCACGTGGTTGTAAAGCACAATGCTTTACTGACATAGAAAATAGCAGAACTATTTCATCTGCTTTGCTTCGCTTAATTTGCAAGTTGTATCAACGTTTACTTTTGGATATTTTCATTCAATGGCATGAGAGGGATATAAAAATTTCGATCTGCTCATAGACTATTATAAAATTTAATTATTTATGACGATAATGAAGCGCATTATTTTAAGTCTGACAACAGATTATGTTTAGTCAATATGCAACAGAGCGTAAACTCCACCTCACGGTTGAGCAACCAACACCTCAGAGATAATTTATGCTGATGACTGAAAACGGAGTAGCATACCACTTTGCTGATGTATGATAATACTACCAAAGACAGTATCAGTGATTCAAATTTTGACACCATGTTTCACCTGTAAATCAGAGGTGGAAGTCCAACTCGCACACCTTCAATAAACTTTTACACCTCTAACGTTAAGCGTACAACCACTACACTACGTCTCTCTGCACATGCTGCTCTCACCATTCATCAATGGCCTCCTATCGTTACAGGTAGGATTCGGGCTAACGGGTTTATGTTGCATTTACCGATTTATCGTTCGAATAGGCGGAAAATGATGATCAGCAAAAATATGTTTTCGTCGAGGTAACTGATGCCGAAATCATATCTAGTATAGTTTTTGGCTAAACTACACCTCACAATTACTCATGACAATGCGATTACTCTCTATGTGCCGTGAACACTCAACAAGTCCATAGCTATTATGGTACCATCTGTCCATAACCTGTACTACTATTGAATATCATAAACAGCATGGCAAAATGGCAAAATCTGGTCTATAGAATTAACTGTCTAATCTGACAGCTCCTCGTCTGTTAATGGATGCCAATTTTCGGGGGGGGGGGGGGGAAATTCCATATTAATAACGCTCCTCATGACGTTATCGAACAGAGCAAGTTTCTCTTAGTACAAATAACACTCTATGTTGAGTTTGCGCGTCTCGATCTACAACCTATCCTCCACCATCTTAGTTATTTAATTTGCATAAGCTAGAGAGTTTGTTACAAACGCTTATCGAGGAAATAAAACAACATGTGTAAACCTTTACAAAATCGCAAGGCCATCTAATTTATGATAGCTAATCCGAATAATTATTACTACTTCCTTGTTGCTTTACGGGAAGGTACTTTACTGTTATTTTGTTGCGTGTCGGCACCACCATATCAAATTTGTTTGCAAGGAAGCGCGCACACGAGCTTAATAATACCTAAACCAATTCATCCCACTGCACACACTTTCACCTTATAAATAATTTGTTACTTCACATTTAAACCGGTTGAGCGCAAACCTTTTACTTTTCTTTTCGGGTTCTTTTACCCAGTATATTAGTTGACATTTCAGGTTGCTTAAATAATTAAATTATTAAACTTTTATATTTACTGACAAACGGTACACGGCCCCATCTTCGGTAGTGATCATCTGTATAGTGAATAGATTTCATGTTTTATGCGGCGTAATTCACAATAGTAGAGGAAAGTTACATAATAAAATTTCGAATCATCAGTCTTTTCCTTGGGTCCTAGACCCGGGCAACTAATCCGTAACATTTACCTATATTTGTATCTTCATTTTCTAGTTTGTTGGTACAGGAGTAGATAGTAATGGAGGCGATGCTAGGCTGAAAAGACACAGCATTTGGGATTGTAGGTAATCTTATGTTGTGGGTAAACTAGTTGCAATCAAATATCTGCTCATATGTTTATTAGACCAGCTTCTCTCAGTTAGATTTTTCTGTGAGCCAAAGATCTTCAACATATTTGATATAGTGAGGAACGTCTGTAGGGAATTATGAAATATGACCTAGCTTGCCCGCATGCTTATCTGTAGGGTAGTTTGTTCCACAGATCAGTGTATCTCAATAAGAAGAAATTCGATCGAATTTTATGAGTTGCAAGCTTTGTGCATATCAAGTAGGTGCCATTACGTGTGGGATAGTCTATAGTCTTCCGTACTTCAAGTGCGGTGCAGTCTGCGTATATTCGTTGGTTTAAATTTTTCTAGAAGTGTATGTTGATCTTTACGCGTCTCAGCCAGTTCGGATCCAGTTTGAGTTTTCAACAGCAATAACAATAAATCCGATTTGAGCAGCGCCACTTGAGCAGCTTTGTTATTGATCGTTGGAAATTTTCCAGAGTGGTTCGGTCTTTTTTTCTCAAGTGGCTGTAAAAGATAGCACGATGTTCTAGAACCGGTCGTACGATTGTCCTGAATGATTAAAATCATGCTTCAGGTAGGAAGAAAGTTCTGGTGATATATTTGCACAAGTGCCTTGCTTTCGAAACCTGATAAACACATGTTCGGTGAAATAGAACGAGTTAGAGTACCTAATTCTTAACTCTCGCACTGAATCAGATGTTGGGATCACGTTTCTGGCAAGAATGATAGAGCTTTCTGGGATACGGCATCTCTACCCAAGTACTTGGGATTTCACTGGTGAGAACACCATTAATAAACGCTCACTAGCTATATTTAGTGCGGATAGGACTTCACAGTTGTTTCCCAAGCGTATATGTAGTTGGTGTGGATGAAATGTGTAAACCAGTTTGACATCATCTGCAAACAGAAATGGGCGTCCATGTTTGATCGAGTCAGATATATTGTTTAGGTAGATTATGAAATACTGGTCCGAGCAAACTTCCCTGCACGACGCCATTGGTTATTTGTTTCGGTGTAGAATATTGCTGACCGATTTTAACTACTTGCTTTCAACCTTTTAGTTATGTGTCGAACTAGTTAAGCAGAGGATTTCCAATTCCATATGACCCTAGAGCAGGCAGCAGTGGCTTGTGCGGCACGCGGTCGAACGCCTATTGCATGTCCCACAGAATTATAATAATTATCATTCCTCTGGCAATCATAGTTGTGATGTGATCGAGAAATTGTAGCTGGCCGGTAACGCAGGAGCGTTTTAAGAGAAAGACATGATGTGAAGGGTTGATCCGATGCAGTCTTGTAAGATATTGAAAAGTAATATTCTTGGCTATTCGCTCTAGGGCTTTGGTAGCAGCACAGGTGTGATTTATTGGGCGGTAACTTGACGATTGATTTCTTGGACAACCTTTGTGCTTAGGCATTATAATGGATTGCTTCCATTGAGTTGGAAAGCGGCCGGTAGTAAGTGAAATTTTGAAGATTTTTAATAACAGTTGAGCGAGGTTTTTCCTCCGAGTTTTATAACAGTTAGGAAGATGCCATTTGGACCTGGACGAGTTGATGGTTTTATGGATGCGATGGCACGTTGCACCTCTCTTAACGTCACATGGATATTGCAGTATAGCTCGGTCGTTATTTGTGGAAGTGCATGATGCAACGGCTGAATGTTGGGTACAAACCAGGAAGCTAAACTAAAGTTGATAGCCTCGCATATGCAGGAGATGTTAGGTGTTATTGAACCGTCGTCTAGAGTCAACGTTTCAATGTCTTAAAGTGGTTTAGGTTTTCTTCTTTAGAGTTGTTACATTAAGTTACGTACTTTCTCTAGATTTATAAGTACCCGACTTTCTTCTTTGATTTTGGCCATTTAGTGTAGACGTTGTGGATGTAGGAGATTCCCGTGTATTTGTAAGAATGTAGCGAACTTTGGTTCCTGTGGTATAGAGATTTACGTTTCTTTAGTTTGGTTGTGGCTTTGTAAAGACGCTTGTGTACACCACTGTGTTCATGGGTATTTCTCCGTACAGTCGGTGCCAGTAGATCCATACCACGGGAAATATGGTTTATAAACTCATTTGTAGCCGCAGTATTGTTGTGAGTTGAGAATGACATATTCCAATCCATGTTAATGATAAGTTCGCTAAATGAGTTTAAGTCCACACGATGGAGGTTTCGAATGTGTTTTTGCAATTTACTTTGTCGTTTAGGTGAATCAATTGTCATATCACAAAGCACCGTGTTGTGATCACAGCAGGGTAGTGGGTTATTGATGAAAATATATGCGTAAGGGATCCCCATCGTTAATAAAAGATCTAAGGTATTGGCACAACTGATTGGCTCTCTAATATGTTGGGTCCAACCATGGAGATGAATGCATGACCTGATTTCCTCAATCGTCGTAGCGTTTCTGAATGTAGGCAGCATCACGTCAACATGTGGTAGGTTGAAATCTCCGAACATAATTTTGTATTTATATGTTGTGCTGGAAGCAGCAGTGATCATATAGATTAGCTTTTGGGTTTCACATTTTGTGTTTTGGGGCGGCCGATATATACAACTCACTAGAAAATCAGCAGATGGGATCACTAGCCATAGTGTGTATTCTGATTCACTTAGCACAGGTTGATCTGCGGGAATTGCAGTCAGGTTATTTCGAAGATATGTGACGATGCCACCACCCCGTTTGTGCGAGCTAACATTGGGGAAAAATTTATAGAATAATATGTTAAGCTGATTCACTAATTTCTTACATGCACGAAGTTTCAGTGATAAAAGCAATATCGGGGGTTCTCATAAACATAACTGTTGCAAGCTATCCAATTCAAGTAAGAGATAACGAACGATAATGACGACATCTGTGGAAGACATGGTTAAATTGGAATAAATGTGGCGGGTAACGTTTGTTTCTACTTCATTGTATCCAAAATCTGTCGGTTGTGATGTAGCTGAGGCACACTCAGCTCTATATCCTACTGGATCGAGCAAGGTACATACTCCAGTACTTTGATGATTCTATGATTCAATGAACAATGAACAGTGAATTTATACGGGTTAAGAAGCGTTGCTTTACAAGCCCCGTTGGATAGTTGGTAGGGATATGAACATAACAATTATGTTGAAAAGGATAGTAAAATAGTTAATACTTTAAATACGAAAATAAGGATTTATCGTTTGCTTCGCTGCAGTCCTGCGATCCACTTAGATTCACAACGCCCACAGTTAACAACAAATAATTACAGGGTAAACTCCAGGTGTTGGATGGAGACATAGTTTTAAGTAACAGCGTGTAAGTGGATGAGTACATCGTCCAACCGTCTTTTAAATATTGTTATTGTTGGTGCAGAGACGACCGATTCTGGGATAGCATTCCACGGGCGACAGACACGGATGGAAAAGAAATTTCTGCGGCACACCAGACGACTGTATTTTTCTGCGAGATTTAATGAGTGGTCCCTCAGATTTGTATTGCTGCTGAATTGAAGTAAAGGGCAGCATACATGATGTGGGTCTCGCAGAATCAAGTATGTCATAATCAGGTCGCCTCATATCCTGCGATAGCTTCCACTGAACAATTTTAGTCGTCGCAGCCTCACCTGGTAGGAAAGATTGCGCATTCCAATCACGTTCTTAGATGCTTGGCGTTGTGGCTGCTCCAGTGGATTAAGGTCGTGTTTCAGCCATGGATGCCAGGCTTGAATTGCATATTCGACATGGGGGCGAACATACGCACTGAGCATTTGTAGAAATATGGAGCTGTTTATTTGTCCAAACACCCGCCTCAACAGCCCAACGCGTTGGTTCCCGGTCTTCGAGGCCTTTTCGGATTGCCTGGAGCAACCCAAGTCATCTTGAACCAGGACACCCAAGTCACGTTCGAGAGTTGATTGTTGCAATACATCCGTTCCGAGTCGGTATGAGTAGCTGCTTTGATGTCAGATGGAAAGCACCTTGCATTTACTGACGTTGAAATGCAATACGTTTTGGATCGACCAGTGATACACTGTATCTTAGTCAGTTTGGAGCACATGTTGGTCGGCATTCGCCTGG